>OZ023279.1:19543168-20785668 GCA_964007245.1 Hypomecis atomaria
GGGTGATATTGACGTCATGCTATAACTATGGAACGTCTCATTTCACTGCAATAAAATAGGAGTCCCTCAAAATGAAGGCTTAAAACCATCTTTTACATTAGAAAGCATTTGACTTAAGTGTAAAAGAAACCGAATAACTCTTGAATAACTCTAGAACAGATAATTTTTACAATTGAAAGTAGTGCCATTTGATAGGTCTAACAAATACTATTTATTATCTTTTGTTCCAACCACTTTCACCTAACTAGTACTAGTTTTTTTTTAATTCAATTGGAACCGTTTAGCGGACTTAGACAAAAGTATTACATTCTGAAGACCTATTTTAAGGACCATAATAGTTGCCTGAAACACTTTAGTCCAATAGTGATACCTGCCATGATATTAGCTGGAGTATGACAACATGAACTTGGCTTGACTTAACTTGGGCAAAATAGTACTGGATTTGGGGTGATTTTGGCGTCGTGTGATAACTGAGACCGGCCTAAAATGATTCTTTATATTAGAAAACATTCGACTTAACTCTAATAGAAACTAAGTTATTTGACGTAACATAAGCAAAATGAACTCGTGTATAACTCTGGAACTGGACATTTCCCAGAATAAAGAGTAGTGTCATTTGATAAGTCTATAAATACAATTATCTTTTGCTAATATCACTTTTGCCTAACTACGACGTGGGCCCAGGTATATAAAAATATGATAGTCTTTAAAATTTAATTACTATAATTCTACGGAACCGTTTAGCGGTCTACAACAAAAGTATTAAATTCTGAAAGCCTATTTCAAGGACCATAATAGTTGCCAGAAACGCTTTCAATAGCGATGCCTGCCAAGATATTCTCTGGAGTATGACAACATGAAGTTGGCTTGGCTTAACTTGGGCAAAATAGTAATGGATTTGGGGTGATTTTGGCGTTGTGTGATAACTGGAAAACGGCTCATTTCACAGCAATATATACCTCGTGTGTTCATAAGTTTTGAGACAAACTTTGTACTTAAAAAAATTAATAAAATAGTACTGGCTGCTATTTATTTCTTTTTCCAATTTTGAATTTGGAATGTTAACTTGTGTTTTCTTTGATTTTCAATTTTGCGCAACCGTGGTTTCGCTATTTAAGGCGGAATAAAAACCAATTGAGATTTTCCGTGAGGTGAATACTTTTGGTGTGAGCCGTAACTTCGTGTATTACACTATCAAACGATACAAGGAGACAAGTTCTTTGCAAGATTGCCAAAGGAGTGGTCGGCCACGCTCTTTAAGGACGCCTGCGAACATCAAAATCATCCGAGAGCGACTACGCCGAAATCCATGTCGCACTCGGAAGAAACTCGCTCTGCAGACTAATATTTCGCGCGTTTCAGTCAACAGAATTCAAAGTTCCCTTTTTAAACGAACGTCTTCGTAAATTGCGACGCGAACGTTGTCCAATACTGCTTAGGAGGCACGAGCGAGGAAGATACTCTTCACCGATGAGAAAGTCTTTACTGTCGAAGAAAAGTTTAACCGACAAAACAATAAACCGTTTAACCGAAAAAACTCTTACTCACGCAGTAACAGACAATATTTAATAATAAATACAAGAATCCTCCAACAAATGTTAACATGGACCAGATGCAAAGCTTAGATAGATAGATAGATAGCTATTCTTTATTGTTAACACAAAGAGCACAAGTAACACAGATAACAAAAACATTATAAGTATAGCGTGTAACAAGAGGCGGCCTTATCGCTAAAAGCGATCTCTGCCAGGCAACCTTTGGATGGAATAGGAATATAGAACAAGTAAAGACGAGGGTGTGCGTTAACAATAATAGTTCGTACTTATAAAACATACATTTACATACATACTAATAAATACTTACATAAACATAAAGTACATAAAATTAACCTACCATACTTATATAAACATACTTATAATAACAAAAGAAAAAAAAAATATTATAGAACTAGTTAAATAAATAAATAAAGACAACAGCACTATCGTTTATCAACGAGCGGACAATTGCAAGTAATGATTTTTAACCTGTTCTTTGAACACGGCAAGTGATGAAGAAAGTCTGATCGGCACAGGCAAAGCATTCCAAAGTTGAACTGCCTGGAAAGCAAATGACTTCCCATAAAAAGTTTCGCAGCGTGCGGATGGTGTTTTAAGCTTAAGATTTTCTTTGGACCTGAGAGAGAGGGAATGTAAGGTGTGCCAGTAGGAAAAAAGGTCTTTTAGGTAAGAAGGAGTTGAAGGGTTAAAGAGGATGTTGTAGAGGAGATGGAGAATATGTGCATTCCGTCGAAAGCGAATTGGAAGCCACTTGAGCTTTGCGCGAAAATGAGATATACGGTCATACTTACGTAAGCCATATATGAATCTAATACAATAATTTTGGAGCCGCTAAAGTTTATCTAGCTGAGTTTCGGTGAGATCTAAAAAGCAAGCGTCAGCATAATCTAATATGGGGAGGAGAAGAGACTGTGCGAGCGCCACCTTAGTGGCAGTGGGTAAAAAGTTCCGGAGTCGTCTCAACGAGCTACCAGCAGCAAACAGTTTACTACAAATCAACTTTATGTGTACGTCCCAGTTTAAGGACCGATCGAACATAACCCCAAGGTTTCGCACCGACTCACTATAAGGCAATGTTATTCCGTCAAAAACAACACTAGGGAGTTTAGCCCAATCAATTTTTGAGATTGCATACGAACTACCAATAATAATAACTTGAGTTTTTGCCGGGTTGACTTGCAGACCATAGGAATTACTCCACTCTTTAATCCGGCAAAGATCATTATTAATTCTAGCTACCGCAGAGTCCAGATCATCTAGCCTAGCTTGTGTGTAAATTTGAAGATCATCTGCATAAAGGTGGTAGGAAGAACTAAGGCACTGAGATATAGAATTTATGAAAAATGCGAAAAGAAGAGGAGATAGTACGCCGCCTTGTGGTACGCCAGCTGCAGTATTGCACCAGGAGGAATAAACATCTTCAAGGCGAACACGTTGCCGGCGCCCATACAAGTAACTGTGAAACCAATCGATCGCTGATGGAGATATGTTAGAAGAGCGAAATAATGCCAGTAAAATGTCAAAGTCGACGGTGTTGAAGGCATTACTGAAGTCTAACAAAGTTAGAATAGTAAGCCTACCGTCATCCATACCCAAGCGTATGTCGTCAGTGATCTTAATAAGCGCAGACACAGTACTATGCCCAGGACGAAAACCGGATTGGAGAGGATTAAGGAGATTGTGTACGTTGAGGAAATCGTTCAACTGCCTGTGAACGAGACGCTCAAGAACTTTGGACAGGAACGGAAGGATAGAGATTGGACGATATTCTGAAAAGGATCTGGGATTGGATTTCTTGGGCAAAGGTATAATCTGCGCGTCTTTCCATAATGCAGGAAAAATTCCACTAGAGGTGGAGTTATTGAAAATAGCGCATAGGACAGGAAGGATAACGTCCAGAATAGGCAAAAGCATGTTCCGGCTTATATTGTCACCGCCAACCGCGTTGGAGGAGATTGACATTAGACTCCTCTTAACATCACATTCAGTGAAACGATTGAACGTAAAAGGGGAGAAGGGGGGAAAGTTGAAAAATCATCAGCCAAAGGAATATTTTCACTAGGAGTAGGCGACTTCTGTAATTGTGCCTGAAATGCGTCCATCTTCTGCAGAACCAATGCTTGTAATTCTTCCTGTGACTTCTTAATAGCTTCCATCTTGGTGATAGTTAAAGTGAAAAGTGCTTGGTCACAACAAGATTACAACAAAGACAATGTGTTTCTGTGATTTTGAAAGAAATAACACTTCCGAGCAGGTATTGTAATCAGTGCATTAAATTAAACATATAAAAAAATATACCTTGTTGATTCTTTAAATTTTTAAATTAATTTATATAAGAGCACAGTTAAATTTGATGTGTCATAGGCAACTACCCACGTGGGAAAAAAAAAAACAAAAAAAAAAAATAGATCGGATCAACTAAAGTAAAAGAATAGACCTTGGATATAATTAAAAATAGTACCATAGCTAATATAAGGTCTATAGAAAGAAACTCTCGGTCAGTTAAAGATCCAAACCCATTGATGTCTACCATGACTAATATTAATCTTAAATACCCAATAACTGTTAGGCGGGATGCTATTGATGTGAATGAAATTCCTGATAATTTAATTTTGAAGACAGAAGACAATAGAAGGCTCAACAGAATTCTATGTAAGAAAGACTTAGTATCGTGGTATATAAATTCGAATGTCGAAAACAAAGAAGATGTTTCTGTCAAAAAATTATTCGATTCTAACTTGAAAAAATTTGAAAAAGTTTTTAATTACAATTGGGAAAATGTGAGATTCAAGATAGGTGCAGTCAATATGTCAAGGAATTTGGTATCAGTGAACCCAAATAACTTTGACATCCCCAAAGATTTAATTAAGCCTGCTATTTTCCACTCTTTGGGACTGATCAATTTAATAGACTACAATGAAATCCCAGATTTCTACTTGAACCAGATAAAGACATTGATTGATAATAGCAACTTAGATGTTTGAAAAGTTCCCAATATGTTGAATTATTTGCAAAACCATTTAGATAAGAGATTGAGATATCTTCCAGTTCTCCCTGGGATGACACCAGATTTTGTGTATGTCTCTCACGCTTTAGTGCAGCCAAATTTTAGGGTTGAGAATATTATGGAAGAATCTTCTCAACAGAGGGGGCAAAATAAGGCCTTAACTGAAGCTTGCATAAATCTTATTCGGCTCTGTCAACTAAACAATCTGCCTTACCACAAGTTGAGGGAGATGGTAGGGGCAATTAAGATTAAGGATTATCCGATGAACAAGCTTTTAGAGTCAACTGATGAAAACAAATATACCCGTTTTGTCAAAGGAGTGTTAGGGCTACAAATATCACCGGCTGTGGAGAGAGATGGAGTCGTCTATTTCCCATCACCTACAACAATCTACGAATCTGTACACGAAAACATATCTGGGACTTCCATCAAAAGGTTAAATGGTGAGGAGTTATTTTGAAACAAGTATTAGTAAAGGGTTTTTTATCCATAATGGAGATGCCCTATTGACAATAACAATAAACAGAACAACCTTGAAGGAATTGATATTTGTCCTATCCAGCATAGCTACTTTCATCACAAAAGATTTTGAAATGACTAAAGGAAACAGTATAAAAAATATAAGAAACGAAGTAAAAAAGAAATATCAAATAAAGTGGCCAATGTTGGTAGGAGTAAACCCTCAAGGGGTAAAAGCTATTAAGGCTGAAATTAGCAGCAACAATATGGATGATAGGGAGATCGGGAGTTTACGATTTTCTAGCAATATTGAAACAACGTCCGGAGGGGGCTTATTGTATAATAAAAGAAAATTCTTTGATAAATGCAAAGAATGGCCAGCTAATATGTGTAGCACCTGTCACATCAGCATTCGTAATCCTTGATTTGTCTATAAAAATATCTGAGCCCACATTATACTATCTAATGCACCCATATAGAATATTAACAAAAGCAATTCAATAAAATCTAAGGTGTAATTGGGTTGATCAAACGAGAGGTGAGAATGGGGAATTTTCGAAGCGTTTTCTATGAACAATTGGAGAAGTATTTACCAATCAGTCAAAAAAAGAGTTTCAGAAAAAATCCAAATTATGCTTAAAGCGTTAGTGGATGTCCCTAATAATAATAATCTTTTAATATCTGTACTTTATTGCTTCACATTTGGTAAATTTAATTCAAGCGCAGCCTCCAGTGAAATGAATGATTTTTTGTTTTACAAAGAGAGAATTCATTTCAACTTGAAAATGGGTTTGGTGAAAGTAACCTTTGATGGAGATCCGATATGCAATGGAGAGGTAATAGTTCGTGCAAATAGATTGCCAGAAGAGAAAAACATAACGTGCTCTATGTTGCCTGATTTTGAAATTCGGAGGATTCCAGCATTAGTAAGAGGAATTCCTACAAAATCTATAAGCTGGTTAAAGAATCATACTAATGCATTGCCAAATGGTTACCGTGCAGTGACGATATTCCAAACAAATTACTATCTGATGACAAAAACTAAAGGAATGGATCTTCATATACAGAAAACACTGAAAAGATATATTAATATAGGAATTGATGAAGAAACTACAACTATGTTCAACAAATATCTGTTGAAGAGGAGGATGGAAGATATAGATGAAGAATCATCAGGAAGTAGTGGTGCAAAAAGGAGGAAAATGGATGATGCTATCTCTGTAATTTTATGATTGTTCTTGAATATTGTAATTGTTTTTGTAAAAATACTTTTGTTTGTAAACCCTTTTTGTTTTCAAATGTAAAAAATAAATAAAGTGTATGCTAAAAGCAGTAAGGACGTCCCAGCTTCAGCACGGAATGTTTCGCGTACGCATCATCCGGCTAGTGTGATGGTATGGTGGGGAGTTTCATATGAAGGTGTCACTACGCTCCATTTCTGTTAACAAGGCGTCAAGGTGGTATCGACAAAAGTATTATATTCTGAAAGCCCATTTCAAGGACCTTAACAGTTGCTTAAAATGATTTAGTCCAATAGCGATGCCTGCCAAGATATTCTCTGGAGTATGACAACATGAACTTGGCTTGGCGTAACTTGGGCAAAATAGTACTGGATTTGGGGTGATTTTGGCGTCGTGTGATAACTGAACAATTTTTCGTTTCACAGTAATATAGTAACAGTCCCTTATGAGACTGGAAATTATCCTTTGTATTAGAAAACATTCGACATAACTCTAATAGAAACCAAGTGATTTGACGTAACATAACCAAAATTAACTCGTATATAACTCTGGAACGGGTTTTTTCCCGGAATTAAGAGTAGTGTCTTTTAAGAGGTCTAATAATTACAATTATTTACTGCAAATTTTAAAAAGTTTTTAAAATTCAATTACCTAATATAATTTTTCGGAACCGTTTAGCGGACTTCAACAAAAGTATTACATTCTGAAAGCTATTTCAAGATCCCTAATAGTTGCTTGAAACACCTTGGTCAAAGTTGATGTCCACCAAATCGTCGGATTATGAAAATTGTACTAAGGGTAATGATGGGAATCATATTTTGTTCGGATGATTCAGAACATAGACTAAGCGGTCATCAACTTAAATATGCCTGTTTTTGAACACTTTTACTGGTCAGAGCTGAAGCCGAAATCGAAGCCGAAGCTGGAGCCTAAGCCAACGCCAACGCCGAAGCCAAAACCAAAGCCGAGGCAAAACCGAAGACGAAATAACTCGCTTATTCATCCCACCGGCTCGCATTCCACCCATAAAATATAAGAAAAATCAAAATGAAAACGACAAGATACACGATCATCAAATATCTGGTTTCTTATATTTGTGACACTTTAAATAAAATATACTATCTAATAATATCCATACTTCAATAACCAAGCTATAGTTACGCGATACTCGGTTAAACAATCGACGCCAAACTTCTATGCGCTTTATCCAATGTCCTTTTAAGTGATAATAATAAGAATTTTGTTTTAGGGGGCTGCCTAAAATAAAATTAGTCGAATAATTTATATTCATATAACTTTTAAAAATAACTGTGAAAAAGAATTTCAAGATAATTGTAACACTGAACTCAAAAATACACTGTACAGCAGCAGGAAGCACAACAACATCCTCTGACAATCGATTATGATAAAAAATTGTATTGGGAGTAATAACAAATTGTAATTATTATTGAAATTGGTATTTCATAAATGTAATGAATGTAAAGGCGTCAAATAAAGGGCTTTTTATCGGTGAGAAGAGACAAATCTCCACTTCTCAGATGACTCAGTACTTTTTTCAACTTCCAAAGGCGCACCATAAACAAACGTGAACTTGTTGTAAAAAGGTTTGGCTTCGAGCGAGATTTGATAACCGAAATAATCTGATATGCAATCGACAAATAGAAAGTAAAATTTTAGAATTTGCCATATTATAAATTAAATTACAATTTTTGTACGAAAATGCAACAAAGATGGGATCATCAAAATCAACGAAAACCGCTAAGATTTCTTGAAGCATGGTCATGGCTAGGCAGCGATTTATTTCTGCCTAAGGAATTTTTCGACTTGTTGCTTTTTCAAGTATAATACAGTCAGGGCCCTATTTTATAAAACTACAAGTTACAGGCTACAGGTAAATTACTGGTAACATTGACGGAATCCGCATTCGTGATTGGTCGAGCCTGCGTCATTAATGTCAATTTGCCTGTAGAATTGTAACTTGTAGCTTTATAAAATTGGACCCAGATATTATTAAGTCCACAGTCGTTCTCCCCGCGCAGTTATTATAGTGCACGCCTTAGATGAATAGAAGAAAAATCAAGGATTTGACGACTACGACATCACAAGAAGAATTAACTCTTGTCGCTGAGGTTTCATTGCGTTCAACTGGGAAAAGAGACACTACTAGTATAGTTAAAGAGCTAGCTGCAAGGTCACTAAAATAATTATAAAATATTAATGCACCGCAATAACCATGTCTCCGAAACAGGGTCTCTCAATGATGATTGAAAAATTGGAACAGTTAACTTAATTTTTTTTCACCATATTTCATATTCTAATGTTAAGCGACAGAAAACCCAATTACCTATGTACGCTAATGGCATAAAAACTTTGCTGTTGATAAATCTGTCATTTTGTTAAAAATAAGCGATAAAACTAAATTCAAAACTACCACCAATAATAATATAATAAATGTTTTGTCACAAGAGCTTCGTAAAAATTATTCGTAACAGGGTGACAATAACTTTGGACGAGTACCAACATACAATACGACAACAATAGAACAGCTCGCATGTTCGTTCAGGAGCAAATATTCCCCTCCACTTGGATCAACATTTATCTATACTATCTATACGAATATAATAAAGAAGTAAAGTGAAGTTTGTGAGGTTGTAGGGGGTAATCTCTGTATCTACTCGACACATTTTGATAAATCTTTTACCAATAGAAAGCCACATTATCTGTGAGTGTCATAGTCTATAAAGTAAGCGCGGGCGAAGCCGCGGGCAAAGGCTAGTGTACCATAAAGCAATTAATGGAGATGCAGAAAGTTCATCTGGCTCCACTGTATTACTTTTGTTGATTACGAAAAAGCGTTAGGCTTTACAGGTAGGTATCCGTTTAGCCATGTCAGAGGCCTTCAGGCGGCCTAAAAACTCTGACACCAGGGCTAGCCACCCGGCCTATACGAACTTACTTACTTTTAGCGTAAAGAAGAGCGCTTTATCGTTGCGAGATAGACAAGAGACATAGTGTAGTGTTACGTATCATCTTCATTCATTTTTCATGACTCATCAAACCTATTTGTTATTATTTTTAATGGACCTACTTTTGATTGCCAAGAAGAAAAAGAAAACAGAATTCAAAGAATTTAATGAACTGACAGAGAACGAAAAAAAGATGTAAAACGAGGACTTGAACTTGAGCTTCGTGAGAAAAAGGTTCTGAGTTTTGGTTGAAAGGTGGAAAACCACAATATTACATCAAGGTGGAAAACCCAATATTATTTAAGACAGTGTTGTTGAAGTCTCACCAGTTGGTGGCCCAAATACAGGCTCACTCGCAGTTGGTGGCCCAAATACAGGCCTACTCGGCGTCGTCGAATGCCTAAGGAAAGATTGCAACCGTCCCCTGGATTGGAGTAGTAAGAACAAACCCAGGACAGAGTATACGTTCTCATTTCCCTCTATCGACAATTTTCATTACCCTCTTCGGCAGGCAGAAGAGCTTTTCCTCAGCAGCACTAGTGTTTTATATATCGTATTAAATGTACCTATCACTAAAACAACATAATTTTTATTACAGCTAGGTACCCAGTTCTTCTCTCTAATAATGTAAATGGGAATGAATGTTCTTACAGACATTATCAACTTAAAGCGTGGGGAGAGGCATGGTGACATTGAATTAATATGTAAATCTCGCTGCATGTTGATATGAACTCAAAAATCATTAAAACACCGGTCTGAGATAAGATGGGACTCAAAATAGACGGAAAACAATTGACACATTTACAGTTTGCGGGCGACCTCATCTGAATCTCTATGAAAATATTATGACGAATTTTCAACATAAGCTTGGAGATATGCAACTCTGACAATCGGCCTTAAGATAAATGTGTTTAATTCAACAAGATCATGGAAAGTCATCAAACATCTACACTCCCTGTAACTATAGCAACTCTATTGTGGAAGTAGTCGACTATATACAATTATATCTTAGGCATTTATCTGTTGACGTAGTCTTATCCAATTAATATCATAAGAATCTAGATATGGCCTGGGATACTTTCAAAAAAATTATAAAACTCACAATAAAACTACTTCGAATAAACAGAAAACCAGCGCAACATTCACAGAAAAACACCAAAACTCACAGAAAAACAGAATGAAAAGAAAAACATAGGACTGTTGACGTTGAACGTCAAAACTGTAAACTTTTTTTTCAAAATCGCACGCGGTCGAATGAGTTCGGTTACTGTTCTTATTCTATGGAGTTCGGTCGCAGCAGATGCGCAAGCAGGCAAAAAGGAGTTACGAGTCTCCCTATCAAGTGTTCTAATTATAATAAAGGGTGATTTTTTTGCTGGTATCTTTTTGGCAACACTGTTTTTGACAGATCACGCGTGAATCGTGTCTTGTGTCATTGTCAAACTTGTTCAGTTTGGTCTATAATTTAACCATGAATCGACTTACGAACGAACAACGCTTGCCAATTATTGAATTTTACTATCAAAATGCATGCTCGGTTAAGAGAGTGCATCGCGCACTTCTTCCAATTTATGGGCAGTTTGGTCGGCCTACTGAGGCAGCTATTCGGAAGCTTGTGACTAAATTTCGAACCCATTTTACATTATTGGACATTAAACCACGAACACGCATACTAGAGTGAGGACCGAAGAAAATAATGCGTCTGTATCCGCCAGTGTTAGTGATGACTGTCAAATGTCGATTCGCCGCCGTTCGCAGCAATTGGGCCTCTGTTACTCCACTACGTGGAAAATTTTGCGAAAGGATTTGGGTGTAAAACCTGACAAGATACAGCTGGTGCAAGAATTGAAGCCACACGACCTCCCGCAACGTCTAACATTTGGTGAATGGGCATTGGCAAAGTTGGAGGAAGATCCACTTTTTTATCGAAAAATTGTGTTCAGCGACGAAGCTCATTTCTGGTTGAATGGATATGTCAATAAGCATAATTGCCGCATCTGGAGTGAAGACCAGCCAGAAGCATTGCAAGAGCTACCACTGCATCCCAAAAAATGTACTGTTTGGTGTGGATTATGGGCCGGTGGCATCATCGGGCCGTACTTTTTCAAAGACGACAATGGCCGAAACGTTACTGTGAATGGCGAGCGCTACCGTGTGATGATTGGCGATTTTTTTTTTGCCCAAAATGGAAGAATTGGTCTTGCCTGACATGTGGTTTCAACAAGACGGTGCCACATGCCACACGGTACGCGAAACAATGGCCCAATTGAGAGCCGCCTTCGGTGAACAGTTTATCTCACGTTTTGGGCCCGTCAATTGGCCGCCTAGATCGTGTGATCTATAACGCCTTTGGACTAATTCTTGTGGGGCCATGTTAAGGCTCATGTCTACAGGGATAAACCAGCAACGATTGACGCACTGGGAGCCAATATTGAAGCATTCATTCGTGATATACCGGCTGATATGTTGGAGAGTGTGCCGAAATTGAGCCTTGCGAATAGGCCATCAAAACCGGAGCCGCGGCCAGCATTTGCATGAAATCATCTCCAAACATTAAATTATATTGATCGTTCTATCGATTCCAATAAAGATTTCATCAAATTTTTCAAATTTTTTGTGTTTTTTTTGAAAATCAAATCCTATACCTCTTAAAAAATCACCCTTTAGAATGGAATTACAATTCTTCCCTGACGCTTTCATACAATATTACCCTCTCCAAGCACCGGGATTTAATGTCTTGTTTTTTTACGACGATATATAATTAGTTATTATCAAAAAATATTGCTGTTAGCTGATCCACGCCTAGGCCTCGAACTTAATGCGGCGTGCATTAGAAATCAAAGCACGGAAAGCTGCGGCTAGTTTAGTTTGAACAAAGTAATATAACACTGAACTAAACTACAGAAAGCATTGCATCATCTGACAGTCGATGGATAAAATGTAGTTTATTTTCATTGATTGATAAAGACAAAAATATGAAACTGTTTTATATTTTGGACCTACATATTAGAATAAAATAATGAAGGACCTAAAAGCAAAATCTCATACATACTCGTATTAAAACGACACAAAAACAAAATAAAGTCTTATAGCAAATCTAGCTAGGTATTATCCGTACGACCCACGATACCACCGCATACATCTAATGGTACTGTGGGTACGAGGTGCATTCAATAAGTACCTAGCCTCAGCCAGAGGGCGCTGTAGTTTCAAAAGAGTTTTACCACAGTGTAGCACATTCTTTTTTAATTATTTTTTCAAATATTCATTCCAATCCCTTCATTTGTTTTAATTTGACACCTTATGTAAGCGAACGTGTCGATCGGTTTTACAAAAATGGAAAAAGAGCAATATCGTTCGGTGATTCGATTCCTATTTTTGGAAGGGAAAACGCGCATCGAAATCAAAGAGCGCTTGGATGCTGTGTACGGTGACTCTTTTCCATAGATGGCCACTGTCAAGAATTGGTTCAACGAGTTTGCACGTGGCCGTGCGTCGGTTTTTGATGAACCACGTCCAGGTGCACCGAAAACAGCTGCTACGAAGGAAAACATTACAAAAATTCATGATCTCGTATTGGTAGATCGCCGATTGAAGGTTCGGGAGCTAGCTGAGTCTGTAGGCATTTCAGAAGGAACAGTGCATCATATTCTTCACGAGGAACTCGGCATGAGAAAACTGTCGGCGCGATGGGTGCCGCGTTTACTAACACCGGAAAACAAGTGCAACCGTGAGACCACATCGGAGACGTGTTTGGCGCTGTTTAAGCGGAATCCAGCGTAGTTTTTGCGTCGTTTTGTGACCGTCGATGAAACCTGGATCCACTGGTACACACCAGAGACCAACGACCAATCAAAACAATGGATCCAGACCGGGGAACGTGCTCCAAAGAATGCGAAAACTGTAAAATCAGCCGGAAAAGTTATGGCCACCGTTTTCTGGGATTCACAAGGTGTGATCTACATCGATTACCTCGAGAAGGGTAAAACAAAATTAAAGAAAAAAGGACCCCATCTGGCGAAGAAAAAAGTGCTGTTTCACCACGACAACGCACCGGTTCACACGTCTGCCGTTGCCATGGCCAAATTGGTCGAATTACGCTACGAATTGCTGCCCCATCCACCGTATTCTCCAGATTTGGCCCCTTGTGACTTCTTTCTGTTTCCTAATCTGAAAAAATCTCTCGCCGGGAACAGATATGGATCAAATGAGGAGGTCATCGCCGCCACGGAGGCCTATTTTGCAGAGTTTGACAAAAACTATTTTTTCGGACGGATTAAAAAAGTTGGAGCATCGCTGGGCTAAGTGTATCGAACTAAAAGGAGACTATGTTGAAAATTAAATTGCCACATTTCCAAAATTTTTGTTCACTTTTTGTAGGCTAAGTATTTATTGAATGACCCTCGTATTTCTATACGGTACCACCATAGTGCTGAGATAGTACAACATAAATTGTTATCGATATAGTATGTAATGATTGACTTGTTTAGCCCATTAATATATTTATATTTAGAAAAAGACGAAGATGCTCCTGAATACGAAAAGTATGCCAGAATGACGGATAGCTGCCCATACTAGTGCATTGCTCCCTCAGAGAATATTAACGAGGGCTTCAACTATATGAAATCGGAATGTGAAGACTTATAAAGCATCCTTACAAAGCATATCAAAGTTTGTAAAGTATATTGAAAACTTTTGCTTAAAAATGCCATTCGCTAAATATATTCAGTGTCTACGGCGAACGGGACCGGACCAATTAATCTTTTAAAAGGTTTCCATTCTAAAATAGGAGGAACAATTAGATAGGTATCAATAGATTTAAGAGCAAACGAGAATTTCAAGAGTCCAAAAAATTACACCCAATCGTAGACTACGTCGAATTAATAAAATCATGGATATTTTTTGCTTTTTATTTTCCTTGACATTATCCGAGGCTGTATCTATTCCTTATGCCCATAGTAGGTACTCGGTAACCACTTCACACTGGTAATGAATGCGGTTTTATTATACAAGACTTATATTAGATAATTACGTGATTTTTCGGTAAGATTAACACAAGACACGTCGGAGTGGACAACAAGAGAGGCCTATGCTCAGCAATAAGCGATAACGGGCTGTGAGTGATGATTATGTATATTTCTTGCGAAAATGAGCTGTTATCAACAAAATACAACACCACAAAGCAGTGCCTATTCAGTTTTTGCAGAACCAATACCGAGCTGTACATACTCGTAGTATACGTCGAATATACAGTTTGTTGACTTTTAATTCAATATTTGTAAACGTAACGCAACATTAAAATGTCCCAATAAGATCAAAACCTTTTCCAGGACTCCAAAAAGAAGCCAAACGACTAGATTTCAGAATAAAAAGCGTTGTTGTAGCACGCTCCACGTCGAAAAAATCACATAAAATTCGAAAGAAAATACAAACGAGAGCTTCAAAAATCCGAGAAAAAATACCCGTTGTCTTTTTTTTTTACAAATGACAGAAATAAAAACAACTTGCTAACTTGTTATAAACCATCAGATTCACTCTTCATTTTAATTTTGATTTTCGGAAAAAAATGTACAACTACACAACATAGAATTTTTTTTGGCATTTTTTAGACATTACTGCGAAGATCATAATATAATTTATATTATTTTCAAGTAGAATCATAGAATCAGGACCTAAGGGGCGGTTCTGGAACCAGAGAGCCGAGATTTTCGATAAGGATTTGTCGTGACTGTAAGTTAAAATTGTCTTGTATGAATATTAAATACTCGCAGGTAGTAGAAACCTAAGTTCATAATATTGTTTTCCAAAACATTTAGTAAGTATAATATTGTGTCAACAGAAAATTGGATCTGCGTCACAAACATTTGTAAATGATGTTTCGTTCGTTACAAGATGATTTCTTTCGAATCCGCTTATAGCTAAAAATCTAAAATAATTGTTGAAATTAATTTCAATGGATAAGAGTATTTCCAGTTATTTTGTCCAACATGGATGATTTTTAAACAACGGATTCTCCCAGGATTAACTAGAATACTAGCGCCAAGCCAAGTACTTGTAACATCTGAAGAAAATACGATTAGACAATAAATGTTCCACGAATTCTGAATACCACAAAAACGGTAGGTATCATTAGCTTATTACGAACCGAAGAACGGAAGAACATACATACCACTTGCAAATACAATTGAAAGTAGTTACTGTTGAAATTCACAAAACCAATTTATTATAAGACCAACTAAGTTCGTATAGGCCGGGTGGCTTTTTAATAATGTACGTGGTAATATTTTGAGTGTTCACCTCTGTTACCTATATAGGTAACATCAATTAAATCATTGACGTTTTGTGCTTGACCTAGAAGGTCCAAGGAAAAATGTAATAACTATATTTTTATGTAGGTATGTCGCCAACCATGACAGTATTATGGAACAATTGCTACTTTTTTTTATTAGGTACGTACGTCCTGATGCGATCGCAATTGCGAGTAGTAGGTACGGTGTACGGTACGCCCCATCTCTTTCAACAGGCTCATTGGTAATGACAGAATTTGATGTTTTCTTACATTTCCCAGATATATTCATTCGATTTTCATTACTAACGACTCCAACCATTACATCTTTATGGCCCATCAACACACCATCAGACTACAATAAATAATTAAATTAGGCAGAGATATTTGACCAAAACTTTGATTGACATGTATTTTACATTCCGATAATTATCCATTACCGTAAATTTAATTTAGCTCATTCATAAAGGTCGGCAACAGGTACATGATATCCATTGAATAATCACAAATATACCTGCCTGGAATCAGCGTACGACATTGTTCCTTTCGCCGTGGAACAGTAAGACTGAGATATTCAGGCCTAGAAATTTGGAACATTAAGACTGTGAAATATTCAGGCCTAGAAATTTGGACGGGCCTGGGTCGCCGCCTAAGAGATAAAGGATGTAACGCCCAGGCGGGCTGGTATTTGGTCTAGAACATTTCCTTGGCTATTCCGGGAGGAAGCGCGGCGAACATTTAAGGCATATTTGATTTAGCGCACAGAGGACTACTGGACTAAACTTTTCACGAAAGACCAGATTAGGTACCATCATAACCACCACAATAAAAAACATAAGACCATAATAATCAATGTTCCTGTTCTGTCTAATCAACTTTGGCTTTGATAGAATTTTGAAACTAATAGGTTCATGGATGAGTATTGATTTTGACCACTTTTATTTCTAAATAATAATGTAATTATTTTTTCTGTCAAAAAAGTGTAACCTCGTAGACAGTAAGCTGCATTTTTCTTGAATAAACAGAATTGAATATATTATTCACCGACTTGGACAAAACATATTTTTAATCTATCAACACAACGTTAGAATCACAGCTATATGTTAGAATTAACATTTTTAAGACTTGGCAGTTAAAAATCGAAACGAAGCGCAGACAATTGAAGTCCAGTTAACGGATCTCTGTGTTTAACATATATTTTCCAATATTTTTTTGAAAAGAGAAATCCAGTTCCGCCAATTCATTGTAGGATTTTAAAGGCTGGTACCAGTAGGTCCAGGATATCAATTATTAAATCCATTGGCAATATAAAAACTAATGATTCCAATAACCAACGTTTTTCCAAAGACAACCTTTTTACCTCCACAAAATCAAGATCAAATAGAATGCAGAACAAAAATATAGCCCAGACATTTTTTTAAAATTTCGTTTTCTTGCATCATAGATCCAATGGCATACTCGTATAAAAACAAATGATTCCAATACGTCCATTTCAAACGTTTTCCAAAGCACTTCTCTTTCCATGTTTCTTATGACGGTTTTCAACGCTTCCTGATGTTTTTGTTGCAATGGAAGGGCGAAAGCGACTGACTTTTTTAGTGTGTAATACAAATGTACTGTATTTTTTTACATTTTTTGATAGCTGATAGTAGATTTTTCCTCATGTCGCTTATGTTTAAAGGAATGCTTGAACATAAGTGGTGTAGATACTGTCCGCATTATTGACTGGCGGCAGACGTCGATTCGTGAGCAGATAACTCAATATGTAGAACTTGGTCGCAATAGTTTGTTTTCAACTCATCGACATGGAGTGCAGCTGTTTGATTGAAACAGTTTCGTATTGTTTTTCTTTATGATCACGCTGCTTACACGAATAAACAAAACCAAAAAAGAATTACTCGTACTTCCAACACAAAAAGGCAACAAAAGAAAAGCTAACGAAACCAAGAGATATTTGCAAATGAAATTCCAAAAACGTATTACAATGTGAGGTGGGAGAAAGCGACTTTTTTGTGTGCAGTATATTTTTTTTAACTTTAGAGGTAGCTCTTTTCCTCTACATATGGTTATATGCATAATTATGTTACTATTTTTTGTTTGGGAAGTTTTTTCCTCATGTCGCTTATGTTTAAAGAAATGCTAGAACAGAAGTAGTACATTAACAAGAACAAGCTGGGAAACAGATATTTTCTCCTTCATGATATCACTACTTACGCATAAAAAGCAACCCAAATACAACACAGAACGAAAGAACACAGAAATAAAGAACGCATCAATATTTTTTTCAACACTGAATCACAACGGTGACATGGACTCAGTGTTCCCCTATTAGTAGGCTCTTACTACAGGCAGGGGATACCGATGCCGTATTCTATTGCCCCGGCATCAGGGCGTCAAAACTAAAAAAACGCGTTATATACAAAGCCATACCTGAATTCAAAACATCACCTACCTATAGACATTTTTTTTATGAAATGAAATAAAAACAGACATGAAAGAACACCAAAAGCATTGTTTTTAGTACGAAGGAACATTCAGCAGTTTAAGATGATCATACATTCAATTCAAATGTGCAAAATCAATACTCATTCATGTATTAATTTAAGAAGCTAAAACTTATGCGATATTTTGCCAAATAATTAGTAGTGCTAGTGCAATATTAAAAAATACATTTATATGAACAAAATAATAAACCAAATAGTTCAAATATTTATTTAGCATGACAAAAACACATCAGAAGTACACAAAAAATAAGCATGAAAAAAAAAGCAAAACGCAAAGTTTACGAAGTTTAGTACGATTCCCGAAGACAAGCAGATTCCATTTTAGAACTTTAGCTTACTTTTTTTTGCACATATTATAAACGCATAAAAGCATATTACGATTAAAAGGATCATCCATTAATTATAGTAAACGATAAAATGTATGAGATGGTCAAAATTTTAAAGCAATAGTTTTAAGACTGCAAATGAATACTCAATTTTTAAGCGTACTATAATGTAAGCTTAAAATATTGCGAAATAGTTAACTTAAAGGTACAAAAGACATGAAATCCGTATGTTACAATTCATGGATGGTCCTTATGATCGTACTATGATCAGCTTGATAACACCAGCATGTATGTTTATAAAAAGATGCGATATAGAGACGACCTTAAAGCTTCAACCGCTACAAATTAATTACTAGATTTTGTTGAATTTCAAGAACTGATTGCAACTGTTTAAGCATTAAGGCTTTACAACTGTAAAATTAATGAAAATTAATGATACAAAGTGCTTAGTGATAATTAACGGAATACCTAATAGCCAATGAAAAAAATAAGCACGTGTCGTGTTGAAAGCAATCGTCTCGCCAGCACATTTCATAATTTTGGACGTTAGGAAATTACTCAACGAATGTAAAAACTAAATCTTGAAGTGTAATTTACTTTTAGTAAGCATTTTTATACGAATTTAGTTTTTACATGATGTATTTAATTAATCATTACGTAAGGCCAAAATGTTGAAATACGCAAGCAGAGAGCAAGAGATTATGTGCCACACAGAAAATAGCAAGAAAAAGGCAGCGAAGTTTTTTCATGCTATTTTCTGTGTGGTAATTCAATAATCACACATGTTACAGAAAATAATTTTAAGCCCAAGAGCATTACCTAGCATGAAAAAAACCTTAGAACATATGGTTACATTTATGAAAGAGTGAAAACCACATGCTTTAGTTGTTTGATAGTGAAAAGCCAGGCTCGTTTGCGGTTTTACTGTGCAATATTAGTAGCTCACCAGAGGAGGAAAAAACTTAACACTAAGTCTAATATAAACTTTAAAGGGACACATCAAGACTGTTTATCTAAAAAAAACAAAGCTCACCTGGAACACATAACTTGGAACATACATTACTTTTATGAGGTAGCGATAATGTCATGCTCTAATTTGTATGACGGTGAAAACCCAGGCCTGCCTGTGGTTTGCTTGTGCAATATTAAATAGCGAGTTGTTAATGACCGCAACAACAAAAGTTAACACTTAACATAATACATATTGAAAACTTAGCAGTGAAAAGCTTTATATAAAAAATAAAGTTAGACTGTGAATGTTAAGGCTTTTTGTCATTTTCAGATTAACTACTCGTTGAACGTTTACAAAAACTCATTTTGAGGCTATGAATATGTAGTGTTTACGAGGCACATAATTCTGAATTCCAAAATAGTGGTCACTCTATGCACAGAAGGGCATCAACTGATTTTCAGGTTTTAGTCACTTTTGTGCATAAACTTACTACTATTTTGGTTTCCATTTGTATGTCCTCATTAACACTATCTATTCATGGCCACTAAATGAGTTTGGTCCTAGTGCAACCACCTTAAGACAACTCTATCCAAGCCACCTAACGAATAAACTTCATAAATATGTACATTACTTTTATCTTTAATGAGAGTAAAAACAACATGATTAGTTGTTTGTAAGAAGTCAGCCACCTTTGCAATATTAGTGGGTGCAGCAAGAACAATACTTAACACTAAACATAAAAAAAATCTTAACAGGGGCTAGTTAGACTGTGTAACTTTTAACACTTAAGTCTATTAAAGCCTGCTAAATAAGTGTTCGTAAACTTAGGATGAGTAGTTTGTCTGTAAATGACGAAAAATATAAGAAAAATGGACCTAGTGCAACCACCTTAAGACAACTCTATCCAAGCTACCTAACAAATAAACTTAGAACATAAATGTACATTACTTTTATGAGAGTGAAAACAATGTGATTAGTTGTTTGTAAGAAGTCAGCCACCTTTGCAATATTAGTGGCTGCAGCAAGAAAAAAACGTAACACTTAAAATATATAAAAAAAATAAATTAGCGGGCAAGTTAAGACTGCGTAACTTTTAACACTTAAGTCTATTAAAGCCTTTGACCCATTGTGTAGTTCGAATCACACAACTTGCCGGCTATGATGTTCGACTACAAGCTGTGGTTAACCCAGTACTCGCACAGATGTTAAGTGAGTTTCAGTCAGGATTGGGCTATCCGCAGTTTGTAGCTAACATCACACCCGCCCAATAGGCTTGTTTACTAAAAAAAATATAATTAGTCCGTCAAATAGATTGTCAAAAAATATAAGACATGTATTTTTTATTTCGTCAATTTAACAAAAATTGATGAAGATATAGCCCGAAAGTTCCGCGTGACGTCACTAACCGCTATCAAATGTACTAGTGCCGTCACGAGCCTCCACTCTCAAACTTTGACAAGGTTTATCTTTGTCACTAATTGTTTGATTGACAAAAGAAAAAACATGTGTCCAATATTCTTTAATAATCTAACTGACGGACTAATTATAATAATGATTTTTATACCCAGTAAACATCCCTATTGTATGATTTGGACAGTAGAGAACTTAGAACAATGCAAAGTAGATGCTTTAGTTGTTTGTGTGCAAAGCCAGGCAGGTCATTCTCGTTTTGGCTGTACATTATTGGGGGGTTTTGCGGTGCTCACCGGTGCTGCCGGCATTAGGGTGGGGGCCCAAACCGACGCCAAGTTCTCTGCGTTCATTTTGTTCGCTTCTGCCATACTCTGCAGAAAATTGAGGTGCGCGAACAGTTTTTGTGCCGTGTTGCGAGCTACGAGTGGCAGTGACGTCATCACGCGCCTGTATTCTCTGTGCCGGATGTCTACATCGTCCAATTCTGGAAAGAAACAAGAATGATAAATATGACAGTAAAGACTGACAGACTTTCTCGCGACCTATATCTGACAAATGGTACATTGGACACAAAAGGGCTTTATGAAACCTTGCTTTAAATTATGTTTACGTTTTCCTTTTCCGTATCTTATGGATTATTTGGCAATTTACTAAATATTTTTATAGCCATAGAATTGGGCTAGAACTATGCATTGCTAAGTTAGACTTTAAGCGAGAAATCCTAAAGGACTCTCTTGGCGAGTGGAACCGGCGGTATCAGGATGCACATACAGCAGTGGTAACCAAAACATATTTTCCGGATGCAAGGGCGGCATACAAGAATGCAAGAGAAATAGCACTAGTGGGAATCATAACTCAAGTACTGACAGGATATGGTGGGTTTTCCCAGTATTTGCATCGATTTAAATTGAGGGAAAGCCCATCGTGTATCTGTGAACCCACAAAAAAGGCGACTGCACTGCATATAATCTTTCAATGCCCAGTTTATGGAAAACAGCAACCTTAAAAATAATTTTATTGAAAATTGCACAAACATTTGCAAAACAGTACTAATAATTAGGAACAAGTAGGAAACAACATAGGTATATTTTCTAGAGATAAGACAAAAAAATAATAATTGTAATTAAGACCCCTAATCTAGTTTGGTTCCACTACTTTATGTCTGTATTAAACATGAAGAGAGTCACCTAAAGCGCTGAGGAGCTATAGACACTGCATCCTGGGAGTAAGTGTAAAACTACAAGTCTTACAGACACCATTTTACGAGCGCTGGCCGGCGCTGAGCTGCACTTTACTACAAAACATTAAATATGAAGATAGTCACCTAAAGCGCTGAGGAGCTCTAGACACTGCGTCCTGGGGATGAGCGTGACGGGCAAGTCTCGCAGGAACCGTTTGAGCACGCTGGCCAAGTCGTGCTCTGAATGTGTCCCAGCGCTGAGCTGCACATCCCACGCGTCGCGCCGGAAATCGCCCAATAACGAAGATATCGTGCATGTGCTGCCCCCTCGCCGATATATACCCTCCGACAGACTGCCTGTAACATCATAGTCATAATAAATATTTAATTGCTGATATGGATGCCGTAAGGCGGGATATGGAAATGTACCTTAATCTACCAATCAAAATCGATTCACAATATCGGCAGAGTAATTGAGTAACATACATTCAAAAAATATCAACTGAGATTCTCCTTTTCTGAAGTGGAATAAAAACGGTACCGAGTTGAAGCCGTGGAGGTCTAGTGGTAGTAACGCCCACTTCGCATGTCGCGGATTCCAATTCGAACGATCCTTCAAGGGCAGGCTATCTTCATTATCGGATTATAAAAAAAAGGCAAAACCATGTTTAAGTAAGAATAGGCAGGACACAGTTCTGAGAACCAATGTGCCAGCGGGACTGCAAAACTCGGACAGAGACCACATTACAAACACAGCATAGTGTCCACAAAATAAGTTGGACTGAGGATCTGACCTTGACTGCATAAAAGCACTAAAGCCAAGTACCTTACAAGTGGTCTTATTGGAAATTAATGAGGGAGGTGTATAAATATAGTGACATATTTACCATGTACATAGATGAAGCTAAGACATTTCTCAACAATGACAGGAATGTCATCCTTGGTCAGTTGTTGATGGTGTATGTGTGCACCATTGTTATATGCAGCCAGTTTGATCATGTAGCGCCAGCCCTGCAACAATCATAAAACATCAATGATTTGCAACAATGTTAGAGCTGATCCACAGATATCAGTAAAGCAACCATTCCTACACAGTACCAGCACAGTGAAAAATATTCTTTCATACAATCTTTACAGGCCCCCACTAACCATTGCTCTGAAACTTTTTTGTTTTAGTGAACAAATAAAGGCATGTGTCAAAAATAGGTTTGGCAATGATTAACTTGACACCAAAATATCTGTGGATTTATTATGTATTTCTGGTAATGTATGATACCTTCAAACAATGATTGTGTAAAACATGAAGTCAAAACTTTGACAAATTGGCAACATTGACCACAGCCATTTGGATGTCATCCATTCGGAGCGATGGTCAGTGGGGGCCATAAGAGTTCATTCCCACAAGTAGGTGTCAGTGACAACAGTTTACTCAGTGTCTCTCCCTGAAAAGTCCGGGTACAGTGCTGGTGCTGTGATGGAACAGTGGCTTGACTGATATATGTGAATCGGCCTCCAAACTCATATGGCCACGAATACAAGGACCAAATATGTCTTATTTAATTGCTGTGGAATAAAATAAGATAGCAACATATCTGTTCTTGTATTTGGAATCAACAATAGTTGTTTAATAAATAGAAGTCTAAACCAAACATGTTAGTGGTGAAGAAGGATATAGAATTATAGATGGCTGCGCAAAAGCCAAACTATAGGTATGGCTCCCACGCATACCTATAGTTTGGCTTTTGCGTAGCGTTCTGCGCATAACCTCCCACCCGCCGATTTGTGTGGTGCTTAGCATATGATAGTTATTGCTGCAAACCTTGTTGACACTTTATAAGATAATGAAAACTGCATTTTAGTCTGTCAATTTGGAAGATGTATGCGGTTACACAGGACAGACACACAGAAGTAGCGACCTTGCTTTATAATACATAGTGATTTATGAAATGAGCCTATAGCTACATCACCACTCCACTTTGGAGAGGAGGGAGGGTAGCTGGGCCTAAAGGGGCAATAACAATAGACATTGTTGTCTCCTAATAAAAGTAATTTATAAAACTCCAGTTATATATACCCAGTCCCATTGTGCTTCTATTTTATGGAAAATCATGAATAGACACTTATCAGATCAACCACTTCCAACTGGTCTTATTGGAAATCTATAGGGGAGGAGGCCTATGCTCAGCAGTGGATGTCCTACAGCTAATATGATGAATCCAAACAAATTGTACATACCTTGAGCAATTTATCATGAGCGAACCTCAAATACAGCGTGGCATGAGGGTTGTCGATCAGGAGGTTTGGGCTTCCATCAGACGGGCATTGTGATCGTGTTTGTTCGTTAGCCTCCTGCGTAGCTGTACAAAAAGTTTCACTGATTAATTTTAGTATTACTTTATCTTTACTACTTTTACTAGCATAACTTTGTCTTTAGCTGTTCACTTCACATTTGTTACATGATTTTCTGGGCACACGTAATCTTACAGAAGAGCATTGAATGTGATTTTATTTATTTATGAAGCAACAACACGACATCGATCTAAGATACACAAATGGTAATTCAGCTTTGGAGAAAAGACTCCTGCGCATTACGTGACTGCGTGAATAGCGAAAGTAATGTATAATACAAGTCGCGGCACGTAAGTCTAGCGCTGCGGGTACTGTGGGCTGCGCATTCATTACAGACGACTATAGATACTACGTATACACGTGCTTCCCCTCCACACTTCGCTCAGTGAGACTTATATGCCGCGACCTGTAAGTTGTGGTAATCTTTTGGTGGTATTGCAATTCTTTTACGATAGCTATTGGACCTATTAACTGTTTGAAACTGTAGAAGGCATTGGATCACTACAATACGCGTCAAAGAACCACTACAATGAAACGAATTATGGAATTTAGCAACACACGACAGTCTCCGAATACAAAGTAAACATTAATCCATTAATTTAAACGCAAATACTGCAAAAAAATAATAGATATTTGCACAGTTTTAAGTATTATTACCATAAAAACGATATAACAATGATTTCACGTAGGTACGCCATTCGCCATTTTGTTTTCACTTTTGTTTTTTTTTTCAGTTCGGTCAACACCATGAAGTTTTAGGTAAAGGTGGAGATTGCACTTCAAATACCTATTTGAGTCAAATACCTACACATTGCTATCTCACTCTCTGTGGTCGGAACTCTCTTTCTAGTGTGGTGTATGGTATTTCTATATATATGTCACCGGTTTATTGTAAGAACGGTTTGTTTACAAACTCTCGAGTTAAATTATAAACTATCGATAGATTGTGAACGGGCACAACGATGTACAATTTAACGCTTTACATTTTCGTTAGTTTGTAAACAAACAGTGTTCAAACGTGAAATTGTGAACTTGTGTGTAACGAAACTCGAAGTGGACAATGATTGGTTCAACGCATTATCCCTTTTACGGCCACTCCTCCTCCGCCGGGTGCAGCCATCCATTGTTCTTTTAACGGTGTAAAGATGACTTTTATTATCCTGTATAATTTTTTATGTATGATCACGCATGATGATTTTTTTTATTGGATAGGTGCACCCTAAAGTTATTCCCATACCCATATACATTTTATTAAAATTGGTTTCTAAAAAATCAATAGTACTTACAACGATTTGATTGAACTGTCCGAATATTGTACGTAAGTCTTGATTGAAGATTGTAGTCGATCGTACTGTTTTTGGCGAAAAATTATTATTTTTACATTGAAATCACAGATGAAAGTGAGGATTAAAACATACGAAATTATTTTTGCTAAGATCAAACTAATTTACAAATTATCCAACCTTTAACCAAAATGTACCCACTATTGACAAACTAAAATTAATGTTGTTTTCCTTTTTTATTCCGGAACTCAGATGCAGACTCGAAGGCGGCTCAGGGTTCCAAGGTTGGCACATGGGGAACAAATCCCGCCCAAAATTTCATTGATACAATGATTATAATTCTACAGCATTTGTTGTTTGCTCTATAGTGTATGATACACTAGCTAAAATAGATTATTTGAGTAGAAGGTAAAAGTATGTTGAAAGCTGTTACTACATAGTAATGCATGACCCTAAAAATGAAAGTGACTCGTAAAATGACCGTTGGGCTATTGTCCTGCGGATCTTCAAAATTCTCGACAAACAAAAAGACATGCACGTTATTGCACATCTGTGCTCTCCGGGGTTAGTTTACGGAAAGACCCAATCTAGTGATGTGCTGTTATTTTGGAGTCTCAGTACAATACCATATTATTATTTATGTTTGGCTTTTCACATAGTATTGAAACTAGTGGCAAAATATACCGGACAAGTGCGAGTGGAAAGTAAGCCGTGCACGTGGATATTTTTTTAGTTTTGAGGGGTTTTTTTATGTAGATAGGTAAATGTATCAATTTATAAGACGGTTTTTTTTGCCAATCATAATTCTAGGTCAACAGAAAGTACGCTATATGTTTTTGTTTACCATGTGAGAATCGAAATTAATTATTAGTTTTCGCCAAAAATTAGTACAATCTACTTCAATCATAGCTATCTACTTACGGACAAACTTCGAATATTTTATTTTTATTCAAGACGAATTAAACGAACCGAGACACGATGGAGTTGCGTTGTTTCTTTACTGAGTTCATTTGACCACCTTACATCTCCATCATCAGATCAAACTCTGGTAACCATCTAAGAATAAAGTACTCTCTAAAGCGAATCCAATGAGTCGTAATTCGATGAGGTAATGTCGGTTCATTACAGAGTTTCTGTGACAACCTTCTAGTTCTATCAACAGACCCTAGTTACCACTGAAAGACAAACTAGTCGTCAAGACGATTCAATTGAGTCCTAGCTCGATGAGATAGTGTCGTTTCATTTCGAAGTTCCTTTGGCCACTTTCCAGCTCCATCATCAGATCGGCACCATGTCGTCAAAATATTGCATTGTCATGCGATTTACACAAGTATGTAAAATTTCAGCTCAACCGGTATCCGGTAAGGGGATAAAATTTAATTTGTAAGATTGTCTAACCCCAGACAAGTAAATAAAAGTTTGTAAAAAATCATCATGACTGTGTGATCATGAATTTAAAAAAATTACACGAGTCGAAAACAGTCTGATTTTTTTACTTTTATTCTGCACCATTATTCAATTTTAAAAAGATACCTTGCGTTAAAAGAACAATGAATGGCTGCACCCGGCGGAGGAGGAGTGGCCGTAAAAGGGATGATGCGTTGAACCAATCATTGTCCACTTCGAGTTTCGTTACACACAAGTTCACAATTTCACGTTTAAACACTGTTTGTTTACAAACTAACGAAAATGTAAAGCGTTAAATTGTACATCGTTGTGTCCGTTCACAATCTATCGATAGTTTATAATTTAACTCGAGAGTTTGTAAACAAACCGTTCTTACAATAAGCCGGTGACATATACACAAAAAATTCCCGAAAATGGGTAAATTTAATTTCAAAGTTTCGAGTTTATCAACTTCATCCAACCCCAAACTATGATTTATATGTATTTACAGTGTTTGCAGTTTAAAGGGGGATAAAATGTGAATTATTTTAAAACTGAAAATAAAAGTAGAATGCACAAACTGATTACAAAAGTCATCCATCCATCCATCAGCCATAAGAAGTCCACTGCTGGACATAGGCCTCCCCTATGGATCTCCAATAAGACCGGTTGCAAGCGACTTGCATCCAGCGCGATCCTGCGGTCTTAATGAGGTCATCCGTCCACCTTGTGGGTGGTCGTCCTACGCTGCGCTTGCCGATACGTGGTCTCCACTCGAGAACTTTCCGACCCCATCGGTCATCAGTCCTCCGCGCTATGTGCCCTGCCCATTGCCATTTCAACTTGCCAATCCGTTGGGCTATGTCGGTAACTTTGGTTCTTCTACGGATCTCCTCATTTCTGATTCGATCTCGCAGAGAGACTCCGAGCATAGCCCTCTCCATAGCTCGTTGGGCTACTTGGAGCTTACTAATAAGGCCCATAGTGAGAGACCACGTTTCTGTGCCATAAGTCATCACTGGCAACACACACTGGTCGAACACTTTCGACTTGAGGCACTGAGGTATGTCGGACGAGAAGACGCTACGCAATTTTCCGAACGCTGCCCAGCCGAGTTGGATTCGGCGATTGGCCTCTTTCTTGATGTCGGACCTACCTAACTGGACTACTTGTCCAAGGTAGACGTACGAGTCAACGACTTCAAGAACCGAGTTCCCAACAGAGATCGGGGTGGGTACAACATGGGAATTACACATGACTTTCGTCTTGTCCATGTTCATCTTAAGACCCACCTGTTGGGAAACCCGATTGAGGCCTTCGAGCATCGTGCTGAGCTCTTCCATCGATTTTGCCATGACCACGATATCGTCGGCAAACCGAAGGTGAGTGAGGTATTCGCCATTGACATTGATGCCGAATCCTTTCCATTCCAGGAGCTTGAAGGCGTTCTCCAAAGTAGCCGTAAACAGTTTCGGAGAAATTACGTCTCCCTGTCTTACGCCTCTTTTTAAAGGGATCGCCTTGGAGCTCTCTTCCTGTACTCGGACCGACATAGTGGCGTTATTATACAAGCACTTCAACACTTCGATGTACCGATAGTCAATACGGCATCGTTGGAGAGACTCGAGCACAGCCCAAGTCTCGACCGAATCAAAGGCTTTCTCATAGTCCACAAACGCTAAGCAAAGTGGCAAGTTATACTCTTCGGTCTTCCGTATAACCTGTCGCAGCGTATGAATGTGGTCCATGGTGCTAAAGCCCTTTCGGAAACCGGCTTGTTCGGAAGGCTGGAAGTCATCAAGCCTGCGCTCGAGACGGTTCGTAATGACCCTTGAAAACAGCTTATAAACATGGCTCAGAAGCGAGATGGGTCTGTAGTTCTTCAATAAGGTGTTGTCACCTTTCTTGAAAAACAACACCACCACGCTTCTGTTCCATGCTTCTGGCGTGATGCCCTCGAGGACGACGAGGATTACAAAAGTGTTTTCCAGTAACTGTACCAGTATCAGATCCTTATAAAAACTTTAAGAAATAATAACGTTATTAATAAAAATAAAAATTAAGTGTGTGTTGTGTTAAAATTTAAGTACAGCTGTAATTTTCCAAATTACTAACACTGGAGAGAATTAAAAGAAAACCCTAATTTTGGGAGTTTCCTAATGCGGCAACACCCGTCACCAAAATACTAGCTGTCATGGCCGAATCATCAATGAAATCTTAAAAATGCAGTAGGGTAACCATAAAATATTTTTTGAGAATAATTTACTATTATTGTGTATGCAATGCCTAACTAAATATTATAGACTGTCGTACAGACAGTGTGTGTGTATTATTGAGCGCTGATATTTGTCACAATTAGTGTAATTCTTTAAACACAATTAAAATTAACAAGGACATTATGTGATTTACATCTGTAATCTATAGTTTTTAGGTACCTACCTACAATATTTGAATCTCTATTCATAAAAAAAATCATTATGTTGACTCCTTGTCGTATCATATTATCGCCTCGTTAAATTATTATCATATCTATAGTATCATGGTGTCCTTTTTTAGGTTTCCCAAAGACAAATCTCAAAGAACTTCGTGCTTAGTAATTGTACCACTGAAATTCCATTTTTAAAAGACTTCCAGAATTTGCAGCCTATACTTTAAGGCAACAGATTATTATACATCTAGAAAACGATTAAAGTCAACAGCACTGCAGGCCGAATGATTTGATTTTTTTTGTAAATTATGTGTGTTTGTTAATAATCTATTATAATTTGAATTACATTGTTTTTGATTACCTTTTTAGGGTTCCGTACCCAAAGGGTAAAAAAAGAACCCTATTACTAAGGCTCCGCTGCGCGCTGTCGAATTACATACCATCAATAACAGGCGCAGGCGCATTTCATCATAAAATATTTAAATCCAGAGCGTACCTAGCTAGTTGTACACATTGATTGACTTGCAAGATTGCATTCTTACACATTTCTTGAAGAATTAGTTTTTGTATATCTGCGATGCCCTATAGAACAAAGTCCTTAAGTTTACTTTTATTGTTCATACACAAATTGTGTATTTTCATGTAATGATTTACTCATCATTGTGATTAATATCTGTGCGTCCTAAATTTAGGCAAAAATGTAGGGTTACCCTATTAGAAAGATAGTTCCGACCACAGAAGAGTGAGATAGCAATGTGTAGGTATTTGACTCAAATAGGTATTAAGAGTGCATTCTCCACCTTTACCTAAAACTTCGTGGGCTACTCGAACGCACCTTCTGTCTAAAATCGAATCAATGACGCATTTGTCAATGTCTAGTGTTATTATAATGTCAGCGCGCGAAATTAAAATTTTCTTGGGTTTTTCTTTTTTGCCATTTAGCGCTGAATTATTCGTATTTCATCATGAGTTTATTTGTTGTTGAGGTACAAAATTACCGATTTTTCGTGGTCGCAAAATTAGTTTTCGTAAACTCATGATATATAAATAAATAATTCAGCAGTATGGCAAAAATCCTAAAAAAATCGCGCGATGACCTTCAGAACAGAACAAAAACCAGTAGAAACCAAATACAATGTAATATTTTGGTATGAAAACAGATTGCCTACCACATTATTTTATCCCTGTGGGTGTAACCAAGCCTATAATAATCTTACTAGAAAAAAACTAGAGATGGCATGCATAGAGGAGTCATAGTTGTTAGACCACACAGTTACAGTAGTATAGGCCGAAATCAAACTTCTTGGTGTCTGTGAAGTTAGCTGCAAACTTCGCAAATCCCGTCTCTTGCGCCGCTTGCGACTCGTGTTCACAGATGCCAAGAAGGTTGAATCGCCCTATATCTGTATACAATACACCCCTGAGAGTGTTCTTACACATATTTCATATATCAATAGCTGACGGGTTGGAAACATCAGCCTACTTGCTTACATAATGGACCTAATTTTGGTAGAATAACAGTAGGAAACAAATTACATACACTGACAATATTAATTTATACCTAAATAAATATTGTCATTGCATGTAATGTGATAACGACAATATGAACCAATCATAATATTTTTTTTAGAGATACTAAAGTAAGTACAAGACCAATCTTTATTTGTGATTCAAAACTAGTCAACTGTTTGTCACTAACTATAGAATAGAATATAGAATAGAAACGCTTTATTGTTCACACAATCGAAATTATTACAATAAAAGAGTACAATTTAATTATAATAGTGCGACAATCGGCGGCCTTATCGCTTAGAGCGATCTCTTCCAGGCAACCTGATTTAGAGAGGAAAGGATTATAGAGGAAGGTAAAGGACGGGGTGTACAATAATAGCGAAATTAATTGAAACAAAATAAAGAATACTTGAATAAAGAGTCATAAATACTTGTACAAAATATATACATACATATCAATATACACATGTACATTCAAATACTACAATAATATAACCTACATACACAAACTAATACTAAAATAAAAATAAATAATAAAAAATGCTACATACAAATTAATAAATTTAATAATAAATAAATATGATAAATTAACTAGAAATGACTTTCTAACATGGAGGCAACTGCGATAAATAAAATTTTATGACTTGCTCCTTAAACACAGCAAGAGAAGGAGCACGTCGAATAGGAACAGGTAGCGCGTTCCATAACTGAACAGCTTGGAAAGCAAAGGACCTGCCGTAAAATAATTCAGAGCGGGCAGAAGGAGTCATGAGGGTAAGGTTTTCTTTGGACCGGAGAGGAAGGGAGTGGGAGGAGTGCCAGTAGGTAAACCGTTCTTTAAGATAACGTGGAGTAGAAGGATTAAACAGGATATTATGAAGAAGGAAAAGGACATGAGCATTCCGGCGAAGTCGAATAGGAAGCCATTTGAGCTGTGCGCGAAATTGAGATACATGATCATACTTGCGTAGACCAAATATAAATCTAATGCAATAATTTTGAAGGCGCTCAAGCTTCTCAAGCTGGATCTCGGTGAGGTCAATGAAGCATGCGTCTGCATAGTCTAAGATGGGAAGAAGAAGAGACTGAGCGAGCGTAACTTTAGTGGCAGTGGGTAGAAAATTTCGAAGACGCCTAAGGGATCCGCCAGAAGCAAAGATTTTGCTACTGATTGTTTTGATGTGAGAATCCCAACTCAAAGTACGATCAAAAATCACTCCTAAATTCTTAACAGAATTACTGTATGGAATTGTGATCCCTCCAAAAACTACGCTAGGAACTGTTGTCCAATCAATTTTGCAGATCATCCGTGAACTACCTATGACAATGACCTGTGATTTCGTAGGATTCACGTCCAAGCCATATGATGAGCTCCATTCAGTGATTCGGCGGAGGTCATCGTTTATGCAAGTAATGGCCAAGTTCAGGTCTTTAACTGAAGCTTGCGAATAAATTTGCAGATCGTCTGCGTAGAGGTGATAGGAAGAAGTGAGGTATTGGGATATAGAATTTATAAAAATTGCAAAAAGTAATGGAGACAATACGCCGCCCTGTGGCACCCCAGCATTTGTACTACACCAAGAAGAAAAATAATCTTCGAGGCGAACACGCTGCCGGCGGCCACACAAGTAACTGCGAAACCAATCGATCACCAATGGAGATATGTTAAGAGAGCTTAGTATTGCCAACAAGATGTCGAAGTTGACGGCATTGAAAGCATTACTGAAGTCTAGCAGAGCTAGAACAGTAAGCAGACCGTCATCCATACCCAAGCGGATATCGTCGGTAATCTTAATAAGAGCAGACACAGTGCTATGCCCAGGACGGAATCCGGATTGAAAGGGATTAAGGAGGTCATGACTAATCAGGAAATTGTTTAATTGTGTGTGGACAAGACGCTCCAGGACTTTGGAAAGGAAAGGAAGTATTGAAATGGGCCGGTACTCAGAAAAGGATTTTGGATTAGGCTTCTTCGGCAACGGCAGGATCTGAGCATCTTTCCAGATTGCAGGGAATACTCCAGTTAGGGTTGAGTTATTAAAAATGGAGCAAAGGACGGGAAGAATGACATCAAGGATGGGCAAGAGCATGTTCCGACTTATATTGTCACCGCCCACCGCATTGGAGGAGATCGACAACATGCTCTTCCTAACATCACATTCGGTAAAACGATTAAAAATAAAAGTTGAACAATTGGGAGGTGGAGTGGCAGAAAGAAAATCGATTGTTTTACTTTTATCCGCATCCGACATAGCAGGCACAGAAGAAAAATGTTTATTTAAGGCATTAATATCTATATTGTTAGGAACCGCATTTTGACGTGACTTGCCGACTCCCATAGATTTAAGATATTTCCAGACCTTAGCTGGATTCTCATCGCTAACAGATTCATGGACATGGCGACGAAAAGCATCCCTACACACTCTATTGCAGCGATTACGCGCCTGAACATATTTGGCATGGTTATCATCTGTGGGATGCATTTTATATTTAGATTTAGCAACAGTTTTTTTATGCATCAGGGATTTAATATCATCCGTAAGCCAAGGTGCAGGGTGATGTTTTAATTTGATCGCACGAATAGGCGCATGCACATCATATAAATCCGTTATTATTTTATTAAAGATGATAACTTGATCATCGACTGACTCAGCATCAAAAACAAGGGACCAATCAATTTTTCTCGCGTCTTCAAGAAGAGCCTCTGGGTCTATACCGCTAAAGTTACGCTGAAGAATTATTTTAGGTTTAAGTTTTGGAGGACGAATTTTGTAAGATAAGAAAACTAAATCATGGTAGGAAAAATCATTAGCAGAGTATTGACCGTGCTTGGCGACATTGTGAGGAGAAGATACGATCATTAAATCGAGAAGAGAAGGTGTACAGTTTGGAAAATGGTGAGTAGAATTCAGAGGAAGAATTTGCAGGTTGCATGATTTAATAATAGATTCAAGTGAGAGAGAACGATGATCATTTTTGAGAAGACATGTGTTAAAGTCACCCATGATGACAGAATGATTATAAGATGGAATAAGATTATGTAACAGGGTTTCAAAAGAGAGGAAATAGTTGATATTTTTAGAAGGACAATAGTAAACCCCGAGAAGAAGTTTGGTATGAGAAAGAAGTACTTCGATAAAAAGATGCTCGCCGGCATTTTCCGGAGGTGGTTGTGGCGACTGGTTTATGATAGAGTAAGGAATATTAGCTTTTAAGTAGATGGCCACGCCACCACCACTGCGGGAGCTGCGATCATTTCTTATGAGTACGAAACCGGGAAGTGAATAGGATGTGGTCGGATGACATGGGCGAAGCCAAGTTTCGGAAACTAAGATAGCGTGTAGATTTTTGTGATCCAGAGAAGCCAACATTTCGGGATAACTAGACGGAATGCTCTGTGCGTTAATGTGCACAACATTAAAATTTTTGGAAACATCGGAAAAGCTAGATTCCAAGAAGTCAGTCAGTGGGAGCAAGCTATTGAAACTGTCATCAGAGCTGCCCGACGATTCACCTGAAGAAGCAGATAAATATACATCATCGCTGTTGCAGTCATTTTCACTAAAAATATTAATCATAAGTACTAATAATAATATTTATAAATAAAATATAATAAATATAACTATAAAATAATAATAAGTATAAAACTATGAAATTAAATTAAAAACAAAATAATAATATACCTGTCGGTTGTGTAGGATAAGGATTGACGAAGAAGAAGTAGGAACACAGTATCCTTAAATTACCTGATTATATAAAAGCGATCTTAATTATCTTACTCGGGCTCGAATACTTCGTATAATAGGAAATACACATAAGTAATACTCATACTAAGACCAACAGAAGCTACACGGTTTAAACTATTTTGAAAAATAAATAAATAATACCAGGTACAGTAACAAAAACTAAAATTATACGCACATACACAAAACTAAAAGTAGGTACTTAATTGCAAAGCACAGTAATAAAAAAGGTGGCTGGAAAATAATATAGCCATATGAAGCCAAAAGGAAAAAAAAGTATTAGTTAAGTGCCACACAAACGTACACGTCAAAGTTTAATCTTACGTCAAAAATGAAAAGTTGCCAGTAATGATAGACTTGAGTAAAATGTAGAATAAGTCCATTTTCGAAAATGAATAAAAACTCTTAGAGTAATAACAAAAAAAAAAAAAACAAATACTGTACAAAAAACTAGTCCATAAAAGAAAACAGAATAGATATTACATGTACTTTTCCTAAAATATTTTATGCTCTATAAGTATCAAGAGGAAATAAAGTCGTTACTTTGACTAAGCAGCATCTGGCAACACAATTTACTTGTGTTTATTTTATTTCAAAAAGGGTACGTAAAAGTTGTAAAAAATACGAAAGAGGCATAAAGCCGAAGAATAAATGAAAAATGCTGGTTAATTGATAATTTAAAACTACCCTACAACAAGTAATTACTTACTACTACATTAAATTGATTTTAAGCGAAAACATAAACATAAGTTGATCAGAAAACACAAACAAAAAATAACTCAATTATTACAATCAATCCCTCTTTCAATACTGGTAACCTTTTAGACCCAACTGCATTTCGTCTAGCTGTCAGCTTACGCTTGGGTGCAAGGTGTTGTGAGGCCCATCGCTGTCAGTGTGGTACTGCAGTTGACCAGCTCGGTCACCACGGTCTCTCTTGCTCAAGAAGCGCTGGTCGGATTGGTCGCCACGCCAGCCCTAACGATGTCATTCGCAGGGCTTTTGCCACCGCCAATATCGCAGCCGTACTCGAACCGAGTGGGCTCGCGCGTGGTGATGGCAAAAGGCCTGACGGCATGACGCTGGTCCCATGGAAGTGTGGACGGCCCTTAGTATGGGACGCAACTTGTGTCGATACTTTGGCACCGTCACATCTTTCTGAGACTCAGAGTAGGGCTGGAGCGGCGGCCAATTCGGCGGAGCAGCACAAGCGGCGCAAATATGCTAACCTCGGTAGTGGTTACATATTTGAGCCATTTGGAGTTGAGACATTGGGTCCGTGGGGGCCGGGAGCTCATATCATTTTCAAAAGTCTTTCTGGGCGTCTGGTGGACGCGACGCGTGACCAAAATGCTGGTGTTTATTTGGCTCAACGCATAAGCATTGCCATTCAGCGTGGCAATGCAGCCAGCATGCTGGGCTCGCTGCCAACTGGCAGTGGGCTTGAGCATTTGGATTATCTTTAGACCTTCAAAGGTCTGAGGGTGATCCAATGCTTTTTGTGTAATAGTAGTGTAGTTTTGTTGTAGTTAATAAAGGCACTTTTGCCCGTTATTAAAAAAATTATTACAATTAAACAGGCCAAAAGACCATAGCTTAGCATAATTATTGTCAAGAAAGGAAAAAAAATCACAAGTTTTCCATCAGCACAAAAATGACAAATGACAGTTATGGCAATTTAATACGAAACAGCTGTGCGAAACAGAGTAAATGTCAACGTCAAAGCACGAAACTTCTATCAAAATAGAATTATTAAAATTAAAAAACGAAAACACCTACAATTTGGAATAAATACAGTAATTGTGAGCTACCTGTATTATAAATTAAAACAGTTTATACGGTAAAAGGTACAAGTGAAAAACCGACACTACACAACTATAAATATGAAGCAAGATTGACTACAGCGAAACTATCCGTGCAAACAAAGTTACTTTGACTTCGATTTCGGTGCACGCTTGGACCGCTCGTATGCTGGAGGCACCTTCAAAGTGACAACACTCTTTTCTACAGGCTCCGAGCTCCCCTGTGCATTAATTCCATCAAAGTCGGCAGCACTCCTGACACGATGCCGGACACCATCCGCACCTAGGACGAACACTGAGCCGTCGCGGGTCCAACATTTCGCCACTCCAAAACGTCTTCTCGCTGCCATAAATACATCGTGGCGAGCCTTAGTTAAGAACTCAGACATTGTTATGCCGGAGCCCTTGAGTTTTGTTTTGGCTGACCACACATTAGCACGGATGGACATCTCTTTGACTTTAAAGAGTATGGGTCTCGGACGATCTTTAGACGGCGATCCACCCATCCTGTGGCAACGGCTAATATCACTGGCTTGAAAGTCGCTTAGCTTCAGATTCTGTGACACAACATTGACAATGGTGGCTACAGTATTTTCATTCTTGTCCTCTGGGACACCGTGAAGCAGGAGTATCTTACGTCGAGAATGCATTTCTAAGTTGTCAAGCTGACCAGCCATCAACTCAACCTGCGCCTGCAAAGTCTTAAGTGCATTCAGAGTGAAAGTCTTGAAAACCGAGAAATCATCATCAAGAATACCTTGGTTTGGTGTCGGAGGTCCAGATAACTTTCGCTGTCTGTCTTCAAATTCTGCCAGCCTTTGGTTGAATAGCAGGTTCATCTGAGTCATGGATTCCTTAATAGCCTCCATTTTGTGCAGTTAGTGTTCCAAATAATGAATGTGCAGAAAAGTGGTTACTGGTGAATTTGATTGCAAGGATAACACTCCCGGACAGGTATTGTCAAATACTCATTAATTTAACATTAAAATAATTTAGAAAAAACTTGTATTAATATTTTTAAACAAAATAAATATGTTTGATAACTGTAGTATGATGTTATTCGAAGTACCCCCGATAGGGAAAAAAAAAAAAAAAAAAAAAAAAAAAAAAAAAACATTTATTTCCTACTAGCTGAACCGGCGAACTTCTTTTCACGCGATATCTTTATAAATTATAGCTAATGTGTTATTCTGATGTATAAGCATTATTATTGCAAAGTTTCATCTCAATCCGTTCAGTAGTTTTTGCGTGAAAGAGTAACAAACATCCATACATACAAACTTTCGCATTCAATTAGAGAAATCAATGTGGTCTACATTTTATTGTTATCAATAGCTGCATATCATTGCGCGAGATAATAGATAAGTCGGATCATTGATCAAACACGTAGCCTTTTGATAGAAGTATTACCGCGCAGTGGTACGGAAACCGCGCCTATGTTGCAATATACCATACAACTAGATACAACACAGCAAGGTCTGCAATCTGTGTGACTGTATGATGCATATATAGCGTCATTTGTAAAGTAAAGCAACTACACAAAGAACCTGTTCAAAGTTCACATTTAGTGAAGTATGCCACCCTTGTTCTATTATGCACATATATCGATACCAGAAGTATCAATTAACGTAAGGGACATTTTGGCGAAAATGAGTTATATACATCATTGGATTCAGAATTTTCTGCTTTATCGATGGGTATTGTTGAAAAAATTCTAGCGTTAAAAAAAGATCCCTTACAGTAAAAATTTTTGGCTTGCGTAAAACGATTTATGACAAAAAAATAATGTAACAGACATTCACATTTTTTTTTCTCTGAAAAATAAAGTAAGTCATAGTTTTAAATAATTTACCCCCTTACCTTAAGCCTCAAATCAGTCGATTTAAATAACATGATGTCCCTTACTTTAATTAATGATTAGAGTTATAAAAATTATTCCCTTACATTATTATCTCACAAAACTATCTTTGTTTTAAGCTCCTTACTGTAATATGCCTATTACGTGACAACTAGAAATCAAATTCAAATATGACGAGAACACCAAGCTTAATGCAAAGAACTACATAGAAGCATTACCGGCTTTACCTTCTCACTACAGTAGAAAAAAATCTTCCATATTATATCTGCCAGAGCAATTTAAGAACCTTTCAAACTTATACAGGTTGTACATTAAATATTGTGAAGAAAAGTCTGAAAACTATTTGAGCGAAAAATTATTTACATGTATGTTTAAAGAGTATAAATATGCATTTCATGTTCCTAAGAAGGACAAATGTCTTTTATGTACTAAAAACGAAAATAATCCAGATATGACGACTAATGAACAGATACAAGCTCATTTATTGGAAAAAGAAGCCACATATAAACGCTTTCATATTCATCAAAATCAAAAACGCGATAGCTCGTTTGTTGTATCTAGTTTTGATCTTCAAAAAGTTTTAGCGACACCGTATGGTGAAAGTATGCAGTTGTATTATTCCAGAAAATACGCCGTGTTCAATTTCACAGTATATGAGAGTGGAATGCAGAACGGATACTGTTACATATGGGGTGAGGCTGATGGTAAAAGAGGAAGTTGTGAAATAGCAAAATGTCTGTATAACTACTTAAAAGAAATCGATAACAGAGCAGTGAACACATTATTATTATACTGTGACAACTGCACGGGGCAAAATAAGAATAAAGTTATATTTTCAATGTTCAAACATTTCCTGGAACATTCTAAAAATCTAAAAGTTATACAAATTAATAACCTTCTAGCGGGACACACATATATGCCAGTTGACAGCATGCATGCTGTTATTGAGAGAGAAGTAAGAAAACTAATTGTCTGGGCACCTTCACAATGGCCAAGTTTCATAGAGAGTGCTAGAAAACGGCCTCAACCTTATAATGTGAGTGTATTAGAGCATACAGATTTCATTCACTTTCAAAATCTGGCGGATTCTGTATTCACTCAAGCTACTCTCAAAAATAAAGATCTGCGTATGAAAAACATAAGGGTGTGCACATTAAAAAAAAATGATTTAACGAAAATTGAAGTTAAATATACAATGTTAGAGACTGGTGATACTTACGACATAGAAGTCTCCAAAGAATTACCTCCAAAGATTTTTAACGCAAGAGGAAAGGGTAAAGGGATTAGGAAAAGAAGTGCTGTTAGAGGTAAACTTACAAAAAATATAGACAACAAAAATGAATCTGCAGCTGAAAGTACTAGTAATGACATAAGTCAAAGGAACATAGACAATTTGCCATCTCTATATAAAGAGAGGCTACCAATTTCCATTCCAAAATACAATGACCTCAAAAAATTGTGCGACACCGGTATAATACCAAAAAGATTTCATGGTGAATATTTGAACCTTCCGAATAAATCGCCAGTTAAAGATACCCTCAATGAAACTGACGACGATGAAGATGTGATGACAGCTGATGATGATAACTAGATAAAATACCAAATAGAAAAAGTTATTCCAACCATTTCAATTTATCCATTAAAATAGTTTAATTTACTAATAGTTATCATCATAATCTGTGCCCATACCTAATTATTTATTCTTGTAATAATTTATACATATTTCTTATATTAATATTCATATCATTTATATTATTTTATTCATTCATCTTTAAGACAATTCATATTTGTTGATCTGTATTCTGTTTCCAGTACATTAATTAAATTACTTAATAAATAAGACTGTTGATTAAGTCTGAGAAAACATTTTTTTTTATTAATTTGGTGATTATAATTATAAAGCTAATTAAACGTTATTAAAAGTACAGAGTTTGTAGGACTGTTATTTAGAACACTGCTACTTTTATAGACTGATTAGTGTGTTGAATTTATAATAATTACGCAGACATAAATAGGTAGGTAGTCGGAAATAAAAAAATATGTTAATAATAAATCGTTATACTTTTGTATCCCTAAATTTCATTTAAATCTGTGATACCTAAGCTGAAACTAACATTGATCATGCAAAAAACCTATTTCCATGGTGTTAAAATACCATCATTTTAGTACATAATCTATGGTTACATCAAATTGCAACACTGTAAAAGTCCTTTACAATAGAATTACGTATAATTTTCAATTGCTCTTGCTGCTTACACTATGCTTGACGGTTTACACATAAAATATTAGTAACGCAAGGCACAATTTTTTTTTTTTTTTTAATGTAAGGGACATGCTATTTTTTAAACCGCTGGGTATTTCTAAATCTTTCGTTTATAGCATGAAAGAAGAGGAAATTCTAAGAAACTTTGCTCTAGACACAATTAAAATTGGAGCAGACAGAAAAAAGTTATAGACAGATTTAAAAAAATACAATCATTTTTTGGCTCTCCTGTAAAACCGTGTTTTGTCCCTTACATTAATTGATACTTCTGGTATCGATATAGGTACATCGACTGGCATTATGCTAATGATAAATCATGTTGGATACATGTATTTTGATTTTATTAATATGTATACAGGGTCATAGTTATTAAACGCAAAACCTTTTGAGAGCGGGTCTAGCCTACACAAACCTAGACAAACAACTTTTGACTATGACTTTTGATTTTACCGCGCGTTGACGAACTTTTTATATGAAAAAGCTGATTTCTTCTTTGTGTTTTTCTAAAAGTCCTAGAACAAAAGTTGTTTGTCTAGATAAAACACAGGTTAGGTCCTAGCTTGGATAGCAATGCTTCTCAACCTGCAACATAACCTAGGGATATACAAATCTTGTTCAATATAATGATAGAAAGAAATCACACAAGCATTCAATTTTATCATGAATACTACAAGAAATTGCTTTACATAAAATATTGCACTACCACTGCACAGTACATAAATGTGTATACTCCGCGCCACACAAGTTGATGGATGTGAAGATAGCCACTAGCTGCGCAATAGCCAATTCTGACGAGACGTGATGTTGATTAGCTATTGCGCAGCTAGTGGCTAACTTCACATCCATCAACTTGTGTGACGCGTAGTATAGCAGGATATTGAATTTATTGGTAGCAGGACAGTATTCCAATGTTCCAATGAGGTTCACTCAACCAAACTAATTTGAACAGTTTATCTTCCAGGCCAAATTTTCATTGTACTTTGTGTCTTTTGTTGATAAGTCTATGTTATAAATATATAATAATCTAATACACAAAACTGAAGATGAAATGCTTTCAGATGTACCCTCTTGATCAATCTATACACAATGGGATTCAATTGCAACAAATTGTAATGAGATGATATATTATACACAACAGATTGATGATAGCTGGTTTGAACTGAGAGAAATAAAACTGAGGCAGCTACCTACTGATTCAATTTAGATTTTCACATTGACTAACAGAACTATCACAAGCAATGTTAAGATTTTTATCTTAATATCTTGTTTGAAATTCATGTAGGTAAACTAATAAGTTTCAAATAATAATTTACTATTATTTTGAAATGAGGCATTACTTGGCAGGTGCCGCACCTCATTCCATAGACCAGCGGGGCAATTCTGACAACCGATTTCGTTACTAAGGTGACACGTTCTTGAACTTGTCTCGTTTTTATGACAGTTTTGAGCAATCGGAACTGTCGGAAAAACGAGAGAGGTTCAAGAACGTATCACTTTCGTAAAGAGATCGGCTAACAGAATTGCCCCGCAGCATATAATCACGTAAATAATAATTCATTAAAATAGCCTAAGAAGTACCTAATCCCTGTTTTTACAATAGTTTCCCTCTTCTGGTCTTTTTTACTTCTTGATTGTAAAAGGGCCTCTTGGTGTTGGTTTTGGCCACACCAATGCCTATCAAAGATCCAGGTCAACCTGTTAGTTGTAAAACAAATAAATGGTATAATATATTAATAATAATAATTCTCAGGGGACGAAAAACATTTCTTTTAAGGTGAATCAACATTTGAAATGACTGAAATTCAAATAATAATATTATTTATGGTGAACCTCAGGAGGCCAAGTACTTTTCTTCTAAGGTGAATCAACCACTTTTAACTAAATTGCAGGAATTTAACATTTTGTCAAATGGTGTTACACAGAGTTTGATCTGTAGTTACGTAAAGAAACATACCTTGAGATAGCACCAGCCAAGACGGGTGAACTCGGCAGTGAACATAGGAGGAAAGCCATATGTGAGATGCTCAGCAACTAAGTTTATGGACTTACAAAGAAAAATAGGTTGCATTATATCTTGAATCAGTGAAAGCTTGTGCAACAGAAACAATTCTTTTACAATTTTAGGCTTGGCGGGACATGAAGGCCAATTTTAAACGAAAGGCATCTCTCAACATGAGAGAATTCAGGGGCTACGGTGCTGGTAGCACTGGAAATGGGCCTCCTATATTCCAAGAGCTGACCCAGGTTGAGGACAAGGTGCTGGAGGTGATGGGCCCGGTGGCTGTATTTGGAATGGAGGAGATTGTTTCCACCGAGGTTTGTATAGTTATTTTTAAAATGTATATCTTACATGCTTGCCCATGTATACATTGATATGCTTATTGTTTGTTTTGTTTAGCCCATACAGCTACCGGCAGCCAGCACCAATAGCCCCCAGCCCGTGGAACCCCATTCTCCCGCACCCGAGCCAGCAAACCAAGCAGGCCCATCAAGTAGGCCACGAAAAAGGAAATTAAGAAAGGAGCCTAAACATGGTAAGAAACTTAAAGCCACTTAAATGACCACAGTCACAAGATGATGTCACCCGGGTTATTCATACAATTTATTATAAATGTCAGTAACTGAAAGTACCTAGTGTTTTTTGGGTGATATATCCATATCGTGTATTGTGTTGATACTAAATGCAATCCGTTTATTTTCAGAGAACTTTGACTTAAGATTACTTAAAATAGAGGAGGAGAAACTCCAGATAAAGAGAGAGCGCAACGAAATTGAGCGTGAAAGAAATGTTTCCCTGAATAGGTATATTACAATTCATTTTTGTTTACTTAATAACTATCAAAGTTTAAAAACCATATAGGTATATCTAATTATAATGTGCATTACAGCTACTACCACTATGTTCTCTAAGAGTTGTTGATCAAGAAAACCAAGAAACAGTTGGTGCTGATTGCCAAATCATCAAGAAACTAAAATTTACGTAACGTATTTAACTACAGCATCAACGGAGTGGTATCCATTGGTGTGCAAAAATGGTGCTTGGCTTCAACAGTTTTGGACTAACTTATCTACTGTCTTGACATAAATACTAATCTCAAATATTTTGCACTGCATGGATGGATGAATTATAGGTGCAACTATTTATACTGCTTGCCCATAAACAAAAGAACATAACTCAAGAAAACAGCAAAATAGGATTTGACTGCAGCTTCAATGGAGTGAGCTTCAGCATCCATTGCTATAAAAAATGCTGCTTTGCTTGTGTGGTTTCAGATGCAATTATATAGTTAAGTTTCACAAATAAAACATCAAAGGTAGAGGCAACAATCTAATATTTCTTTTTTTTTTCAGGTTGACGGACGTTCTACAAGAATTGTCCAATAAATTATTTTTTGATGATTAAATATTTTTTTTACTACTACCCAGAAATAATAATAAGTTTAGTATTTGGCACACTGGATGCCTGCCCTGCCTGCATCGCCCGGTTCAGTTTCCCTGTTCAGACAGCTGATTGCTCTGACCGACAATGTTCATACATAATGCGGGCTGTATTCATTTAACCTGACTGCAGACCGCATCCAGTGTGACAAATCCTACAACCAAATGAATTTTAGGTACTTAGTTTTAGAATAGACTAGACTAGATACTAACATAGGACTATTTTAATAGGGGAAAAAAACAAGAATCATTTAGAGTGATATAAGTTTTATCATCAACTAGAAAATAATATGTACTGCAAAGGTGATATTGCAAAAAGGGCTAAGACTTGGTACAGTAGCTCAAAAAATCCGATAAACTATGATAAATAAATGCGCAGAGTAAAACAACCGCATTAAATGCTTAATTTATGAGTAATTTCACATTTTCCAATATGATTTTTGCTCAGTTATTGAATTACTGCCATTTTGGTCACATATAACCTTTTTTATATAACCTACATAGAATTAATAGCCTACATGTAAAAAATGCACTGAAGAATTTAGTTTTGTTAGCAAAACTTCTCAGACGTTAATGATACATCAAATTGATACGTTTGTACTTTTTACTTCGATCAAGACTTTATACGTTTCTTTTGTTTCATTTATTTCGTTTATTTTTTTATTATGGGACCAACAGCAATCTTCAGTTGTTCTTAATAACGTAGGTACTACATATAAGTGGTTTCAGTATTATTAAATCTCTGAGAGACACGGTATATGTATGTATCTACCTTTCATGTATCTGTAATTTTTAAAAGTATACTGCTGAACATAGGCTAGGCCTACGAGTCATATCCACTGCGCTGGCCCTGAGGAGAATTAAGTTGTTACTTGGTGAAGTCGAGAAAGTCGAAGGCAAACGTGTAAGAGGTTTGTTTTTATTTTCCTGTTTATCGTAAATAATCAAGAACATTTTGTAAAACCATTATTAATAGTGTGATGAGTGTAATGTTGTTTATATTCTCTTAAAAACATTATATTATATCATATTTCTGTATAAATGGATCTAAACAACTGTGAATTATTTCGAAGTAACTTGCCCTGCATTCACATTGCTGTATTCTAATTATGGTGTATGAAGATCACGTAGCACATAGAAACCTCTTTAGTAATCAAACTCACGGGGCAAGTTAGATCTATATTTTTTTTTAAAAAAAGGAGAATGAAGGATGAATACTTACTTTTTGGCGGGAAAGAAACTAAGGAGGATCAATGATGTGAAAATGGAGCGAAGAATAAAAAAATGTTTGTAACCATATATTTCTAAGATCGGAGAATGCTGAATAAAATCATCAGACTACGAGGTGTTTAAATCCTGTAATAGTTAACAATAAAAAATCATCCAACGAATTGCAATGAAACGTGTTCTTTTCGTTGTTATAAGAATCCAGGATAATATAGAAATCGGTTTAAACAGGCCTTTAGCCTATTTTTGTTATTTGTGACTAATTAATGTTTCAAGTCGAGCATGGCCGGGTGGTTTTTGGCGGGAACGGGGAAAAATCATGTCGCCGCATTTTATTATTTTGTGAAATATGTTTCTATCGGTGATAATTAGTTTGCCGATGCTTTACTGAGGTCTAACTTAACCGCGACTTTTTCGGACTATGACGTGACTTAGACTGTAACTATTTTGATAAATACAAAAAAAAAGGTTCAATACTTATAGGTAACACTAGCAAATGCATAAACCATGCGACACCAAAATATAAAAGAAGAAGAGTATGGCTGCCTTATTTTTAAACAATGTCAATGTAATTTTCAATCCGAATACATGAAATTACTTTTAATGGACACTGTTATTGTAAAAAATAACGGGAAAATAATTATCCGAAAGAAACGAAGCAAATTATGAAATACTGTACCCTTTGGTGGCCCGATTTCTATATATTTTTGCAATATCTCCTTTATATTTAGTCAGTTGTAAAATTTACACAATATGATGCAGTTTTAGTTCTCCTGGCTCCTCAATGCTATAAAAATGAATACTACATTGAAATAAACTCAATTTAATATTTATAATAAAATAAAATAAAACAACATGATTCCATAAAAGAACTCGGAAAGTCATATTTAACCATATGCTATTTAACATTACACAATTTTTTAATGATAACTTAATAAAAATATTTAAATATTTCCAATACAAACAATAAAATTGCAATACATATGTATATACAGAACATTTTACACAAGCACTGTATGTAAACATTAGTAAGTTGCAATAAATGATTGAGTATCTAATACAACATTGACATGACAATTTATGCCAAATATAAGAAAGTTGAGGGGTTTTATTTCAGCCCACTACCAGGCATAGGCTTTCTCTAGGGGGGTTTAGCTATAATAAAAAACGAAGTGTTTCCAACAGCTTGTTTCAGCCCACTGACGGGCATAGGCTTCCTCTAAAATTAATTAATTTGCACTAAAACGAATTTGCCACATTGTGTTGATCAATTGTTGCCTGGTAGGGCACATATTGGCAATTGAAACTGATGGTATCGGTTCAATAGGATCATCATTTGAGTCCAATGATGATCCTATTGAACCAATATCATCACTATCAATTTCGATGCCATCATTCAGACACAAATTGTGCAACACAGTGCAGGCATTAATTATTTTAGCACACTTTGTAGGCGCATAATGTAAAACTCGATGACGCAATAAGCATCGCCACCGAGCTTTTAAGAGCCCAATGCATTGTTCAACACAGACCCGTGTCCGAACATGCATATTAGTGTAGTGTGCTTCGGGCGTGTTATCTGCAGCATGCAGCACCGGGGTCATCAACCATGGTTTTTGAGGATAACCCGAGTCTCCCAGAAGCCAACCTACTTTCCCATGTCTGTGCTCTTCCTCGAGGTATTGACTAACACTCCAAGAGCGCCAGACATGGCTGTCATGAGCCGCACCCCCAAATTTCGCACAAACCCCGATTATACGCAACTTGCTGTCACATATCTGAAACAAAGCAAAAATATATTGTTATTAGCTTACATTTCAATTCCACTTAAAATGTAGGCTTTTGAAACTTCTCAGTATGTCTACTATGTTCAGCAGTGGACAGTTAAAAAGGCTGGTAACAATAGAAATACTTACAATAGCAGCATTGATGGCATGGTAACCTTTGCGACTAAAAAATGATGATTCACTTGGGTGGTTCCTTGGAGCTAAAATCGCAACCAATGTGCCATCAACGCATCCCAACACCCCCGGGAAATTGTGATCTTCATAGAAACTGTAAGAGTAATATAATTTTATTTATTAAAAAGAAATCACATGTACCTATATAATATCTTTACTTTGGTAAACAAATATGAAATTCCAAATATTACCCTTGTTTGATTTTATTTTTTCATGGTCCGTTGTGGGAAATCTCACATGAGTATGAAAAATGTGGTTGAGGGCTTCCACAACTTCCTCAATGCAGCGGCTTGCTGTGGGTTGGCTGACGGGAGCCAACCAGTCCCGACCCACAGGTTTTTGGTAGCTTCCTGTACCCAAGAAGTTGAGTGCCGTTAGTATCTAGAAATATAAAAAGAAAAACAATTACCAGCTAAAGTTTCACATTAAAATATTTATTTCAATTAACGTTAAATGCTTACTTTTACTTCCGTCGAAATGCCGGTACACCTCTCGGAGGATCCGAGGAATTGAGAGAGGGCTGAACATATATAAACAAAGAGATCCTTGGTGACTCTGTAGCTTTTAATGAAAAGCTCAGAGTCCAGGGCCAAAGGATCCGAGGCATCTCTTAAATTCCTCCTATTAATATTGACGCGTCGTTGACGCCAGCGCCTTAACATCCTCCGGCGAATTATGGTGTCCATTATTTGTTAAACAAGAAGATTTTAATCTTTCTCGGAAATTGGTTTGTTTTGATCCAACCTCGCTATCCAATCCAAAGTTACCAGATAAACACCCATTTTTTTACTAACAGCGCTTAATTAAACGCTAAATATCGCGATTAAAATAACTGTAGTAAACAAGACATACTAAAGAATTGTCATTAAAACACATACAATACGTTATAGAAAAATGTAACTAAAAAGAACGATTAAATTGTATATTAGCTATCAGAAGCAGGTTTACTTAAAAAGAATACACGTGGTAATAACATAAACTTATTTAATTATTACAAATTTATGATTTAACACAATAATCAAAAATACCGACATTCAGGACTTCAACATAATAACAATCTATTAGAACGCAAACTGACAAGAGGTCCGCTCCGTGCAAAGGTTCGAGAAAGACTCCAAAGAGTACTGTATATACGGAGATAGAGACGTCGCTTGCGATTTCGTTGATAGTGGCGCTGTCTGCTGTTAAAATTAATCAACTTTTCATTTCTAAGTATAACTATATCTATATGAAACATTCAATATAGCTAGCTCTAATGTAGCTAGGTATCTACATATATCTACCTATATGCCTATGTATCGTAAGTTGTTTCAACTTATTTTTTGTATAATTCAGTTATAAAAATGAAACTACATCTTCGCATTAACTTTTTATTTCTTTATTGTACATTTATAAACACTTGTAGCAGAGATTTTATTAAGATCACTTTTTCCGTCCAACATTTTGTTTGTCTTTGCTCGGTGTCCTTATAGTCGCAAGTCAGGTCAAACGGGTGAGATGAGAGATGATCTGTGTCCTTATTCAAAAGCAAAGTTGTATTATATTCACAATTTATCACTTCCACACACATTGAAACCGAAGAAAATTAAATCAAACAGTATCTCCACAGAAAAGAACAACTTTTTTTGCAGCCAAAGCAATGTTGCCAGTTATAGTTTTCAAAGAGCCGTAGGCCGATATCCTTAGACATCATATTAGGGAAGACTTTCATGTCATAATTTTGCTCTTCAAATGAGAAGTCACGTATATAGTAACTTACAAACAACTTCAAGAATAATGAATAACTTTTATTATGGGACCAACCCCGAAATCAGAAAAAAACTGTTGTTACAAATTACAAACATTTTGTCGAAACTCAATGAACTTTTAGTATGGAATAGCTGATTTTTTTCGCGCTTTCGAGAATAGTCCTATAGTAAAAGTTGTTCATCTTGATGTACAATAGAAACCTTTTGAGGTTGTGCATGAATTACCAGTAACCTTGTATAAATCGACTAGGTAGCTATAAAAAATATTTTTACTTCCGGGTAGTTGTTACTATATTTCAGTGATAATAATTTCCGCTAATATACTCTAGAAGTGGGACATATTCTAGGATATTGTTGCACTCGTCATTATATCCAACTTTTACTATGAGGCCAATCACGAAATTACATCAAAAATAGATTATCTGCATAGTCGGCTCACGGACGATATTTTTATGTGATAACGTCATGTGCGTCACAAGCCGAACGCTTAAGTAGATCGTGCCCCTCTATCGCTTGTTTCACGCTCTCACCTGCACGCTCGGCTCAGGCACAACGTGACTTTTTTTGGTGCGTGTAGCCGGCTTCTATCGATTTATAAGACATTATCACTTCAAAAATTTATCTTCGCACGTTTTGATTTTCCGTACATTGAAATCGAAAATATTATATTTTATACTGAGTTGTGAAAGGGCTCCAATTTAATTTTAATTACGCATCACGTAACGAAAAGGGCTGAAAAGCACTGTTCTAGATGTGTTCTAGATCAATGACAAAATACGTACGAATGTCCGAATTCCGTAGATAAATGGTGTACCATGCTGATGCTGGTATCAATTAGCTGAATCAGTGTTGACATCCTATATTACCAAAAAATGCTTAAAACTTAGGTGCCACCACAGAAATAACTTTGATAACGTTATTTCATTGGCACCTAGCAATGTCATAATAATATGAATAAAATTAATGAATGAGTGAAAGTAATAGACTAATTTAAGATACATGATAACCTGATATAAAGTAGTAAATACAATAATTAATTGTTCTCATATAATTTCGTTTAAGTTCATTATTATTAAATGGTTTGCGTGTATTTTACTACGCACTCAACTTTTATTGCAATAATGCATGGAATTAAGAAACATTTAACCACAATTCAGTTTTTTTACCACAAATTAAGGAAAACCATTTCTTGCTGAAAACACTGTTGTTATAGTACCAGTTACGTTCTGATCCACGAAGAATAGTTAAATCTTAAGAAAAATACATTTAGGTGTTTCCTAATATTTAAGTTTTTAAAAATATATTTTGTACGATAACCATTAGATTTTTTTTTATCTTATAATATTGTGATTAGATCGATTTTGGTAGTATCAAGATGTGATAGAATACCATCTAACGATGAATGCAAACAACTTCCGACGTATAATTCGACTAAATTATATATTGTTCAAATCACTCCGTTAGCTCCTAATGAAGTAACGTTCTTAATGTAGTCGACTTATACAAGGTACATTTTGTTCTAAGCTTTACGACCATGAAAGACTCCCGGATCGACGCGATTGCACCGCCTTATATACTTTTCAACCGCCAGTCTTCTAATAATATTATATTTGTATTTATACATATAAAATAATTGGCCAAGTGCGAGGGGCACTTACCTATATAATATACAAGTGCCTCTGTCAGTAACTCTGTCCATTAAGATAAAATTTACAGTGATTCACTGTATATATAAGTGCCTCTGTCAGTAACTCTGTCCATTAAGATAAAATTTACAGTGATTCACTGTATATATAAGTGCCCCTCGCACTTGGCCAATTATTTTATATGCAGTGATCATAAAACTTAATTTTCTGTGAATATTTCAAGCATCTTCCTGTTGTCTTTATTAATTTCGAGCAAACAAATCACGTTCCTTTCTAGTTTCTTGTAGGGGGCTCCCCCCTTAAATATATGTTTTTCTGTTTTTAGTATTGTTATAACGGAATACCTACGTCATCTGTGAAATTTTCAACATTCTAGCTATTACGGTTCATGAGATACAGTCTAGTGACAGACATACGGACAGCGGAGTCCTACTAATAGGGTCCCGTTTTTTCCGTTTAGGTACGGAACCCTAAAAATGAATCCCTATTTCCTTTGGTCTCGGCATCACGCGTGAAAGACTGGACCGATTTCGCTAATTCTTTTTTGTTATGTTTGTTTTTGTCAGAAGAAGGTTCTTCAGTAAGAAAAAAATTAAGAAAACATCGTGGAAAATAAAAAAAGCAGAACATGTGCAAGTCAGGCCCGCCCACCGAGGGTTCCGTGTAAATAATAGAAATCGCCTGAACCCGGAAAATAAGCTTAAGCTTAGTCAGTGATGGTCATCGATTGTTTATGCGAAAGTGAAGATGGCGTTAGTTGTCTCTTAAAACGCACAATACGTTTTATTTTATTCTTTGTCATAAATCGAAAATCATGTTATAAAAATAGTTAATGACATGTTTCAGCTCATCAGCACATCACTGTCAGCAAGCCTCGTTGCGCACAGCAGCACTAAGCACCAAAAGAGGCTGGTAAATGGTCTGTGGCAGACCACGTCACGGTAACAGACTGCATTGCTGATGCAGTACACTTCTTCAGAATGTTGGTGAGAGCTATCCATTACTTTTACATTTTTCGTTTGTGCCCATGTTTACCAATGGAAAAATAGACCGTGTTAAGTACTTTAAGACAACCGAGTTTTTACGAATAGGGTTTTGTTTTAATGATGATTCAGGCTTATGCGTAAACATATGATGGAACAGTGATCAGACATGGGGTTATTTTATTGCAAACACGAGCTATTTTGTCTGCAATAGCTAGACATCGCGATCGTTTTGTTCGGGGCTAGGAACACAGCTCGAACAAAACTACCCTACATGTAACATTTTTTGCTGTGTAGGTTTTGCATTAAACATTTTGTGAAAAATAATAATAGAAGCCAAATATGTTGACCATAAATAGTTGCTGTGAAGTTTAACTTATAAGACAGGCATTGTTTTTCGTGGTGAATTCGTCTGCCTTTCTGCGAAAGCCAACTGACATACTTGACACGCATTTAAATCCTAAACGTGCATATAACCGGGATCCCAAAGTAAAACAAAGTGAACAAAGGTAACGCATAACATAAGCAACCTTGAATTTCGTTGCAAAATGACCAGCGTCGCAATGCCTCGATTTGGTTTTGGAATTTCGTAGGCTTGTGAAATATGAAAACTTGTCAATTCTCTTAGTGAAGAAAAAGCTGGTTTCGATAGATTGTTTAGATTTTTTAAAAATGATTTAGATACGGGGTTGGTCCCATCAGTTTTTTTCGGGGAGCTGTTAATTCTACTTTGTGTGAAAAAAACTGAGCACTTTGGGTAAAAAAAAGTCAAGGTCAGGTGAGACCGAGCTCTGGTAAGATCAAAGTTCAACTTATGTCATTTTAGTCGAAGACAACGTAGCGGGCATGCTAGGCAACCATCAAAACCGGCAGTTTGTGCGTTCTGTTGGGTATTATTTGAAAGTATGTACTCAGGGTTGCTTTCCTCAAAAGCCGTACCTGCTTAGCTGCCGTGACAAAGAAGAAAGAGAGAGTAAGCTCAACTCCTATTAAACGTTTCTTCTCTTGTCTTCGCGTGGCTGCTGCTGGCGCGATTGCCGTGCGGGCGCTGCACGCGGCTGCCGCTTGCGCGGTTGACGCTGCGGGCGCTGCACGCGGCTGCCGCTTGCGCGGTTGGCGCTGCAGCCACTGCAGGCGGGTGCCGCTGAAGAGTCTACCGCTGGTGCGGCTGCCGTGCGCGCGCTGCACTCGGCTGCCGCTGGCGCGGTTGTCGCCGCGGGCGCTGCAGGCGGGTGCCGTTGGCGTGGCTACCGCTGGCGCAGTTGCTGTGCGGGCGCTGCACGTACCTCTTACTCGGTGATACCACTTCACGTAGTGCCTCTATCCTGGTGGGCTTACACCAAGGTAGACAGTACCTAGTCACCTCGGATACTGCTTCACGTTGAGTATCTGTCCCTGGGAGCGAATAAAACATCAAGTCGCGCTGCTTACTTGCTCGGGATAGGCTTCACACCGTGCCTCTGTCTCACTAGTTAAGTATACGTCTCTTGACAATTTGTGCTGTGATTTGGCTAAGTAACGACTTTTTTGGCTGAGTAATTGACAAGTAACGATTGTCAATGTGTCTCTTTTTAGTCATAGAACAGAATACACTTCACGCGTGCTTCTTTCCTCGTTCAGTTTAGTTTCTTGTATAGTCATGGTTCACAAAGTGTCTCTGATGAATTTTTACCTTGTACCCTATTTCTTGACAGCCTTAGAGAGGCAAAACGAGAAATACTCATACAAAGGACGACCGAACGGTTGAAAAAGAATGTGGTTCATCAAGACGTTGTGGTAAATGAGAACCGTAGGCCTCCACGAGAATTCCAGAAACGACCTGTTCTTTGTTATTAAGTTCGCCCCCAGTCCAAGGATGAACTGGATCCTAGTATGCAGAGGCCCTATAAGGTGGTAAATGCTAGTGGTAAAAATTCTTCCTAACTATCGGTACAAACTTAAACTACTTGTTGGGTCTTACGGGAAGACTACTTATGAAGCTGCTCAGTACATGGTCCCTTGGATAGGTGAATGGACCCCTGATACATGTGCGATGTTCCTTGAAGGTGCTTGTTCACCCTTTTAATACCTGTTTCAGATTAGTACCTTGGTTCGTTCGTGTTGAAAGCTTTTCGGTCTGCGAAGAGTCATCGGGGGAGTACAAGCGCCTTCGCCTCCGATGTGAAAGCTTTCCGTGTTACGGAGAGTCGTTGAGGGAGTACAAACTCCTTTTCCCTCAACGTGAAAGCTTTTCGCTTTGCGAAGAGTCGTTGAGGGAGTACACACTCCTTTTCCCTCAACGTGAAAGCTTTTCGCTTTGCGAAGAGTCATCGGGGGAGTACAAACTCCTTTTCCCCCGATGTGAAAGCTTTCTGTGATACAGAGAGTCACCGGGGGATTACACGCGCCTTGCCCCCGGTGTAGTGTTAATTTCCTCGGTAGGGGCCCATACCGAGGAACTGCTGAGTGGCTGGGCAGAGTTTTCTTAACCCTGCCTACGCCGTGTAAGAGCTCAGTACTTTAGTATGCATGCTATGCATTCTGAACTTTTGACTTGTGAGCAGCGTAATGATCACAAGTTAAATGATTCGGTCGATTCATTTTATTTTCCTATTTTGCTTGTTTGACATAACGATCACTAACAAACTAATTTTGGTTACTTATGATTATGGGACAAGAATAACTTGGTCTTTAATTTCAGAAATCAATGATGATGTTGATGATGAGTGCTTGGATCCAGGCCCAGAAGTAAATTACTTCGACGAGGCTGGGCCATCTTTGGCACCCGAAAGAACCTCCGGCACTAGGAAGCTGATCTTCTGCCGCGAGTTGTTCCTAAGCCCTCAGAAGATGAGGAACACTTCGATGCCGCTGTTGAAACAGCAGCCCCACCACTACGACCCCTACCCTTCGGACGACTAACCTGTCGAGACGCCAGGGTGTCAGGAGAAGCCGTATTAGAAGACTGGCGGTTGAAAAGTATATAAGGCGGTGCAATCGCGTCGATCCGGGAGTCTTTCTCGAACCTTTGCACGGAGCAGACCTCTTGTCAGTTTGCGTTCTAATAGATTGTTATTATGTTGAAGTCCTGAATGTCGGTATTTTTGATTATTGTGTTAAATCATAAATTTGTAATAATTAAATAAGTTTATTTTATTACCACGTGTATTCTTTTTAAGTAAACCTGCTTCTGATAGCTAATATAGATTTTATAAATTTATAAATACAATATAGATTTTCATAAACAACTCTGTCCATTAAGATAAAATTTAAATGGGGCTACCACTACAAAAAATAAGTCGTCTGTGCTAACGATCGAAATCGTTAGATCATGAAGCATCGTATCATACGTTTTGTAATATAAAATAAGTAATACATATTGTTTGTTTAGACAGTTATTCACGTGCATCTGGTCACGTAATAGATATCATTACCGTGGTCCGTTGATCCGCGTCCAACGGGTCGTTTCTGCTCGACGGCAACGCCGCGCCGTCGTCGATACTCCGAAGGGCAACTAACTGTTGCTACGCGTGTCGATGATCTAGGTACCGTACGGAATGCCGATAAGTAGATGCACTCCAAAAGAAAATTGTTTCGAAAGTGGCGTCGGCGATCCGTTCGAGTCTTCGAGTTTGAGTAGTAGAGTGAATCGGTGAATACGATCGCCGATGTAGTGCACGAATCGAAAAAATAATGCATTCAATGCGATGCATCCGATGCTTAGATCTATGGACGTCTGTCTGATAGGCCTCATTCACCATCAGTCCAAATGGATGACATCCAAATGGCGAATGTTGCCAATTTAGTGTAAGTATTTAAATTTAGACTTAATTTTTTACAGAAACATTGTTTGAAGATATAGGTAATTAGGTAGCCAGAAATACTATGTACATAGAGATAAATCCACAGATGATTTACTTTTTTTGACGCTAAAGCGCTTGCAATACTAATGAAAAGTCCTAACGACGAAGTCGCAAACTCGTAACATCGAATGGATGTCATCCTTTTAGTTTTAGACTGATGGTGAATGGGGCTCACCGTGGCGCGCGCGATACTCACTGGCCGGGGGAGGCGACCAGGCTCGTTCTGTCGCGGAACAGCACGCCTATGGTGTCGTCCGCTATCTCATAACCAAAACCGTAGTGTTGGGATAGGTTGAGGTGTCTGGATATCCATACTTGCGGGTGTTCACGCGACAGCGCCGCCTTGCCCGCCCCGCGCTTACTCTGCAATACACGAAACAATCAATAAATATATAAGTATATTATACACCAAAATTACAGACATACAACAGAAACTGCACAATACATGTTGCACATTACATGTTGCATTGTATGCACAGGGAACAAGTTCCCTGTTCCCTGATCTATGCACATACCTATAGTAAAGTAAATAATGATCCAACAAAAACATTTTCATGTGAAATGAAGCCAAGTCTAAATCACAGTTCCCACTATCAAAAAGTTGTCAGATCTCACGTAAAGCCAAGCTTCTAACTCTACACGCCTTACTCTACAAGTCCTTACTCCACAAACTCTACAGCTTAGTCAATATATGTGACTTGCGTTTGACCACATACTGCCTGATGTTGAGCAGATATGCGGCCTAGGATGTAGCACGCTTACCTAGAAGATACCTATTTACTCGGGATTTGTTTTCTATACAATTTATTTTGATCACTTAAAAAAAAAATGGCGGGATTAAAAAAATTTAGTTTTAATATTTTTGAGAAGCCAATAAAGCAAGCTTTCAAACGATGCATAAGAGTATGTCGTAGTAAGATTTGAAAAACCGTTTTTTGCCAAAATCCTAGGAATTTTGCAAAACACGGATAATTAGACATTGGCTATGATATTTTTCTATTTTACTGAAAAAGTTAGGATTTTTGCATAAACACGATTTACTTTGGTAAGATTTGATGACCATATTTAACCTTTATTCTGATTGGCTCGTGGAGGGAAAATGACTGGAGAAGTTACTAGCGTATATTATTATTATTAGCCTTTATTCTGAGTGAGTTTTGGTCAAATGTATTGTGGTTAATATTGCTATAAAATGTCTCTCAGCTCAGTGTGCCTTTTGGCATAGGCCTCCTCCAACTGTCTCCACTGTGGTCTGTCTACAGCGACTCTTGTCCAGTACGGTCCCAAGGTTAGTCTGATATCATCGTCCCATCTTCTGATTGGACGTCCTTGTCTTCTAGTGCCATCTCTTGGGTACCATAGTGTGACCAGTTTACTCCATTTATTTGCTTTGCAACGCAACATGTGTCCTGTCCAGCCCCATTTCTGATGATCTATACGAGCAAGTATATCAGCGACTTTGGTTTTTTGTCTTATGGTTGAGCTTGGAATTTTATCTTTTAAGTTTATTCCCAACATGCTCCTTTCCATTGCTCGTTCGCACTTGGTTTGCCTGTGATTTTCCGTAAGTGACCAAGTTTCGCAACCATATGTTATGCATGGTAGGATACAGGTGTTAAAAGTTTTCCTTTTGATATTTATACCTAATTCCTTACTCTTCATAATTTCTTTAAGAGACCAATATTTTTTCCACCCACAAGCTATTCTTTTGTCTATTTCCTTGGACATCATATCAGTGGGAGCAATTATTTGCCCTAAATAAACATACTCGTTCACATATTGTAGACTATTTCCATTCAGTTCTATATTAGATTCTGTACAGTTTGTCATTAGTTTTGTTTTGGTTTCATTAATTTCCAATCCAACTTCTTTACTTTTATCGGCTAGTGTTTGTACCATAGCTTGCAATTTGTTAGGATCTTCTTCTAATAAAGGGTAGGGTTCTAGCGTATAGGGTGTGAGAAAAAAGATGTGCTATACATAGGTACTTAGTACCTATATATATTATACGTTGTTTTGATTTCATCATATTTAGACTGTAGATGATGGTAAGAACCTGCAAAATACTGATAGAAGTGCTAGAAAATAGATAATCATTACTTAATATTACAAATCCGAAAAGTTTGTTGGTTTGTTACTCTTTCACACAACAACGGAGCAACGTATTGACTTGATTTTTGGCATGGCCATAGTTTAATAGGCGGAAAGTGCTTTAGGATACTTTTTATCCCGAAAAATTGAATAGTTCCTGTAGCTGTATCGAAAGCGAAACTGTCGCCACTATCACAAAGACGCTACGTGATTAATTCCTCTATGACGCTAATATGGATTAACGAAACGTCACAGCGAAACGTAATTAGATGATAGGTGACATTGTCTGCAGACTTTTATAAATTACAGGTAGTGTTGGAAAGTAGATTATGTCAACTCTTTTTTATTGGTTAAGTAACTTTTTAAAATGTAGATACTGGCAACCCTACTAGAAGCACCTTTTTAAGCATACGGTATCTATAGTAGTCTGTGAGCATTCGTATACGCATACGTAGTATCTATAGTAGTCTGTGTTTTTAAGTCAAGATGAAAAAGATGAAAAGAAAAGATTTGTAAGATGTGTCCCTGCAAAATAAACAAAAAATATAAAGTTAAGTGTGTTTCTATAGTGATCTCCTATAAATAATAAAAAGGCTGCGTTCTTCTAAACCTGGCGGCCGTTATTTTGGAGAAAAAAGAGCCGAAGTGATGGAGATCATGGAGAACAAAAAGAGAATACGTCGAGGCACGCGCTCCCAATTCACCAAAATTATTAACCAAGTCAGTCAATTAGATGAAAAAGACAGAGACTCTCACTACAAATTACTGTCAGAAACCGCAAACAAACTACATATTATTATGTTAGACGCGGAAATAGAAAAACTTTTGAGTGAGAGCGACTGCACAGACGCTGACTTGGAAAAAGAGCTAGAAGAGGTGATGGCGTACAGAAAGAAATGGCTGGCCGTAGAAAAGATTATAGAAAATCCAGCGAGAACTACTTCGAACTCTGCACCAGAAACAAATTCTACAAGAAAATATATATTGCCAATGTTGGAAATAAAGAAATTCGACGGAGATGTGAAAAACTGGATCACCTTCTGGGGACAATTTTGTAAAATACACGTGGATCCCACGTTAGATGACTCAGATAAATTTCAGTACCTGATTCAGGCCATGACACCTGGTACGGAGGTAAGAGACTTTATCGAATCTTACCCCATCACATCGAAAAACTATAACCAAGCTGTTACCGATTTAAAGCAAAGGTATGCTCGTGATGAGCTTTTAATCCAAGTGTACGTCAGAGAACTACTGAAGATGATTATGAACAAAAACAACCAGAGTTTAACACATATCTATGATCATGTTAGCACTCATTTCCGCGCTTTGGGGACACTTGGTGTCACAAAGCAAGGTTACTCATCCTTAAATTACCAATGGTTGAATCCACCTTACCGATGGATATCCTGAGGATGTGGGAACGCCTAAGACCTTCATCGGGGGACGAGCTTGGTACATTACTTGAATTTATGAAAAAAGAAGTAGAAAGCGAACAGAGGATTAAAATTGCTACACAATTTTGTAAGACAGAAAACAAAGAAGAAAATTTAATGGAAAATACTTCACAACCAACAACAGCAATGTTAGTAGATAGAGTTTCAAAAACAGAACAAAGAAAAATTGTTTGCTTGTGGTGCGCCAAAGAACATCCAAGCACAGAATGCTATAAATTATGCAAGCTATCACTTGAAGAACGCAAAGAACATATGAAGAAGAAATAAGCATGTATGCTATGTCTTAAAATTGACCACCATGCAAGGTCTGTAAAGCGTATGTTCAGTGTTTTTTGTGTAAGAAGAAGCATTCAGCAACTCGGTGTCCTGGACATGGAAATACCCAGAAAGACATTCAGACCACAAGCAATTTATCTTCAGAAAGAAACAGTGTAACACTACTACAAACCATTATGGTGAAGATTAAAAATGGTAATAAACAAGAAATTGTGAGAGCCCTCATAGACAATGGTGCTCAAAGATCCTATCTAAGAAGAGATATAGCACAGAAATTAGGTCTACAGAGCTCAGGTAAAGAAGTATTGACACACAACTTGTTCAGTGGAGTCAAGGTAAAGTCAAGTGAACACAATATTTATGAAGTCCTTGTCCAAAGCATGGTCTCATACTATGGGCCTTATTAATAAGCTCCAAGTAGCCCAACGAGCTATGGAGAGGGCTATGCTCGGAGTCTCTGCGAGATCGAATCAGGAACGAGGAGATTCGCAGAAGAACCAAAGTTACCGACATAGCCCAGCGGATTGGCAAGTTGAAATGGCAGTGGGCAGGGCACATAGCGCGGAGAACTGATGACCGAGGGTAGAAAAGTTCTCGAGTGGAGACCACGTACCGGCAAGCGCAGCGTAGGACGTCCACCCACAAGGTGGACGGATGACCACATTAAGACCGCAGGATCACGCTGGATGCAAGCCGCTACCAACCCGTCTTATTGGAGATTCATACGGGAGGCCTATGTCCAGCAGTGGACGTCCTATGGCTGATGGATGGATGGATAGATGTCCAAAGCATGTGTGGTCAACCTTTTGAACTAAATTTGATGGCTCTTGAGCAGTCAGTGATCTGTAATAACTTGCCCAGTTATAATAAAGATGTTGAATGTGATAATATCATGAAAAGGCACGGTATAGTAATATCAGATAGAGATACTAGTGACATATCTTTGCTCATCGGAGCAGAATACTCAGGGTTCATAATGACCAACACTAGTATAGTGATAAAAGAGGGTCTGTTCGCGATTAAAACCAAATTAGGTTGGGTTTTGCAGGGCAAATGAGTAAATAATATAAACAATAATACAACTAACACTTTATTCTGTTCATCATCAGTTACAGATTTCTGGTCACTAGAGTTGCTCGGCATCAAGGATCCCATGGAGAGCAAAACGAAAATGCAAGCAGAAGCTGACGCAGTCATATCGTTCGAAGAAAGCATCACTGTAGACCCAGAGGGGCGATATGAAGTAGCACTGCCGCTGAAGGTGGGGCATGAAGACTTGCAGAGCAACCGTAGTCTAGCTGAAAGAAGATTGGTATCTAGTACCAAACGATTAATATCAACAGGTAAATTCAATGAATATACTAATATAATAGATGATTGGGAGAGTGATGGCATAATAGAGAAAGTACCAGAAACTGTTTTAGCACAATCAGCTCATTATTTGCCACACCGCGGAGTAGAAAAAGATACAAGTCTAACTACAAAATTGAGACCAGTTTTTGATGCATCAGCATGTGATAAGAACGGTAGATCTCTCAACTCCTATCTCAACAAAAGTGTGAACTTCCTAGATAAAATACCACACCTATTGACAGGTTTCCGAAGAGGTGCCATAGGAATTTCTGCTGATATCGCAAAAGCCTTCTTAAATATTTCTGTCAGACAGATAGATAGAGATTATCTAAGGTTTATCTGGTGGAAAGATGATTCACAAACCAGTTTGATAGAATACAGGCACTGTAGAGTAGTATTCGGCTTGACCTCAAGCCCATTTTTGCTGTCTGCCACTATCAACCACCATTTGAAACAAATCACAGGTAAGAATAAACACACTGCTGGTATTCTACTCAGATCATTTTATGTAGATAACTGCATCACCAGTATGGACACAGAGCAAGAGACTTGTGAATTTATAAAAGAAGCAAAAGAAGTCATGATACAAGGTAAGTTTGACTTGAGGCAGTGGGTGACATCGCCTATGGAAATCAATGAGACAGGTAACAATGTAGTTTCCATATTAGGGCTTTTGTGGCACACCGAGACAGATACACTCAGCTGTAATCTAAATAGCTTGCCTTCATACTCCACACTCAATCAGATTACAAAGAAAGATTTGTTGTCTATAATACAGAGAATATACGATCCTATTAGATTTTCTTGTGCAGCAAGTCTGGTACCACGTCTGATTTTACAGGAGACATGGAAACGTGGTCTTGCATGGGATGATATTCTTCCAAATGACTTAGAGGCAGAATTTAGAAAATGGTATAAACACGTAGATTGCTTGAAAGATATCAAAATACCAAGACGACTGACTGTCGATGTTATGTTGGAAAGTACATTAAGTTTACATATGATTAGCGATGCTAGTAAATCAGCTTATGCAGCATGTGTACTCCTACGTTCAGAAAAGGATGGTAATGTAAACGTTCAAATGCTAACTGCAAAGTCTAGAGTCGCTCCCTCTGAAAAGGCATCAATACCTAGATTGGAATTAACTGCAGCACTCATAGGATCTAGATTGTTAGCTGAAGCAAAAAAGAGTTTAGGTGTTGAGGAAATTATAGAATATTGCTGGATCGACTCATGTGTAGCATTTTATTGGATCTCAAGAAACTAACCATGGAATACATATGTTTATAACAGAGTAAAATAAATAAGAGAAAATTCTAATGCTTCAAATTGGTATCACATTCCAGGCAACCTGAATTGGGCAGATGTGGCATCCAGAGGCTGTAATGCTGAACAACTGATGGCTTCACGTGGGTGGGAAGAACCAGTATGGCTACGTCTTAGTCCTGAGGAATGGCCTAAATCAGCAATAAAAATTGATAAAACAGAAGCATGCAAAGAGCTCAAGAAAACAAAAACAACACGCAGTACAAGCTTAAGTATGAAAGAAGGTATAAACATGCTTTGTTATTTTTCAAAATATACAAAGATAATAAGAGCACTGGCGTGGATACAAAGAGCTAAACATAACATGTCCAGCGAAAACAAGATAATAGGAAAGGATATTTCAATGGAAGAGTATGAAAACGCCGAAAAGAAGATGATTAAATTGATTCAAGGAGCAGAAGAAGAATGTCTTATGGAACAAAAAAGAGATCTGAATATATACCGAGATGAAGAAAATGTAATAAGAATAAAAACTAAACTTTCACTGTCAGATTTCCCTGAGACAACAAAGTTTCCAGTACTGCTTCCAGGAAAAAATACTATTGTACGTAGATTAGTTGAACAAAGGCACAAAGAATTGAAACATGCAGATGCTAATTATCTTAATTAATTATTAACATTGAACATAAGGCTCAAATATTTATTAAAATTAAGAGAGGACTTCAAATAAAGATTCAAGACGGAGTACTTGACAGCCCTAGTACAAAGAGGAAAAGCATACTAAACTAAATATCGGAGATGTTGTTTTGATAGAAAGCGAAGAGAAGAGGGTGAAATGGCCATTGGGAGTTGTAACAGAAATCTATGTTGGTAAGGATGAAATAAGTAGAATAGCAAAAGTAAGAACTTCTTTAGGTTACAAGGTTCGACCATTCCAGAGGTTATACCCGCTAGAAGTATCTAGTGAAGAAGTGAATAATCAACTACAAAATGATAAGCAAGAATTCCCAGGTAATTTAAATAATAAATCCACATCTGTAAATGAACAAATTTTTGAAGAAGCCGTAGACAGTCAAGAAATAGAGAAAGAGAATGATATCATCATCCAACAAAGGAAAGAACTTCAACAAGCTGAGAAGATAAGACTACCCGGCGTGGAAGGGTGGTTCGGATGCCTAGTAATACCCTGTAATTAATTTTATTTGTTCACAGGAATTGGTGCCAAGCAACTCTGACCAATTTTTTTCTGTTGTGTTCATTATAATTTAATTTACAGATTATTTATTATATTATTTACAGAATTATCAGATACAAAAATTAGTTTTTTTCAGACGGGTAGAATGTTAAATCTCTATCTGTCATTACTCATTAGATACCAACAAAATTATGCACCTAAAGTTTACATTGAACATTTTACAAGTATCTGTAATATCTAAAATTTCATTTCCTACAATGTGATAGTAATGTTATGATAAAATGTTTAATTGAATTAATATGTTGTATTGTAATTGTTGGGGTCCTACTCGGGATCTCCAAAACAAACGACGAATCAAAGTGGACTGTATATATTTTTCATAGGTGATCGGCGAGTACAGGTACAGCAGTTTCAGCGTCTCGATACAATTCAAACAGGATTATAATTAGCGCAAACAATGCGGGTAATTAATACAATAATGAAGTGTGAAAAGCAAAACAATACGAACAATAGTGAACGAACAATAAAACAATTAACCTTATCTATACTTAATCTAATTACACTTCGACAATTAGCACGCGCCGTCAGGAGTGCGCTAATTGTCCTTACGCAATCTACTTCCGGTCTTACTTCCGCCGGAAGGAGATATCACGTTAGAGCGGGATATCTCTATTTTTAAAGCTGGGCAGTGATTGGCGGACATAAGGTCACGCCACCTTTTCGATCGATCACGCCACTGTTGCATCATCCTTAAACTATTACTTAATCTAGGTCATAGTGCACACTCGTACATAATCTGTGTCACTATGACGCGTTAATAGAAAAATAACATAAATTCGATTTCTATGGACTGACGGTCCTTTACATATGTTTACATACATTTGTATAGGTATTAACTGAATAATCAAACTAATTTTATAACTACCTATGCATCGTGGACTGTTTGTCCGTAACAATTCTCCCCCCAGCGCAGTTCTACGAAGCTATGCCAAGTGGAAGGACAAGCAGTCTTCGAGCCGGACGTCGAAACATCCCGCCTCGCGTATTCACGTCCACACTACGCACCACGCCGTCTTTCCCGGGATATGTAGCGACGACTCGTCCGCGAGGCCACATATTTCGCGGCAACAGCCCGTCGGCAATAATCACTAAGTCGCCGACCTTTACATTTTCATATGACTTCGATCTAGTCTCGCCTCTTGGCGTTAAAGTTGGTAGGTACTCTTTTAACCAACGTCTCCAAAACATATCTGCTAGCGCTTGCGAGGCTCTCCACAGACGTCTATCCGCTACGTCACATGCTCCAGTGGTAGGCATCGCATTGCCAGAACCGAGCAGAAAATGATTTGGAGTTAGCGCTTCATCATCATCATCGTCAGTCGATACGTGAAGCAGCGGGCGCGAATTCACGGTATATTCGATCTCAGTTAACACCGTTACTAAAACTTCCTCTTTCGGCGCGCGCTCTCGCATCGTGACATATAGCGCATCCTTTACAGTGCGTATCATTCTCTCCCATGCGCCGCCTTGGTTAGGAGCGCCTGGGTCAATGAAACGCCATTCCGCGCGTTTCTTCAGCGCGTAGTCGCGGAGCGAAGGCATCCATTCTTCGTATGCCTTTTTCAGTTCCATTTCGCTGCCCCTGAAATTTGTCCCATTATCTGAAAAATAGACTTCACTCCAGCCACGCCTCGCGGCCATTCTTCGTAAGGCCATAATTGCGCTATCCGTACTCAGACTGGAGAGTAGTTCTATGTGAATCGCTCGAGTCACCAGGCAGGTGAATAATAAACCCCAGCGCTTCTCATGTCTTCGACCAATTGTTACGTTCATTGGCCCAAATCCGTCGATACCACAGCGTGAGAACGGACGTGTGTACGCGCTTAGTCGCGCTTCGGGTAAATCGCCCTTAACCGGAACTGGTAGCTTTCCCTTGCTCAGTTTACACCGCGTACAATTTTTCAGCGCGGCTCTAACGGCGGGCCTCAGCCGTAGCACCCAGTAGCGCTGCCTTATATTATTCACGATAGTTTCACGTCCCACGTGATGATTCTCGGCGTGTTCTTGTCGTATTATTAACGTCGTTAAATGATGTTTTCCGCATATTATCGGCGGGTTCTTTTGTTCGTCCGGTATCGCGGCGGCTCGTATTCTCCCGCGTAGGCGCAAAATACCGTTTTTGTCGATCATCGGGTCGAGCGTTCGTAATCGGCTCCCTTTTTCGATGTTTTTACCTTTCTGTAGGTATTTTATGTCGGTCGCGAAGCTTTCTTGTTGCGCTTGTTTCAGCAACAAGAGCTCGGCCGCTTTTAAATGACGCGCTGTTAATTCCCTCTCGCGGCGTCGGCATTTGTCGATGAATAAAAGGACGTAACCGACCGCACGTACTAATCGTTCCATCTTGGAGAATCGCGTCATCATAATCAATGGAGGTTCGTCCTCCGCACGATTCGCCAAGACTTCCTCGTGGTCCGGTTCCGTTCCTTGTTCTTCGGGCCAGTTTTCCGGCGGTTCGTACAAAAACCGCGGCCCGGTAAACCATCTATCTTCACAACTTAAGCGCGTTTTCCCGCGTCTGGTCGCGTCGTCTGCGACATTATGTGCCGTCGGTACCCACCGCCATTGTTCAACGTTCGTTAGCTCGGCAATCTCTCCTAGCCGATGAGCTACGAACGGCGTGTATCGCACAGCGTCGTTGCGAATCCAATGGAGCACAGTTTTCGAATCGCTCCAATACGTTACTGGGCTCGCATACTCCCCCAGTTCTTTTAAAACCTCGGCAGCTAGCCTAGCTCCGATTAAGGCCGCTTGTAATTCCATCCGAGGTATGCTCTGTGGTCTGAGCGGTGCTACCTTTGCTTTACCGGCTACTAGGGTCAGTTTCACCGATCCGTCGTTCGCTACGTAGCGCCAGTAAATAGCGCATGCGTACGCTTGATCGCTCGCGTCGCAGAAAACGTGTAGCTCTCGTGCTACGACGTTACGTAGCTCCCCGTAGCATCGCGGTAAGCGTAGCGACTTTATGTTGTCTAGATCTTGAAGCCAGTCCCTGAATTCACTTGCGTTTTCAGGCGGTATCGGTTCGTCCCAGCCTATTTGTTGTCTCCAAAGCTCGCGAACTTGATACCGTCCTTCTAGGAGATAACAACTTAGAAGACAAAGCGGGTCATATATTGACATAACAGCAGCTAACACCTCGCGCTTTGTCGGCGTTCTCGTGCCGTCCTTCACGTCTTCTGGCACTCGGTGCATGTTGGTGTTGAATGCGAGTTCGTCGCTGTCGGGTAACCAAATGAGGCCTAAGGTTTTTCCTTGTGCATTGTGTCCCAGTTCTCTAGGGGCGGACGCCTTGTCCTCATCGGGAATCGAACCTAAGATGTCCGGTTCGTTCGACAGCCATCCCGCCATCTCGAAGCCCGCGTTACCGTGCACCTCGCGCACTTCACTTATAGCGCGTATCGCTGTTTCTTTGTCGTCGAAGCTGTCGACCCAGTCGTCCATATAGTGGTTCTCGGTTATAGCGCGGTACGCGAGCGCATGCGTATCCTTCGTAATCGACGCATTTTTATTGCGCACGCTGTGCGCCATAAACGGCGAACTTCTGGCTCCAAAAATCATTGACTTCATTTCGTATTTCTGTGGTGGCTTCTCTCTTTCATCGCCGCGCCACAAGAAATGTTGCGCTACGCTATCCTCACGGCGTATCTTCACGCGCAAAAACATCTCTTTTATGTCGGCTACGACGGCCACCGGCTTCATTCTGAAGCGTATTAAAATCCCGTACAAGGCCTTGAGAAGGTCCGGTCCGTCCAAAAGCATGTCGTTCAGACACATTCCGTTCGCTTTGGCGGCCGCGTCAAAGACTATTCTGACTTTCCCGGGCTTATTAGGATTTATCACCGCGAAATGCGGTAAATACCACACAAGTGGGTTGTCCCCGTGGTCCTTGTCGCATCGAGTCGCATATCCTTTGTTCAGCAGCTTGTTAATCTCCATGGCGTATGCCTCCTTTAATTCCGGGCATCTGTCTAACTTACGCTCGATCCCGCGCAAGCGACTTAACGCCATGTCGTAGCTGGGCGGCAAGCATGCGTCGTCCAAAGCCCACGGCAAACCTACTTCGTAGCGACCGTCTTTCAGCGTCGCTGTTTTTTCAAATATTTCCACGGCGCGTTCCTCATTCACATTAGGCTTGATTTTCCGTTCGATGCCTAGCGCGTCCATGTGAAAATGTGACTTTACAAGTTCGTGTAACTCGTCGTTACAGTTGGGCGGCGTTATCTCGCTACGCACGATGTCTTGGGCGGTACGCACGTGTAGCACTCTCTCGCTCTGTGCTACGACGCTACGAGGCGTAGAGCCGTGTAATATCCATCCTAACTGCGTTAGCGATGCCGCAGGTTGACTTTTCTTTCCTGTCAACAATTTTCGCGTGACAATTAAATGCCAGTTGTCGGCTCCTATCAATATACGGGGCCTTCCTTCCGTATAACATACATCTTCTGGTTTTAGTTCGCGAAGATGCTCGTAGTCCAGGAGGCTGTCGTCTACCGACTGGCTACCTAGCACGAGATTCGACACCGTCCTTGCGTTGATCGTGTGAAAATCACTCCGGCTTCGACCGCGTAGCTTTAGTTCTACGACGCGGCTTTCCGGTTCTCTCTGACTAGACGTTACGCCGTGGATGCGTAGAGGTCGTACCGGGCCCCTCGCTCCTATCATCGTGGCGATCTCGTCGTCAATCAGCGTGATTGTCGATCCTTCATCGAGCAATGCAAAGGTGTTTATTTCAGTCCCGTGTAGCCCTTTTAGCGTGACCGGGCATACTTTCAACAGCACTTGCTTGTTCGTTCCCGCAAGGTGCGTCGATGCCGATGTTGCTACGTCATCTTGAGCTACAGGTTCGGTGGCGCATCGTTCTCTAGATGCGTGTAGAAGTGCATGGTGCGGTTCACGGCACTCATCTGTCCCGCACTTCCGGGCCGTGCATCTATAGCGCCTGTGTTTACTGTTGAGGCATTGAAAACATACGCGTGCTTCCTTCGCCCACTCCCACCGCTTCGGAACGGTCATCGATGTTAGCTTTTTACAACTCGGTGTGGCGTGTTCATTGCCACAAGCTAAACATTGACCTGAACTCTGCGTGGCATCAGTGGTCGCGTATACTTTCGCGCCTTTTTTCAGGGTCGCGTTCGTGTTCGTAGATTTGTTGTTGTTGTTATTACTATACGTTGCCTTTGCCGCCGACATAGCACATGTAGCTGATGTTGAGTACGTGTGGCGCATCGCTCGCTCGGCCTCTCTCATGAGAAACTTTGCTAATGTTATTATCTCAGGCTCTGAGCGACTGCCTTTATCCTCTACGTAATCGCACCACCGCGACTTAATGTGTGGTGTCAGCTTCTCCGTAATCTCCCGTGCTAACATCGGATTCTGTAAATATCCCCGCTCGTCGATGCTGTCGATGGTCATGACGATGTTTTGCAACTTTATAGCAAATGCATTTAGTTCTACGGCCGTTGTGTTAGGGTTAAGGCGCGGTAGTTTTCTCATGTCGCCTAGCGCCTGATCGATTATTATTTCTGGCCTTCCGTAACATTGCTCTAAAGTTTTCATAATCTGTGACGGGTCCGTTGCTACATATAGTAATGCCGACACAGCCTGTCTCGCTTCGCCTCTGAGACACGCCCGTATGCGCGCTAGATTTTCAGCCGGTGAAAAATTATGTATCTTCGTCGACTCGCGCATTGCAGCCTTAAATGGTAGCCATTCTCCGACGGCGCCGCTGAAAATAGGTAACTCTTGCGCCTGTCTCGGCGGTGCTCGCTGTCGTACCATTTTTTCTAAAACGTCGGCTAGGGGGTCTATCCCTCTGTCTCGGGACCTCCCAGGCGTAGGCGATCGGTGCCTTCTTGTTTCTTCGTACGAACTGTGGTATCTCTCTCGTTCAACCGCGTCTTGGTTCCTCCTCGGCGGCGAAAGATATCTCACGTGCCCTGTTTCCCGTTGGTTCGTGTTCGGTTCGCGCAGCTCCCCCCGTAGCGGCTCCCCCCGCGGGCGACTGTATTGTAGCCATTCATCTACTCGACGACTCGTATCCGTGTCCTCGGCGACGGCGGCGGCGATCACGCTGTCGCGATCCGTTTCCTCGCGGATATTCGCGACGTCGGCCGCAAGACGTTTTTTAATTAGAAGTGCCTGTAATTCCAACTGGTCTCTTCGTATGTTGGCTAGGCTCTCTTCAGCTTCTAATCTTCGTTGCCTTATCCGTGCCTCGGCGCTTTGTGTCGATCTAATAGACGCGGCTCGCTCCACTGGTTGATCACGTGGCGCTTGTTGTTCAATTTGTCGCTCCGGTAGCGGGTGTTGCGTAGTCTGGAGTGGTTCCACGGGTGCGTTCGATGTGGACGGTCCCAACTCAGACGGAGACGCTGGTGAGTCTTGCATTGTTTGCTTTTCTGCTTGTGATCTTGTCTTGATCGGGCTCCTTCCAATTGGCATAGTTTCTGGCACTTGATGCCCCTAACAGCCCTACCAATTGCCTAACGGTCCCTAACAGTCCTTCGGGAGGGCCCAGTTAAGCCGGGATACGCTCCCTCAGGGATGGAAATCGTGCAGGATAGGAAGGGTGGGATCCGCCCGGCAGTGGAACACAAGTTCTGCGGTGGCTCAGCAACTGGTAGGAACGACCAGCCGCCTCAGCCTTGCCTACAGTCCGGCCCGCTTTCCTTGTGAACGTACCGGCGCGGTAATACTGCCCAAAGTCCGACGGCGCTGCGACGCTCGATGCTCGGCACACGACGCTCGACAATCTCGACGTAGCGGCGTGCGACGCCCCGACGCTCGACGTAGCACGGCGAACTTGGCGGCGATCCCGACGGCGGTCTTCCACGGCGGTCTTCCACGTCGTGGTCACCCGTTGGCGATCTCAGTATTAGCCTTCTCACACGACGAATAAAGCCTCTTCTATAACGGTTGGCTTTCACGTTGACTCGTAGACTCGGCGCTGTTTGTCCCCTCGTAATCACGGGGCAAACGTTCTCGACGAACCGACGATACTTGTAGCTTGTATTCGATGACACGGCGTTGCAGGCGGCGCGTAATCTTGCCGGCCTCTCGTACTCGTTGCAGGCGCAGATGTCTCGCTGGTAACTTGCTGATGGCTTGAAAACTCGCTGCTGCTCCAATATCCGGCGAGCAAAGGACCAAAAATGTTGGGGTCCTACTCGGGATCTCCAAAACAAACGACGAATCAAAGTGGACTGTATATATTTTTCATAGGTGATCGGCGAGTACAGGTACAGCAGTTTCAGCGTCTCGATACAATTCAAACAGGATTATAATTAGCGCAAACAATGCGGGTAATTAATACAATAATGAAGTGTGAAAAGCAAAACAATACGAACAATAGTGAACGAACAATAAAACAATTAACCTTATCTATACTTAATCTAATTACACTTCGACAATTAGCACGCGCCGTCAGGAGTGCGCTAATTGTCCTTACGCAATCTACTTCCGGTCTTACTTCCGCCGGAAGGAGATATCACGTTAGAGCGGGATATCTCTATTTTTAAAGCTGGGCAGTGATTGGCGGACATAAGGTCACGCCACCTTTTCGATCGATCACGCCACTGTTGCATCATCCTTAAACTATTACTTAATCTAGGTCATAGTGCACACTCGTACATAATCTGTGTCACTATGACGCGTTAATAGAAAAATAACATAAATTCGATTTCTATGGACTGACGGTCCTTTACATATGTTTACATACATTTGTACAGGTATTAACTGAATAATCAAACTAATTTTATAACTACCTATGCATCGTGGACTGTTTGTCCGTAACAGTAATGTTAGGATAAAATGTTTAATTGAATTAATATGATTATGGTAAAATGTTTTGAATGAATATGTTGTAATGCTAACAATTTATACTATTGAGTTAAATGAACATTTTCTTGAGATGATCTTGAGAGATGCTTGATTGTATAAGTTCATTTGAGGGTTAGCCAGATATTTGTTTTGATTTAAAAGCATGCTATTGTGTAATAGTATATAAGTAGATTATGGCAACTCTTTTTTATTGGTTAAGTAACTTTTTAAAATGTCGATACTGGCAACCCTACTAGAATCACCATTTTAAGTCAAGATGAAAATTGTAAGATGTGTCCTTGCAAAATAAACAAAAAATATAAAGTAAAGTGTGTTTCTATAGTGATCTCCTATCCTTACTAATATTATAAATGCGAAAGTAACTCTGTCTGTCTGTCTGTCGCGCTTTCACGCTAAAACTACTGAACCGATTTGAATGAAATTTGGTACACGGATAGTCTAGAGCCTGAGAAAGGACATAGGCTACTTTTTGATTCGAAAAAATAGTTTTAAAGGGTTGAAAAGGGGGGATGAAAACGCATTGGCTAGAATCTTAGAAGAAAAAACTTATATTCTACCATGACAAATGGTAATTTGCATCTTGACTTTCCAAATTACATTCTCTATGCCCAATGCCCATTCAAGGCTGCTCAAGTTGCAAATGTCAAAGTCAATCAATCTTTTCCTGTAAACTTTAGAGAAGGTTACGTGTATTTTTTCAGTTTAATTACGTAGTTTTCATTCTAATAGGTATGCCTACAAAACGCAAATCGAATCTAGCGCGTAGTTCTAGCGGAGCTCGCGTAAAGAAAATTGCTAGAAGCCAAGAGTCTGAAGAGCACACTTAAACGTGTTTGACATTAGATGCCGAGCGCCACGCATCTCAAAGAGCTGCTGAGACTCAAGAGCAAAACCAAGCGCGTCGAATTTTAGATGCTGAGCGTCACGCAGCTCAGAGAGATGCTGAGACGTAAGGAGAAAGTCAAGCGCGGCGACTTTTAGATGCCGAGCATCACGCAGCGCAAAGAACTGCTGAGACTCAAGAGCAAAACCAAGCGCGTCGAATTTTAGATGTTAAACGTTAGACGTTAAGCAAAAAATTGCATAGTTCCTGTAGGACAGGACAAAAACTATCGAAAGCAAAACTGTCGCCACTATCACAAAGACGCTAAGTGATTAATTCCTCTATGACGCTAAATGGATTAATGAAACGTAACAGCGAAACGTAATTAGATGACAGGTGACATTGTCTGCAGACTTTTATAAATCACAGGTAGCATGGCATGGGGACAAATTGTTTTTCCACCATTATATCCCCTTGAAGAGGAAATAAAGTATGGATTGAAAAAGACAACTGACATTAAAATTAGATAAAATGTTTTTTTTCCCTCTGCATGCCACATGTTACTATGACGTTTAATACCAGGCCGTCATTTTGTCTGACATTAAAATATTTTAAAATCTACTATCATTAGAGGTTTAACATGTTTCTTTATTCTACCTTTATGGTACAAAATCATCATACCTACTTTAATATTATCAATCCGAAAAGTTTGTTGGTTTGTTCCTCTTTGACGCAGCAACGGAGCAAAAGATTGACTTTATTTTTGGTATGGATTGGATACCTATGGTTTAAAAGACAGAAAGTGATAATAGGATACTTTTTTATCCCGAGAAAATTCGTGATTCCCATGGGATAGGACAATAACTGTTTCTCAGCAATGGAGCAACGGATTGACTTGATTTTTGGGGTGGGCATAGTTTGGAAGACGGAAAGTGACATAGGATACTTTCCATTTCGAAAAAAATGCGGTTCCCGTAGGATAAGACAATAACTTTTTCTCAGCAACGGAGCAACGGATTGCCTTGGCTTATTGCATGAATATAGTTTGAAAGACGAAAAGTGACATAGGCCACTTTTTATCCCAAAAACTTCAACAGTTCCCGTAGGATAGGATAAAAACTAAGCGAGCGGGCCGCGATAGCAGCCGTCTAAGCGGCAGAAATAACCTGTCATTTCAAGTTTAGGACGTTCCTACATTTTTCGCACTCCTTCGCGGCACTCAACAGCGCAAGCCCAGACTCGGGCTCCATAACGGAGCTTGCGCTCCCGCAATAATGACGGAGTGTTTCGGAGCACAAGACACATCGTCATCCACCACTCGGGACTAACCAGCACTGAGCGTCGGACAGCATTTCAACGCCCTGGTCCCAGTGCAACGGGTCTGTCATAGTAGCCCAGCGCCTGCCTTTTCAACTGCACAGGGCAGTGAGAACGGCCATCGCGATACCGACACTTCTCTTCCCCTGCAGCCCCACTGCGTCTGCCAACAGGTTGACGGCCTAGCGGAAGGTAGGGTAGGTGGCGGCACCCACACAACCAGTTCCATCCCACCGCAGCCCCTAATCCTCGGCTGCAGCGTCGCAAGAGCGGCACTGCAGCCCGCCTCAGAAGCAACACTCCTCATAAGGCAGGCAACCTACCGGCCATCCTCTCAGCTGCTTTAGTTAAAAGCGGCTGAACAACGAGTGCCGGCCTCTAAGCTGCCTTAGGGGAAAGACCCAAAGAAGAAGGAGACTCCCCGCAACGACAAGGCGGGAATACACAGGGGGGTTGTATATACACTCCAACCGTAACTTAACCAACAAAAGCATTCCTCTAAGGTATTTTGATGTTTGTCGCTTAGGTTAGGTGTCGCAGCCGACATAAACATTAGCCAAAATCAAAATATAACGCGGGCGAAGCCGCGGGTAAAAGCTAGTAAATAATAAAAAGGCTGCGTTCTTCTAAAGTTAGCATGGCAAGGGGACAAATTGTTTTTCCACCATTATATCCCCTTGAAGAGGAAATAAAGTAGGTATGGATTGAAAATGACAACTGACATTAAAATTGGATAAAATGTTTTTTTCCCTCTGCATGCTACATTTTACTATGACGTTTAATACCAGGCCGTCATTTTGTCGGACATTAAAAATATTTTTAAATCTTCTTTCATTAGAGGTTTAACATGTTTCTTTATTCTACCTTTATGGTACAGAATCATCATACTTTAATATTATCAATCCGAAAAGTTTGTTGGTTTGTTCCTCATTGACGAAGCAACGGAGCAAAAGATTGACTTGATTTTTGGTATGGATATGCAGGTGTGGCCAGAAACTTCGTCTGCGCCCGACGACGATGTACATCGCGCGAAGCTTCGGGCGAATGTGTGGCCGGTCCAATATCGTCGTCGGGCGCAGACGAAGTTCCTGACTACACATACGGCGAAGATTGGCGCGCTAAACATCGCGCGAAGTTTTCTTGCCAGAGTGAAGTAGATTGACTACTATCATAGTAGATTTTCGATGTAAATTTGGTAGTGTGGTAGATTTATAGTACTTTTTGGAAAACCAGCAGAATTCATGAATATTATTTTATAACCAACCCGCCTCATCTCCCCTATCTAGGATTACGATTAGAAAGGTGAAATAGCAATAGGCAGGGCACATAGTACGGTGGACGTTGACCGACTTGGTGGACGTATGATTTATTAGCAGTAGGATATCCACTGCTGGACATGGGCCTCCCCTATGGATTTTCAAAAATCCCGGTTGGATACAACTTGCATCCGTCGGCTTTTATCAATGGTTCAACGAGTCGGTGGACGTCCTACGCTGCGTTTGCCGGTAGGTACGTGGTTTCCATTTGAGAACTTTACAAACAGCAGTGGACGTCTTACTGCAGATAATAATGATGATGATATATTATTATTACTGATTGTCTAAAATTAATAGAACTAATTAATTAATTAATAACGCTACGTCCTCCTGTAAAGTAATAAAAAGGCGACGTCTTCCCATACATTTTTTTTATTTTCTCTTTCTAACCTACTACATAATTCCTATATTGCTTAATATTACTATCTCATTCACGCATCACACTATTGATCTCTTTCACTCTCACATGCCATTACGTACATCCGTCACTGTCTCACAATTCGTTCATGCTTATCGTGCGTTCCAACACTCATGCTAAAGTCATTCTCCACAGAGCTATTCATTTTCGTTGATTATTATTAGTCATAAACGGTGGGGATTTCCCACAAGCATAGACGTTGTTGACAGTCGCCACAAAATATCATGCAAAGAAAAAGAATTTCCTGACTTCGCCACAAAATAAGTAATGATTATAATTGTCGTTTTTTAATTTGAAAAGTGAAAAATAGTTGATAATGAGCTTAGTTGTGTTTGATGAAAATTGGTTCAAAATGACCGCCGCCACAAAATAGCGCTTGACATATTTTTTCACAACTTCCTCAATATGGGTAATTAGGTTTAAAATGATAAGGCTTAGCTAATAGCATCATAGTATATACAATAAATATCTAATTAATTTCAAATCCAAGATGGCCGCCACAGAGTAGTAAATTACATGATGTTTTTTCATAATTCCCTCAATATGAAAGAAAGAGCTTGACTGGTAGAATACGATCGACTATGATTTCATGACTATGATGAATTCCAAGTCAAATCAAGGTCGATCTTGGTATCAAGGTCAGTCAAGCTCGATGCTTAGTCAAGATAAATCAGGATCGATGATTTTAGAGTCAAGGTCGATGATCTCGGAGTCAAGGTCGATGGTCTCAGAGTCAAGGTCGATGATCTCGGAGACAAGGTCGATGAACTCGGAGTCAAAGTCGATGATCTCGGAGTCAAGGGCTTTGGTGTCAAGGTCGATGACCTTTGTGCCAAGGTTAGTCAGTCAATCAAATTAGAGAAATCTGGGTGCGCGCGGAGGTTTTCCGATTCATATATTTCTACATCCCAGATTGCTCCAGATCGCACCTTTGGTATCCTCTGACCCAAGGGCACTGATGCAATTCTATTCTCGAGATGAAAAGTAGTTCTGTCATTTGCAGTGCAGTTACATGCAGTACAATATTTGCGAGTATGAACCAAATCGGTCGAGATTATAGGCTTATGAAGTTTTAAGTCAAAAAAATGTGCCGCGCAGTCTACTGTTCGGAGAACTACTAGTTTTAGATTTTACATTGTGTTGATACCCAATACGTCGATCCAGATACGGACGAACCTCAACTGGGACCTTCCAAGAGCGCTAAATTAATTTAACTTATTTATACTGAATATTACGCGATTTCCTAACAAATAAACTTGTTCGCTTTTGTTGTAGGTGCTTATCTTTTTTACTTCATTAATCGTAGCTTAGCTTGAACATCATCGTTCATACTTATCATTTTCTTTTCCATCATAAAAGTGCAGAGCTTCGATAGTACCTTACGAGTATAATCAGGGTCTAAATTCGAAATCGACAGAATTGCAAAAAATTCCGAAGTTCGAAATAAATGATAAACTTTGCTCTATTGAGTCAACAGAGACAATTCTAATTTCATATTGTAGCAAATTTAGTCTGAAAACGTTCAAATAATAAAATATCAAATACTAGTATTTTAGGATTATACCTAATCGCCAAAATATGAAAAATAAAAACGATTTTTTGCGGTTTTTTCAACTTTTGACCAAGATGCGTTCGGCGCTCGACGTCACAAACTTGGATTATTCATTAGGCCAACATCATAAACAAGTCTGCAAAATATCAGAACTACCGGATTTGACGCATGCTGTGTTTGTTTAAAGTTACAGGACCACTATGTTTCGACGGATAAATACGGAATAATAGCAAAATTAAATTTTTTAAAACTCCCCGACACAAAATAAACTCTATGTACTTTCAATATCATTGAAGTAATACGGTACCAAATTTCGAATCGATAGGACATATTATGGAAGGTAGTCAGATCCCCTCATCAACTATTAAAGAGCTGATGATCTTCAAAAGGCTGATCAGGTCATGGTTACCTTACCTTAATATTTCCATATAATTGAAGTAACACGGTACCAAATTTCGAATCGAAAGGACATATGGAAGGTAGTCAGATCCCCTCATCAACTAGAAAAAAGCTGACGATCTTCAAACGGCTGAACAGATTTTCATGAAACATGGCTAAGAACACTCGGGATAAAATAATCTATGACACCAAAAAACTAAACGAAAATCGATTCATCCGTTTGGGAGCTACGATTCCACAGATGCACAGACACACAGACACGTTAAACTTATTAAAACACCCCTCTCTTTGTCGGGGGTTAAAAATAGGAAAGAAATACGGAAGGAACGTTACCTCCTTAGAAAGCGCGTCACCGAGTCTGCTTTTAAGTGCCCGAAGAGCTCGACGTGAGAGGGCATCCGACGGGGACCGCCCCGCGATAACGCCTCGGAACGGCGCCGGAGAGCGGGCCGCCGGCGATGGGCACGGAGAGAACGCCGGCCATATGCCGTACGACGCCGGGGCCTGCGGCGAGGGAGCCGGTGATGGTGCGGGCTGCGGCGTGAGGCTCGGGCACAACATCTGCCGCACGGGCAGCTGCCCGGCCACGGGGCGAGATGCCGGCAGCGGCGAGGAGAGATCGAGCCCGGGCTGCGCCGCCTCAGGAGTCAGCGTCAGCCCCAGCTGGCGAAGGTACGTCGCAATTATTAAAGCAGATCAATAACGATATATATTGGATATGAAAGTTTTAATAAAATATTACAATGAGCTAATGAGCCCGATTACACAGGCACCAGCGTAAATTTAATAGCAACGTAAAAAGCGTCCTCTCTATCGAATGCCTAAAGTGAAAAAGAAACAGAAGTATGCTATTTAGCTATTATAATTACGATGGCGCCTCTTCTGTGATCGGGCTTATAGTCTCGTAGCAGATGACATGACAAGACGCTTATAAAAAGAACAAAACATACAATGAAGTTCAGTTGACAAAGTAAAGAGTTCCTACTGTTTTAGCAATTTGCGACAGCGGGACGGGCAGGCGATAGGAGGTATTGACCGGCGTCGCGGGCGGCTCCACCGACCGGCGCACGGAGGTTGGACCTTCCAGCCGCGGGTCAGCTAGCAGTGTGGGGCTCCGATATGATGACCAGCAGCGGCGTCGCGACTACAGGTGGGGATTAAACATTATAACCATTTAAATAACATGTTTAAGAAAGAATAACACTTAACAAGCAACATTGACCAAATCCTTAATAAGGAAGTTTCCCATCTCATAAAAATTAATAGTGTTATGCAGTAGGCCGCGTCGCGCGCGGTAATTACGGGCGGCGAGTTGTTTACACCTAATCGCGAGATTTATGGTTTTATGACTCAGGGGGCACCGGTCTTTGTGTCGCGTCTATTGTGTGATTTTTTTTGGTGTTTTCGTAATAGTTGAGAACAATAGGGATTCTCGAACTTTACATTTGTTTACTTTGTCAATCACAATGGCACCGAATATTCTACAGATTTCTAGAGAACCCTTGTTCCGATATAAATAGGGCGATGGTTTTCGTTCGTGCAGTTAAATATCGCGTTTCATACCGGAGCGAAAACATCTCGTGTTCAAGTGCGGTACCAGTGATTGTGAAGTGACTAGTTGTGTGAATATCAGTGCCAGTGTGAAGTATTGTGCGAACCAGTTGTGTCGTGTGTACTGTGATTTTGTGCAATAAAGTGCAAAGTGAACAATCGGCGTTTTAACTAATTATCCAAGAACCCAACTCGTAACAATAGTTATATTTACACATCAATAACTTTTTATAATAAGTTTAATGTATTTCTCAGTGTGGCACCTATCCTCCGGTCAAATTTCATCTGTGAGACTTGCAAAAAATGCGGCATTTATCCAGGATTTACCCTACTCCTTAAAAATTACAACCGTTGGATTAAGGCCCTATTTTTTGTGATTAAACTAATTTACTGTTTACATATGTAAAATATACCTGTACGTGTATACAATGCTTTAAGCCCTTTAAAGTTATAGGTCAACGGGAAGTACCCTACATGTTATGATTCCCTTGTGAGTGTCGAAATGTCCGAATTTTTGCGACAAACGGAAAACCCAAATGTTCGATTTTTTCACAACTTCAAGAGACCACAGATTCGCATGTTTGGTTTTAATTTCAACTCGAAATCTTAACGCGTTCCCAAGCTAGCTCTTGACACACGGACGGACAGACGGTCAGCACAGTGATCCTATAAGGGTTCGGTTATTTTCTTTTGAGGTACAGAACACTAAATAAGGAAATGTAGGTTATTTAAATAATTTTCGAGCCGTGGACGGGTTAGAAGTAGTTGCAAATGGTTCAAGTACCTACCTGATATTACTTACTTACTTTTTTTACCTGATATTACCAACGTCTGCTGCGTTGGCAGTTCCCTTCTCTTTGAAGTTGGACACGCCAACCTCAAATGCGATCTGTCGTCGGACGGACGTGAGCCGGAAATTCAAGTATCTTTTGTGGCGTCGTCGGCCGAATGGGAATCTCTGGATTACGCAGACGGTCGTAATACTTGATTCGTCAATTTGTAAACGTGTCGTTCGGGAAACGATCAAGCGTGTCGGGACGCTTACCGGGCTCGGGGAGCCTGTGAAGGCCGCGTTGCGCCCGCGTCCGGAGTGTGGCTGCGGGAGGTTTGCGGTGCAAGCACTGCAGCGGCAAGTCCAGCGGTAGCAGCCCGTCGAAGAACGCGTGCTCCAACGCGTCCGCCGGCGCCGGCCGCCTCGCCGGCTCCGCCTGCAGCAGCGCCGCAATCAACGCCCGGGTTGCCGGCGTTTTTATCCGCGCTGGGATCCTGCCCAACGGCGAGAATGAATAAATAGAAAGGGCGAACGAGCGAGCATAACCTCCTCCCACGGATGTATTACCTCCCGCCCGATCCGACGATCGCTAATCGATAGAGGAAGGTCAGAGCCAGTGTTTCCTGATGGGGACATTGAAATTAGAGTGTAGGCTGTCTGGACATACAGTATTTTAATTAAAATACAGTATTTTCTAGAAAAAAATACAGAAAAACACACATTTTCAGAAGTTTTTATTGACTGAGCGAACAAAGTGATTGAAGCATCTTAGTTATAACTTCCAAACTTTGCTTTTATCTATTCTATCTGGAAGTTGATTCTCCTGTACGCGTTGCATTTTTCAACGAATCTTGACAAAACTTGGACAACTCACATGGGTTCTAAATATTCTTGCAATTTTATAGGGGGTTTGTTTCGCCCAAAAAGGGGAAATATGAACTGTAAGTAGCTCTATCAGTTGATCTCAATGATATTTAGCAAAATCGTTTATTAGCTAAATATTAACAACATACTTTGTAAGTACCTACCTATCTACCAAAACCATGCAAGAGCGAGTCGAGATTTGGGTTTTTGAAGATTCAGATACAGTTTCTTATCTTGGGCATAGAATGATAACGCCTTTTGTATGTTTCTTGGTATATAACTGTGCCTCCTGCGATAAGTGATACAACTTAAAAATCACCATTTTACAGGAGAGCAAAAACAAGTTTTAAAAGAATCTAGTTCGTGAACTTATTTACAGTTAAGTACCTTGTTTTGCAGATAAAAACATTTACTTTCAACGTGCATTTAAATTTTCATTTTACATATTATAGTTTTAAAGTAATTCATGAAAAATCTGTAAGTTGTACCTTTTTTATTTTTAATATGTGTTTTAATTACGTGGTATGTGACACAAGGACAATTAAACCATTAAGTTACCACCATCTATCAAGTCGTTTTTGTGTAAACTGACATACAAGAAATTAAAAAACGTAATTGTTTATTAGAAAATGTTCTTAACAAAATGTTGCTCAAACAAATAATTATAATATTAACCTAAAGATTACATTGGTTCACTTGTATGCCCCATATTATCATATTTACTTGAATTGTATCAGTTTGCTAAAATTCTAGTCTTTTGAAAGATGTGTTGAATAGTACAAGTCTAGTTATACCCCTGATTAAACTACATATTTATTGTGAAATAGATACAATATTTGAAAAATTAATTTATTTTTTATTTCAGGCATAACTTATAAAACATTTCATAAACTTAACTATATATTACAACTACTATGCTATATGTACAAACCTAAACAAATAAAAAAATAAAAATCAAACACTTGAGCTAAAAAAAAAAATTAAGTATGTATAGATGACGATGAAAACCCTAATCTAAAAGCCCACTACCAGCGGGCACAAAAAATAATTAGCCTTAATTAAACTTATTCAACATTTAATTTACTGACAAATAAGGCACAGTTTTATCAAAATTCTTAAGAGAGGTAAATTGAGATCTCACTCAGGTACTTCAAATAACAATGTGAACTGAATGCAAACGTAGTCTCAACCATTGTCTGAAAACGTAGAACAATAATAAATATTTCTAAACTAACACAGAACAAACATCAGCTTAACAGCTGCTGTCAACCTATCTTATAAGCAAATAGTTTTACTCTATGAGATGGGTTAACTCTACTCTGTCGTCAAATGAATAAAAACAATTACCTAAAATTAGACAAAAAAATATTTACTTAATTGTCTGTCCTGCAGCCATATTCTCGTTTCCGAACTCACTTCCGAATCGAGATCTATATTTTCCGTCGGATACGGATTCGCTTCCGAAGGAGCCGTGAAACTGCATTCTAGAATCCGTTCGGAATAAACTTCGGCATTCTTCGGGTTTTTCCGATTGAAATACCATAGTCAAGGTAGATATTAAATCGAGGAAACATTTACAGAGAATGATTCGTATTGGTAGAAAAAAGAGACTATGGTAGAAATTTAAATGTATGGAATTGTAGTCAATTACGACCATCAATTATCAAAGTACATGATCTTTTAAATAAAGCAGACGTCTATGAATATATAAACTTATGAATATTCCACATAAGCGACGTTTAAGATTACTTGCGTCGACTGCATTTTGCAGGAACATACTTCGTAAACAAAAACATGGTGTTTTATAACTGTCATTGTCACTCTTGACTTTCTTCTTCTTTTAAGTTTTGGCGTCGCATAATTGTACAATTTGCAAGTGTCAAGTATTTAGTTTTAACATTTTTTGATATTTCATCAAAATAGTCACTGTCGTAGTCACGTCATAGTCCAATAAAGTCGCGGTTAATTAGAAACATAGTTCAAGTCATACCTCGGTAAAGCAGTGGGAACTTTACTAGAGGCGTCTATGGAGTATTGGTAACAACACGGAACAACATGATACGTCACATTATATCACTTGCCTACACTCATGCACGTAAATGAGCTCATAATCAACGATATACCACAATTTTTTACTAATAATCGCTGATAAAAACACAAGTTTAACAAAATAATACAATGAGGCGACATGATTTTTCCGCGTTCCCGCCAAAACTCCACAGTTGCAGTCTTAGAATACCTATAAAAGGTTGCAGTTGACTTTTGTTTACGTTTCTTTAACTTTCTTTTGTTTACCTACTTGCGTGCGTTAAAGATATTGGCGAAATTGTGAAAACTTATATTGAAATTGTGTAACAACCTCGCAAAAGCCAAAAAACAAGAATTGAATTGAGTTAAAATAATAAAAATGAACACAGTACCTAAGTATAATTACTTAAAGTAGTTTTAGGTACCTGTTTAATTTATTTGGATTCATATTATTTTATTATCGTGACTGTAGCATCTAATAATATCATAGTTCCCTATGATTCCTAGAGGACAAGGGTGTCATTAGGTAGAACAGCGGGAGAGAATGCTGGAATAGGTAGGTACATGATGGGGCACGACGACTTGGCCCGTGGTCGAGTCGCCGGTGCCGACGCTTCAAGAAGGAAAGCATTATTGATAAAAAACCTGCAAAAAACCGCTGAAAAGGCCTCAAAAAGTACTTTTTATGTTGCACTCACAGTTATCGGAATGCTTTCCGAGAGCAATTAGCTGTCGGGAACTTTTCCGACAAAAATCAGCTGATGCAGTCTGAGTTCTCGAAATGAAATGTCAAACGATCTCGAATTCGGAAACGAGAATCGCTGAAATGAAATTCGTGTCGGGAACGTTCCCGTATTCGATTCCACTGCCTTGAGAATAACCCTGCTGATAGATCATTTAATAAGTACCTCTGTCTGCTCCTTGAGCTAAAGGTTATATTCCTACCCGGCATTATTTTCTGTTATGATTATAGTTATTCGTTCCATGCCCGTATGAGCTATGTTTTAGGTTGTGTATATTATAATTATATATTTACCGCCAAAAATAAATAGGCATTAAGCCCGATTACAGAGGCACCAGCGTAAATTAAATAGCAACGTAAAAAGCGTTCTCTCTATCGAATGCCTAAAGTGAAAAAGAAACAGGACTATGCTATTTAGCTAATATAATTACGCTGGCGCCTCTGTAATCGGGCTTATTGTATCAGTTATCTGGCTAGATAACGAACTTAAGTATTTACGAGATAACTGATACAATACAATGATGATACAATGATTTTACCCCCCCTGTTTTGAGTCTTCCTCACTTCTACCCTGCGTCCACGGACAGAACTCTCGACAAACTCTCTTCACACAGAGGCGGGAAGTGCGGGAAAGCGATCGCTATCCGGGACGGGAATTTTTTGTAATATTCGAATTTGTATGCAAACTGACACATAACAAGCGGGCGCGATCCGGCGCTGTCGCTTTGCACTGGATCGCTATCGGATCGCTTTCTCGCGGCTCCCGCCTCTGTGTGACCCGAGTTTTAATCACTGCGCACGGGCTGTTCAGGCCGGTGAATTTTCCAATCAAAACTACCTAGACAATAGGGAAGACTTGTACAGTGTATTGTTGAATATGAATGATACGTAACAAAACAAGAAAGTTTAATGTTTCCTAAGGATAAATAATAGGAACTTTACTACTGTCCACGGCGGGATTTAATCTATTAATAACCATGATGTTATTCCTTCAAAAAAGCGCGGTGGCAGGTACCTGTAGTCGGGCGGGTCACGGGCACGCTGCTCGGCGTCGCTGAAGGGCAACTTGCCCACGAGCAGCTGGAACATGATGCAGCCCAGGCTCCACACGTCGGCCGGCGGCCCCGCCGTCTCGCCCCGCTCCACCTCCGGCGCCGCGTACTCCAGCGCGCAGCTCCTCTCGCCTGCACAAGAGCGTCGTCTAGTCATCGCCCGACACTGAGCTGGAGGCGAACCTCGCGAGTGATGAGACGAGCGCCTCGTCTCACGGGGGTAAAAGTTCGAAGTTTTAGATTTTTCCTTTGTATATGCGTAATAGTCTACCTTGTTGCCAACTATCAAGTTTCTAAGTCAAATGGAAGTGGGTTAGGTTTTTGATCTATAAGTCAGTGAGTCAGTGATTCAGTCAATGAAACCCCGGTTTTTATACGTTAATATTACATTGGTAGCAATTCGGCGACACGCATTTTAGTTAAGTTCTCTCTAAAATAGGTTTAGTCCTGTCAAACTAGGCTTTGGTATTCGGATGTCTACACGATTAAACTATTTTTAGGTCGAGTCGACTAAATCGATTTTAGTTACTCAATTTGGTCGAAATGCATTCGGCGGCCCACATTTTAGAGTGATTTACGTCTAAAATTTAGTTGTCAAATGTCAAACTAGTCGTCATTAAAAACATGGCGATTAAAACTAGTTTGGAGAATTTGATGTGTTTTATCGAGGTTTTATTGTCTAATTAATCCTGAAATATGGAATATTTCATTGTGGCAGCAACTGTTGATCTATTGGAAGGGTAAGTAAAAAGCCAAAAACCTGTTTTTGCTTGATTCACTAAACAAGTGAGAGTTCATTGTGTGGTTCATCTAGTTCCAAATTATTGCAGCGTTTGAATTCGAATTATAATATTAGGGACGTTTCAGACCCTTTTCAGATAGAAGAGGAAAAATTTAGAAATCTGTAGGTATCTATAGAGTTGCTCAACAGTTAATAAATGATCTTAGGTAATTTGAGAAAGCACATCTCTATAAGATATCCCAAAACATATAGAGGTTGTATGCTATGATCTTCCATTCAGCATGTGGCCAAAACAATTTCTTGGGCTTAAGCCAGCCAACCGTCAGCAGATGTCTTGACGCCACAGTCAAGTCTCACAACTGGGCCCTAAAATCATCAAATTCCCAATGACGCCAGCTGACAAACAAACCGCATTGACAGAGAACTTTAATTATTCAAAGCAATTAAACTCCTTAATTAATTATCCAACAGTTAGATACTTACAATAAGAAACTCATAGATGAAGGATTGGTCTTCGCTCCGCTAGCAGAGCCATCCTTCATCTATGAGAAAAGATAAGAGACCTATAAAGATTGATATCTGTTTAATTATATTATTCTATATCACATTGCAGATAACAATGAGGTACTGAAGACAAACTGCAACAATTAATTCTTGGTGCGATAGAAGTGTGACTGATATGATGAAGATAAAGATTTCCGGTCAGAAGCGAGATTGATATGCCAAAATTGAAGTAAGTTCTAGATTTTTTTATTAATAAAAACATCAAAATAAAATAATCGGCCAAGTACGAGTTGGACTCACGCACAGAGGGTTCCGTACTGTATGGGAGCCCATATCCCCCTTATTAACCCTTACATACATGTTGTTGCCAAAAGCCTACAAACCCAATGTTTTTTTATTTGTGGACCAGAACATACATTAATTATGTAAAATAAGAAACGAAATTTTGAAAAATCATGCATTTAAGGGTTAAGGGCCCCCCTTAAATATTTATTTATTTTTAATTTATCATTTAATTGTATATACAACTAAACATTCTGTGATTATTTAAGCATCTATCTGTTACCATTATTAATATCGAGCGAAAAAATGGCTAAATTATTAATTTTATTCTGTTTTTAGTATTTTTTGTTATAGCGGCGACAGAAATACATCATCTGTGAAAATTTCAGCTTTCTAGCATAATGGTTCATGAGATACAGCCTGGAGACAGACGGACAGCGGAGTCTTAGTAATAGGGTCCCGTTTTTACCCTTTGGGTACGAAACGCTAAAAATGTACTTACATGGTTTATTATTTGTTCCAACAAAAATTAATAAAATAAAATAAAAATAGCCTTTATTCTCTAGTATATTAAATCCTTATGAAACATTTTTCTTATTTCTACATATTTCACTAGGTTGTCCACCCTGGACATAGGCCTCTAGAAGTTGCCAGTGCTCCCTATCTCTGGCTTTCCTATGCGTTTTCCTACAAACAAACAGTAATTATTGTTTATATTATCATGTTGCAGATAACAATGTGGTACTGAAAACTGCAAGAAGCTGCAGCAAATTCAACCAAGTCTTGGTGAAACAGAAGAGACAGAATAGAATGAAGATCAAGATTTCCCATCGCAAGCAAGATATGCCCAAATTTAATTACTAGATTTTTTTTTAATAATAAAATCATAAAAATATACATAAATCGTTTATTATTTGTGTCAACAAAAATTAATCAGTAATATTATTCTAAATAAAAATAATTTGGCGAATTCCACTCTGCTCAACAAGCCCTTTCATTTGATTGAGGCTGCATTTGTTCTTGGCCAACTGGATCTATGACGACGAGGCAGGGGCTGCCTTCCACTTGGTTGAGGCAGATCAGAATGCAGGCACGCTGTGGGCTGGCTTTGTGCAGGCTGGTACGCTGTGGGCTGGCTTTGTGCTGACTGACACGCTGTGGGCTGGCTTGTTGAATGCGGAAGTGCAGGTTGGCTTGCTGATGGAGGTTGTATGGGTACCTCGATATAATATATTTCTGGGAGATCATCCTAGAAAGATCCCACAATCCCTGCTTTGTCTGCTCAGATGGTAATGGCAGTATACCCTGTAAAACAAAATATTTTATTACAAAATTAAATTTAAATAGTAGTACCTATACCTACATAGTACATAAGTATAATATTAGTAGTTAACATATTTATTTTATTAATAAGGATTATTCAAGTTACTTGCTTTATTTATTGACTGTAAAATATTAGTGAAAGTAAAAATAAATTAAATAAATTACCAGTTCTATGCTGTTGTGGCCAAAGACCAATGAAGACCCGATTTCTTCCAAAATCTTTGTTTCTGTATCGTCTAGGTCTGCGTCTCTTCCAGTAGTATGTATAGACCGTCTGATCTTTCTCGCTTTCATTTTTGTCTAGGTCCATACATTCCAAACCTATTGGACAATTTTTATCAAATTAAAACTTTATCATGATATTCATTTAGTTGGTACCTACACAAGAGTTACAAGAATTGTTTTTGAAGATATCACAAGACAAGCAAAGGAGGTACAAGTAGCGGCCAGGACATTGAGTTCACTGGCCAGATTTTCGGAACACGACAGCTTGAGTACCTGACTCCTAGTACCTAGTTGCTTGATTTATCAAAAAGAGATCTACTTACAAGACAATTAGAATTGCTTACCTTTCACATAATGTACTCCTATGTCTCTCAGTATCGTGATGTTGGCGTGGAGAGGACATCTCCCTTTGCTTTTTATTGGCATTATTCATTGTAAAAGTCGTAGTGATATTGCAATTCAATTCAATTCTTGTTTATGGCTTCTGTGAAGGTGTTTCACAATTTTGCCAATGTCTTGTATTTCACTGCCACCAAACGTAGAGAATTTGAACGGTTCCAATATGATGTACTGTATTCATTACTCTAGTTTTTGGATTTTACACCTTTTACCTCTGAATATTGCAAAGATTTACGAAGTTTTTGTGAAATGTGAACTGACTGAAAAAAATGTAAACAAAAGTGTTGCCAAAGTAATTTAGCTAAAGTTACGATAAAAGCCAACGAGTTGTATTTTACCTCCAACCTTTTAATCAAATCATAGATATAAAAGCTAGTGCATTCAACGGAAATAAAATAATGTAAAAGTCTTTCCAAAATAAAGCGTGTTGCACCGTTTTTGGAGTAAAATCGATTGTGATAATCAGTAACAGATATAGTAAGTATTTCTTGAGACTTAAAATAGAAAAGAACATAATAGTAACTTTGTTATTGATATGGTAACAAATTGGGAACAGCCCCAGGATTTTCTATGTTTACGTAATATATCCATGGATCAGCCACAGATAAAATAACAACCATAATTAATATTTGTGCCATCTAGTGGGCTTTTTCGAACTAATTTGCTACTCACCACTAGATGGCGTAAGTGGCGTTACTCAATTTAATTCTTCATGGCGGACGACTATAATCAGTTTAAATTTAGTTCGACGCAAACACCGAATAGCCTTTCGCTAGTTTTGCACTAAACTAAATTTTTTAGTGCGACTAGTTATAGTTTAATGCGAATGTCGCCGAATTGCTACCATTAACTGTAAGAGCAAACTTAGTGAAATTTTGAATTCTAGACTAGCTAAACAACTTTAGTAAATATGCTAAGTTTCATATATTTAGCTTAAATAGTTTTCGAGTTATGAAGGGGTCAAAAGTGTCTCGAAATGGTTCGTGTAACATTACACACGGCTGCTGCGTCGCCTTTTTCTTGGTCTTGGCTGGACTCGCTGCCGCGTGTCTAGAAAATAAATTACCTATGTTAATCTGGATGCTACGGCTCATTGCGATCCGAACATGCAGATTATCTCCCAGGTATACGGCTCGCGGGCTCAGTGCGCCGTGAAACACGAACCGCGCGCGCAGGTAGCGCAGCCCCTGCAGTAGGCCGCGCACAAAAAATCGCACCTCCGGCGCTAGCAGCGCGCCGCGCCGCGCCGCCAGCTCCGCCAGCGTCTGCCGACACACACCGCCGCGCGCCGATATACACATACTATTTATTGTTTTACGCATACAGTCATACAACCGAGTTCAATCGTGTACTACTACATTCAGATGGTTCACTCGAACCGATCTCGGTACCTATCAATACGTTTCGATTATTCAAAAATGGCACTGCCGATTTCAATTAAAAAAAAACAGTTCGAACCTACCTCGGGAGTAGGTATATCCTTTCAAACTGATAAAGTTTTTTTTTAATCAATTCACGATTGGTGAAAAATGAACATACCTAAACAAACGAACACAAAAATACTCGTAGTCGGTTAAAAATATACCTGTACAGAACTCGTGTAGTTACCGAGTTTCATCAACCTCCACCAGTGTGTGCTACCAGTGATGACTTACGGCACTGAAACTTGGTCTCTTACTATCTTCTTCTTCCTAGCGTCTGTCTCAGCTTATGCCAGGGTCCGCTTTCCTGCTATGTTTCCTCCACTTCGCACGATCTTTTGCATCTGACATGGCCAGTTGATTGAAACTTGGTCTCTTACTATGGGCCTTAATAAAGCCTAGTAGCCCGACAAACTATGGTGAGAATCGAACCAGGAATGAGGAGATGAAAGCCTATGTCCAGCAGTAGACGTCCTATGGACGGATGGAAAACTGGTTTGTAAACCGACAACATTTTGAACAAAACAAATAAGTAAGTATGCGAATGGAATCGAACGGTGAATGCTCGGCGCATCAAATCGACGTTTAAAAAGTACGTATTATGAGAGTAGCGCACGTACCCCGTGTCGGCGAAATTCCATTACTGCATACACGTGTGCGCCGTCCGCAAAAGTGCGGTGAAGGCGCAGTATGTGGGCGTCGCGGAGCGGCGCGAGCAGCGTGCGCTCGGCCGCCAGGCGCGCCGCAACCTGCGGCTGCTCGGCGCGCTCGCGCGGCACCGCGCGCACCGCCAGCTCTCGCGACATGTCGCCTTCCCGCACTACTTGCCACCAAGTACCAAAACTTCCCTGTACAACAACATAGGTAAGTATATGTGTATAATTTAATCGTAATTACACAGATAAATAAATCGTTTATATTTATAAATTAATCGTTTTTGTTAGTCTCGCTAAAACTCGAAAATGGCCGAACCGATTTGGCTAATTTTGATCTTGAAATATTTGTGGAAGCTAAGGGATTAAATCTTCCCTTAGCGGTGAGAAAATTTATAAAATTTGCGAGTAAAATAATAGAATCATCAATTTCATTTTCCCATACACAATGCTTCTGCATGTCAAAGGTGTCAGTGACAGATGGTGAGATGAAGTTCACCAAGTTAGTTATGACTGACGTACGGTTACCATAGCTGGCACCTGTTTCACGACTTAAAAAAAAAAAAAAAAATTAGACAAAGAATGCTGTGTGGTATATACTCGTACCATTAAATTCCGTTCAAGTTCAATCCGGCAATAGCCACCCAATGTCGTCATGCGAGTCGCAGTGGGCGAGGCTGCAGCAGCTGCGTGGCGTCGCGTCGCGTGGAACGCATCCTCGCTCCCCGCCAAGTCGACGCTCCCCGCATGTTATAGGTAGGGTGTACCAGTCCCAAACCAGTTAAGGACAAATTTTGACTTTGAGGTTTTCTCTACGGTTATTCTTTTAGTATTATTCATGAATGTTGATGCAATGTTGTTAATCGTTTATTAAAGCAGCGATTTTGATAAATTATTTAATTCCTGAAATTTTTGTTTTTTTTATATTTAATTAACATTACCAAAAACGGGAATTTGCCTAAGATTGACCAGTGCGTTCCTATATATAACCACTTTTTGCACCAATAGTTGACCAGTGAAATTTATGACGAAAAAGGGGACCTATTTGAAAATGAAACACTATTTTACTAGAAATACTTTTGCTGTCATCCAACCTTTTTGTGACTTTCCGGTTACCCAGTTTTCAGGTACATTTTGCGCTATTTCATAAGCAATCCCCTCCCCCTCGTAAGGATATCTGATAAGAACCGGCAAGACTTTTCCCGATGCGGAGAAAGTTCCTAAAGCAGTAATGCTTTCTTTTTCTTTGTCTTGTATTTGGTAAAAATTAGCCATTCCTTTCGGACCCAGCACTAATCCTGACGAAGGACAAATATTAAATCCAGATTCGTCAGCATTTATGATTCTATTAGGGTCATCAAGTATATCTACAGCATTTTCTGTTTTTAAGAATTCTTTTAAATCAGAATGCCATTTCCGAAGACTTTCTTCCGTTACCCTGCTCCGAGCAGAGTTTATACTTTCGGCATGTCGCAGTAATACATCTGGATGTCTTTTTAGAAACCCATCAAACAACTTTCGTACAGGAATCCCATTTTTGAAAGATTTTTTTCGGCCATCCTCTTGTATAATTTGGCTAACTGTTTCGAATAGACGATTTTTTTGCTATCGGGATTCCTTTTTTAGCATTATCATTGATACACTTTCCTAATAGTGACTCTTCGGTTGGGGTCAATGCTGTCGCTGGTCCCATTTTTCGCTGTATGGGATATCTCATTTTTAATTCATTGATGAGAGTTACATGAGGTATATTGTATTTTCTACATGTCGCTCCTATTTCAAAAGGTCTTCTTCGCTATATTACGCCCCTCCCTAAAAAGCCTAATCCTGACTCGTTTTCTGACTACCGTCCCATCTCTATTCTTCCCTTCTTATCCAAAGTGCTCGAGCGGCTCATTCACCAACAACTTTCATCTTTCCTTATCAAAAACAATCTTCTTAACCCGTTCCAATCCGGCTTTCGTCCTGGTCATAGTACTACGACAGCTCTGACAAAAATCACCGACGACATTAGAGACGGCATTGGACGTTGTCATCTGACTGTGCTATCGCTGCTCGACTTTAGCAATGCATTCAACAATGTGGATTTTGACGTTTTATTGGCAATTTTACGGTCTCTTAACATATCTCCAACGGTAATTGATTGGTTTCGTACTTACCTGTTTGGTCGCCGGCAGCGAATTCGTATTGACGATTCATATTCATCTTGGTGTTCTATATCAGCTGGTGTTCCACAGGGCGGCGTTTTGTCTCCTCTTCTCTTTGCAATCTTTATAAATTCGATTTCAAAACAGTTGACTTCTTCCTACCACCTCTATGCAGACGATTTGCAGATCTATACTCAGGCTCCTCTAGGGCAATTGCATGAGGCATTAGATCATATGGCCTTTCAGTTAATCCAGCAAAAACCCAGACAATTATAATTGGGAGCTCTCGCATGATTTCGAATATTGACTGGTTCAGACTACCTCAGGTTATCTTTGACAATATTCCTATCCCATTTAGTGAAAAACCTGGGAATTATTTTTGACAAACAGTTTTCTTGGGGTCCACAACTGTCTGAGGTCAGTCGAAAAATTTTTGGTTCTGCGGCGTCACTCAGACGATTGCGGAACTTTCTACCCATCACTACCAAAACTGCACTTGTAAAATCACTTCTACTTCCCATATTAGACTACGCTGATGCTTGCTATCTGGATTTAACCGAAGAGCAACTCGACAAACTGGAACGTCTACAGAATTTCTGTGTACGGTACATATTCGGTTTACGTAAATATGACCACATTTCACAATTTCGCCAAAAGCTCAACTGGTTACCTATCCGACTTCGCCGTAATTCTCACATCTTATCTTTCCTCTACAAAATCTTGTTCTTTCCTTCCACTCCTTTGTATCTCAAAGAACGCTTCGAATTTATTCAAGGTCATTCTGGTACTTTGAGATCTTCTCGTGCCTTGAAACTCAAAGTCCACTCCTCTTCCCATACCAATCTTTCCTATATGAAATCTTTCTCTGTACAATCTGTCCTGCTTTGGAATGAGCTGCCTGTAGCTATCAGGCAGGCTAAGTCTCTCCATATTTTCAATAACCTAGTTTTCAAACACTTTCTTTCACTATGTTAAATAACAAATATACGTGATATTAAATTTATTGTATGTAAATATTTTTATACTTATTATATATTTATGTAATTGTTTATGTATGTATATTTATATTATTGAAGATGTAGTATATTATTAAAATGTGTAATTATTGTATTTAATTTGTGATAATAATTATTATTTTTCCACATTTATTTATTATACACCACCAACCACATTTATGTAAGTATTCTAATTTCTGTCCATCCAAAGGTTGCCTGGAAGAAATCGCTCAAGGCGATAAAGCCGCCCTTGTATCACCTAATTTTAAGAATATTATGTTTTTGTTATTTAAGCTGTTTTCTTGGTGTACAATAAAGTTATATTGTATTGTATTGTATATTTAAAAAATGTCTTTTTATGGGCCATTTTACATCTAAATAAAAAAATCTAAATTGAAATCTTATCTGGTCATACATAGGTACACGTACTTAGTGCCAATAGTTGACCAACTGGTCAACTACTGGTCACACCATACTGAAGGTTTTGATGACACGCTTAATGATCTAAATGATGTATATCTAAAACATATCAATGAAAAAATAACGAAAAAAAAAAAATATCATCGACACCAATTGCAAACCAGTTGGTCAACAACAGGAATCCAGTACAAAACGTGTTCCAGTAGTTAACCACCCTTGAAAATACTGGTTATTATCATTATTTATTCAAAATAATACCTCATAGCACTCAAACATACATTATATTTTTCAATAAAACACAACTTCATGGTAATAATTAGGAAATAACTGGTGATAATAGAATATTTAACTAACCACGTCGACTTGCACTTCTAACTGTGATGGCGGCCGAAAGGCAAATGAACGAGACACTGCAGATAAAAAAAGAGCAGGGCAGCGATATTTTTATTTAATTGTCGCAAAATTTATGCTTGAAAGGTTCCTTACAGTCCAGGCAACATAACAAAACAATTGAATACTGAGAAAACACCTACATTTTCTTATTTTACTTATTTGAATAAGCGATTGGTCAACCACTGGTTCCTGGTTTGGGACTGGTACACTCACCTGATATTTTCCTTACTCATAAAAAAAGGGTTACATTTGTCCACGGAAGTCGCCTGATGGAAAACGATGTCGCAGCAGGAGATGGAATATGCATTTAGAGCTAGAAGATTCCTACGTACCATGTATATAAGTAATATGAAGTTTCCATATGCACTACATTCCATTCACGATCCACGATGGGACCTACCTGGGCCAGGCGTTCCACCACCCGGTACCTAGTGCCGTCAGTGGCGTCCACCAGCTCGGTGGGGGCATTGGGGGCCGACGTTGTCTGCATCATCTGAAAAATTCAAAATAAGTATTCATTATTAGTTGAACTTATTACACTTGCTAAATAGCACTATCACTACACACAATAGGTTGGAAAAAGTCTTTTCGCATTTAGTATGTATGAACTTGTAATAAAATCTCTTTGGATATACTATTTGTATCTGGCTGGTTTTGGTATCATTGAAAGTTTAAATTTTAAAGAACATAATTCCTAGTTCAAATTACGAAAATGTGTGATTTTTATTTGTTTTTGGTACCTACTTTCAAGATGAGTGAATCTAATGAAGAAATTCGAAACATTTTTAAAATTTTACTACAAAAAAGGTAAAAATGCAACGCAAGCCGCGAAAAACATTTGCGATGTTTATAGACCTAGTGCAGTATCTGTGAGAGTAGCACAACTTTGGTTAAAGCGTTTTCAATCCGGAAATTTTGATGTCAAAGACGCACGTAGCTCTAGTCGCCCTATTACGGATAAAATGGATGCCATTTTTGAAAAAGTGGAGCAAGATCAGCATATCAATAGTTACGACGTAGCTGAAGAACTGGGAATTGACCACAAAACAGTTTTAGTGCATTTGAAAAAACTGGGTACACAAAAAAGCTCGATATTTGGCACCTCACGAGCTCACTGAAAGTGAGCAAACTCGCAACAAGGTGATGCTGTGTGTGTGGTGGGATTGGAAGGGCATTATTCATTATGAGATGTTACCACCAGGCAGGACCATCGATTTTGAACTCTACTGCGAACCACTGATGAGATTAAAGCAAGAAGTTGAGAGAAATCAGCCGGAATTAATCAACAGAAGGGGTGTGATAGTTTGAGAGAGGTGTTAATGCATCCGCCGTATAGTCTTGACCTTGCACCTTCAGATTTCCACCTGTTTTGGTCTCTTTAGAATTCTTTAGGAAGGGTCAGGTTAACATCACGGGAGGACTGCCAAAACCGCTTGTCGCGGTATTTTGATCAGAAGCCCCAAAATTTCTATAGCAATAGTATCATGTCCCCACCTACAAGATGGCAAAAAGTTATCGAACAAAATGGTACCTACATACTTTGGTTAAATGTAAATAAACTCTATTAAAAAATGTTTTGAATTTTCTTAAAAAATGCGAAGAAACTTTTTCCCCAACCTATTAGTAAAAAAAAGTCTCTTTCCGCTGTCTGTCCCCATGTATGCTTATATCTTTAAAACTACACATCGGATTTTGATGCTGTTTGTTTTTAATAGTTAGAGTGATTCAAGAGGAAGGTTTATATGTATGATACATCTGTGCGAAGCCGGGGCGGGTCGCTAGTATAGAATATTTTTAAAATATTTGCACCAATAATGTAACGTGGCAGCGATGACGCAAACCTATTGGGAATATTTTGCCCAAGTCGTCGTTCGTCGTTTCAGCCGTAGGACGTCCACTGCTGAACATAGTCCTTTCCTAAAGATCACCAGTTAGACTGGTTGTAGCGGCTTGCATCCAGCGCGATCATGCGGTCTTAATGAGGTCATGCGTCCACTTTGTGGGTGGACATCCTACGCCGCGCTTAACCTCCCGCTAAGCAAGCAAAAGTTGCAATAACATTTCTGAAAGTAACATCAACGAGCTTGTAACTTACAAATATAAGGTTGCAACGTTCATGCAAGCTTACAGCGAGCTTGAAACGAATCCCTAACGGCCGCGCTGTAGATAAACCCTGTAACTTGCCCAGAGCTGATCATCAAAACTTTTTATAACTTGGAACGTGAAGTTGCAGTAACATTAAACAAAAAATATGTCTGAAAGTTGTAAAATAAACTTTCCGCAAGTATAACATTTCCACAACTACAAATTTGAAAGGTAATAGTAACTTGTCTCAACTATCTTGCTGAAAGGTTACAAATGAAACTTGCACGTGCATTGCATTTATTTAGTTGTCGCAAAGTTACACATATGTAGGTTTTCAGTTCCAGGTTCTAAAAATAAAACTTTTTTTTATTTAAATTTATTGAGTTCTAAGTACAAGTCCGAGGGACGCGTTTGTGTGAAGAAGAATGAGAGATTTTATTTCTCTATCTGCAATAAGGAACGCTTTAATCAAATTTACAAATGGGGATACTAATTTCTGCAAACACAACGCCATCGCGATGCAGGAAATCAATGTGCGATGCTAACGCCATCTAGTTTTTCAATGTTAACTAAGACATTTTACAGCTTTCAAAAATTAACTTCCAGCAACATTACATAGGTAATGTTAATAACGAGCCCAATTCGTAATGTTGTAGGAAAGTTGAAAAAAATATATAACAAAAGACATTTGTCGCGATGTTACAGTATAACATTTCAGTAACTTTCATTTGTAAGGTACAGGCAATGCCAGACAGTGAAGTTATTACTTACGTTTAGGTATGTTTGGGAGGCTATAACCCTGCAAAGTTGAAATTTAAAGTTTCATGCGAAATATAACAGTAACATAACTAAATAACTTTTAATAAGTTTCAACCTAACAATAAGATCTATGTAACTGACATGTTCCTGCAACATGATGTTTGAAATTTACAAATGTGCCATATAGGTACAAACTTACTACAACTTATTGCAAGTTTCATGCTTAGTGGGCTAGTACATGTCCTTTTTTAAAGCGGTTTTAAAGAAGGAGTTTTCGTTTTTTTTTTTTTTTTGTAATTAGGTTGCCAAACTGCCTTCATAATAATCAAAATAGTTTAAAAACACTCAAGACAACGATTAACCATCGTTGTCTCGCTTATACTCGTTTAATATAATATGAAAATTTCACAAAATATTATTAAGATTTAGATATTAAACGATCTATTAGGTATAACAATTAATTAAAAATTTCAGCTCAATCGGTAGCCGGAAGTGGATCAAATTTAACTTGCAAGATTTGATTACAGACCGACAGACAGACAATGGGATAGGTGAAGAGCTTAATTCTAAAAATGGATAATTCAATTGAAATGAAATAAATTAAGGGGGCTCCCATACAATATAGATAATGACACGAAACCATTCGTGTGCGGGACCGACTCGCACTTGGGCGATTTTTTTAAATAGAGCAAGTAGGTAGGTACCTTTATTAATTAGGTACAAAATCTAATACAATACTGCAAACATACTTCGCTAAAACTAAGTAGATACTTATACTACTGAATCAAACATAAATGGTGTCTGTGAAATTAGCTACAACTGCTACAAGGTGTGCAGATCCTCTCCACGCGCAGCTGATATTACGAATTTGCAACTGCGCAATTACAACACAAGCCTCGTTCACAGACGATATACAGGGTTATCTGCTTGCCCTGAACTAAGCCGAAAGGAGGTGATTACTACGATCTGTTTGAACAACTTTTACGAGTTTCGAGAATTCGAGAAAAATAAATCAGTTGTTTCATAAAAAAATCGGAATTGATAAAATGTATCGCAGCATCTGTAGTTTAGTAAATTAGATTTACGGTAGTAACACGCTAACACGGGTAATTTTTTTTTTCTGCTTTAACAACTTTCAACTGCAGTAGTAATAACGGTAATTCATTTACTGCTCTTACTACTGGTAGTAAGATTGGTAGTAACACTGGTAATACACCGTACTGTTTTTTTTCGAATTCGGGATTGCTCCAATATGAAAGGTTCTTCACAATGATGGTTCAGTACACCATTCTGATTGGCCCTGTACGGATTGATTCGGCCCATAGCTATATTACGATTTTTTGACAGACGAACCGGACGAGGCACTCAATTCGACGCATATTTGTATTTATGTTCATTCCAAAAACTTTACATTTTAGAAGTGTTTCATTTTACAAACATATTATTTATTTTAAAAATATCTTGTACCCACAAATGTTTTATTTTACAAACCATCACTTTACAACCAATTTTAAAGCAATTATCTTACACAACATCATGAATGATATTTTGTTGTCTGAATATTTTTTACATATCAGCTATTGTTCTCTTTAAAAAAATAACATTTACCAAAATGTAATTTTACAACAATTAGGTATTTTGAAAGTTACTTAAACTGTTTAATGAGTTGATCATGACCTGTAGTTTAATGTATATATAGACTAGTGAACCAGAGACCGATTTGGTTCTGGCACTGACCGGCCGCTGCCGCGGCGCGCTCGCTTCGCTCGCTCGGCTCGTGCATTGTTTGTCATATACTAACCTACTTTTTGTTTCACACCTAATTTACAAATGCGATTCGTTTCTAGCACTTCGCCGGCCTAATTCTACACAATGAAACCTTGTCGTACGAAAATAGCTTATCACGAGCATATTTTATTTTGTTTTAGGAAAAATTCACAGAAGCGGCATGTTTTTTTAAAGATTTGTAAAGTATTTAAAAAATATAAATTGAAATGCTTGTCAAACGATACTTTATTAAATAAAAATGTAACAAGTGTTGGTTTTTTGATAAACATTTATAAATTAACTAAAAATTTAAAATAATCGTTTGTCAAATGATACGTTATACTTAGAATGTAAGTTTGTCAAGTAATTATTTTGAGATATAACCAATCTGGTAAATATTTTATTGTGTAATAATCATTTGGCTACTCATGGGTTTGTCACATGCCAGATTTTAAAAAGAAGTTTGTGATGTGGCCGGATACCATTTAATTTATTATTAATGTACGTAGGTTATAGGTACTACTACACTATCATATACATAACTCACACACTCACAGTCACTCATAATACTACACACTTTAAATTCCTACTATTTTATTTACACAAGCATCGCCGCGTGAACAAAGCTAGTCATTAGATTTACCGTTGTTCGCGCGGCGAGGCGATGCAGCGCTATTGGCCGTTAGTTAATCCGTTGCTCCGTTGCGTTGCTGCGTGAAAGAGTAACAAACTAACAAACACACTTTCGGATTTGTAACATTAGTGAGGATAAATAATTATTCAAAAAGAAACAAAAACAGCATTACGCTGAGTTGGGACCAGTTTTGTAACAAGGATATAAGGTGTAATACTGTTTTTTTGAGTTTTATGATTTGTTTTGTTGTTTATGTATTGTACCTATTATTTTTGTTGCAAATAAATTTCTGTATTCTGTAAAAACAAGTACCTTAAGTATAGACACGATGAACCTCGTGAAGTAGATGTAGCAGACGACCATAACGTAGAAGTGTCGGAACAGTTTCAGCTTGCGGAGGTTTATGGCCGCCTTGCCGTCCGTACTCGACGCGTCTTGTAGGTGCCGTATCGACCTAATAAAACAACGATAAAAGTAAGTATAGGCCGAATCATGCAAGTCGAAAGTGAAGTTAGTTATAAGTTGCGAAATATCCAATCAAGGCGCAACTTAATGTGAGCTTCAGTCAGATTGGAGATCGTGCAGCTTGTAGCTTCACATCCGCCGACTTGTGTGATTTGCAGTGTACTATAGTAATTCCAATAATGTAATTGTACAATTTTAATTAATCTATATATAATAGTTACTGCCCTAAGTCTGGCTGAGTGGTTTCAGGCGAACGGCTTGGCTCTAAATTCAAATAAAACCCATTTTGTGCACTTTTGCCTCTCAGGCCACGCCACAAACCACTAAAAGTGATGGTAAATGGCGACGATATAAGCAGGTGCACAGCACAACATTCTTAGGGTTCGAGATTGATCGAAGTATGACGTGGGAGCGCCACATTGACAAGCTTTGCGGAAAAGTGAGCAGCGCGTGCTTTGCGCTCAGACGGCTCTCCAGAGTGGTGTCGGCGGAGGTGTCTCGTGCGTGCTACTTCGCCACGGTGCACTCGAGACTACAGTACGGTGCAGAACCGTACGGACGCGCCGCCGACTGGAAGCGCGCTTTCCGAGCGCAAAAACGTGCCGTGCGTGCGATAGTGGGGGTGTCGCGATGCACCTCCGTGAAACCCTTTTTTAAGGAGCTCGGGATTCTCACATTGCCGGCTATCCTGATCTTTCAGGTGGCTGTTTATGTGAGATGTAACCTGGACATATTTAAAAAGCACAGCGATGTGCACTCTTACAACACTCGGAATGCTAATAAGCTTATGAGCATACCGCGCTCTCTCACGAAGTCTGGGAAGCTGACGCACGTTATGGGACCGGATGTTTACAACCGACTGCCTGAAACGGTTAATGAGGCTCTCAGCCTCAACAGTTTTAAAAGTAGGTTGAAGCGCTACCTTATCGAGCAAGCGTTCTACGACTTTGAAGAGTTCATAGATCATAAATATTAGTACTATGTACAATTCTATTATATTGACATTATTAGTGATCATTTTATTGTTTATTTAATTTTTTGACTTGTAAACTGTGTTTATTAATAAAATGACTTTGACTTTGACTTTAATATGGCCTAATTTAAAGGCGCCGTCGTAAAATTAGTAGCAATGTAAAATATTGTTCTCTTTTTCAAACGCATAGTGAAAAAGAAATAGCAATTTTTAAATTGCTATTAAAATAACGATGGCGCCTTTTATACGAGTATCTTTCAATTTTTTTTTTTTTTTGTTGAATAGGGCTACCACCTCGCCTGATGGAAAGTGAAGTTGTAGCCGAAGATGGAGTATGTAGACCTAGAAGATACCTATTCACTCTTGACTTGAAGACATCCATATTGTAATTGTCAGGAAACAATAACGGAGGCATTCCATTCCCTGGCGGTCCGCATTATGATGGAAGAAGCGAATCGCTTAGTACGAGCAGGTGGTACGTCGACTATGTAGGGATGGTATTTATGCGACTTCCGGCTTGTTCTGTTGTGAAAAGGAGATAAAGGAATTAGGTCGTGGAGTTCAAGCGCACACTCGCCGAAAACTCGCCTATAAAAATTGCCAAACACGCTACTTTACGCCTGTGTTCCAGGCTTTTCAGTTTGGAAGCGACAGGCTTACTATCACCGACTATCCACATTATCTAAAGCTTTGAGCTGGTATTTAGCTGATGCATCAAAAGGGTACTCCAAACACAATCGGACTTGAGCTTGGTATAGGTTAAGAAGCTGTCCCGGAGTGAAAATACCTTATTGAGGACGCTAAGCTCTTTCCCAGCTAATTTAGCTTTAACTCCAGATAAGTACCGAAGTTCAACGTGGGGGATAGAGTAAGGCCCAAAAGCTCTAAGCGGTCTGACATCTCCACAGGTACATCCCGAAAAGTGGGAGGGGTGGAAAGTTGGGATTTCTTGGCAGAGAACAAACAGGTTTGCGTTTTGTTGGCGTGGAAATAAACAAGATTTTTATCGATTAATACCCGGCGGCGCCCTCCTCGTTTTCAGCTAGGGTTATCTCCGCTACGTTTGAAAACACCTGGAATACACCATTATTGCAATAGGTACTAACCAGACGACCGGGAACATAATAGCACCGCAGCACATGAGCTCGACGAGAACAAATATATCTCTCCACGCGTTGTACTCGGCGGCGCCCTCCTCGCTTTCCGCTAGGATTATCTCCGCTACGTTTGCTAGCACCTGGAATACACGCATTGATTTATGATTACAAGTTGTTGGTGGTTGTTGTCTTGTCATTGACCCCGACACAGAGAGTTCAGGAAGGCGGGTTGGCCAGCCCTGGTGCCAGAGTTATTAAGCCGCCCGAGTGCGTCTGGCTAAAGCTCTCGTCACACAGAGGCGGTAGCAATCGCGATCGGGGACGGGATTTTTTTGTAATATTCGAATTTGTATGCAAGCTGACACATAAAAAGCGGGCGAGATCCTTTGTACTGGACCGCTATCGGATCGCTTTCTCGCGGCTCCCGTCTCTGTGTGACCCGAGTTTAAACGGTCAAAACAACCGGGACCTACAATGTAAAGTGTCAACGTTCAGCAGCAAATGGTAAATTTTTCGAGGTCTATGACACTATCCAACAAACTATGTATATCTATGCAAAAAATCAAGCCGATCTCTGCCTCTGTTGCTGTGTGAGGGAGCAACAAAGAAATCGATTTACTAAGGAATATAAGCGCAACTTTGGGGACATTATATTTCAACAACCTCGAAATCAACAGCCAGAAAATTTTGATCTTTATTGCTGCGAAATAAGTTACAACGTTAGAAAAATATCCAATCAGTCAAGAATAACAAATTTAAATTCACGGCCCGTTTTTAATCACGGATACCCAATAATTAATACATGAATTTCATAACTTTCTGTCGATTACATTTTGATTGTTTTTTGTCAAAAAATTCAAATTCAAAATTCATTTATTGACTCAAAAAACCAGTTATGACATTGAGTTTTAGATCTCCAAACTAAGCATAGCTTGTATTTCGGAGATCCGTGCTGCCCTTACAACACTTATTATTATATTTATTCAAATAATTTGACTGCCTCGGTGGCTCAGTGGTTAGTGAACCTGACTTCTGGATCACAGAGGCGTGGGTTCGATCCCCACCCAGGGCAAGCATTTATGTGATGAACATAGGTGTTTGCTCTGTGTGTATTATCTATTATTAACTATATAAGTATGTATTTGAAATATGTATATGTAGTACATCAGTCTTTGGCAGCCATTTCACAAGCTTTGCTTAGTTTGGGGTCAGACACCGTGTGTAAGATGTCCCCCAATACTTATTTATTTAATTACGATACAATATTACTAAATTTAAAATAGTATGTTTTAAAATCTGTCAATCTATTAAAGAAATTAATTTAATTTTAATTGATTACAAATTACAAGGTAGTCTAATATAATTATTATAATTAGTCAACAATTTAAATTAAGATGTAATAAAATAGAATCAATGTCAATGTAAATACCTCAAAATAAAATGTAGAGACTCCGGTTTGAAGTATGTAGTGAGTGAAGTGTTTGCTTGTTTTATCTTAGAACATAGAGCAGGCTCTCAGTTTCTTGATATGATAGTTTCTGTAATTTGCCTAAAACTGTTTTTTTTTTTCAGAGAAAATTTATTAAGCTTTTTAATGCCACTTGTTTCGATAGTTTGTTAATGAAACTTGTTCACGGTTTAAGTTAGAGACCATGCCCTAGTGTTGGAGTCAGTCTTATAATTATCAGATATTAATTCCCAACAAAAAGAGTGCTTTCTTTCATTTTTAGGGTTCCGTACCCAAAGGGTAAAAACGGGACCCTATTACTAAGACTCCGCTGTCCGTCCGTCTGTCTGTCTGTCTGTCACCAGGCAGTATCTCATCAACCGTCATAGCTAGACAGCTGAAATTTTCACAGATAATCTGTTTCTGTTGCCGCTACAACAACAAATACTAAAAACAGAATAAAATAAATATTTAACAGGGGCTCCCATGCCACAAACGTAATTTTTGCCGTTTTTTTCTCCACATTAATGGCGGTAACAGGTAGACGCTTGGGGCTAAGGGGGTTCCCATAGGGTACGAAACCCGTCGTGCGCGAATCCAACTCGCACTTGGCCAATCATTTCATTGTGACATCGTGCTAGTACAAAAGTAGAGATTGAAACCAAAAAAAATGACGCCAAATGAAGCCGCAGTGCTACACAAGCATATCTGACATTTAATTAAAATTAAAAAAATCAACTGACCTGTAGCGGTATTACAATCATGAACAGTTTCTTGTCTCGATCAGAGAGTATGTGTTTTATAAAGTTCCACCCGGTGCCGACCAGGACTATAGTCACGAATAGTACTGCGCCTTTCAACCTGCAAACCAATACTGTTCTTGTAACACACATTTCTTAATACATAATTACTTTTCGCCAAAAATTGCATAACAGATCATCCGTGTACAGAAATCGAATAGTTCGTACGGATCATTGATCATCATCAAAAAATCCTTGCGTAAACAGCTGACATATCGCACCTTCGGTAGAACAAGGGCCTAATTGCCTAGTTTGTGATTTACAGCAGAGACATTTTAAGATTTTTTTGTGATTAGAGTCAATTTATTTTCTTCTTATATTGACCTTGAGGTAATTTCCTTAGTGTGAAATATAGCTTATAGTTTTGTGAATAATGGCGTGCTCTCTACAATGCTTAAATATTTATAGTTTTAATTATTTTCATATAAATATAAAAATTTACCCACAATTAGGCCTTTGTTCCACCAACATTCTTAAAACGACTTTGTACCTCCAAATTTTCTTCTAAGAAATGGGCATAAGTAAAGAAAGTGAGACTTTGTTCCTCCAAAACTCTGAAATTAAAAGGGCATATTTACCTTAACGACTTGTACGCTCCAGCTGACAGCCACTCTGCGCGCCGGCAGCGCCGCAACTGACCAATAGGATTTTGTCGCGCCAATACGTTTGAAAAAACGCTTCAATGTGACAAAGGCACTGTCGCCCTCTGGCGAAATTAGATGGAATGGAACGAGTGTCTTTGTTCCTCCGGGTAAAAATACGTTTTAAAAGCACTTTGGCATACTTAAGTCATTTTTCGAAAATTTGTTAGTTCGGCCCTTGTTCTAGCGAAGGTGCGATATGACAATATTTGTAAATGAAAATGTATTCTACTATTTTTATTATTTATGTTAAGTTGTTAATTTGTTTGTTTTTTATATGAAGTCGTAACCCATTAACTAACCCATTTATATTTGACATTCATAAGTGTGCATTATTGTACCTATGTGAGAATAAATGAACTAAACTGGATCAATGTGTCATCGATGTAGTAATTTTCACACTACTGTTGATTTTTCAAAAACGCCTCAGCAGATTTAAATGAAATTTAAATGGAATCACCTCTGAAGTATGATTTACCAAACAAAAAAAGAACCATTAAAATAGATTCATAATTGGCGGAGTAATCGCGTAACATAAAAAAAACATACAGTCAAATTGAGAACCTCCTTTTAAAGTCGGTTAAAAATATCAGTGAAAAACGGTGACCAAAATAAGCAAGTAAATAGGATATCTATCTTAATGTATCTTCTAACCTATAGACATTTGTGCTATTGTTTTATTTGACTGCCTCTGTGGCTCAGTGGTTAGTGACCCTGACTTCTGAGTCAAAGAGGCGTGGGTTCGATCCCCACCCAGGGCAAACATTTGTGTGATGAACATAGGTGTTTGCTCTGTGTCTGGGTGTTATTTAGGTACTATCTATATAAGTATGTATTTAAAATATGTACATGTAGTATATCAGTCTCTGGCAGCCATATCACAAGCTATGCTTAGTTTGGGGTCAGAGACCGTGTGTAAGATGTCCTCTAATATTATTTATTTATTTATTTATTTATTGTGTGATTTTCTAAACATTTTTTTAGGAAACTAAATTTAGTGTAGTGAATTTTAATCCTGTCATTATATAGGCCATCTATCCTCTCCATCCTAAGGTTTCCTGGCAAAGATCGCTGTTAGAAATAAAGCCTCCTGTTGTTACACTATTATGGTATCTTTGTTTATTGTAATTAATTATTATTTCTTGGCGTGAAAGAAAGTGTTTATCTATCTATCTGCCTTACACATTTATCCATCAGCCATAGGACGCCAATTACTGGACATAAGCCTCCTTTATGGATCTCCAATAATACCGGTTGGAAGCGGCTTGCATCCAGCGCAATCCTGTTGTTTCGACGAGGTCATCTGTCCACCTCGTGGGTCTTCACAACCCAATCCTCCCGCAGCTGTTAAGCGAGCTTCAGTCAGGATTGTGTTTTCCGCAGTTTGTATCTATACTCGGAATTTTAATTCGATTCCAGATTTGACATTAGCTACTGTCATTTTGTGAAATAATGATACCACATATAATAGTGTAGTGATGAACACAAAAATCGATAAACAATCCCATTTTGTCAAAGAAGAGGAAAAAATGAGTAGGCTAGATATGTTAATTGACAATATCACAGACACATTTATAATAAATGTTACAGAAAGTGACAGCGATAGCAATAGCGATGACGATGACGGCGACAATTTATAAAATAAATTATTACCATAATACATCTATCTGTTTTATTTGTCATGTTCCTTCATGATCACATTTTTTAATTTATTTCACACACAATTATAAAAGAAAAGTCTCAGATCGTTAATTAATCGTCAAAACTAAATTATCGGTTCAGAAATATTTAATTTCCTGATATACTTAGTTTACGAGAGTAAAATTATAAACGAGAAGAATCGATCTGGAAATATTCCATTTCCATATCGAATAATTTCGCAACGTCACTATTTAGTACTTGTCATAACGTTGCAACACTGAAATTATCAAATCAGGAATCGAATTAAAATTCCGAGTATAACATCACATACGTCAAGGAGTTTGATTTGTCCTATACCTTATTACATTGTAGAATTGTAGAAGCCGTGGTGGTCTAGTGGTAATGACACCCGCCTCACAATCGTGGGGTCGTGGGCTTTACACCACTGGCTTTTCGGTGAAGGAAAACATCGTGAGGCAACCTGCATACGTCCGTAGAAGAAATTCGATGGCGTGTGTGAATCCACCAACCCGCACTGAGCCAGCGTGGTGGATATGGCCTAATCACCCTTCGTGGGTAGGACTACGTCCTGCAGTGGACTATTAAAAAGGCTAGTACAGTTAACAGTTATACATTGTATACTTACAAATGCGTGATGTAGTACAATATAGCCCAGGCCGTGACATGTTCCCCTCGCGTTTGTATGAAATGATAGTTGATCCCGTGGAAAGCCAGCGACAAAGCCTTGAGGTACACCAACACACACATTATTATATGTATCCGGTACACAGGCTGCTTGCTTCGCCTCAGTATGTACGTCCAAAGAACCGCACAAAAGAAGAATATAAGAGAAGCCATAGAATAGAACAGGGGTAGGGGCATCTCGCCGGCAGAAAGGAAATTGTGTCCTGCGTTTGTCTCGTAGATTTCTACCTGAAATGAAAAAATATCACTTTTTTAAGTCAAATAGGTGTCGGATTGTTCTTCTTCTTCTTTTATGTTTTGGCGTCGCATTGTTGTGCATTCGCCAGTGTCAAGTATAAAGTTTTAATATTTTTTTATAATATTTTGTCATAATAGTCAGTCGTAGTCTCGTCATAGTCCAATAAAGTCACGGTCAAGTCCAAACATAGTCCTAATAAGTCATACCTCAGTAAAGCAGTGGAGACTTTACTAGAGGCGTCTATGGAGTATTGGTAACAACATGGAACAACATGATACGTCACATTATATCACTTGCCTACACTCATGCACGTAAATCGTTAATTATACTTTGGTTTTGAATGAATGAGGTGCAGTTTAAGCGTTCGCATGCTTAATATATTTATTTACATTATTTATGTAAAATTATTGATTGTACTTTTTTATTTTTTTTTTCTGAATAGGTTTGCGTTTGGCCACATACTGCCTGAGTAGGCAGTACTTACAGCAGGTAACAAGGAAAAGTAATAATGAAAAACAAATGACTCATCACAATGACACAATACAATGGTGTACTACTACTACCCTTTGCACCTTTGACGACGCTCATTCACATTTTGTACTACCGATGGGGTCGAAAAGTTCTCGAGTGGAGACCACGTACCGGGAGATCTTTATGGGAGGCCTATGTTGTGTAGAAAAGAAGAAGAAGTATACTTACTAGCACGTTGACTGGGGGTCCGGCGCTTTGACTGCCGTGAGGACAGTTGTTGAAGTACAAGTTGTACAGCCCTTGCTCTTGACTGGTGCCCACGTACAACGCAAACTGAAAAAATACAATAAATTATTTTATAGTTATCTTTTTATTTTGGATTAAAATTATGTACACTGTGGAGAGCTATATGTACATATTTAAACCTTCATTATAAACAACTTTTACAAAGGGACCAACCCAGAATTTGAGAAAAAATCTGCTATTTCATTCTTTTTTTTTGGATTCTTTGTTGGCCTTATTACCTCGGGAAAATTACGTTTTTTTTTGTCAACTTTGCACTAAATTTTCGATCCAATTATTTTTTATAAGGTTTAGGATCACTTACTGAGCATAGAATCACAACATGCTGACAGATCCAGGTGGAGCTTCAAAATCTATCTTGAAAAAACGTTTTTGACCAATATCTTGGAAACTGTGCACTTTAGGCCCATTTCATGAACCGGTTTTTCTATCGCGTCCGATAACACTTGAAATATTAGGTTAACCAATAAAAACAGGTATGAGGATTCGAACTCATATGAAAAGAAACACAAGAAAGTCACAGGGAATGGTATATATTTGTTCCCAAACACTTAATATTAGGAACAGTTCGTGTCGTAGGTTTAAGCGCGCGCTACAATCGTGTCGCTCGTAAAATCGGTGGCAGACTGTCATGGCGGCGCGGACGCGCGGCGGAGCAAACACGACGACGACAGCGCCGTGCTGTGAAAGAGACACCTAGCGTCGAATGCGCGTAGGTGCGAGCGAGACGGTTATAGACGCATCAGTCTAGGAAACGCGCCGGAACACGGCCACGTGAGGCGCGCTGCGGTAACGTTGGTAAATGGTTTACTATACGCTCCCCCTCTAGTCCAGGTGAACGTCCTCGCTCCTGGACTAGGACTTTAGCAGCTGTTGCTGGACGACCTCTCTTCCTCTTTGGATTAACTGGATTAGGCAGTGAGGTGTCTTTACCTTTGTATGCAGAAAGATCCTGGATGTGATATTTGCCAAGAACTTCATTAGGATGGTCTACCTTTGACAAGATATAAGTTGTCGGACTCACCTTCTCTGAAATTTGGTACGGCCCGTCACGCTTTGGTGCAAACTTCGCAGTCACCTGCTTTCGGGCGCTGCTGAGCACGTGGGACTTAAGCAGTACCAAATCACCTACCTGAAAGGTTTCGGCAGGGCGACGAGATTGGTCAGCATATTCTTTCGTCTTGTCCTGTTGGATTTCAACGCGTTCACGGATTGCTGAAAGTGAATTAATAAACTTCCTAAGGTAGGGAGTTATTTGAGGCTGGAAATTGTCCTTACTCAAAATCGCGCGAACGTCGTGTGTAACTTCGGTAGGAGACCTCATTTCCCGGGCAAAGGTCAAATAAGCTGGTGACATACCTGTTGTTCGGCATTTAGAACCGTTGAGGGCAAATCGAACCAGCGGCAACTTCTTTGGCCAAGATGTGTGGTCTTCCTCCACTAAATGTGCTAGCATCGCCTTTAAGTCTCTATTTTTGCGTTCTGCTGGGTTTGCCTGTGGATGGTAAAGTGGAACTAGATTTTGCTTTATGTCCAAGACTAACATGCATTGGCGCATGACAGCAGAAACGAATTGGACCCCGTTGTCGGATATTATTCGGCGAGGCAAGCCAAAACGCATGAAGTACTCTTCAATAAGGATACGGGCACAGGCTTCTGCTGTAGCGTCCTGTAGGGCAAACAGTTCAACCCACCTGGTCGCTGTATCCTCAATGAGAAAAACCCAACGCTCCCCCTGGTCTCCTTCTGGTAGAGGGCCGAAAAGATCTATGGCGAGCACCTCGTTCCGTTGACTCATTACCGGAGTTTGTAGGAGGCCAGTAGGTTTGGCGTTGGATGCTTTGTACCTTTGACAGTGAATGCAGGCTCCAACATAATCAGTTATTACTCTCCGCATTCCTGTAAAATAGAATTGTTGCGCTACCTTTTGGTATGTGCGGTCGATTCCGGGATGCCCTGCTAAAGGAGAATCATGCAGTTCTTTAAGAATGTGTACTACTTGATCAGCAGGAATCACGAGTTGAGGGGACTCGCATTCTGAATCCGGGTTGTACCTATATAAAACACCTTGATTCATGAGGTATCCGCGGTCGTACCATCGCTGAGAAGATACTTCGTCAGTACCTTCGAGATCTTTGACGATTTTTACGAGCTCGGGATCGGACAGCTGCTCCTGTCGTAGCTGGTTAGGAGACTTTGTAGGAAGATCGCATACTACAGAGCAAATACCGCAATCGTTAACAGTTCCACTTGAACAGATTGGTCTGCTGAGTGTGTCTGCAACGACGTTTGCTTTTCCCGGAGTGTACTCGAACCTGATGTCGAAGGACTGGAGCTTTAGAGCCCAACGAATCAGCCTACCTGTTGGCGATTTTAAAGTGAGCAGCCAACGCAGCGGCTGATGGTCACTTCCGATGATTACTGGCTGGCCATCGAGGTATGACCTAAAACGTTCGACTGCCCAAACTACGGCGAGTGCCTCTCGTTCTGTTGTCGAGTAGTTGCGCTCTGCATCGTTTAAGAGTCGACTCGCATACTCAATGGGACGCTCTTGCTTACCTTCTCCCTGCAACAGGACTGCGCCTAACGCGTAGTTGCTCGCGTCCGTGCGTAAAACGAAGGGGCTGTTAAAGTCCGGTTGAACCAGTATCGGTGCAGAAGTAAGTAACCGTTTCAGCTCGTTGAAAGCTTGGGATTGTTCCGCGGTCCAGATCCAGATTTGAGATTTTCTAGTCAGGCGTGTTAATGGCTCGGCGACTTTAGAGAAGTTTGGGATAAACTTCCGGAACCATGAACATGTCTGAAGGAAAGTTCGCAAATGTTTTAAATTGGCAGGTTCGTTCATTTCTAGAACTGCGCTTACCTTTTGAGCGTCAGCGGAGATACCTTCTTGAGTGATTACGTGTCCTAGATATTTTACACTCTCTCTCGCAAAAGAACACTTTTTCCGGTTCGCCTGAAGGTTAAACTCTTCCAGCCGTTTCATCACCAGCTCCAGGTCTTCCAGGTGTCGCTCGAATCCCTCAGAGATGACCAGGAGATCGTCGAGATAGGCCAAAATAGTTACCTCTTTGAGAGCTGCACAGGAACGGAGTCGGTCGATTAAGCGTTGGAAGGTCGCCGGTGCATTCTTCAGACCGAATGGCATCCTTTTGAAGCGATATGTGCCGAGAGGAGATATGAAGGCAGTCTTGTCTCTATCGGACTCCCTGACACTGACCTGATGATATGAGGAGCGAAGGTCTAGAGTACTCATATAGCAGTTTCTCTTTGTAGACTGTAGAAGTTCGTCGATGCGCGGCATCGGGTAGTTGTCAGACTTGGTGACTGCGTTGAGGCGTCTATAGTCCACGCAGAATCTAACTGTACCATCAGGCTTCGGCACCATCAATGCCGGAGAACACCAAGCTGACTCACACTCCTCAATAACTTCTTCATCAAGTAATTTATCTATTTCCTGCTTCATCAACTCCTTTTTCGCTGGATTGAGACGATACGGAGGCACGGCTATCGGTGGGTGATTACCTGTCTCGATGCAGTGCTCGGCGAATGGAGTTGGACCTCCCCCTGCTTCGAAAATATTCGCGTGTCTGATGAGGACTTCAGCAAGAGCGCTACGCTCGGCTGGATTAAGATGAGCACCCTCATCTTCACGGAGAACGTTTGCAGAGGAGCAACCTATTTGTTGTGAAGTAGGCTCGAAAAGCAGTTTATGTTTAATGTTCATATTCTCGCTGAAATACCAAATTTCTTTATGAAAATCTATGACAACTCCCGCAGCAGTGATGAAATCAATACCCAGAAGCGTCTCGTTGTTGCCGGAATCCGGAAATATCAGGAAAGGAACCGTAATGACTTTAAGGGCTAAACTTACCGCCAATGTAGTTGTAAGTACTTCCATGTTTCGTACATGACCGTCAGCAAGCTTGATTTGACGCGTCGAGGAAACGAGGGGTTGACCCTTTCGTAGAAGGAGAGCATATAGTGTGTGACCAGCTATACAATGTTTCGCACCGGTATCTACCAAAGCTGTACCACCAATACCCAAAATTTCAATTTTGAAAATCGGACGTATTTCGCGGCATGCAAGGGGCCTCTGACGACCGTTCCGGGACGTTGAAACATCTCCACTACATATACAGTCATTCGAAACTCCACTCATAGCAAAATTATTCACATCATTATTATCCGTTGACATATTCCGAGATTTAGTTTTACACTTACACATATTAAAGGTTAATTTTCCCATACAGTTAGTTTCAGAATCATTTACAGAGACAGGTAATTTTCCTGTGCCGTTAGTACCCAAACTATTTACATTGACAGGTAATTTTCCTGTACCGTTAGTACCCGAACTATTTATACACACAGGTAATTTTTCTGTGCAGTTGGCTCTCGCACTATAACGCGTCACGTCATCGATTTCGTTGCTACAAACATATTTTGGCTCGGCAATACAAACGAAATCGGAGTCCGTGTTTTTCACTGACAAAGTACATGCGCATGCGGTATTATGCGAGACCCAATTCCGATAACAAACATTAAAGTCGTTTTGAATGTTGCAAGAATTTGCCGACATCGACGGATACTTTGTTGTTGGTGATTTTTGTTCTCGCGCATCCCTACGCGGGAGGCAAAAGTCGGAACTGCAGGTGTCAGAGCTATTTTCCAAATAGCTACTTGCATCATTCAAAACAGGCAAACATGCACACAAATCATAGTTAATATTATTATTTGCATTTTTAGTATTATTACTAGAGTTTATTACGTTCAAATTATTATTTGACAAAACACCACGGTTAGAACGCTCGCACTTATTTCCCGAATTTACGCACGTATTTTTATTACGCGAAGTAGGAAGTTCGATACTATAAAAGCTTTCTTTACCCTTATCACCACTATCTCTCACTTCCGCGGAAAAGTTATTTATGCTGGACTCACCTCGACTTGCCAACTTACGGCACTGGTCCCGGGTGTGGTTGAACCGTTTGCAGTAGGAACATTGCGGTCGCTGCTTTTTGGCGCCGGTGTCGGTGTAAGTTGTCGGCGAAGTGGCGGCTTGTGTCGGCGAAGTGGCGTCTTGTGTCGGTGTAGCATTGGAGATGCGCGGCGACTCGTGCGCGGCGCGGGGCGGGGGCAGTGCGGTTGAAACCGGCAAGCGGTTTCGCGCTTGCTCGACCGGCGTGTTCGATGTTCTGGAAGGGGGCGGGGGCGCGCGCGGCGCTTGGTCGCTTCGCGCGGTTTTTCGCTCTTCTTCCCAGGAATCTTCTACTTCTCTGGCTAAGCGTAACAGCTCGCCAAACGACGAGAATTCTTCTCTTCGTAGCTTCACTTTAATTCTCGAGTGTAGAAGGCCGTATGTCATATCCAATTTAGCATTTTCGGACAAATCGTTTTTTGGTAATTTAGCAAACAACGCTCGGATTTTTGATACAAATAAATCGGTATTCTCTGTACGTTGTGGCTTATTAAATATCTCGATGTAGATCTTGTGGGGCGGTCGGCGGTCTCCAAAGGCACTAATTAAGTTTTCCTTCGCTTCAGCCCAGGTAGTAATTTGCTCTTTCAGCCCCTGCCACCAGATAGCGGCTTCACCTTGCAGCAGCATAGCTAGGCCTTTTAACACATTAGCGTCTGAGACTTTACAACAGTCGATGTAGCTGTCGACACTGTCGATGAAAGCGGTCACGGACTCTAATGACGAATTGCTGAAGGTGGCTCGGCAGCGAGCTAAGGTCTGAGAGTCACTTACAGTTGGAGGTGTTCTCATCACCGATTCTATGACATCGCGGAGGGCTTCTGTTTGCGATCTTTGTAATGCAGAAATAAGAGCTGACACATTAGCCTGCGAAAACGTCGCCTCGGAGCTTATCGGAGTCGACGTTACTGGTACATGGTCGTCCGGCACGCGGCGCGGGCGCTGCGGTGTCGGCTCGACGTTATAACCGGATGCGGCGGATGTGTTGTCTTCTAAGTTTGCGGCCGGAGACGGCGGCACAGCCGGGGTGTACATGTTAGCACCGGCGGCGCCGGCGGCGTCGTTAACGTTCCGCTGGCTTCTTGTTTGCATTTTGTATCGATCACAAGCAGTTCACTCACTCACAACAACACAGTTTGTGTTTTTAAGCTAACACGACCGCGACGCGGGCGCTTTTTTTAATTGTTGGGCGCCACATATGAGGATTCGAACTCATATGAAAAGAAACACAAGAAAGTCACAGGGAATGGTATATATTTGTTCCCAAACACTTAATATTAGGAACAGTTCGTGTCGTAGGTTTAAGCGCGCGCTACAATCGTGTCGCTCGTAAAATCGGTGGCAGACTGTCATGGCGGCGCGGACGCGCGGCGGAGCAAACACGACGACGACAGCGCCGTGCTGTGAAAGAGACACCTAGCGTCGAATGCGCGTAGGTGCGAGCGAGACGGTTATAGACGCATCAGTCTAGGAAACGCGCCGGAACACGGCCACGTGAGGCGCGCTGCGGTAACGTTGGTAAATGGTTTACTATACAGGTTAATTAAATTAGCCATAAATCGTAAACGATAAGTTTTACAAAAAAGTTTACTGGCAACAAAAGATGCTAAATTTTATTTTTATATTATAGTGTGCATAGTTTCTAAAGTGAATAGTTTCGGAGATATCGACCACAAACGTTTTTTCAAGATGGCGCTTTAAGCTTCACCTGGATCTGTCAGCATTTTGTGATTTTATACTCAGTAAGTGATCCTAAACGTTATAAAAAAATTAATTTGGATCGGAAATTTAGTGCAAAGTTAAATTCTATTTTTCCTGTGGTATATAGTAAAAGTTGTTGATAATGATGGTCAGAATAATAATATGTGATTTCATCGAATGTCGGCGCCAGCTTTCTAAACTGTTTAGGCGAAATAAAACTTGCACACCTGTTATGTGAGTTTCAGTCAGGATTGAGTGTTGCGCAGCTTGTAGCTAATGATTATTAAGGATTTTTTTATCGGGCAAAGGTGCCTTTATTAACTACAACAAAATACAATAAGTAGCGGCAAGTAAGTCTAGCGCTGAGGGTACTGTGGAGGGGATGGCTGCACATGTTGACCGCCATACTAAACTCATGCGCAGCCATCCCCTCCACGCTTCGCTCAGCGCTAGACTTATATGCGCGACCTGTACTACTTTATATGCTAAAACTACCTACACTACTACTACATAAAAAGTATTGGTTCATCCACAGACCCTTGAAGGTCTAAAGATATAATCCAAATGCTCGCGCCTACTGCCAGTTGGCAGCGTGCCCAACATGCTGGCTGCATTGCCACGCTGAATGGCAATGCTTATGCGTTGAGCCAAATAAACACCAGCATTTTGGTAACGCGGCATTGTATTTTGATTAAAGATTGATATAAAGAATAGTATTGGTAAGCTGATGTTGATTACAGTATTAACTTACACTTGTGTTGTAGTAATCGAATCCATTACGCGTTTCCTTCGTGATTGGAAGAGGGGGGTACACACACTGGTTACTGTCTTCAGACACATCTGAAAAGAAACAATATACAAATAAAAAATCATTTATCTACACTAATGTTGTAACATTCTACTTATGTTTCCAATATTTGACTTATAATGACTACTGTTATAGCACAGACAACAAAACACTCAATTTAAGCAATTTCAAATGATGTTATAATATCCACATCGATATCGTAAAATCTCATTATAACATCGATAAAACGCGACCAATTAACCTGGCGAGCCTTATGTCAAAATCCTCATACAAGTTGTATAAAATTTTGATATTAGGCTGGCTTTTGAAAACAGTTGGGTTATACGTGAAAACTTCGTCGAAACTACTAAACTTACATACACAAAACTCTTTGGTAAGATCTTGTGCCAATGAAATAAAAAAAGAACAGCGCGCGCTCGCTCCTGATTGACCAATGAGAGCGCAGCTGCGCGCGCAGTCATTGGTTAGATTTTAATGGCGCCAAGTTCACTGTGACAATACACGTACGCGTGAATTTAATGTTTCGCAATATGTTTTTATTTTTTATTTTTATTTTTATTAGTGAAAATAAAGTAGTGTATGCAACTGCATATAACACGGGTATTAAAACACTCGTTACTATTATGAAACTCGCTGCGCTCGTTTCATAAACTGACACTCGTGTTTTAATACCCTTCATTATATGACAGTTGCATAAACTACTATTATTAAGCATAATGTTTAAATTAAACCTTAAAAGTAACTTAGAGCTAGACTTTAGGAATGCTAAGTAGAAGGTTTACAGGTTGATGGCGGGCCCTGCACTAGGAGAATCCTGTATCGCAGGGTCCAAAACATGAGTGATTGCCAACTATAGGGTATTGGTGCAACTTTTAAGTTAAATTACTAGATTACTGGGTAATTCATTAGTTATACACAATATAAAATTAAATAACAAAGTTACATATATCATGTTATATGTATAATGCTTTGATTTATGCATTTGCCTAGGTCATTGGTCGTCAAACCGCGGCTTGCGTCCCGCACTACGAACTACTAGAAAAGCAAATAACGCTTCACACGCGTATAATTAAAATATGAACAATGTTCATACTTGCTTTCAAATTACTAAAAATATCGAAAAAACATTAATTCAACGTAAGTAGTATCGTTTAACGCCGAAAAAATTTGGCGCTCGCTTCTCTTGCGCATTTTTTTTCCCTTCGCATTTTCCGTAGTCAGCGCGGTTACCTAAAACAATGCGAGCTATACAAGATAAACAAGTGTCATATCAAGTTCATCAGAGTGCGGCCCGTAGTGATACTTCGCACTGTCCTATGTGGCCCTTGACCAGAAAAGTGTGACGACCACTGGTCTAGGTGGACAAATATAAACATCAATCACAAACAAAACAGCCCAGTTTTTGACAATGTGCGTGTACTTATTGTGTCTAAACTGTCAAAATTTACAAACATATGGTCCTTATATTTTTTGGTGATTTCATGCAACATACAGGGTTATCTGCTTACCCTGAACTAAGCCGAAAGGGAGTTTAGAGAGTGATGAAGATCATCATTATGGACACCTTTTACTATGGAGCCAAAGCAAAATTAGATAAAAAGAAAATGAGCTGTTCCTTAAAATAAATAATCGGCCAAGTGCGAGTCGGACTCGCGCACGAAGGGTTCCGTACCGTATGGGAGCCCCATTCCTCTTCCCATTATTAATAGCGAGAAAATACTCCTAAAAATCATGTTTGTTGTATGGGAGCCCCCCATAAATATCGATACCAGAAGTATCAATTAACGTAAGGGACATTTTGGCGAAAATGAGTTATATACATCATTGGATTCAGAATTTTCTGCTTTATCGATGGGTATTGTTGAAAAAATTCTAGCGTTAAAAAAAAAGATCCCTTACAGTAAAAATTTTTGGCTTGCGTAAAACGATTTATGATAAAAAAATAATGTAACAGACATTTACATTTTTTTTTCTCTGAAAAATAAAGTAAGTCATAGTTTTAAATAATTTACCCCCTTACCTTAAGCCTCAAATCAGTCGATTTAAATAACATGATGTCCCTTACTTTAATTAATGATTAGAGTTATAAAAATTTCCTGGAACAATCTAAAAATCTAAAAGTTATACAAATTAATTACCTTCTAGCGGGACACACATATATGCTAGTTGACAGCATGCATGCTGTTATTGAGAGAGAAGTAAGAAAACTAATTGTCTGGGCACCTTCACAATGGCCAAGTTTCATAGAGAGTGCTAGAAAACGGCCTCAACCTTATAATGTGAGTGTATTAGAGCATACAGATTTCATTAACTTCCAAAATCTGGCGGATTCTGTATTCACTCAAGCGACTCTCAAAAATAAAGATCTGCGTATGAAAAACATAAGGGTGTGCACATTTAAAAAAAATGATTTGACGAAAATTGAAGTTAAATATACAATGTTAGAGACTGGTGATACTTACGACATAGAAGTCTCCAAAGAATTACCTCCAAAGAATTTTAACGCAATAGGAAAGGGTAAAGGGATTGGGAAAAGAAGTGCTGTTAGAGGTAAACTTACAAAAAATATAGACAACAAAAATGAATCTGCAGTTGAAAGTACTAGTAATGACATAAGTCAAAGGAACTTAGACAATTTGCCATCTCTATATAAAGAGAGGCTACCAATTTCCATTCCATAATACAATGACCTCAAAAAATTGTGCGACACCGGTATAATACCAAAAAGATTTCATGGTGAATATTTGAACCTTCCGAATAAATCGCCAGTTAAAGATACCCTCAATGAAACTGACGACGATGAAGATGTGATGACAGCTGATGATGATAACTAGATAAAATACCAAATAGAAAAAGTTATTCCAACCATTTCAATTTATCCATTAAAATAGTTTAATTTACTAATAGTTATCATCATAATCTGTGCCCATACCTAATTATTTATTCTTGTAATAATTTATACATATTTCTTATATTAATATTCATATCATTTATATTATTTTATTCATTCATCTTTCAGACAATTCATATTTGTTGATCTATCTTCTGTTTCCAGTACATTAATTAAATTACTTAATAAATAAGACTGTTGATTAAGTCTGAGAAAACATTTTTTTTTATTAATTTGGTGATTATAATTATAAAGCTAATTAAACGTTATTAAAAGTACAGAGTTTGTAGGACTGTTATTTAGAACACTGCTACTTTTATAGACTGATTAGTGTGTTGAATTTATAATAATTACGCAGACATAAATAGGTAGGTAGTCGGAAATAAAAAAAATATATTAATAATTAATAAATCGTTTTACTTTTGTATCCCTAAATTTCATTTAAATCTGTGATACCTAAGCTGAAACTAACATTGATCATGCAAAAAACCTATTTCCATGGTGTTAAAATACCATCATTTTAGTACATAATCTATGGTTACATCAAATTGCAACACTGTAAAAGTCCTTTACAATAGAATTACGTATAATTTTCAATTGCTCTTGCTGCTTACACTATGCTTGACGGTTTACACATAAAATACTAGTAACGCAAGGCATTTTTTTTTTTTTTTTAATGTAAGGGACATGCTATTTTTTAAACCGCTGGGTATTTCTAAATCTTACGTTTATAGCATGAAAGAAGAGGAAATTCTAAGAAACTTTGCTCTAGACACAATTAAAATTGGAGCAGACAGAAAAAAGTTACAGACAGATTTAAAAAAATACAATCATTTTTTGGCTCTCCTGTAAAACCGTGTTTTGTCCCTTACATTAATTGATACTTCTGGTATCGATATTTATTTTATTCTATTTATTATTTGTTGTTATAGCGGCAACAGAAATACATCATCTGTGAAAATTTCAGCTGCCTAGTTATCACGGTTCATGAGATACAGCCTGGTGACAGACAGACAGACGGACATCGAAGTCTTAGTAATAGGGTCCCGTTTTTACCCTTTGGGTACGGAACCCTAAAATGCAACTCGAAATCGATTAAATGTATGAAGCAGCAGATTTTTTTCTTCAATTCCGGGTTGGCCCCATAGTAAAAGTTGTTCATAATGTTGGTCCGAAACACCTGTGTATTTATTGGAACAGGTGCTTTTAATTTAATTATTAAAACTGTTACAAAAAACTTACGAGAGATTATCATAGATCTATTCTCATATAGATGCAGAACAGGAGCTTTGCATGTCACATTTAACCTGAAAAAAATAAGCATTTTGGTTGTAACTTCAAAATTAATAATTATTACAAATCTGCGTAACTTACATTTTTATAATGACCATTAATTAAAATTAAGTTGTAGGTAGTTTTCATTTCAGCTGAAGAAGAGTCTGTTGTTTTCATATTTTAAATTTTATTATTAAATCCAAACATTTTAAATAAATCACATATATGTACAATTATGATTAATTACAATTTATTAAATGCAATAGTCAATGCCAACAAATGTTTCTATTGAATGACGATTATTAGTTTCACAGGTGGCCGAAATAACATTAACTATTTCTTGGAAACCAGTTACTTGGAAGTATAAAAAACGCCTTTTAGGAAACCAGTTACATGGAAGTATAAAAAGGGCCTTTTAGGAAACCAGATACTTGGAATTATAATAGGCCCCATTCTCCATCAGTCCAAATGGAGGACATCCATTCGATGTTACGAGTTTGCGACTTCGTCGTTAGAAATGGCGACTTTTCATGGGTATAGCTTTAGCGTCAAAAATAGTTTAGCAACTTGTCTGATTACCTTCAAACTAAATCATCTGTGGATTTATTTTTTTGTACATAGTATTTCTGGCTACCTATATCTTCAAACGATGTTTCTGTAAAAAATGAAGTCTAAATTTAAATACTCTAAATTGGCAACATTAGCCACATTCATTTGGATGTCATCCATGTGGACTGATGGTGAATGGGGCCCATAAAAAAGCCCAATTAGTACATTAGTTACATGGAAGTATAAAAAACAATGTAGGAAATCAGTTTCCAAACCCCAGTTTCCTTGACGGCCGAACCCAGACACAGAACCAAAAAATAATTACTTAATATTTACCTCAAATTATTGAAGTCCATGTGAGGAACACTATGGCAGGATGCTGCGGAGTGAGAATGCTCTCCTTGAAGTAGCAGGTGTCGGTGTTGCTCTGGACCATGTACGGACTGATGGCGTTATTCACAGTTCGGTCCAGGGTGAATCCGTACTAGAAAATAAAGTGTTACCTACTTATTTATGTGTTTGTGAGCAGCGCATACTGATGTACCTATATCAAGCAATGTCGAATAGTTAGTAATTATTAATCTGTCAAGAAAAAAAAAAAGAAAAAGTCTGTAAAATTTCTTCTTCTTTGATCAAAGGTCAAGTTTGTTATTAAATGTCTTAAGGACAAGTGCCTTCCATACAAATTTTAGTTGACCTTTTTACGTAATGTTGTTTTTAAAATTTCGCGATTTGAACACATTAAATAATTATGTTGTCTATGCACAAGTGTGCATAAACTATAAACTGAGGAAAACCAGTTGATGCACTTCACTGCATATAATGACCACAATTTTTTTTTAAATGTATGTTTCTCGTAAAACCTATTCAAAGCTGCTAAACTTACCATGATTAGTTTCTAAGTAAATGGCAAAATACTCGAAAAATGATTATTTCGCGCGCTGCTCGAGAAAGCTTAGACCAGCCTTAAAGGTATGGAAAATTGCCGAGGGAGTATAAAATATGTACAATAATAAATAAATAAAATCAATATTAGGGGACATCTTACACACTGTCTCTGACCCCAAACTAAGCAAAGCTTGTGATATGGCTGCCAGAAACTGATATACTAAATATACATATTGTTAAATACGTACTTATATAGATAGTACCTAAATAACGCCCAGACACAGAGCAAACGCCTATTTTCATACAAAAAATACAAAAATATTTATTTACCTTAAAATATGTACAGATCTAGACTGACAATAGTCCCCGCACTAGGGCTAGCCTGTATCGCGGGAAACTTAGGCTGATTACTTGAATATGGTAGAGAACTTGTACTATTAATTTAGACTACGTGATTACAAATTTCATGAACAACGAAAGGTAACACAGCGAAAGATGTGTATGTGTATATGTGTGTGTGTGTGTGTGTGTGTGTGTGTGAGTGCGTGTGCGTGTGAGAAGTTTCAGGTATTGTAGTGAAGGTCATGTTTCTGTTAAATTTTAATTTTAATTCGTTTATTTTAGCTAGTCAGTATTATGTAAATTATTTTAAGTATGAATGATAAACAAAGATTCAGTAGCATCGTAATCAAGTGTGAGTAGCCATTTCTTTACCTTCTCTTTAGCGCCATAAAATGAACTACATTCATTCAACATACATTCATCACATAAAAGTTTGCTCTGGGTGGGAATCGAACCCACACCTCTTTGAACCAGAAGTCAGGTTCACTGGTTAGTGAAAATAATAAAAATGCTTTGAGGAAATATTACTACGTATAGAGGAGCTACCCTGACCAAATATCATGCTCAATGTTGTTAAGAATATAACTAAAGTGCGCTTCAGCACTGTAACAATAATTAGCCGTCTAATCAGCCAGTATAAACACGCAGCGCTAGAACACTTTTAAGGTATAGTTTTCTCGTGGCAAAAAGGTCGAAAGCGCCGCGATTCTTCGAAGCGCTTACGCGTTTCGTTCAACGTTCTGCATTGACTTGTCTTTTCTATAGACTAAGATGCTGACTGACTACAGAAGTGATAAAGTTTATATTACCTACACACGCTTCAATTGAATTCGTACTTTGTTTTTTCTTCTTCATAATATAATATTAGTTGAATTATTGATCAGTAGAAAATATTACATTCATCATCATCATCATCAGCCCGTAGAAGTCCACTGCTGGATATAGGCCTCCCTCAAAGATTTCCACGACGAACGTAATATTATATCATAATATAAATATTTAAGTTAAACTAATTAATTCGTTAAAGTATTTTATATAATATACCACTGTTTGCCTAATCACACTAATATTATAATTGCGAAAGTTTATGTGTAAGTGTGTTTGTTCCCAGTCAACTCGGTAACGGCTAAACAGATTTCTATGAAAGTTTAGTATGGGGTAGCTTATACTAGCCCAATACTAGTAATAACCTTTCCATGTAAGCTAATTTTTTTTTTAGTTTTGACAAAAGTCGCAGAACAAAAGTTGTTAATTTTGATGTTTATAATACCTAAGCCCCTGAAAGGGTGCTAATTGATTAGAAATAACTCTGTACATCAAACCTTTTTCATTTTATTATAAAATATGCAACACAACAATACTGGACCGACGAATACAAAGAAATTCGTTGATTTTCCATGTTTCTTATGTTATGCAATTTTTTCAAACATAATCACAGAGTTCCTATCTGTGAACATAATACTTATAATTTGTTTTGATTAGGTACTAACTACAGCAATTTTTCTGTTTAGTTTTTGGTAACAGTTCTTGTTTTTTTTTTTTATAATTATAATACCTACCAACTTAAATTCGGTTTAAATACAAATTTGTCATGTTTTGTTTGTTTTTGTTATTATAATTTTACGGTAGTAACAGGAGTATTTTTTTTTACTGTTCTAACAACTTTCAACCGTAGTAGTAAGAAGAGTAATTCGTTTCCCGTTCTTACTAGGTTCGTTAGGTAGTAAGAATGGTAGTAACACTGGGAACAAACCCTAATTTTACCTACACTTGTTACACACACAATGTCACATCTTCATTTTTAGTCTATGAAAAGTATCGCAACATGGCGTCCACGCGCCATCCGATAATATTTTGTTTGCATTTAATTGTAAAATGATTATCTAATTACTCACCGATGGAAAGTTATTCCTTTGCACTTCGCCGTATTCTTTGTATTATTCGTGCAATATCTTAACACACACGAGACCACATTCAATAATTTTGAACTTTTTTCGTTTTAAAACAAACTAGACTGATGTACTCAAGAGCTAGCAAGCAACTAATTGATGTGCAGCCATATGGCTGCATTTGGGCGGAACATGGTAGGGATGTGCGTCGTCCTCTCTATACGTAGTAATATAGCTCGATGTAAAAATGGTAATAAGTAATACAAAATACAAATAATATAAGGGTACCTCTCCAAAGACCGGACCATGTGGCTGTTTCTTTTTCACTATATGTATTTGAAAGAGAGAACATGTTATAAATTGCTATGAAATTTACGATGGTGCCTTTGCAATTGACAACATAATAATGATACCGTTTACTGCCACTTTGGAGAACGCCTTCAAGGTCCTGGAATGGATTGGATTCGGCATCAATATTAATGGAGGATATATCACTCACCTTCAGTTTGCCGACGATACCGTTGTCATGGCAAAATCGAGCTCAGCTCAGACTTATAGCTCAACAGGATTCCAAGGTGCCAAAGGTAGTTTAAAACAAACGCAAAAATAAAAATAACTGGCACCCAAAAAAAAGTTCTACTTGGCGATTGCCACGAAATGATGATGACTGACACCCAGACCCATAACAAATATTTAAAGAAGATTTTGAGCTCAGACTATGTACAGTAGCCCAAAAAAATTTTAAAACATGGTAAACAAATTCACAGAAAAAAAATTGTACCAGCCTTTTTTTAAAAGTCCACTGCAAGATGTAGTCCTACCCACTAAGGGTTATTGGGCCATATCCACCACGCTGGCCCAATGCGGGTTGGTGGATTCACATACGCCATTGAATTTCTTCTACAGACGTATGCAGGTTGCCTCACGATGTTTTCATTCACCGAAAAGCCAATGGTGTTAAATTCCGTACGTAAATTCCAAAGAACTCATTGGTAGGGGACCGGCATTTGAAACCGCGACCTCACGATTGTAATGCGGATGTAACTACCACTAGACCATCACGGCTGCCACGACCACGGCTTGCTAAAAAAAAAAATTATTAAATACTGTACCAGGTAATGGCCTAAGCTCAATATATTTTTGCATTATCTCTTTTATCAATCAAACATCTGGTTTGTTGGGAATTGAATGTAGAACTCATTCTTTAAGGGAAACATACTAATAACTACCTATATGAATAAAACATAATATACTTGGCACACATAATGAAGTTACACAACAATAAGTCTTGTGCTTTGTTAAAAATCTGTATTACAATAGTCAGTGTCTTTTAAATGGAATGGGTTGAAAAAATGTTAGTAAATAATAATGTATATGAGTGTAACTGGGCCAAGATAATCTCAGTATCAGCTAGCTCAATGCTAGCTAATTTTAGGACACTTTTTCCTGCCATATTACCCTCTAATTTTTCTCTCTTTATTCATCTTATTCTGGAACAGATTACCTACCTACCTTTTAGATGAACATTGTTGCATGTAAAAGACTTTACTTCTGTAAATAAGACATAAATTCAGTTTTATAATCCTGATATTTATGTTGAAACAATTTACCTTGTATGTATTTGATTTTTCCTTATAAAACTACTAGACGACCCGCCCCGGCTTCGCACAGGTGTATTATACATATAAACCTTCCTCTTGAATCACTCTATCCATTAAAAAAAACCGCATCAAAATCCGTTGCATAGTTTTAAAGATTTAAGCATACAGACAAACAAACAAACGAAAATAGCGACTTTATTTTATACTATGTAAGGATTAACACTCATTTTATAAATCATCACAAGTATTTTTTTTTTTAAACTTTTTTAAGTGCCTTTATTACTGTACCAGCCTTTTTAATAGTCCACTACAGGACGTTGGTCTACCACTGGCCCAGTGTGGGTTGGTGGATTCACATATGCCATTGAATTTCTTCTACGCACTTATACAGGTTGCCTCATGATGTTTTCCTTTACCGAAAAGCCAGTGGTGTGAAATTCCATACATAAGTTCCAAAGAAACTCATTAGTACAGGACCAGGATTGAACCCACAACCTCAAGAATAACAGGCCAGCATTACAACCACTAGACCACCATGGGTTTTATTTTTACTTTGCATTTATTAACTGCCACTAAAAACAAGTATTTGTTTAAGGGGCGCTAAATAGCAAAACTATCAGTAAATTCTAAAAGTTATCGAAGTTAAGCAACATTCAGCACGGTCAATCTTTGCAATGGCAGACAGCAATGGGTGACTGCATGTGGCATCTACAACTGTGCGCAACCGTGGCTCGGATGATACTTTAAGTTGTAGGCCCCAGTTGTTTTAACTATTTAGCCACCACAGAAGCCTTCAGGTGGCCTAAAACATCTGATACCAGTGCTAGCCGCCCAGCCTATACAAACTTAAGTATTTAAATTCTAAAAGTAGTCATTTTCAATGTCAATTTGTATGGTCTACTGAACTATGTACAAAGACTGCTACTCAACTATACATCAACTGCCAAAACACTAATGAACTCCAACAAATTTTTAATTCTATTAGTATAGGCCGAATCAAACTGGTTGGCAGTTGTGAAGTGAGGTGAGCTTCAGTCAGGATTGGGTTTTGGGCAGCTTGTAGCTAAACACAGCTGTAAACAAGATTGATTCAGACTGTAGGTAAAAGAAGTTTGTCTACTAATTTTATCAGTCATATACTAGGGGCACAAAACAAAAACAAAATTGTTTAAGATCTTTCGTTTTTCAAAGATTGCAGTTTTTCATGACAGTGGTTCTTTGTTTAAGCTTTAAAAATAGCACGTGTACAGTAAAATGCTTAATAAAGGATACTTTAATCTTGGAGAATGGAAACATATGGTAGTTAAATGTGGGTGATGGTTTCAAAACATATTTCAAGTCATACTTTAAGTTTTTAACTCCTTAAATATTACAAGTGAATATAGAATGCCAGGATACTGGAAACGCGTTAACTACTACATCACTAAGTAATTACTGGATATCTCAGCGAGATAACTTCTAAAACAAACAAACGATTCTTACCACAAGGTGCAATTTATGTATCCTGCAGGACACGGTAGCAGCTAACAGAACGCACAACAGTGTCTGGAGCACAGAAACCATTTTTACAAAATTAAGAGAATTATGTTGTTTGGAATTTAGAAGTGCATTCTCCGTAATTATAGTAAATTCTTAAAAAATGATTGTAAGAAAACACAATTTACTCCAAAACTCCAATTCAATTCTTGATTTGTGGCTTCTGCGAAGGTGTTTCACAATTTTGCCAATGTCTTGTGAGGTACTGCCATCAAACGTAGATAATTTGTACGATGTTTGATGTGTTATCTGTATTGGATAGGCAACAGTTTTTGGATTTTATACCATTCACCACTACTGGAACAAACACAGTATAATCTATAAACACATAGGACGAACACAAACACACAATATACTAAACTACTATATAATTAATGGTTAATACTATTTACAACTTAATATTATTATTTTTAATATATTTACATAATATATTTACAAATGGGGTATGTACAAGGGAAAGTAAGGATTTGAAGGAGGTGGGACGAGGGATTTCTGGGGGGATGGCATCATACAAAGAGTACTGTGTTAAGGGGCAGCTGAAAAATATGTGGTCCACGTTTCCTTCATCGAGGCCGCACTCACACTGGGAGTGATCCCTAATCCTGAGTTTGGCCAGGAATACTGGGGTGCAAGCATGGTTAAGACGGAGGCGACAAATTACGGATGTGGTTCTTTTGTCCGAATTTGGATATTTACTAAACCAGGGTTTATGGGGGATTTCAGGTTGCACATCTCCATAGTATTTACCTTTTTCCAATCTAGAAATTTGCCACTCCAAAACTCCAGCCAGCCATAGCCTAATAGCTTGAGCATGAGTGCTTAATTTTAATTGACACTTGACAGTGACATTTGAAAATATATTGAAGTGCATCGACCGTGAAGTTTTATGGCGTGGCTACATTATCGCCCTACGGCGAATCTTCGTCTGCGGACGATAATGTGGCCGGGTACTTCGCGCCAACGCGAAGCTTCGCGCGAAGTTCGGCTTGTTGCTATGGCTACATCTGCGCCCTACGACGAAGTTATCGTCACTGGAGGCTCATTCACTAATTCAAACTGTAGTAATTGGTTGTTCACGATTTGAACTACTACCTGAAGCTGGGCACATACGCTGCGATGATCGCATCTATTCATCAGATCAGTCCAGCGAGGTCCTAATATAGTTACATTGCCGGTAGGTAGTTATTGAGGAATCAAAATGACACCGCTATTTTAATCGAAAAATATTGATTTAACAAAAAAAAATTGGCATCAAAGTTGTAGGAAATCAAATTTTAAACAACTTTTGTTCCTATAACTTCTGCTGAAAAATTGAAATAACACAAGTTATTGAAGAAATGAAATGGTACAACCAACTATTTAAAAAAAGATCGACCCTACAAAAAGTTGATGGGAACAAAAGTTGTTTGAAATTTGATTTTCTACAACTTTGATTCCCATCAACTTTTTGTAGGATCGATATTTTTTTTAAATAGTTGGTTGTACCATTTCATTTCTTCAATAACTTGTGTTATTTCAATTTTTCAGCAGAAGTTATAGGAACAAAAGTTGTTTAAAATTTGATTTCCTACAACTTTGATGCCAATTTTTTTTTGTTAAATCAATATTTTTCGATTAAAATAGGGGTGTCATTTTGATTCCTCAATAACTACCTACTGGCAATGCAACTATATTAGGACCTCGCTGGACTGATCTGATGAATAGATGCGATCATCGCAGCGTGTGTGCCCAGCTTCAGGTAGTAGTTCAAATCGTGAACAACCAATTACTACCGTTTGAATTAGTGAATGAGCCCCCAGTGACGAAGATTCGCCGTAGGGCGATAATGTAGCCACGCCATGTTGTCGCGACAATATTCGCTTGGGTGGCTACACTTGGGCTTCCCTGTCGCGCAGAGTCCAGTGTTACCAACAACATTTGTTTATTTATTTACCATTTTATCGCACACCATTTGTACTAAAGGAGGACTTAGCGCTAAAAACCCTTAGGTGTAAGACAATGGAATGTTAGCATGAACAAACGAAAATGATAAATTAACTAAGATCAACACAATATAAAATCTAAAACTAGTAGTTCTCCAAACAGTAGACTGCGCGGCACATTTTTTTAACTTAAAACTTCATAAGCCTATAATCTCGACCGATTTGGTTCATACTCGCAAATATTGTACTGCATGTAACTCCCCAACCAGCAAAAATCCCTCTTACAACAGTCTCAAGACTAGAAATTTTCGCTCTTATATTGATCTTATATCATCGTATAAGCCTGGATTTGGGCACAAATTATAAGCGTATTTAGTTTAATTTCGTCTTAATATCAATCTTAATGAATGCTGTTTGCACTTATAGTAATCTAGCCAAAACTATTTTAAGCTGCCTTAGGCTAAGATCGCTTTCGCGTAAGTATATTATAAGCTTATATTAGTCTAACGTTAGAATGATAACCTTGAAACCTTATTACTTTGATTTTTTTATTTGACAGCACGGTATTCCTACGTTATCTGTAAAAATATTATTGTGAAAAACTGTGAGTTATGTAAAAATATAATAACGAGGTGTTAGTTATCAAACACACACCGTATTTGTGTTGTACGGTAAGTATTCCCTTTGGAATATATTATTTACTGTAAAATAGACCCTGTTTTACGCTTCAAACTTCATGCGCTCAATCAAATAAGCATTTTAAATTTTATATTCAATCCTCATTTTAATGTTTTATTTCTTTATTGTATGGATTTGATGTCATTGTTATAGTTGCATTTTGCCAGCGCACTATTAGACCATTGTAAGATCATTTGTGCTAATATTAGCATTCTAAAATGCAAAGGGTATGGCCATGTTGAATTAATTTAGGGTTCGTTGATTGACCTATTTTTTTTTCCAATCTCTGTAATCCATGCCTATACCTATTTACACAAAATGTACACGTTGCAAAATTTAACTTTTACTCACAAAATGGCCAACTAAATGTTATTCTTACAATTGTTTTCACAAAATCGATTTAAGCTCAAATCATCTTATATTGATCTTGTTTTTTGTATTGTAAGTATGTTAATCCAATATCACTCTGATATCTTACTAAACTTGTGTAATTGATCTTATAACAGTTTTAAATAAGATCAGAAAAGCACGCACTTGTAGTGGTTTTATGTTATGCTGATATTAGTCTGACGTTCTTACAAAAGCATTTATCAAGACCATTATGAAATCAAATGAACTTAGAGAATGGGGATATAAGAGCAGTTATTCTCAAGTGCAATGAGTCTTCGTAAATGTTATTGTAGGAGTAAGAGGCTTATAATGGTATTATAAAATGCGCTTATATACATATATGAGACAAGGTAATAAGAGAGAGAGCTCTTGAGTCCGTACTAGCTTGTCAAATGCTAATATAAGAGCAATAACATGTTCCAAAACAATTATAAGAGCGTTATAAGCCTACCACTCTTATAAAAAGCGTAATCTAAGACTTTTTTGCTGGTTGGGTCTGCACTGCAAATGACAGAACTACTTCTCAACTCGAGAATAGAATTGCATCAGTGCCCTTGGGTCAGAGGATACCAAAGGTGCGATCTGGAGCAATTTGGGATGTAGAAATATATGAATTGGAAAACCTCTGCGCGCACCCAGAGTTCTCTAATTCGACTGACTGACTAACCTTGGCACTAAGGTCATCGACCTTGACACCAAAGTCATCGACCTTGACTCCGAGACCATCGACTTTGACTCCGAGATCATCGACCTTCACTCCGAGATCATCGACCTTCACTCCGAGACCATCGACCTTGACTCTGAGACCATCGACCTTGACTCCGGGATCATCGACCTTGACTCCAAAATCATCGACCATGATTTATCTTGACTAAGCATCCAGCTTGACTGACCTTGATACCAAGATCGACCTTGACTTGACTTGGAATTTGTCATAGTCGATCTTATTCTACCACTCAAGCTCTTTCTTTTGATCCCATATTGAGGGAGATATGAAAAAACATCATGTAATTTACTATTCTGTGGCGGCCATCTTGGTTTTGAAATTAATTAGTTAACATTTACTGCAATTATTATGCTAATAGCTAAGCCTTATAATTTTAAACCCAATTACCCACATAGAGGAAGTTGTGAAAAAAATATCATCATCATCATTATTATCTGCGGTAAGACGTCCACTGCTGAACATGGGCCTCACCGATGGAATTTCAATAAGCCCGGTCGGAAACGGCTTGGATTCATCCGTTGGTGGATGTCCTACGCTGCGCGTGCTGGTACGTGGTCTCCGTTAGAGAACTTTACAAACAAACGAAAATCATAAATCAACTAAGATCAACACATGAAATCTAAAAAAAACGAATATAAAATTTCGTCATCATTTTATCAGCAATAGAACATCCACTGCTGGACATGGGCCTCTTCTATATATTTTCAATTTTTAGGGGGGGCGGTAAAGTTTAACAATAAATAATAAAAATATTTAGTAAATATTAGAACCATTTATCGCTAAAAATATTTAGTATTTATCGCAATATTTTAATATATTTTATCGCAACTACTAATTCGTACCAATTGAAAGGAGCACGGAATTTTTCATCACTTATTTTGTGGCGAGGACGGGAAATTTTTTTTCTTTGAATGATATTTTGTAGCGACTGGCAACAACGTCTTTGCTTGTGGGAAATCCCCACCGTTTATAATAATCAGCGAGAATGAATAGCTCTGTGGAGTATGTCTTTAGCATGAATGTTGGAACGCACGATAAGCATGAACGAATTGTGAAACAGTGCCGGATGTACGTAATGACATGTAAGAGTGAAAGAGAGAAATAGTGTGATGCGTGAATGAGATAGATAGATAGGTACCATTTAATTTCTTCAATAACTTGTGTTATTTCAATTTTACAGCAGAAGTTATGGGAACAAAAGTTGTTTGAAATTAGATTTTCTACAACTTTGATTCCCATCAACTTTTTGTAGGATCGATATTTTTTTAATAGTTAGTGGTACCATTTCATTTCTTCAATAACTTGTGTTATTTAAATTTTACAGCAGAAGTTATGGGAACAAAAGTTGTTTGAAATTAGATTTTCTACAACTTTGATTCCCATCAAATTTTTCTATGATCGATATTTTTTTTAAATAGTTGGTGGTACCATTTCATTTCTTCAATAACTTGTGTTATTTCAATTTTACAGCAGAAGTTATGGGAACAAAAATTGTTTAAAATTAGATTTTCTACAACTATGATTCCCATCAACTTTTTGTAGGATCGATATTTTTTTAAATAGTTGGTGGTACCATTTCATTTCTTCAATAACTTGTGTTATTTAAATTTTACAGCAGAAGTTATGGGACCAAAAGTTGTTTGAAATTAGAATTTCTACAACTTTGATTCCCATCAAATTTTTCTAGGATCGATATTTTTTTTAAATAGTTGGTGGTACCATTTCATTTCTTCAATAACTTGTGTTATTTCAATTTTACAGCAGAAGTTATGGGAACAAAAGTTGTTTGAAATTAGAATTTCTACAACTTTGATTCCCATCAACTTTTTGTAGGATCGATATTTTTTTAAAATAGTTGGTGGTACCACTTCATTTCTTCAATAACTTGTGTTATTTAAATTTTACAGCAGAAATTATGGGAACAAAAGTTGTTTGAAATTAGATTTTCAACAACTTTGATTCCCATCAACTTTTTGTAGGATCGATATTTTTATTACATAGTTGGTGGTACCACTTCATTTCTTCAATAACTTGTGTTATTCAAATTTTACAGCAGAAATTACGGGAACAAAAGTTGTTTGAAATTAGATTTTCTACAACTTTGATTCCCATCAAATTTTTCTAGGATCGATATTTTTTTTAAATAGTTGTGGTACCATTTCATTTCTTCAATAACTTGTGTTATTTCAATTTTACAGCAGAAGTTATGGGAAGAAAAGTTGTATAACATTTGATTTTCTACAACATTAATTCCCGTCAACTTTTTGTAGGATCGATATTTTTTTTAAATAGTTGGTGGTACCACTTCATTTCTTCAATAACTTGTGTTATTTAAATTTTACAGCAGAAGTTATGGGAACAAAAGTTGTTTGAAATTAGATTTTCTACAACTTTGATTCCCATCAACTTTTTGTAGGATCGATATTTTTTTTAATAGTTAGTGGCACCATTTCATTTCTTCAATAACTTGTGTTATTTAAATTTTACAGCAGAAGTTATGGGAACAAAAGTTGTTTGAAATTAGATTTTCTACAACTTTGATTCCCATCAAATTTTTCTAGGATCGATATTTTTTTTAAATAGTTGGTGGTACCATTTCATTTCTTCAATAACTTGTGTTATTTCAATTTTACAGCAGAAGTTATGGGAACAAAAAATGTTTGAAATTAGATTTTCTACAACTTTGATTCCCATCAACTTTTTGTAGGATCGATATTTTTTTTAAATAGTTGGTGGTACCACTTCATTTCTTCAATAACTTGTGTTATTTAAATTTTACAGCAGAAGTTATGGGAACAAAAGTTGTTTGAAATTAGATTTTCTACAACTTTGATTCCCATCAACTTTTTGTAGTATCGATATTTTTTTAAATAGTTGGTGGTACCATTTCATTTCTTCAATAACTTGTGTTATTTCAATTTTACAGCAGAAGTTATGGGAAGAAAAGTTGTATAACATTTGATTTTCTACAACTTTAATTCCAGTCAACTTTTTGTAGGATCGATATTTTTTTAAATAGTTGGTGGTACCACTTCATTTCTTCAATAACTTGTGTTATTTAAATTTTACAGCAGAAGTTATGGGAACAAAAGTTGTTTGAAATTAGATTTTCTACAACTTTGATTCCCATCAACTTTTTGTAGGATCGATATTTTTTTTAAATAGTTGGTGGTACCACTTCATTTCTTCAATAACTTGTGTTATTTAAATTTTACAGCAGAAGTTATGGGAACAAAATTTGTTTGAAATTAGATTTTCTACAACTTTGATTCCCATCAACTTTTTGTAGGATCGATATTTTTTTTAAATAGTTGGTGGTACCACTTCATTTCTTCAATAACTTGTGTTATTTAAATTTTACAGCAGAAGTTATGGGAACAAAAATGTTTGAAATTAGATTTTCTACAACTTTGATTCCCATCAACTTTTTGTAGGATCGATATTTTTTTTAATAGTTAGTGGTACCATTTCATTTCTTCAATAACTTGTGTTATTTAAATTTTACAGCAGAAGTTATGTGAACAAAAGTTGTTTGAAATTAGATTTTCTACAACTTTGATTCCCATCAAATTTTTCTAGGATCAATATTTTTTTTAAATAGTTGGTGGTACCATTTCATTTCTTCAATAACTTGTGTTATTTCAATTTTACAGCAGAAGTTATGGGAACAAAAAATGTTTGAAATCTGATTTTCTACAACTTTGATTCCCATCAACTTTATGTAGGATCGATATTTTTTTTAAATAGTTGTTGGTACCACTTCATTTCTTCAATAACTTGTGTTATTTAAATTTTACAGCAGAAGTTATAGGAACAAAAGTTGTTTGAAATTAGATTTTCTACAACTTTGATTCCCATCAACTTTTTGTAGGATCGATATTTTTTTAAATAGTTGGTGGTACCATTTCATTTCTTCAATAACTTGTGTTATTTCAATTTTACAGCAGAAGTTATGGGAAGAAAAGTTGTATAACATTTGATTTTCTACAACTTTAATTCCCGTCAACTTTTTGTAGGATCGATATTTTTTTTAAATAGTTGGTGGTACCATTTCATTTCTTCAATAACTTGTGTTATTTAAATTTTACAGCAGAAGTTATGGGAACAAAAAATGTTTGAATTTAGATTTTCTACAACTTTGATTCCCATCAACTTTTTGTAGGATCGATATTTTTTTTAAATAGTTGGTGGTACCACTTCATTTCTTCAATAACTTGTGTTATTTAAATTTTACAGCAGAAGTTATGGGAACAAAAGTTGTTTGAAATTAGATTTTCTACAACTTTGATTCCCATCAACTTTTTGTAGGATCGATATTTTTTTAAATAGTTGGTGGTACCATTTCATTTCTTCAATAACTTGTGTTATTTAAATTTTACAGCAGAAGTTATGGGAACAAAAGTTGTTTGAAATTAGATTTTCTACAACATTGATTCCCATCAACTTTTTGTAGGATCGATATTTTTTTTAAATAGTTGGTGGTACCATTTCATTTCTTCAATAACTTGTGTTATTTCAATTTTACAGCAGAAGTTATGGGAACAAAAGTTGTTTGAAATTAGATTTTCTACAACTTTGATTCCCGTCAACTTTTTGTAGGATCGATGTTTTTTTTTAAATATATGGTGGTTTCATTTCATTTCTTCAATAACTTGTTACTTCAATTTTTCATGAGAAATCATCGGAATCGAAGTTGTTTGAAATTTTATTTTCAGCGACTTGAAATTTTGCATCCGGGGGTTTTCGGGGTCGCCAATTACGAATCTGAAATTAGTTTTTCGATATCTTTTTTTTTAAAGATGGCCGCCATACATTGCATCTTTTTCATCTTTAGATAGGTAGTTGTTTTGAGGAAACTATTAGCAATGACATAAAACTAAATGCAGATTTGTATATAGATGGTATAATGGTTCGAGAAAAAAGTGGTGAACTTCCGAAGGTCAACTCCTGGCATTGGACCCCCGACGGATCTCAAAAACGGTGGGGTTTAGAGATGTACTTTCTTCACATTATATTGAGTACTGCCTTGGTCCTTTGTGAAAAGATTAAAAAAAACCTTGGCTCCCATACAAAAAAACATGGCCGCCATACAAATTAGACGTTTTAACTTAGGAATGAAATGTTTGAACCAAGGTTGTAGACAATTTACTGGAACGATTTCGAAAATTCTTTCATCATTAGAATTGTACTTTACCACTCAAACACATAAGTTTTATTTTATTTCAGTTATGTTACGTTTACAGCGTAAAATATTGAAAATTGTAAAAAAAGTCGGCAAAAAATGAAATTTTGAGACTTTTTAAGCGCGTGCGCTGACTACATAGTAAGTTCTACATGAAAATGATGTACTTCAAAAATAACCGGCTTTATGAGTTCTACATAAAAGTCCGCGACAGCATATATCTATCTCTTCAGGTTTTTTGCAGTATATCAACTTTGGTCACTTTAAAGTGAACGCGAAATTGTAGGTAATTTTCAAAACTGTTTTGACAAACACAGTATTAATGCTTATCCAATTGAATCCTTTTGTTAGCTTTGTCATTTCAAGGAGAACAAAATTGTCATTTTCAACAAATCAATCCAACGCGTACTTTAAAAGATATGGCAATATTAAAAATACAACCCAATAAAAAATACGCGACGCGCTTTAGTAATAACTTAAACTTATTCTGTGCCTCGACAAGACGAATCACTATAGACATAAATATAGGTATACGTAAGTTAAGGTTGATATTTCAAGCGCTATTTTGAACCTTACCGTCATAGAAATAAATACAGGAATAGATGTTATACATTTTATTACTCACTCATTTAGATAGTTGTAAGAGATAGGAAAAAACTGATTGTAGGTTTGTATGGAGATAAAAAAATAATCGGGAGAAATAATGACAAAATCTGTCTGTCCTAAAATGAGCAGTGAGGTTTTTAAAAGAAAATTAAAGTAGAAACGTACTTATTATATGTACGTACATAATATGAAGTATGTTTATGCCTCCCTTACATAACTTTAGTTGCTGCACTAATTTTGACAGGTGTGAGGGAGTAAGCACCTAAGTTCCGTCCTCAGCGAACTGATTAGAATCTTATTAGAATATAACTCACTGAAAAAGTCCCGCAGATCCGACACCACAGTCGTGCCTTGTCTGTCAATATTAGTTCCATTAATTTCCATTAGACTTCTTAGGAAAAGAACTCTACTTGGTTACATTTTTGCAACGTTGCATCTCTAAATAAGTACCTTTTTCTTTATGTTTGTGTCATACCGCGAAAGTAGAAAAGACCGCGTGCTTCATCTTCGACCACAACGTTGCTTACCATCAGGCGAGTAGGTGGTCAAGCGCGGACTTATTCGCGATAAAAAAAAACCGCCGACTCGCGACTGAGAGGCTATTTATAAATGTAAATTAAGAACTTAATAAAATTATTTGGCCTAACTTAATTACCAGTGAGACAGTCACTATTTACTATTTAGTTTACTATTGCTGTAGTGCCTACTTACTCAAGGAGTTCATCATTATTTGTCAGTTAAAAATACCTAATGTTTTGTAAACAATCACTATTTCTTATTTATTATAACACCTAAATTGTTTAATTTTATCACATGCTCTAACTCAATTACATAAACGCTTGACCAATAAAATACTACTGAGGTTTGTCAATCAATGTGAGTTTTAAACAAAGACTAGACGGTTTAATTAAACGATGTTTCCCTTTTTGAAGCCATCTTTGGTTCTACGAGTAAAACACTTCCTAACGACCTATTCTCGAAAACACATTTTTTTGTTTGTGACGAAACTGTTAGGAATCTTTACTAATATTGTAACTTCGTCAGTATGTTTGTTTGTTTGGTTCGGACCCCTCGGACCCCCTCTCATTTACGCCCATGTACGCCATACATTGCATCTTTTTCATCTTTAGATAGTTGTTTTGAGGAAACTATTAGCTTTGACAAAAAACTGACTAACTTAAACCTATTCTGTGCCACGACGGGACGGATTTAACCTTCATATCACGTCAATTATTGTTGATTTTTCAAAAACGGCTTAGCCGATTTCGACGAACATAGAACCTCCTTTTCGGAAGTCGGTCAAAAAGCTATACGTTTTAAATAATGGAATATCCAACGAAATATTGAGTAGATTAATTATATCAGTGGTTTAATGTTCAATATACTCGTAATAATATGCTTCAAGTAGAAGAGTATAAAGTGGAAGCCCTATTTTGAACCTTACCGCCATTGGAATAAATACAGAAATATTATACTAAGATTAAGGGAGAGTTTTTTTATAGGCATAAGTAGCTACGTGTCGAGAGTAGGTACCCACCTTTTTAACCGACTTCCAAAAAGGAGGAGGTTCTATGTTTTTGTGTATGTATTTTTTTGTGTAATGTAAACAATTCGAGCGAAATATTCGAATTTTGTACACGATGGAAGGTACACATTATTTATGAAAAATAATTATTGTATTGAGTAGCTGATTTTCTCAGAGCCTGGTTGGTCTGTTATTTTCCATACAAATGTATTACGCTGTTTTCTTCCTGGAAAATACTTATAGGGCTTCAATTTTTTGTCATAAAATTAAATTTTGCTGTTTAGACTACCCTGTCTTTTCTTTTTCTTGATAAATTAATTAGCAGGAAAAATATGACCCTTCAAAATCACAAAAAAAACACCATTATTACCGACGTCTTTAGAGACCTACCAGAAGAGACTAAATAATATCTAACAAAATAAAAAATGACAGAATCATGAACACATATTTTTTTAAAATTTTGACATAAAAAAATACTTGATTGAAATAGTTTTTGAAGAAGAAAACAGCGTAATACGAAACGTTGTCTCGCCAAGTTTTTTGTAGGTTTAAATCGCTCTGAGCTGCAATTGTCCCTATCGCACGATGCGGGGGCAGGGTCGAGGTAAGGGAGGTTCAAAGTGCTCAAACCTACACAAGTACGTACACAAGCACTAGGGATGTAGTAATAGTCGATATTTTTGTCGATGCTCTAGTGATGTCCATCGATATCGATGTTTATTCAAAATATTAGTAATTTTTTCCAATCTTATGATTTGACCGTTGTAAGTTTGTTACTTTTGAAGAAAAGATTTTATGTATGGAATATGGGCGTTTAGTTGCTGCGACATGTTGCAGCGATTTTACAGAATATCGTGTTGTATCCGCAGACATCTAAATGAGTTAGGCGCAGAATAACCAATTCGCATAATGCCCAAGTAATCAGGGAATGCTCAATTCTACGAAAGCATAATTCTATGAAGGCCCAATTCTCAAAATGGCAACATAATTTTGATTTGGAAATTTTCTAAAAAAATCACACATATTAAATACATATAAGAGCTTACAGGTACCTAAAACAACCTCCTTTGGCGAGTTAAGTACATCATAACTTTTACTATGGGACCGACCAGAGCCGAATCCACGAGAAATATCAACTATACCTTAGAAAAAGTCCGTTGATAATGGACAAAGTGTATTGAACAGCTGGTTTTTATCGCCAATTCGGAGTTAGTTGCTCCCATAGTAAAAGTTGTTCTTTTAAAACCTATTAACTTTGCCCTAAAGAGGTAGTGCTTTAATTAAAGCACAGAATGCTCAATTCTCAAAATGGCAAAATAATTTCAAATAGAAAACACACATTTTAATTTTTAAAAATTACCTTATTATTAATTATCTTGCCGTTTTGAGAATTGAGCATTGTTAGACCTGGCCTTTGTGAGAATTGGGCATTCATAGAGTTGGGCATTCTTAAAATTGAGCTTTCTTAGAATTATGTGCCATTATTAGAATTCTGCGCCTAGAGCGAAATAATGGTTCTAATCAGGAAAATCACGTGCTCTCTAAAATCGTGTAATAACTGTAAAGTATAAATATAATTATCCTTAGTCCACCTACCTAAGCGAAAAACGTTCTATTAAATTATTCAAGTATCAAAGAATCAACATTAAATAATTAAAAAACACATAATCAGTCACATTTCAAACAACAAAATAAACAAATCTAGATCTAATAAAATAAAGAAGTTCTATACTGCGCTTGCCAGTTTATTTAGCCCCAAACAAGTCGGCGGATGCGATGTTAGCCGCAGATGACACTTCGCCGTAATTCGCTAATTATTGCGCATGTGTGCACAATGTCGACGCCGCGTGGCGTAGTGGTAAGCACAGGCGTGCACGCGGGAGGCATGAGGTTGGCGGGCGGGTGTGCCCCGGCTTGTATCTCAAACTCAATTCATATATTGCAACATATGAAATTTACATGCGGTTTTTAGTTAACATGTTTTGTAAAGTTATACATATGACCCTATAAGAGTATGGCAATTTTATTATTTGTATTGGAACGATTTATTATTACGTTTTCCAGATTATCGTTAAAAAATTCGTCTAATGTATAATAGCATTTCGATAATAGGATAATTTTTAGTTGTTTTATGAAACAGTTTTTTCTTTCGATATATTTTAAATTATTTGGCAATTTAGTATTTTTAGAGTCATAGAATTTGGGCTAGAACTGTGCGTTGTTCTCTCTGGCCCCCGCGCATACCTATATTTTGCCTTTTGCGCAGCGTTCTGCGCCTAACTTTCCATCCGCCGACTTGTGTGGCGCGGATTATACGTGAGATTCAATCGAGAAAACAGCCCCATTGGCCATCCGTTCATTGAACTATGTGCCTTGCCCTCTGTCATTTTAACTTGCCAATCCACTGAGTTTGAAGAGAGCTGAAAAGTTTAATTAGAAGTGCTTTAAATGCTTTAATCAGTTCATATCTACCTACTTTTTTTTTAAATTAAATATTCTCACCGCAGACTCCAGAAAGAAAATTTAAATAGGACCAACTTCGACGTATACCCTTTCCAATAAAAAAAAAAATACGCGTCGAATTGCGTACCTCCTCCGTTTCAAACCGCATCAAAATCCGTTGCGTAGTTTTAAAGATTTAAGCATACAGACAAACAAACAAACAAATAAATAAACAAACGAAAATAGCGACTTTATTTTATACTAGCGGCGCCCCGCGGTTTTACCCGCGTTGTGCCCGTTCCCGTGGGAATTTCGGGAATTTTTATACATATAAACCTTCCTCTTGAATCACTCTATCCATTAAAAAAAACCGCATCAAAATCCGTTGCGTAGTTTTAAAGATTTAAGCATACAGACAAACAAACAAACAAATAAATAAACAAACGAAAATAGCGACTTTATTTTATAATATGTAAGGACTATGTAAGGATAACGCATACAGAAATCAAATAGCGAAATTGCTACTTTTAATCCCTGCTTTGGGTTCAAGATCAATTGTATAATTGAACGCAAACTGCAACGCATACAGAAATCAAATAGCGAAATTGCTACTTTTAATCCCTGCTTTGGGTTCAAGATCAATTGTATAATTGAACGCAAACTGCAACGCATACAGAAATCAAATAGCGAAATTGCTACTCGTACTTTTAATCCCTGCTTTGGGTTCAAGATCAATTGTATAATTATGATGTTAGTTGGGTACATATTATGTTTTTGTACAACAATAATAAAATAATTTGAAAGAAAATAAATACTATGTCACAAATAATGTAGCTTCCTAATGGCAGAAAAATAAATAATCATTGGCAGGATTATTTTTGTTTGCTTTCCGCCATACCTAGAAACCAGATTATACGTAGAATACGCGTAAGATAGCTCTACGTACGGCCAAAATCAGGAACAAATTTTATGCTGCCAGGGAATACGGAATGCTAGTGAAATAACGTACGTGGCGCCACGACTCGCGCGCAGAGTTATCTTGTGTGCACTCTACGTGAAATCATATTTTGCTACAATTCAAAATCAAATTTCGGTCGGCCACGCTGGTTCTTTGAGGAGCGGGCGGGGTGCGTGGATAGTTCGAGCGTGGTTCGAGCGCTGTACGCACACAAATACAATTGCATCACACACACATTGAAGCTCCCTGGTTTGGGCGCATCGCGACGGCAATATAGTTTAGTCAAAGAATATATAATAATACTACGTTTAGTCCAAATACCTATTTCTCAATTTCTTCGTCACTAGGCTATCCTCTTGACCGAGCTAACGAAGTGAGAATGGTCGGGAGACCAAATCGAAAGCAAAATCGTCGAATTAATAGGGATATTAATTCGACGATTTTGCTTTCGTATGCACGGATATTGATTTTCCTCTAGGTAAATTAATAAAAAAGGTCGCATTTTTTTCTTTGAGGAAATAATATAGCTCGATGATTTTTTTAACGAATCTCGACGCAGTGACGAAACTTGTACAAAGGTTCTAAAATCTATACCTATATGAATGTTTTTGTCGTCGGTGATTTTGAGTGAGGGGTGAAGTGGGGGGGGGGGGGGGGGAGGGGGACCACCTCGGGAGTATACCCTTGCGAACTAAAAGGATATTTTTTGATTCAGTTCACAGTTCACATAGAACCTACTCCTTTTTGGAAGTCGGTTAAAAAACTATACGTTACCTTCTTCAATAACTTGTGTTATTTCAATTTTACAGCAGAAGTTATAGGAACAAAAGTTGTTTAAAATTTGATTTTCTACATCTTTATATCCCGTCACCTCTTTGTAGGATCGATTTTTTTTTAAATAGTCGGTGGTACCATTTCATTTCTTCAATAACTTGTGTTATTTCAATTTTACAGCAGAAGTTATAGGAACAAAAGTTGTTTAAAATTTGATTTTCTACATCTTTATATCCCGTCACCTTTTTGTAGGATCGATATTTTTTTTAATAGTTGGTGGTACCATTTCATTTCTTCAATAACTTGTGTTATTTAATACCTATAATGGAGTATCAAACGAGATATTGAATAGAAGAATGAAGTATATCACTTTTTATGATGATGATATTTTTTTAGATTGTATGTTTTGATGTTTGTAAAGTTCTCAAATGGAAACCACGTACCTACCGGCAAGCGCAGCGTAGGACGTCCACCGGCTCTTTGAACCATTGATAAAAGCCAATGGATGCAAGCTGTATCCAACCGGGATTTTTGAAAATCCATAGGGGAGGCCCATGTCCAGCAGTGGACATCCTACTGCTAATATATCATACGTCCACCAAGTCGGTCAACGTCCACCGTACTGTGTGCCCTGCCTATTGCTATTCCACCTTTCTAATCGTAATCCTAGATAGGGGAGAAGAGGCGGGTTGGTTATAAAATAATATTCATGAATTCTACTGGTTTTCCAAAAAGTACTATAAATCTACCACACTACCAAATTTACATCGAAAATCTACTATGATAGTAGTCAATCTACTTCACTCTGGCAAGAAAACATCGCGCGAAGTTTAGCGCGCCAATCTTCGCTGCAGGTGTGGCCAGAAACTTCGTCTGCGCCCGACGACGATGTACATCGCGCGAAGCTTCCGGCGAAGCTTCGCGCGCAGATGTAGCCATAGCATTAGGTAAAGGTGGAGAGTGCACTCCTAATACCTATTTGAGTCATGGCGTGGCCACATTATCGCCCTACGGCGAAGTTTTCGTCACTGGGGGCTCATTCATCTAATTCAAACGGTAGTAATTGGTTGTTCACGATTTGAACTACTACCTGAAGCTGGGCACACACGCTGCGATGATCGCATCTATTCATCAGATCAGTCCAGCGAGGTCCTAATATAGTTGCATTGCCAGTAGGTAGTTATTGAGGAATCAAAATGAAACCCTTATTTTAATCGAAAAATATTGATTTAACAACAAAAATATTGGCACCAATGTTGTAGAAAATCAAATTTTAAACAACTTTTGTTCCTAAAACTTCTGCTGTAAAATTGAAATAACAAGTTATTGAAGAAATGAAATGGTACAACCAACTATTTAAAAAAATATCGATCCTACAAAAAGTTGATGGGAATCAAAGTTGTAGAAAATCAAATTTTAACCATTTTTTGTTCCCATAACTTCTGCTGGAAAATTGAAATAACACAAGTTATTGAAGAAATGAAATGGCACAACCGGCTATTTGAAAAAAATATCGATCCTACAAAAAGTTAATGGGAACTAAAGTTGTAGAAAATCAAATTTCAAACAACTTTTGTTCCCATAACTTCTGCTGGAAAATTGAAATAACACAAGTTATTGAAGAAATGAAATGGCACAACCGGCTATTTGAAAAAAATATCGATCCTACAAAAAGTTAATGGGAACTAAAGTTGTAGAAAATCAAATTTCAAACAACTTTTGTTCCTATAACTTCTGCTGAAAAATTGAAATAACACAAGTTATTGAAGAAACAAAATGGTACAACCAACTATTTAAAAAAAAAACGATCCTTCAAAACGTTGATGGGAATCAAAGTTGTAGAAAATCAAATTTTAAACAACTTTTGTTCCCATCAACTTTTCGTAGGGTCGATCTTTTTTTAAATAGTTATGTGGCCATAGCATTATGCTATGGCCACATCTGCGCCCTACGGCGAAGTTTTCGTCACTGGGGGCTCATTCATCTAATTCAAACGGTAGTAATTGGTTGTTCACGATTTGAACTACTACCTGAAGCTGGGCACACACGCTGCGATGATCGCATCTATTCATCAGATCAGTCCAGCGAGGTCCTAATATAGTTGCATTGCCAGTAGGTAGTTATTGAGGAATCAAAATGACACCCCTATTTTAATCGAAAAATATTGATTTAACAAAAAAAAATTGGCATCAAAGTTGTAGAAAATCAAATTTTAAACAACTTTTGTTCCTATAACTTCTGCTGTAAAATTGAAATAATACAAGTTATTGAAGAAATGAAATGGTACAACCAACTATTTAAAAAAATATCGATCCTACAAAAAGTTGATGGGAATCAAAGTTGTAGAAAATCAAATTTCAAACAACTTTTGTTCCCATCAACTTTTTGTAGGGTCGATCTTTTTTTAAATAGTTAGTTGTACCATTTTGTTTCTTCAATAACTTGTGTTATTTCAATTTTTCAGCAGAAATTATCGGAATAAAAGTTGTTTAAAATTTGATTTTCTACAACTTTGATTCCCATCAACTTTTTGAAGGATCGATATTTTTTTTAAATAGTTGGTTGTACCATTTTGTTTCTTCAATAACTTGTGTTATTTCAATTTTTCAGCAGAAGTTATGGGAACAAAAGTTGTTTGAAATTTGATTTTCTACAACTTTAGTTCCCATTAACTTTTTGTAGGATCGATATTTTTTTCAAATAGCCGGTTGTGCCATTTCATTTCTTCAATAACTTGTGTTATTTCAATTTTCCAGCAGAAGTTATAGGAACAAAAGTTGTTTGAAATTTGATTTTCTACAACTTTAGTTCCCATTAACTTTTTGTAGGATCGATATTTATTTCAAATAGCCGGTTGTGCCATTTCATTTCTTCAATAACTTGTGTTATTTCAATTTTCCAGCAGAAGTTATGGGAACAAAAGTTGTTTGAAATTTGATTTTCTACAACTTTAGTTCCCATTAACTTTTTGTAGGATCGATATTTTTTTCAAATAGCCGGTTGTGCCATTTCATTTCTTCAATAACTTGTGTTATTTCAATTTTCCAGCAGAAGTTATGGGAACAAAAGTTGTTTGAAATTTGATTTTCTACAACTTTAGTTCCCATTAACTTTTTGTAGGATCTTTATTTATTTCAAATAGCCGGTTGTGCCATTTCATTTCTTCAATAACTTGTGTTATTTCAATTTTCCAGCAGAAGTTATGGGAACAAAAGTTGTTTGAAATTTGATTTTCTACAACTTTAGTTCCCATTAACTTTTTGTAGGATCGATATTTATTTCAAATAGCCGGTTGTGCCATTTCATTTCTTCACTAACTTGTGTTATTTCAATTTTTCAGCAGAAGTTATAGGAACAAAAGTTGTTTAAAATTTGATTTTCTACAACTTTGATGCCAATAATTTTTTTGTTAAATCAATTTTTTCGATTAAAATAGGGGTGTCATTTTGATTCCTCAATAACTACCTACCGGCAATATAACTATATTAGGACCTCGCTGGACTGATCTGATGAATAGATGCGATCATCGCAGCGTATGTGCCCAGCTTCAGGTAGTAGTTCAAATCGTGAACAACCAATTACTACCGTTTGAATTAGATGAATGAGCCCCAGTGACGATAACTTCGCCGTAGGGCGAATGTGTGGCCGGTCCATCATATTATCATCTGGCTAAATTATTATAATATCTGTAGTATCATTATGTTCTTTTTTCAAGTTTCCCAAAGACAAATCTCAAAGAACTTCATGCTTAGCAATTGTACCACTGAAATACCATTTTTATAAGAGTTCCAGAATTTGTAGCCTACACTTTAAAGCAACAGATAATTAATTATACATCATGAAAACGATTGAAGTCAACAACCCTGCAGGCAGAATGATTTATTTATTTTTTTGTAAATAATTGCAAATTATGTGTGTTTGTTAATAAACTATAATAATTGGAATTATATTGTTTTTGCTTACATTTTTAGGGTTCCGTACCCAAAGGTTAAAAACGGAACCCTATTACTAAGGCTCTGCTGCACGCTGTCGAATTACATATGCCATCAATAACAGGCGCAGTATTTCATCATAAAGCATATAAATCCAGAGCGTAGCTAGTTGTACCTACACATTTATTGACTTGCAAGATTGCATTCTTACACATTTATTGAAGAATTAGTTTTTGTATATCTGCGATGCCCTATAGAACAGGGTCCTTAAGTTTACTTTGTATTGTTCATATACCAATTGTGTATTTTAATATAATGGGTTACTCATCATTGTGATTAATATCTGTGCGTCCTAAAGGAGATATTGCAAATATGCATAGTAATTGGGCCACTAAAGGGTACAGTATTTCATAATTTGCTTTGTTTCTTTCGGAAAATGATTTTCCCGTTATTTTTTACAAAAACAGTGTCCATTAAAAGTAATTTCGTGTATTCGGGTATTAAGGTTACATGTGACCAAAATGACAGTAATTCAATGACTGAACAAAAATCAAATTGGAAAGTGTGAAATTACTCATAAATTAAGCATTTGATGCGGTTGTTTTACTCTGCGCATTTATTTATCATAGTTTAACGGATTTTTTGAGCTACTGTACCTAGTCTGAGCCCATTTTGCATTATCTCCTTTAGGCAAAAATGTAGGGTTACCCAATTAGAAAGATAGTTCCGACCACAGAAGAGTGAGATAGCAATGTGTAGGTATTTGATTCAAATAGGTATTAGGAGTGCACTCTCCACCTTTACTGAATCTTCATGGCATCGACATTTTTCTTTCTTTTTCAAGTTTGTTTTGACATTTCGCATAATTATTAAGCCAATGGTAAAAAATCCAGTTTTTAAAAATAATAATGTTGTTTATATACATAATTATTTACCTTTGGGCTATAATTATGGAACTTGATTAGGTAAAAAAATATTTATCACAACATATGAAATAGTTTTACACAACAAAATATTGTTTAGTTGAAATAGTTTTACACAACAAAATATTGTTTAGTTGAAATAGTTTTACACAAAAAAATATTGTTCCTTGAGTAGGAACTAGTTTCCAAAACACGGGTTCCCTACACCCAGTTTGGCAGCTATAGCCTCCGAAAACTTGATGTGCTTTCGTAAATAAATACTTTTTGAATTTTTTGAATTTGAAGTTTGGAAAAATGTAGTGCAATGTAAAGGTGGGCATACACGATGCGATGATTTGATCAAATTTTCGCTTCATTCCAACTGGGAGCTCATTCAATTAATTCAAAGGTCCTCAATAACTACTAACCAGCTATAGTTAACTACCTATATTTGGCCTCCACTGAATTGATGCGATCATCGCGTTCTGTGCGCCCAGTTTCAGGTAGTAGTACCTACAAATCGTTAACTACCAATTCCTACCTTTGAATTAACTGAATGAGCTCCCAGTTGGCATGAAGCGAAAATTTGATCAAATCATCGCATCGTGTATGAAGTCTTTAACGCTTAGAGACAATAAGCCCAATTTTAGAGGCGCCATCGTAACTATAATATCTATTTAGACTATTTCTGTTTCTTTTTCACTTTAGGCATTCGATAGAGAGAAAACTTTTTACTTTGCTATTAAATTTACGATGGCACCTCTAAATTGGGCCTAATAAAGTTTGACATACACGATGCGATGATTTGATCAAATTTTAGCTTCATGCCAACTGGGCACTCATTCAGTTAAAGAAAAGGCAGGAATTGGTGGTTCACGATTTGAACCACTTCCTGAATGTTGATTAACTCTTGTAATTGTAATTTTACTCGAGAAATGGTCAGAACTAAAGTTGCTTATAATTTGATTTCCTACATTTTTGTTTCCCATTAACTTTTTCTATGATTGATATTTTTCAAATAAAACGAAAAAGGTATCTAGATGTGCAATTTTCTTTCTTCTATAACTATAACGCCCCGCCGCTTTTGCGTAGGCGGCAAACAGGGTTATCGGGAGAATAATACGGCAACAGTCACTGAAATGAGATAGGTATTTTTCATGACAATCAGATTATCCCTCTGGTTGTAATTGTAATAGCTCTATGATCTGATATAGGTACGCCAACCTATAATGGTCCGGCTACAACTACGCCCAACGGCGAAGTTATCGTCACTGGGGGCTCATTTAACTAATTCAAACGGTAGTAGTTGGTTGTTCACGATTTGAACTACTACCTGAAGCTGGGCACAAACGATGCGATGATCGCATCAATTCATCAGATCAGTCCAGCGAGGTCCTAATATAGTTGCATTGCCGGTAGGTAGGTAGTTACTCGTATTGAGGAATCAAAATGACACCCCTATTTTATTCGAAAATGTATTAACAAAAAAATGATGGGTATCAAAGTTGCAGAAAATCAAATTTCAAACAACTTTGATTTCGATGATTTCTCATGAAAAATTGAAGAAATTTATTGAAGAAGTTATTGAAGAAATGAAATGGTACAACCAACTATTTAAAAAAACAATCAATCCTACAAAAAGTTGATGGGAATCAAAGTTGTAGAATATCAAATTTTAAACAACTTTTGTTCCCATAACTTCTGCTGTAAAATTGAAATAACACAAGTTATTGAAGAAATGATATGGTACCACCAACTGTTTAAAAAAATATCGATCCTACAAAAAGTTGATGGGAATCAAAGTTGTAGAAAATCTCATTTCAAACAACTTTTGTGTCCCATAACTTCTGCTGTAAAATTGAAATAACACAAGTTATTGAAGAAATGAAATGGTACCACCAACTATTTAAAAAAAATATCGATCCTACAAAAAGTTGATGGGAATCGAAGTTGTAGAAAATTTAATTTCAAACAACTTTTGTTCCCATAACTTCTGCTGTAAAATTGAAATAACACAAGTTATTGAAGAAATGAAATGGTACCACCAACTGTTTAAAAAATATCGATCCTACAAAAAGTTGATGGGAATCAAAGTTGTAGAAAATCTAATTTCAAACAACTTTTGTTCCTATAACTTCTGCTGTAAAATTGAAACAACGCAAGTTATTGAAGAAATGAAATGGCACCACCAACTATTTAAAAAAAATATCGATCCTACAAAAAGGTGACGGGATATAAAGTTGTAGAAAATCAAATTTTAAACAACTTTTGTTCCTATAACTTCTTCTGTAAAATTGAAATAACATAAGTTATTAAAGAAATGAAATGGTACCACCAACTATTAAAAAAAATATCGATCCTACAAAAAGTTGATGGGAATCAAAGTTGTAGAAAATCTCATTTCAAACAACTTTTGGTTCTATAACTTCTGCTGTAAAATTGAAATAACACAAGTTATTGAAGAAATGAAATGGTACCACCGACTATTTAAAAAAAATATACCGATCCTACAAAAAGTTGATGGGAATCAAATTTTAAACAACTTTTGTTCCGACAACTTCTGATGTCAATTTATGTAACACAAGTTATTGAAGAAACAAAATGGTACAACTCTCTATTAAAAAAATATCGATCCTACAAAAAGTTGTTGGAATCAAAATTGTAGAAAATCAAATCTCAAACAACTTTTGTTCCGACAATATTTTTCGAATAGGATTTCTTTTTTTTTTTAAATCTTTATTAAAGTGATTTTTCGCATAGCGAAAATGTCGCACTAGTAGGGAAAACAATTACATCTTAAATATTTACAATGAATTAGTCCTATTAGCTAGACCTGCTTTCACCATGGCTAGTATCTTCTTTGTCTCATCAGATGTAGGTTGAGCTAAATACGAATTACATAAACCAATGGAACTGTCCTGGAATAACAGGCGTCTGGGCGCCTCGTTCCGGACGCATTCCATCAAAATATGGTAGGTATCTTCTATTCTCAAGCAGTCGCAACAGAGCGGCGAATCGGTCTTGCGCATGAGGTGGGCAAACATATTCAATGGAATGTGTCCGGAACGAAGCCGTAATAATAAGACTAGGTCCTGCCTACAGAGCCGACAGTTATCTATCCACGGCGAGTTTAGCGGTTGCGGCTGAATAGTTTTAAACCATATACCTTTTTCTAAAGATCGTTCATCGAAGTACTCCTTCCATAGGTTACGACACATATCTTTGACTAGGTATAAACAGTCGTTATGAGTAGGGAGCACAGTAAAACAGGTTCCATCGCTGCATGCTTCTTTGGCTAATCTATCAGCTGTATCATTCCCATAAATACCTACGTGGGAGGGGATCCATTGAAGTAAAATGAGATATCCTCTTGACCGAGCTAACGAAGTGAGAATAGTCAGGAGACCAAATCGAAAGCAAAATCGTCGAATTAATAGGGATATTAAATCGACGATTTTGCTTTCGTATGCACGGATATTGATTTTCCCCTAGGTACCTATATAGGTCGCATTTTTTTAACGAATCTCGACGCAGTGACGAAACTTGTACAAAGGTTCTTAAATCTATACCTATATGAATGTTTTTGTCGTCGGTGATTTTGAGTGAGGGGTGAAGTGGGGGGGGGGGGGGACCACCTCGGGAGTATACCCTTGCGAACTAAAAGGATATTTTTTGATTCAGTTCACAGTTCACATAGAACCTCCTCCTTTTTGGAAGTCGGTTAAAAAACTATACGTTACCTACTTATAATGGAATATCAAACGAGATATTGAATAGAAGAATTAAGTACTTATATCAGTTTTTATGATGATGATATTTTTTTTAGATTATATGTTTTGATGTTTGTAAAGTTCTCAAATGGAAACCACGTACCTACCGGCAAACGCAGCGTAGGACGTCCACCGGCTCGTTGAACCTTTGATAAAAGCCGATGGATTCAAGCTGTATCCAACCGGGATTTTTGAAAATCCATAGGGGAGGCCCATGTCCAGCAGTGGACATCCTACTGCTAATATATCATACGTCCACCAAGTCGGTCAACGTCCACCGTACTATGTGCCCTGCCTATTGCTATTCCACCTTTCTAATCGTAATCCTAGATAGGGGAGAAGAGGCGGGTTGGTTATAATATAATATTTATGAATTCTACTGGTTTTCCAAAAAGTACTATAAATCTACCACACTACCAAATTTACATCGAAAATCTACTATGATAGTAGTCAATCTACTTCACTCTGGCAAGAAAACATCGCGCGAAGTTTAGCGCGCCAATCTTCGCTGCAGGTGTGGCCAGAAACTTCGTCTGCGCCCGACGACGATGTACATCGCGCGATGCTTCGGGCGAAGCTTCGCGCGCAGATCTGGCCACGCCAGCACAGAGTAATAATCGGCCAAGTACGAGTCTGACTCGCGCACGGAGGGTTCCGTACTGTATGGGAGCCCCCCATAAATATTTATTTAATTTTAATTTTATTATTTATTATTGAAGTGAATATACAACTAAATATTCTGTGACAATTTTAGGCATCTACCTGTTAATATAGAGCATTACCATTATTAATACAAAGCGAAAAACGACTAAAAATCAGGTTTGTTCCTGAGCCCCTCTTCAGTTTTTAGTATTTGTTGTTATAGCGGCAACAGAAATACATCATCTGTGAAAATTTCATAAACATATTTGTAAGAAAAGTTTGTTTTCCTTTTTAGAGTTCCGTAGTAAAACGAGAACCCTTATAGCTTCATTGTGTCTGTCCGTCGGTCCGTCCTCATGCTATAAAACCTTACAACTTCCAGATTTATGAACCAAAGCTGACTGTTGAACTCGCAGTTGACAACTTATTTTGCTTTATAAGTGTACTTCTGTTTTTTTTTTAGAATCTGTTCTTCTGAGTATCTGTCTTTTTGAGAACAAAGAGCCCCGTCCGGGCCGTAGACAGAACACTAATGTGAGACGTCCCGTCCCGTCCACGGCTCGGACGGGGCACGGCCCGGCCCGTTCTTATATAAATCATCCCAAGCCCACAATTAAAAATTACGGACTACTAAAATATTTTAATAACATACATAGAACTGTGTACTAAGTTCCGTCAAGATTAGTTGAAAAAATGTGACCTTTTGTGGAAAACCAACATCCAAACTAACATCCGGTACTTTTATTAATTTCGAGTTGATCTGAACAACGGGAAAAAATATTCCCATTGGCTAGACTAGTCTGACCATCAATCTGACCAGTGGGAAACACCCAAAAAAATTGCCCATCTCGAAACTGAAACGCTCGCTCGGTCTACAAAGGCGTAATGAGGTAGTTGGATAAAATATATAACTTTAGAAACAGGAAATAAATTTGATTATGGAAACTAGCGCGGCTTTCGCACTTTTTAGGGTTCCGTACCCAAAGGATGAAAAACGGACCCTATTACTAAGACTCCGATGTCCGTCTGTCCGTCTGTGGTCTGTCTGTCACCAGGCTTTATCTCATGAACCATGATAGCTAGACAGCTGAAATTTTCACAGATGATGTATTTCTGTTCCGTTATAACTACAAATAGTAATACTAAAAACAGAATAAAATAAACATACAACAAACGTGATCTTAGGAGTTTTTTTGCTCGCTATTAATAATGGCAAGAGAAATGGGGTTAAAGAGGCCCCAACAAGGTACGGAACCCTTCGTGCGCGAGTCCGACTCGCACTTGGCCGATTTTCATTTAGAGTATAACTCAGCAATAACTCAAGACAGACTTTAGTTTTGATCGCATTTGCGGGCCTCTATCAATTTCGAGTAGATACCTACTTATTGTCTAACTCGCGAAAACATTTCGCATAGCACAGGAAAATGTAGATGAAGAAAGATTTCATTAGGTAGGTAAGTAAGTTCGTATACTTAGGCCGAGTGGATAGCCCTGGTTTCAGAGTTTTTAGGCCGCCTGAAGGCCTCTGACATGGCTAAACAGTTAAAACAACCGGGACCTACAATGTAACGTGTTATCCAAGCCACGGTAGCGCTCAGTTGGAAGATGCCACCCGCGGTAGATTTCATTAGGTAGGTACATAGACATACACACAATATGCCATATACCTACTTAGGTGGGTCACCAAAGTTGCAATATGAGTGCCCCCCTACCCTTAATTTCTAAAGCATACCTACAAGATAGAATCTTATAAGTATCTGAGTTTTTAGATTATAATTAGTAATATTTATTTCTAATAAAGTATTTGATCACTGGGGGATATAAATTAAAAGGAACATTTACACTTGCTTACAGCTCAGAGGTCATTGACCTTAGAAACTTTCTGTGTGTACCCTAATTAATAATAATCTAACGGCATCATAAAAATTGCGTATTATCATAATGATATACATATAGGTACTTACCTATAATAATTATCATCTAATTGTAGCGCTCGTAGCGTAAGTAGTTTGACTAGGTGTTTGTCAGCGATCACGTTCCGCAAGGTCAGTATAGGTACCTATTTGGAAGGGTGACCGCGGGTGGCATTTTCCAACTGAGCGCTACCGTGGCTCGGATGACACGTCAAATTGTAGTAGTACATTTCTGTTTTCTGTAACGTCAAACCAGATTCTGTGCGTCAAACGATAGGTAACTCCGAAATGTATGGAACTGACAATGCCTGCGGAAATGTTTTATCACGTCATGCTAAGTTATTATTCCTTAGCGTGTATGGAAAAACGTATTGATGTATTTCGGTTAGACCTGCTGGGCTAGCCACCCAGCCTATAAAAACTTATACTTTTCTTTATACCTACGAGTTCTCGAGCTCGATAGCATAAGTACCTACCTACTTAAATACTAAAGTTATAAATTAATAAGTAGGTACAAGATTTTGTTTAGTACCTAAACAGTCGGAATTTAAAAAGTTGCGCATCATGGTTATAGGTACTACCTACTACTTATCATTATGAACAACTTTTACTGTGGACCAACAACGTTCTCGAAAATAAATCATCTGTTCCACACACAAAGTTCATTGACTCTCGACAAAATACACTACAGTGACACAATCAATTTATTCTACATTTATGTAGAATAACATGACACAATCAATTTATTCTACACTAGCGACCCGCCCCGGCTTCGCACAGGTTTATTTTACAAATAAACCTTCCTCTTGAATCACTCTATCAATTTAAAAAACCGCATCAAAATACGGTGTGTAGTTTTAAAGATATAAGCATTACATTGGGACATGGGGACAGCGGAAGCGAGTTTGTTTTATACTATGTATTGTAGTGATGATACGAGTATTATGTAGAATAAATTGATTGTGTCAATCTTTGATTATTTATTGTCTAAAAATAATCAAAGAGTCAGATATTAGATATTTTTCACGATTTCGGGGTTGGTGCTCTAGGTACCAACACCATCAATTTATCTACCAATTATACCTATTCGAAAATCGGTCAATCCGTTTTGGACTATCTACGGTTTCGGAGAAGTTCCGTCGATGACAAAGTAGGTACAATGTGACACAAAATGTTTATATTTATACCTATTAGTAGATACTATATAGATACTTAGATACATAGAAATCGCTTCATAATAAATAATCTGAATTACGATCATACCTACCTACTTATACGAGTAGGTAAGTACTTACCTACCTATTCGTAAATTGTCCACAAAGGAATTTTTATTTTTTTATTTCGGGAAAGTCCTTTCCGGACTTCCGGTATCCTAGTAGCGTGTAGCTAACATCACAGTTCACAGCATCACAGAACTTAGCACTGGGCTTCAATCCGCCATGAAGTTTGATTCGGTCTATAGAAAACAATAAACGTTCAATAAATCCAAATTAATTTGTTTCTAAATGTTCTGTACAACTAATAATAATAAATTAATTTTCAGTTTTTTTCTCATTGTCTCAAAAAGTTAAGATACTGATATGCTCGAAATTATTTTAAAAGTAGGTAATTTTTGAGAGGATGTAAAAGTTCGGCTACCAATCAGGCAATTTGTTTTGAAGTTACCTTATTATTAGCAATAAGCTTTATAAAATATGAATAATTACCTTGTCTGCGATTAAAAGTGCAATATTTAGGAAATAACAACTATTTCAATGCAGTTTCAACACTGTTTTGTGCCATAATAATCAGTAAACCCTAGCTCTAAAACACGATAAACACAATTTTCTTGCGTTCCCGCCAAAACTTCGAAAAGTAGCTCAAATTATGGTTAAAAGACGCCGCGACACTTTGTTCCTCCGCCCGCCGTCGTTGCCAGAGTTGACAGCTCTAACAGCTATTGTTACGATTTTCGGGAAAAAAGTCGTCTACTCAAGGAAAGAAAGGGATGACAAATTGTGTTTTAGGTTACATAATGAAATGTTAAGCTAGCCAACCGGCCTATACGTACTTACTTATGAAATGTTTATTTATAACGTAGTTTCGATGAGATCGCGAGTTCCATTTTTATCCTTCTAAAAAGTCCGTGGACCTATTATGGTGTATTTTTTTGAAAGGTTGAAATATAATATGAATTTTAAATAATTTGAAGTTTTGTTTTCATACCTATCTAGGTATATCTAGCACAGCATGACATAAATAGCTTAAAAAATACAATTTGATAGACATGCATAGTAGATAGTAGCTAGGTTTCTGCGTCGATAAACTTCACCGATATTTTTGTATTAAAAGCCGTTGATAAAAACTTGATTAAAAGTTGTTTTTTCCTCTCCATGCAAAAATTAACCTCAACTGGGCGAAGTAAAGCGTAATATATAATGGCGCTATAACCAGGGAAAACTGTTTTTTATAGAAAGCTAAATTGAACCTTGTGCAATGTGAATTAGCAATGCAGCATGGCAAAGGGACAAATTGTCTTTCCACCACTATATTCCCTCGAAAAGAAAATATAGTGTATATTGACAATGACAACTGACATTAAAAGTGGATAAAATGGTTTTCTCCCTTTGCTGTGCTACCCGGGCAGCTGGTTGTGATAAAATAAATGTTTAAGTGGGGTTCCATACAACAAACGTAATTTTTTTAGGATCACTTGCTGAGCATAAAATCACAAACTGCTGCTAGTACCAGGTGGAGCTTCAAGCGCCATCTTGAAAAAAAAAGTTATTAAAATTATTAGGTTGTGTGTTAAAGCTAAATTGAACCTTGTGCAATGTGAATTGGCAATGCAGCATGGCAAAGGGACAAATTGTCTTTCCACCACTATATTCCCTCGAAAAGAAAATATAGTGTATATTGACAATGACAACTGACATTAAAAGTGGATAAAATGGTTTTCTCCCTTTGCTGTGCTACCCGGGCAGCTGGTTGTGATAAAATAAATGTTTAAGTGGGGTTCCATACAACAAACGTAATTTTTTTAGGATCACTTGCTGAGCATAAAATCACAAACTGCTGCTAGTACCAGGTGGAGCTTCAAGCGCCATCTTGAAAAAAAAAGTTATTAAAATTATTAGGTTGTGTAGAGAATAAAATTTCGCATATTTTGTTTCCAGCAAACTTATCACTATAAGTGATAAGTTTTACAAAAAAGTTTACTGATCAAACTAAGATACATATAAACAAGATTTAAATAATAAAATATCCGATTAATTTTAAATCTTGTTTATTATGTATCTATCTACAAAAAATGTTCAGATAAAATATACGGAACTGTCGATGACATGTGTGAAGATACTTTTAATGTAAGCGTAAGCTAAAATGTATAAAGTTTTTAATTTTTTGTTTTACAAAAAATATTTTCTTCACTTTATTTTCAAAACCTGAATTTTAGGGGATTCCGGGATTGATTTGTGGGGAAACCAAGACAGTCATCTGGTAACACTGTCTTTCTTTTCGGTTCACAATTCACAATACTGAAGTGAAGGGCAGTTTTTTATTTTCAATATTTGTATTTGTGTATATCAAGGATTCTACTCTACGCTGGTGAGTTATTTAATGGTTATTTACGTGATTATGATTAGGAAAGTTGTATTGATAGTTGATTCACAGCTATTTGTCTTGTTTTCAGCCATGTCTACGAGAACATACGGAAAATTTGGGCCTCTTGTTGGCGCCATTGATGACTGCAATTGCAAGATTCATAATATTTAAAGTTGAATCGTCTGATGTGGGTAAGTAGACCAGATATAAGGAAATATTATATCGGATAATACTTAAAAACTAGTATTTATCTCTATTGCGTCTGTCAACCTGTAGGTACCTACGCTAAATGTTTCCCTGGGTACCCACTTGTTTTCGTCGGAAGTTTTGCTAAGATCTCCTTTTTTTTTAGTTGCTATGCATCAGGAAGAGCTCGAGAAAATGTGTCCTCAAGAAGGATGGGTGGAGCAAGACCCCTACGCGATAATTGGCGCTGTCAAAACCTGTATCGCTTCAGCAGTGGAAAAGTTGGTGGCGTTAGGCGGGACACCCAAGGTTTATGTTCATTTATTTGGTTTCATAGTTGCTATCTACCTTGCAGTTTATTTCTGACACATTCTATTTTTAAAAACTGTTATTTTAATCTGCACTGTTGGGTCAAAAATCTCTGTGTAAAATTAACTGCAAGCAAGATAATAAGATCGATTTCTGACTAAGACTCCCATTAATAACTTCTCGCAAAAGTGGCATTACAGGAGCTAATTATAGGCCAAAACAATCTTCTTGGCAGATGTGAAGTTAGCTACAAGCTGTGACCCCAACAAAACCTAATCCTCATATAGCTGTTATGTGAGCTTCAGTCAGAATATGACTCAGGCTCTAGGCTGAATCACACAACTTGGCAGCTGTGATATTAGCTACAAGTTAACCTAATCCCTGTGCAGCTGTAAAGTTTTGCAGCTTGTATTACAGCCGCCTAATTGTATTGATTCAGCCTAAAAATTAAATGAAAAGAAGGATGGTGTTACAATATGACTCTGTGTTTACAGGATATAGTAGCAGTGGGTGTGACAAACCAGCGAGAGACTACGCTTGTGTGGGACCGCATTTCTGGAAAACCATTGCACAATGCTATAGTGTGGCTTGATTGCGGACTGGTTCCACCATTGACAAGTTACTAGATACAGTACCCAACAAAACACGAAACCAGAACTACCTTAAGGTATGTATTTTTATTCCATCCATCCATCCGTCAGCCATAGGATGTCCACTTCTGGACATAGGCCTCCCGTAGAGGTCTCCAATAAAGCTGGTTAGTAGCGGCTTGCATCAAGTACAATCCTGTGATTTCTATGAGGTCATATGTCCACCTCGTGGCTGGACGTCCTATGCTGAGATTGTACATGAAGTGTTATTGTGTGTTTTCAATTAAGCTTATAATATGGCTTGACTGGGATATATCGACTGAGGTGCAGCAATGTACAAGTACAGACATTTATTTTTATGTTAATTATTTTTTCATTTAAATATTGTGAGGCAAATGTTTTGATTCTGGTTTTTCCTCAACAAAGTTGAAATTTGTAATCATCCATCAGCCATAGGATGTCTACTGCTGGACATAGGCCTCCTCTAAAAATCTCCATTAATACCAACCGGTAGTGGCTTGCATCCAGCAGAATCTTGCAGTCTTAATGTGATAATCCGTCCACCTCATGGGTGGATTTCATACTGTACTGTACTATTTATTCATGCGGACCAAATGTAACTTTTACAAGTGTCTTTTATACTTTTAAGGACTTTTATAAGTGTCACTGCAACATAAATCCAACCCCACCTTTAGTGTAATCAAGTAGATGGCTAATATATCTTTGCTTTTGCAATTTCAGATTTATGGCTTCATATCGGAAGGTCCATTGGCAGGCGCCCCTATATCCGGCTGTCTCGGAGATCAGCAAGCGCCTTTAGTCGGACAGATGTGCTTGCAGAAAGGCCAAGCGAAAGCCACGTATGGTACTGGATGTTTCGTCCTGTATAATACTGGCGATGTTCGAGTCAACTCAACTAGAGGTCTCCTGACTACCGTGGCGTACCAATTCGGCAGTGACAACCCACCGGTCTACGCTTTAGAAGGATTGGTGAGTATCTTCATATTTTTCTTCTTTGTATTTGTAACTTTTTAGGGTTCTGTACCCAAAGGGAAAAACGGGACCCTATTACTAAGACTTCGATGTCCGTCTGTCTGTCTGTCACCGGGCTGTATCTCATGAACCATGATAGCTAAGCAGCTGAAATTTTCACAGATGATGTATTTCGGTTGCCCCTATAACAACAAATACTAAAAACAAAATAAAATAAGGGGGGCTCCCATACAAAAAAACCTGATTTTTTAGCCGTTTTTCGCTCTATATTAATAATGGTAACAGGTAGATGCTTGAAGTTTTCACAGAATATTTAGTTGTATATTCACTTTAATAATAAATAATAAAATAAAATAAATATTTAAGGGGGGCTCCCATACAGTACGGAACCCTCCGTGCGCGAGGCCGACTCGTATGGCAGATTATTTTTATTTTGCATAGGTTTGTGTTTGACTACTTACTGCCTGATTTGAAGCAGATATGCGGTCTAGGGTGTAGCACCTTACGCTTACCTAGAAGATACCTATTTACTCGGGATTTGAAGATCCACTTAAAAATAAAGCACTAACGAACTCAGTACAGCCATCGATTAGGTGGACCATTGAATGGGCCTGCATTCAACTTCCTACCGGGCTTATTGGAAATCCACAGGAAGGCTAATGCCCAGCAGTGGGTCCTACGGCTAATAATGATAAATGACGCCGTCAGTATCAGAATGATTGGAGGCTCGGTCCAGCTTTCTGTAAAACAGAAGTCTTCTTTCTCCAATTGGCCATCTCTCATCCAGGACCCGTCATCGTCTCTCTGCGAGATCAAATCAACAAGTTAAAATGGCAGTGGACAGGGAACATAGCACAAAGGACTGATGACCAATGGAGTCGAAAATTTGGAGATCACGCACTGGCAAGTGCAGTGTAGGACGTTCACCCATAAGGTGGACGGCTGACCCCATTAAGACCTTAGAATCGCACTGGATGCAAGAGCCGCGTCCAACCGAGATCTATAGGGGAGGCTTATGACCAGCCTTGTGCGTTCTATGGCTGGCTGGCTTACATAAAGTATGCAATTTTGTATTTCTAACACACTCTGCTCTATATTTCAGGTAGCAGTTGCAGGGGCAGCGCTGGGCTGGCTGAGAGAAAACGGGCCTGCTGAAAATAATATTTAACATAAAGTGGAGCATCCTATATATCATATGTACATACGGCGATGAGCGTGTTCGCTGCAATAGCTGGCTAGGTAAACACTTCACGTTGAATAAAACAGGTTCTGTTCTGTACCTACGATCTACCACAGCTGTTATGAGTGAACGCGCACACCGCACTTATATTTTATTATAGTTTCTTTTTTTCCTTGATGTTCAGATATGTTGAGAATTAATAGAAAATTAAGACATTGTGTTAAATTATCTAATGATGAGAACCTATTGTCAAGACAAACCAAATCTTGGTTTTTAGACAATATTTAATGTAATCACTATTGTTTTAAGTATTTGAATAAATAAAAAAAAAAGATCTAGCCGAGAAGGCAACAGAAAACGGAAGCGTTGTATTTGTACCGGCTTTCAGTGGACTATACGCTCCGTATTGGAGACAGGACGCCAGAGGGTAATAAAACTTTCTGAGGCTTGCTTCATGGAAATAGACACCACTAACTGCAGCGAATAATGCTTTCATTGTAATGTCATTGTGTTAACCAGCATTACTGTAAATGCAAACTTCTTGGCGGCTGAGAAGCTAGCGACAGACCTGCTTGAGCTTTTTGAGCTTGCGCTGCTAACATATTATTATTAATACACTAGCAGTATATTAATAACTGCGCAACCATTAGTCTCGTGATCACAGCCACCAAGAAATTTGATCCACACTATATATATAGTATTTCCGAAAATTAAAATTCGAAAATTGAGAAAAAAAAATAATTTAATGCATATAGAAGCGTTTAAAAATTTAAATTAAACAAACTTTTTAATTTAAATTTTTAAACGCTTCTGTTGATGTTTATTTTGTTCCCTTTTGTTTTTAATTTTCTATATTTAAAGAACAGAATAGTTTCAGTATAATCATTAGCAAAAACAGTCTAATATTTTTAGTTAGTTTGGATTGGTTGCTCTAGTTACTTTGTTATAGTTTAGGGTCATTAATTTTATTATTTAATTAAGAAGTAGGTATATTGAGTATACAGATAAATTATGTAATTGTTCATCTTAGCAATCTAAAAATAGTTATAAAAGATTATAATACCTTTTCTTAAGAGCTTAATAAACAAAGCAAGATTCCCAGTGATATTTCTTTTGAGAAATTCAATTTTATTTCAATTGATGGGTAGATCATAAAACCATGTAATATTTATAATAAAATATTTAATCTGCATAATCGATGAGGTGTGACGATTTCATCATAAATAAGTTGACAGTTATTGCATTTTTTAAGGTATTTACATTTTTTTGTATTGTTATATTTTCCCTGGGTGATGTTTTATGATTGGTTGTTTTTAGTTCTTCGTTTTTGTTATTTATTTTTCTTTGTACTGGCTGATGTGTAAATATTGAATGTATCTTCTCAGTCATCAAGTTCCTGCATTTTTTGGGATATGAGATTTCCAGTCTTCTCGAGTCTAAGTCAACACTGCAATTGAAACATTAGTGTCAATAATATTCTTTGTTGCACTTCACGACTTCTGTGTTGTGAAATAGATTATTTGAATTTGGGCTCCTACTGAATCTGGAATTAAACTCTACTGTAATAAAAAAATAATAAGAATTATGCAATGGTAGTACAAAGTAGTATTTCCTTAGAATTTTGGTCGTTCGAGAATTATTTTTTGTATATGTGGTTCTGCGTCCATGTGTTCATTTGACAAGTTCGAAATGTTCTGTCTGAAATGCAATTACTGTAGTAAAAAATAAGTCTTAAAATTTTTTTACAAGGTGTTATTTTTTTATCATATTGGTCCGGCGAGAATTGTATTTCTGCGTCCATTAATATCTGGAACGCTAAAAATGTTAAATCTGGAATGAAACTACTCTGGTAAAAATTAATACTCAAAAAATTATACAAAGTGTTCTTTTTTTATAATATTGGTCCGAAATAATATTTCATGGCTCTGCGTCCATGATTGTTATTTGGCATGCTAAAATGGCTAAATCTGGAATTAAACTACTGTAATAAAAAAATAAGAAGTCCCCAAAAATTATGCAATGGTGGTACAAAGTGTTATTTACTTAGAATTTTGGTCATTTTGGAAATGAAGTTTTGGTAGTAACTATTTATTATATTACATGGTTCTGCGTCCATGTGTTGATTGCAATACTATTTTTTTTTTAATTTAATTATGTTGGTCCGATGAGAATTGTGCACCTATTTTAATAACATATACCGATAAAAATATCAATTTGATCCAGCGAGAATTATGTACCTATTTTTATAACATGGTTCTGTCTATGTATGTATGGGTTTAACATGTTTAATATAAATTTATGAAGATTGTTATAACATGGTTCTGTCCATGTATGGGTTTAACATGTTAATATAAATTTATGAAGATTGTACATAATAAAATGGTACGGTGAGAATCATCCACCCATTTCTAAAACATGGCTATGTATCCATGTACGGGTTGGGCATGTTAATAATAATGCAATAACTGTCAACTTATTTATGAAGCTTGTATAAATAGAAACATTAATTCTTCAGCGCATTCATTGGTAGCGCTCGTAGCGTAGTTTGACTAGGTGATTGTCAGCGATCACTGAAATTAAGCAACGTTCCGCACGGTCAGTACTTAGATGGGTGACCGCGGGTGGCATTTTCCAACTGAGCGCTACCGTGGCTCGGATGACACGTTAAATTGTAGGCCCCGGTTGTTTTAACCGTTTAGCCATGTCAGAGGCCTTCAGGCGGCCTAAAAACTCTGACAACAGGGCTAGCCACCCGGCCTATACGAACTTACTTACTAATTCTTCATTAGTTTGGTCCGGCGAGAATCATCACCTACTTCTAACATGGTTTTATGGGTCCATGTGTAGGTGTGGCATGATAATATAATTATATGTATGAAGCATGTTCACAAGGAAATGTTTCTTGGTCCGGCGAGAATCATGCACCTACTTTTATAACATGGTTCTATATATGGGGTTAACTTTCAACTTTCATGGTTAATATATATTTATGAAGCTTGTACAAATAGAAACAGTAACTTCATTATTTTGGCGCGTCGCGAATTATGCGCCTAATTTTAATAACATGGTTCTGTGTCCATGAGTTAGTTTGACATATATTTATGAAGCTTGTACAGAGGGAAACATTGTCTTGGTCCGGCGACAATTATCCACCCATTTTTATAACATGGTTCTATGTCCACGCACGGGTTGAACATGTGAATATTTATTTAAGAAATTTGTACAAACAGAAAATATAATTCTTCATTATTTTGGTCCGGTGCGAAATATGCACCTATTTAAAAAATAAAATGGTTCTGTGTCCATGTATTAGTTTGACATATATTTATGATGCTTGTACAGAGGGAAACATTGTCTTGGTCCGGCGAGAATTATCCACCCATTTTTATAACATGGTTCTATGTCCACGCACGGGTTGAACATGTGAATATTTATTTAAGAAATTTGTACAAACAGAAAATATAATTCTTCATTATTTTGGTCCGGTGCGAAATATGCACCTATTTAAAAAATAAAATGGTTCTGTGTCCATGTATTAGTTTGACATATATTTATGATGCTTGTACAGAGGGAAACATTGTCTTGGTCCGGCGAGAATTATCCACCCATTTTTATAACATGGTTCTATGTCCACGCACGGGTTGAACATGTGAATATTTATTTAAGAAATTTGTACAAACAGAAAATATAATTCTTCATTATTTTGGTCCGGTGCGAAATATGCACCTATTTAAAAAATAAAATGGTTCTGTGTCCATGTATTAGTTTGACATATATTTATGATGCTTGTACAGAGGGAAACATTGTCTTGGTCCGGCGACAATTATCCACCCATTTTTATAACATGGTTCTATGTCCACGCACTTGTTGAGCATGTGAATATTTATTTAAGAAATTTGTACAAACAGAAAATATAATTCTTCATTATTTTGGTCCGGTGCGAAATAATACCTATTTAAAAAAAATGCTTCTGTGTCCATGTATTAGTTTGACATATATTTATGATGCTTGTAAATACATAAGGAAACATTATTTCTGTCCGGCGAGAATCATGCACCTACTTTTATAACATGGTTCTGTGTCCATGTATTAGTTTGACATATATTTATGATGCTTGTACATAAAGAAACATTATTTCTGTCCGGCGAGAATCATGCACCTACTTTTATAACATGGTTCTGTGTCCATGTATTAGTTTGACATATATTTATGATGCTTGTACATAAAGAAACATTATTTCTGTCCGGCGAGAATCATGCACCTACTTTTATAACATGGTTCTGTGTCCATGTATTAGTTTGGCATAATTATTTATGAAGCTTGTATATAAGGAAACATTATTTCTGTCCGGCGAGAATCATACACTTACTTTTATAACATGGTGCTGTGTCCATGTATTAGTTTGGCATAATTATTTATGAAGCTTGTATATAAGGAAACATTATTTCTGTCCGGCGAGAATCATGCACTTACTTTTATAACATGGTGCTGTGTCCATGTATTAGTTTGGCATAATTATTTATGAAGCTTGTACATAAGGAAACATTATTTCTGTCCGGCGAGAATCATGCACCTACTTTTATAACATGGTGCTGTGTCCATGTATTAGTTTGGCATAATTATTTATGAAGCTTGTACATAAGGAAACATTATTTCTGTCCGGCGAGAATCATGCACCTACTTTTATAACATGGTTCTGTGTCCACGTACGGGTGGGGCAAGTTAATATACATACATGAAGCGTGACCAAATAGAACATTACTTCTTCATTATTTTGGTCCGGCGCGAATTGTGCACATCCATACCAATATTATAAAGGGGAAAGATTTGATGGTTTGTTTGCATCGAATAGGCTCCGAAACTACAGAGCCGATTTGAAAAATTCATCCACTGTTGGAAAGCTACACTATCCCCGGTGAACATAGAATATACTCGTATTATATTTTCCAAAAAAAATAGGGATCCTTATTATTTGTCTTCTTTAGTCAATCGTACCCGGGCGAAGCCGGCGGGCAGCTAGTATTCTAATAACATGGTTCTGTGTCTATGTATAAGTGTAGCATGTTAAAATATATTTATGAAGTTTGTACAGATGGAAACATTGTTTTGGTCCGGCGAGATTTATCCACCCATTTTTATAACATGGTTCTATGTCCACACACGGGTTGGGCATGTGAATATTTATTTAAGAAGTTTGTACGCACAAAAAATAATTTTTCATTATTTTGGTCCGGTGCGAAATATGCGCCTACTTTTATGACATGGTGCTGTGTCCATGTATTAGTTTGACATATATTCATGAAGCTTGTTCACAAGGAAACATTATTTTGGTCCGGCAAAAATTATGCATCAATTTTTATAACATGGGTTTGTGTCCACATACGGGTTGGGCATGTTTATATATATTTATGAAGATTGTACAAATAGTAACATTAATTCTTCATTATTTTGGTCCGGCAAGAGTTATTCATAATATTTGTATAAAAGTCAAGATTTCGCAATAGGATTGATGACATGTTTAATTGTTTATGTCTTACGTGAGAGGTATTTTACATTTCCAATAGTTGATTACGTGATGCTCCATCCTTGGCTACAACTTCGCTTTCCATCAGGCCTGTTGGTGGCGAATGTAGCCCTATGATGTATAAAATAAACCTCCTATATTCTGGAGCTGATGGTTCGATAAAAAAACTGAATAACAAATTGCAATGCATAAAAGTAGGCATATAGTATGGTACTTCTTCATCCAACTTCTAGTAGTGGCGTTTTGTCTGCGACAATACGCTGGTTTGCGTTGGCATATAGAGCCTAGAGACCATCAATGAAATCTTATCAATATAACAAAAGCATAATGTTATTAATATGTAACATACTCGTATTATTTGTAGCTACGTTCTTGCACTATTGTTGTCGAGGAATGGATAATGCTGTCATAAAACTACTTGATCGTCTGTCCTCTGTACCTCGTTTTCCCAGATTTCCTATATCTCTATCTTGCCACTCGTTTAATATGTCTTTTTAGAAAATCTGCTTTCGTGCTAATTTATTTCGCAGCAAAAAGAAAACGGAATCAAAAGATGAACTACATGATAAAATCATTGAACTTTCATATAAAGTTAAGCTTAATGTCTATTCCAAACAAAAGAGAAGATTGGGCCATTGAAAAATATATGGAGTTACAATATTAGAGCTCGTACAAACAAGATGTTATGACATTTTTTGACGGTTACGTTTTAGATCTGTATGATGATGTTCGGCGTAGTTGAACAATTAAAGAAAAGTACTTCGTAACATTTTTTCAAGAAATGGTGTGTGGCTATTTCATGTGTCCTTCCTGATTTTGACTAACCATTAATCCGTCTTCTGATATTCTGTCTATCATGTCAAGTTAATTATTTTTTTATTCAGGTGGCCTTACCTCTAGTAATAATTGGTAATAATAAATATCATAAAGTTATGGTAAATATTGGCATTGTGGCTTCTAATCACTGCTGTTGGAGTAGTTCGGTACCTAATTCGATTTCTTAGCGGAAATTGGAAATAAATAAAATCCGAAAATTAAAACAATTACTGCTTAAACTATACAATGGTAATGCAACTGTGTATTAACTTGGTTTGCTTAGCAATTATAATTATTGGTTAGTCTTTATGCTGTCGATGTAAGTAATTGGTCAACTTTCGATTTTTGCGAAGAGTAATAATTGTCAGTTATTTCAGTTCAGTAATAATGATGTAGAAATCCTGCATTCTTAGATGTATTTTTGAACAACGAATTAGTAAGAAAGTTCGTTTATGAAAGTTGGCTAGCCCTGGTGCTAGTTTTTAAGGCGCCTACAACTTATGTCCTAAACATAAACTGTTTTTCACCATTCTAACGCAAAAAATGGCACTGAGTGGACTAGATAAGTTTACTCAATAATCAACTAGGGGCCAGGTTCCGAGTGTGATGTTGCGCTATAACAGGTTTATTGGTTTTTATTGCACCCGGCATGAAATTTGTTTGATAGTTTCGCTTACGAACTGCAGCTGGAGAAGAAAATCTCGAAATTTCCAACTCGGAAAAATCCTAACATTTCTGCATGTACGCGTATCAGCGAGCTTCAGTTGTTCGCTAGGCTGCTCGAAGTAGATAGCTTGTTTTGAAGATAATGAATTTAACTTTTATTTTGACACTTGATGTACTGTAACATCGTTATTTACAGTGAGTTTGCTCTTTATATCTAATGTCCAAACCACGTACCTATATCGCGCTCAAGCCTCTACAGCAGTGGTTCCAAAAATGGACTGGGCTACGACCCATCTAATACAAGTTTTAAGTTTACAAGTTTAAACGTTACTAATATCAAATTTTAGTCTTTGCTTTGAGGTCAGTGTGTCGTTATACAGGCAGGGCCCACTCAATATTCGATCGCGATCCACCAGTCGGTCGCGACGAAACGACGATTGCGTCGAAACACGGCGAGCATCACCTACGTATAAAACATGGTTCTGTGTCCATGTATTTTTTTTATTTTTTTTTATTTTATTTATTAAGGCTTCACATTAATAACTACATTGGTTATAAACACTTACAATCTAATTTAACTTAATGTGCTATTTTTTTAAGGAAGCACAGCATGCATTTTACCTTACAATACAAGTAAAGAATATTACTAAAAATAAAATAAAAACTATATGTACATCATTAACTAATTATTAATAATGTACTATACTATTAACAATTCATAATGCACCATACTACCAGTATTTCATAAATGAATTAAATTAAAATATTACAATCTATTTGGCCATTTCGGCCTGAATAGAATTCAAATTAATTTTGAATTTAGACAAACTGTCTCCATATAATTATATCCAAATTACGATTATGTTGATATTCGTTAACGAGCCTACTTATTCTGGGAACTGGAGAGTTTGCACCTAACACGGTTCTACGGAAGATAGGAGCGAATGGAGTTATGGGTTTGCGCGGGTATCTAAATGGAACTCTGAATTTAAATTTGGCTAGAAGAATCCGACTGTTAACGCTGTTGTGCAGTAATTTGTGAATGAAAATTAAATCCAATTTTTTCCGACGGTCTTCCAAAGTTTGAATTTTGAAAAAAGCTAATCGTTTGTTGTACGAACTTAATACTTTTACTTTTCTTGCTGCGAAGGCCAGGTGCCATAGGAATCTTTTTTGTATCCTTTCTAGCCGTAATGAATGGACAGCATAATGCGGCCTCCAGACCGGACTGCAATACTCTAGCACGCTACGAACCAAACAGTTATACAATAATATTTTAGTACTAGGCTTGTGAAATTCTTTGCTGTTACGAATGAGAAATCCCAACATTTTTGAAGACTTTTTCATAATATTGTCAATATGAGGAATGAAAGTTAGTTTTTCATCAAATACCACGCCTAGGTCTCTAATGGTTTTTACTTTTTTTAATATAGTTGTTCCTATTTTGTAATTTGTGTTGATGTTGCGCATTTTCCTACTGAATGAAATTTGGCAGCATTTATCTGCGTTCAACACCATTCCGTTTAACTCGCACCATTTATATAAATTGCTCAGATCATTTTGTAGTTTTTCGACATCTTCAGCTGATTCGATTACTTTTAAGATTTTGAGATCATCAGCAAACATGAATGGAGTGCAACTGGTCAGACAGTCTGGGAGATCGTTTATGTGGTAGTTGAAGAAAAGAGGAGCGAAATGTGATCCCTGGGGAACTCCAGAATTTACTGTTGCTCGTGTTGTAGACGCAAAACCTGCTGCTACAACGTAAAAATCACGATTCCCCATGTAAGAGCGCATCCAATTTAGCATAGAACCCGAGTAACCATAAGCAGAAAGTTTCAAAAACAGCACAGCGTGGGAAATTTTGTCGAAAGCCTTGCTGAAGTCGGTATATACAACATCCACTTGTTTATTATTATCAATAGCTTCAGCAAGGGTTTCAACAAAGGTCACCAAGTTAGTACATGTAGAGCGCTGCTTTATAAATCCATGCTGATGGTCAGTAACTGATTGCTTAAAGTGTTGATACATATAAGGGAAAACAATGGACTCTAGAGTCTTAGCAAATGTCGAAATAATAGAGATAGGCCTGTAATTGCTTACGAGATTATCATCACCAGACTTAAAAATGGGAACGACTTTCGCTGTCTTCCATATATTTGGAAATAAACCTGATTTCAGGGACTTGTTATAAATTAAGCACAAAGGAATCGAGAGACTCGACGCGCATTTTTTGATAAATAAAGGCGGAACACCGTCTGGACCGGCTCCTTTGTTTGTATCTAGAGTTTCGAAAGCTCTTTGTATTTCATTTTGCGAAATTTGTAAATTAGAAAAGCAACGATTATTATTATTACATTTAGAAAGTTGACTAGAAAGGGCAAGGCTGCGTTCTTCGTCAATAACATCACTCTCGTCACGGTAAACTGATGAAAAATATTTCGTGAAGAGATTGCAAATGCTCTCTCCGCCAGTAACAGTTTCTGCTCCATTGGATAGTGAGGCAGGATACGTAGAGTTCCCTCTCCTTTTTGCTTTTATAAAGGACCAAAATAATTTCGGATGAGTCTTAATTTTATCTTCGATAAAGTTTTTGTATTTATTATAGCTTGCAGTCGCCAGTTTATCACAGCGTTTGTTTAATTTCTTGAGAACTATCTTGTCCATTGGATTTTTATAATTTTTGTATCTACGTAATATATTATTTCTCTCACGGATTGTTCTTATCACATTTTTATTAAACCATACAGGGTAATTTTAGTTTATAGCTCTCCGTAACGGGACATGAGATTCGATAATATTATTTAAAACGGCATAAAAACTATTCAACGCACCATCGACGTCACTGTGACTCTCGATTAAGGGTTCCCAATCAACTTAACAGATTTTATCATTAATTGTAATATAGTTACATTTATGGAAATTGCGCCTTAAAACATCTCTAAACCTTAGCTTGGAAATGCTCATATTTTGGATCTCAATAATTAATGGAGGGTGATATGTATCTATTTTACTTAGTTCAAAGTCTGATCTACTGACTTCGACAAAGTCCGAATTGGTCAAAACTAAATCTAATACTTTGTCAGTGCAATTCGGGACTCTGTTTAACTGTTTAAAATTATTCATGTCACAAAAATCAATAAGAGGTTGTGCTATTGTCGCTACTGAGTACTGACTATGAGGATTACCAACCAAACACCAATCAATGCAGCTTAAATTAAAATCTCCGATTATAAGTGTCTTTTGATTATGTTCTTCCGATACTCTATCACAGTTAGTTAGGAAATGTTTCAAATAATTTTTGTCTACAGGTGTAGGTATGTACGTAGCACACAAAACAATTTGGTTATATTCAGCGGAAGTTTTTATGTCTAATGTTAGCCATAGATCCTCACAGTCACCATCCCAGTGAGACATGCGCCTGACGCGTATTTTTTTGTTTACAGCAACGAGGACGCCACCTCCTTCCTCAATTATTTTATCTCTTCGCTTTCTTTTCATACTCAGTTTAGAGGTCTCTCTATCTCTCCTAAATACATTGTATCTTCCATCAAATAGTTCCGAAGAAAATACCGTAGAGTTCAACCATGTTTCTGTTAAAATAATTATATCATAATTTGAACTGGCTAGTTTTATTGTAAATGATGGTATTTTTGTCTTAAGGCCACGAACATTTTGATAGAAAATAAGTAACGAACTATCCATAATTATCACTAAATTAAGACAAAAACAGCAAGCTTATGAGGCGTTAAATGTTAAACTAACTTACTAATACAGTCCATGCTACGAATATATTTGAAATCCGACTCATCAGTTTTACGCATGTAAACTTTCCCATTTCTCACCCACACAAACTTATATCCCTTTTCTTTGCGGGCATTTCGGGCTGCAGCGTGTAAGGTTTTGTTGTGCGAAGACAGGTGCTCTGCGGCAAATATTGGTCTCTTCTCTCCTTTTATGCCCAGATGGGACGTATTTAATTTATTTCCGGGGTGAGATTTATTATATTTGATCACTGCTGCCAATACACCGTCACGTAGTCTCGGCGAATTTAGTTGAACTATGATGGATCTGGGTCTGGAGCTTGCGGGATTCATCTTGGCCACACGAGTGCAATTTAAAATATTTTCGTCTTTAATAGCGTTATATCCCACTGAGGCACACAGCTGCATCATCAAATATACTAAATTTTCTGATTTACTTTCAGGTACACACTGTAGTTCTATGTTGTTATTGCGATTTAACTGCTCCATCTGGTTGTATTTATGGTTTAGAATTGTAACGTTTTCACGCAATCTATCGTTTTCTTCCTGTAACATCTTGATTGTGTTACTGTTTTCAGTAGACTGTTTTTTCAAATCCTCGTACTGATTACTTAGGTAGTTAAACGAATCCCTCAACTCGGATATGTCGGCTTTAACAGAAGTTAGCTGTCTCGTTATTGCTGTTGTAATCGTGCTATCGATTTTAGCTAAAAATCCACTCATCTCTGTTTTAATGATGTCGCGAATATCTTCATGTGTTACCGGCTTAACGACGTCCTGCGGGGGAGATGACACCGCGGGTCTTTTCACAGCTCTCTGACTGCTATCACCTTGGGTGGCGCGAACTGGGGTGTTATCATTTTTTCTTTTAGGCTTCTTACACGAACACAGTGGACATCTCCAAAGGCCCACATTGCTGACCTCACTCTTCAGACACTCGAAGTGATAAGCCTTATTACATTGGGTACATGTAAGATACTTATTATCTGAGAAACCCAATTCACAGCATCCCCATTTCAGGTTATTTGTAGTGAGAGACATAACTGAGGTTCCTGGAGAAAACCTTTTAGCAACGCAAAACTCTTCAAAGTTGCAATATTTTTTTTCTGACTCTGTGACACAAGTAGCACTCTTTGCAAAGGTCAATTAATCAGGCGTATCGTGAATTTGCATAGGGGGTAGGCAACGACTTGATTCACGTATTGATTTTAGATTGAATGATTTTGGAATTTCGCTGTTTGTACTCACAGTTGTGAACGAGGATTCTTGCGAACACACTATGTTGTAGTTTGGGACGTATATAACACAATTTTGAACTGTCCAATAGGTAAACAAAACTTTTAACAGGTAATTTTGAATTATGAAACGGAGCTAAAAAGTACGTGCTTGAATCTTGGCTGTCAATGTATAGGTGTGACATGTTAATTTAATTATATTTAAGAAGCTTGTACTTACAGAAACATTCTTGGTCCGGCGAGAATCATGCACCTTTTATAACATGGTGCCGTGTCCATGTATTAGTTTGACATATATTTATGAAGCTTGTACACAAAGAAACATTCTTGGTCCGGCGAGAATCATGCACCTTTTATAACATGGTGCCGTGTCCATGTATTAGTTTGACATTTATGAAGCTTGTACACAAGGAAACATTCTTGGTCCGGCGAGAATCATGCACCTTTTATAACATGGTGCCGTGTCCATGTATTAGTTTGACATTTATGAAGCTTCTACACAAGGAAACATTCTTGGTCCGGCGAGAATCATGCACCTTTTATAACATGGTGCCGTGTCCATGTATTAGTTTGACACTTATGAAGCTTGTACACAAAGAAACATTCTTGGTCCGGCGAGAATCATGCACCTTTTATAACATGGTGCCGTGTCCATGTATTAGTTTGACATTTATGAAGCTTGTACACAAGGAAACATTCTTGGTCCGGCGAGAATCATGCACCTTTTATAACATGGTGCCGTGTCCATGTATTAGTTTGACATTTATGAAGCTTGTACACAAGGAAACATTCTTGGTCCGGCGAGAATCATGCACCTTTTATAACATGGTGCCGTGTCCATGTATTAGTTTGACATTTATGAAGCTTGTACACAAGGAAACATTCTTGGTCCGGCGAGAATCATGCACCTTTTATAACATGGTGCCGTGTCCATGTATTAGTTTGACATATATTTATGAAGCTTGTACACAAAGAAACATTCTTGGTCCGGCGAGAATCATGCACCTTTTATAACATGGTGCCGTGTCCATGTATTAGTTTGACATATATTTATGAAGCTTGTACACAAAGAAACATTCTTGGTCCGGCGAGAATCATGCACCTTTTATAACATGGTGCCGTGTCCATGTATTAGTTTGACATATATTTATGAAGCTTGTACACAAAGAAACATTCTTGGTCCGGCGAGAATCATGCACCTTTTATAACATGGTGCCGTGTCCATGTATTAGTTTGACATATATTTATGAAGCTTGTACACAAGGAAACATTCTTGGTCCGGCGAGAATCATGCACCTTTTATAACATGGTGCCGTGTCCATGTATTAGTTTGACATTTATGAAGCTTGTACACAAGGAAACATTCTTGGTCCGGCGAGAATCATGCACCTTTTATAACATGGTGCCGTGTCCATGTATTAGTTTGACATATATTATTTATGAAGCTTGTACACAAGGAAACATTATGTTAGTCCAGCAAAAATTATGCATCTATTTTTATAACATGGTTCTGTGTCGACGTACGGGTTGGGCAAGTTAGTTTATTTAGTTTAGTTTATGAAGCTTGTACAAATAGAAACATTAATTCTTCATTATTTTGGTCCGGCAAGAGTTATTCATAATATTTGTATAAAAGTCAAAATTTCGCAATAGGATTGATGACATGTTTATGTCTTACGTGAGAGGTATTTATACATTTCCAATAGTTGATTACGTGATGATGTATAAAATAAACCTCCGATATTCTGGTGCTGATGGTTCGATAAAAAAACTGAAAAACAAATTGCAATGCGTAAAACAATACCCTTCCTTGGCAGGCGGTATATGGCTGTGATTTTTGTTCGACTTGTTGGGGTGCACTGACGTGCACGCAGTTTTGGGCAACTACTTATTTGCGTAGCTTATACATATTTTGTTTGTTATGTGATTTGGTTATATGATCGCAGTATATGAAATTTAGATTTTTTCCAACGTACCCCATGATTAGACACTGATTCAATGAAAAAAATCACTGAAAAGCTCTTAATTTTTTTAGGTACCCTAGTCTAAATTAAAATATATTCTGTGAATATCATGCAACAGATAAAAAAAAAAAAAACAGAAAATTATTGACACGTAAAAAAAATCATACCAGAAGATTGATTCTTTTCAATCAGAATATGGTGTAGTGTTAGTTTGTCAGTAGCAGCACTATTAAACTTTCTTCTAACTTCATTGTGCTACTGCAAAATGCAAGAAATGAGCTAAATAGTATAAATACATAAGAGTGAAGTCGCTCGTTTTCGATAAATAAACCAGCAGACAAGAAGTTCAAGTTAAAAAAAAATTGTTAGGTATTTTTGTATTTCTTACGTCGTTGTTTCTACGATGATCTTATTATAATATAGTTTCTATAATTTTCGGATATATCTGAGACGAGAGTTTAAAGAAGTTGAAAATTCACGTGTTTTGGTCGGTGCTACGTCGTTTCTACAATGATCTTCGTATAATACCTCTATAGTTTCTATACATAGTGGATATATGTGGGCTTTAATGTTCCTACATAATTTCTAATCGAGCTCTGAAATCCTGTTAAAAAGTGGTCACTTACCACTTGCTGGTACTCTTACTCTTGTGTCCACCGCTGTGAGTTGTGGTGAAGGCGCATTTGAACGATTCAGATTAGTTTATGAGATGAAATGATTTTCATATGGCATATAGTATGGTACTTCTTCATCCAACTTCTAGTGGCGGCGTTACGCTGCGTTTGCGTTGGCATATAGAGCCTTGGGACCAATGAAATATTATCAAAATAAAAGCATAATGTTAATTATGTGTAACATATTATTTGTCGCTACGTTGTTGCACTATTGTTGTCGAGGAATGGATAATGCTGTCACAAAACTACTTGAACGTCTGTCCTCTGTACCTTGTTTTCCCAGATTTCCTATATCTCTATTTTGTCACTCGTTTAATTTATCTTTTAGAAAATCTGCTTTCGTGCTAATTTATTTCGCAGCTGAAAGGAAACTGAATCACAAGATAACTACGTGATAAAATCATTTAACTTTCATATAGAGTTAAGCTTAATGTCCATTCCAAACAAAAGAGAAGATTGAGCCATTGAAAAATACGAGTATATGGAGTTACAATATTAGAGCTCGCACAATCAACTTTGACCAAGGTGTTCCAGGCAACTATTAGGGACCTTGAAATAGGCTATCAGAATGATAAATAATAAAAATAATGCCTTTGTCGAAGTCCGCTAAACGGTTCCGTAGAATTACATCAATTAAATTTTTAAAAACTATCATTTAATTTCTGGGCCCACATCGTAGTTAGGCGAAAGTGGTTTCAGCAAAAGAAAATTGTATTTGTTAAACATCTTAAAAGACACTAGGTACTTATAATTCTGGGAAATGAACCGTTCCAGACTTACACACGAATAAATTTTGGTTATGTTACGTCAAATAACTCAGTTTCTATAAGAGTTAAGTCGAATGTTTTCTGGGAATTCTGGGAAACGACCCGTTCCAGATTTACACACAAATTAATTTTGGCTATGTTACGTCAAATAACTCAGTTTCTATACGAGTTAAGTCGAATGTTTTCTGGGAATTCTGGGAAATGACCCGTACCAGACTTACACACGAATTAATTTTGGTTATGTTACGGTTAAGTCGAATGTTTTCTAATATAAAGGATAATTTTAGGCCGGTCTCTTAAGATACTGTTAATATATTGCTGTGAAACGAGCCGTTTTTCAATTATCACACGACGCCTAAATCACCCCAAATCCAGTACTATATTGCCCAAGTTACGCCAAGCCAAGTTCATATTATCATACTCCAGAGAATATATTGGCAGGCATCGCTATTGGACTAAAGCATTGCAGGCAATCATTATGGTCCTTGAAATGGACCTTCAGAATGTAATACTTTTGTCGAAGTCCTATAAACGATTCCATAGAATTTTAACAATTTCATTTTAAAAAACTATCACATTTTAAAATATCTCGGCCCACGTTGAAGCTAGGCGAAAGTGGTTTTGCAAAAGTTAATTTTATTTATTAGATCTATCAAATGGCACTACTTTCAATTGTATAAAATGATGATCTTTTCTAGAGTTTTTCAAGAGTTAAGTTTGGTTACGGTACCTCATAATTCAGTTTCTATTACAGTAAAGTCAAATGCTTTCTAGTGTAAAGGATGGTTTTTAAGCCTTTCTTTTGGACGACTTCTATTTTATTACAGTGAAATAAACCGTTCCATAGTTATAATATGACGTCAAAATCACCCCAAATCCAGTACTTAACTACCCGACGTCTATCTTCGGAAGCATCATTGACAAATATTATGCTCCTTGAAACTTACTCTCAGAAGATAATAATTTGGCCACTGTCCGCGAAACGGTTTGTTACGTAGATGTTTGGAAATCAAATTCCTTCAAAACTTATTTTAACGAATATCTTTTTTCTGATTGTAGCTACATCGGTATTTTGGTTTAAGTTTATGATCTCCATAATAGATCTTTCAATTGGCACAAGTGTTATTTCTGTGTTAAAATGTTCTGTAGTTATTTGCCAATAAAGGTAAGATACGTTTTGTTGTGTATCTCGATTCTCGGCTGGCATAGCACATAGAACAATAATTTTAACAGAATAATCTTTAATTCTTTTAAAAATGGCAATTTGGTGCGAGTCCGCAAATATTTCAGTTTCCCCATATATTTTTCGGACGATTTCAACTTTACCCAATGCCCTTTCCGCATAAAAATGTCAGATCTCAAAAAAGGTGTAAATATTGCTTATATTAAGCGCAATTACTTTTAATCAAAATTCAGCAAATGCGCCAGGTACCCTATTTTTTTGTTACGCTTTCACATCTCTATTTTTGTGTGCCAGATATTTCGCACTCTTCGGTGTATTTATTGTCTCAGTTGTCCCATTGCATGATATCGTCTTGTGAAACTGCATGCAACGTTATTGGAACGTAAACCTTTCGTAGGTAAAGTGAGACGCCTAGGTTCTTCCCTACATACTTTCTTTCCAAGTAATCGTCATTAATTGTGTACTCATAAAATATTCTGTTTGTGTTGGTAGTGAATGTTGTAACATTCACTACCAACACAAACAGAATAAATAACATTCACTACCAACACAAACAAATAAAACACTTTTTAACTTTCAAAACATGTTATTGCTCGCCACCATTTATCGAGAATATTTAGATCTGTCTTAACGTCGCGAACGCTCTAAAAAAGTTTTAAGTTATCCGCGTCTAAAAAATAAGGCATAGGGAATTGGTCAATTTGGTCGATAATGAAAATAATAACTACTAACTACTATTAAGACAGAAACACAATCTTTTTTGTGTATTTGTATCGTGTGCCTTAACCTATCACTATATTATAACGACAGTCATACATCTCGACGTCTAAGATTATATCATTCAAATTAGTTTCGGGCAAACAGATTATAAATAAAAATTAAATAGTATCATATCACAAACATGTTAAATCGTAATTCGTATCGCATTTGCATGTGTTTTTGAATTTATACGGTCAATCATGGTCGCACTTTTTTGCTACGTTGCTGTCGGGCACAGCCTGAATCTCTGGGTTTGGGCAGCGAGTCAGTCTCTCCATAGATACCGTTTAAGGTTTATTTGTTTGTTTTGCAACATCGGTACCTCATTCTCCAGGTCTTTAATTATACGCGTCTACCCTCGATATCACGATGGAAATCTACGTCGCAGGCGTAATTACTCGTGGCATTAAAATCGTCAATCATTCTACAGAATAGAATAGAATAGATTTTCAGGAGAAATCTTTCATCCTACAGAATAGAATAGATTTCCAGGAGAAATCTTTCATTCTACAGAATAGAATAGATTTTCAGGAGAAATAATTTTCCCTGTGGTCTATAAATTTAACGCAAATACGAAGAAGTAAAAATAAGAAGCGTCAAATAAGGCTTATTTTGAAATAATGTTTTATTTATTGGTGTTTCATCTGAAAAATTTAGTGTACAATACTGTGACACCACTGATTAGGGAAATACCTAAATAACTATTAGATTAGTACCTAAGACTCCAGGTTACCTAATTATCAGGCCAAACAGTCATCACCAACTACCATGTTGTACTAATCACGGCCTAGTAATCACCCTGTCACTATTCATTGAGGCTTCTCGCTAGCGGAATAAGGAAAGAAAGCTTAGTTTTTTTTTTAAACTTTATTAATTGTAAAGTGGTTTAGTCACGCAGTGACTATGTCACCCCCGTAATAACACACAGATCAGATGTTGCGACTTAACTATAGCACTCGCTTATACAGCTTTAACAGCATTTTCGCTTCCTCAGACGTTGGGGAAGCTAAAATGCTGTTGCACAAGCCTACATTAAGCTTATCAATAGAGGAAAGTTGATCAATAGATCAATATAATGATCAATAGAGTGATAACCAGTGGTTAAATAAGTAGGTATAAGCGATTACTGAAAACTGGCCCACCTCGCCCCGTGGTGTCTGCAGTTGCCTAATCAAGCAATAAACAGCCTATATTCAAAACAAGTCAAGAACATGATATGATATAGACCAATAGTAATTTATAAAGCCTCATACATAATCTCAATTGTCACGTGGTCTGGAAGTTACTGATGCATTAAATCTAAGGGACGGGCGCAGTGAAGTCCTGATGAAATAAAATGCAACGAATGTTTGTGCACAATGATAAATATAATTTCCAAATAATAAATTTAGGGAACCGCCTAACAGTTTTAAACAATTCACCAAAGGCAATACTTAGCTTTACAATCGCGCCATTCCGAATGTAATAACTTTCAGCACTCAAATTAGTAACTAGGTATGTACGACTTTTAGCTATGCCCATCTGGCTTAATCTTCGGAAACACTCCGCAGTCTGCATCTTCGCACGCCAACGCCGTCGGAACAGAAGTGAAGTCCCTCCTCCTCCAGCCACGTGGAGGCCTGTCGCATCCCACCACATTTTCTGTACACGCTCCCTTGTGATTTTCAATATCAGCTATTTATTATTTTAGACTAAATAAGGAGGTACTCGCGGAAGTGAGTCGTATTTTGACAGTCTTCTGATAGTCTGCTTTTTTATGCTGTGTGCTGGCAAAATTCGTTTCGTGCCAATTCGATCCTATATGCAGTGACTTCAGTGGGCCTTGATCTCTGCCACTCTGCCTCGAGTTAAAATAAAATAAAAAATAAAATAGCCTTTATTTCCCAAATTAAATATTTTATTTATTTTATTTTATTTACAACATTAATAGGTGGGCATTTACAGGTTGGCCCCAATGCGCCCGCCTATATTACATTACAACTTAAGATATTATAAAATATAAGATTTAAACTATATAAACTACTTTAAAAATAATTTTAACATAAAAAAGTTGTGGTAACAATATTAATAATCACCAAACAAGTAATAAATGAATACATATACAATAAAAAAAGAGCAACAAGAACTCATTCTGGTGGTTTAAGAATTAGATGCTTAACCCTACCATAAAGATCAATTGTCGTTCTGCGAACATCAGCTTCAGTGCAATTAAATATATCTAGATCTGAGTTTCGTTTCAGTAGAGCATTAAACGTAGCCAGCGCTCTAGGCACTGGTGCCAACCTACCGAACTCGGTTCTGCACCACGGCACTCGAAACAGACCATGCGGACGCGCTGCCATATATCTAAGCGGGACAGTCAACGTCAACCTTTCGAGTACCGACGGTACGTACATACGGCCGGTTATAATGCGCCACACGTACAGAATCAAGGAGAGCGTTCGCCTTAACTCAAGGGTATCATAGTCTAACATCCCCATGACAAACTCACTTGGGTACAAGTAAGGATATCCGACATAATTACCCATATCGCTTATGGTAGAGCCATCTCAAAAATTTCCTTTGTAGTTTCTTCACCATCTCAACGTATTTGTCCTCGTATGGATTCCATATGATGGCATTAGATTCCATTTTGCTTCGAACAAATGCATTGTAGAGGGCCTTAATCGCTAAGATACTTTCCAACGGACGTGCTTGACGCATAACGAATCCCAGGGTACGAAACGCTTGAGCACAAATCTTTTGTATGTGCAAACTAAAGGTCAAGTCGCTACTGAATAGAACCCCGAGATCTTTAACTGTGTCAGTTCTTGGTATCGTAATATCCCCGAGACTATAACGCACCCACAGTGGGTCCTTAGCCTTGGTGAACGTAACGATTGAGCATTTTTCCTCATTGAAATAGAGCTTGTTACGTTCACTCCATCGGAGAACTCTATCTATATCCCTCTGAAAGAGAACACTATCGCTAACGTCCCGTATCCTCATGAATAGTTTCAGGTCATCTGCAAACAATAAACAACAAGCGGTGCTGACGATATCCGGCAAATCATTTATCATAAATAAAAACTCTAAAGGGCCCAAATTACTACCTTGACTTATTCCTGAGTACGTATAGTATGGTTCAGAAACATAGCCTTTACAATTTACATACTGTCGGTGATTACGTAAGTACTCAGAAATAAAGCGCAGTAAGTGCGGCGTGCATCCAGCTTTAGAGAATTTTTCCAAAAGGACATCATTGTCTACAGTGTCAAAAGCTTTACGAAAATCAAAATACGCTGCGTCTACCTGCACACCAGCATCTATAGCCTCCGCCGTGTAGGACCAAAAAGATAACAAATTCGTCGTTGTTGAACGACGGGCTCTAAAACCATGCTGGGCATCTGTCAATTGATTCTCTACTTGTTTACTTATTTGACACTGTAGGATGGATTCAAATAATTTACCGAATACCGACAACACCGCTATAGGTCTGAAATCGCTTACATCAGATCCTGAGCCTTTCGGTACTGGGACAACACGCGAAAGTTTCCAAACTTCCGGGTAAAACGCCTTTCCATAGCAAAGTTGAAACACATGGTGCATCGGCTTAATTAGTTTTGCTCTACAATCCTTCACTACATATGGAGGGATGCCATCAGGACCCACCGATCTCTTTGGTTTCAACGACTTGAGTGCCATTTCCACGTCTTCCTCTGTTATTGTCGAAATGTGTATTCGGGCACTTCCACAGTCAACGTTCTTTGAAGCTTCATTGACATCCAGTTTTGGTGCTTGCAACGCGTAGACAGAGCGAAAATATTTTGCAAACTGACTGGCAGCTTCTTCATTCGTCATTACCCTTCCGTCATGGTGAACTTTTTTGGAAGCATTGCCTTTGGGTCGCTTAGAGGCCACATAACCCCAGAAAGTAGAGGGGTCTCGCTTAAAATCCTCCTCCATGCGGCTTTTGTAGTTGGCAAAGTCTTCCTTGAGGTTCAATTTTACTCTTGCCCGCCATTCCATAAACAAAGAACGATTCTCTGGCGTTGCATTTGCTTTATATCGCCGATGATACTGAGATTTCTCTTTGATATGATTGATGGTTCGAGCAGAGTACCACTCTGGATAAACATATCTTGATTGTTTAACTATACAGGATCTTGTTGGAACATAATTATTTATACACTTATTAAGAGTCTCGTAGTAATATTCAACAGCATGTTGCGGATCTTCTATATTGTATAAAGTGTCCCAATTAATAACACTAATGCTCTGGTAGAGCTCGAAGAAATTACATTTTTTAAAATTCCATAGCGTCTCACTAACAGCCGGGGAACTCGACTCTACCGGACTACTATAAGCGCTATATGATTGTAACTGCAGCTCAATTGCTAATGGCGGATGATAGCCGTCTGGATGCCTCTGCCAGTCAAACTCACATTGCACTGAAATGCCATGTAGCCCTGATTTAACTAGCACTAGATCCAAGATCTGATCCTTCTTATTTTTTACTGCATTAGCTTGTTCTAAGTCGCAAAATGACAAAAGATGTTCATATCTAGCCCGTACTTCCATTGTACAAGAATTAAAATTAAAATCCCCGCATACTATTACATTATCATACTGAGAACATACAGCTTCCAACGAATGAAACATTCTAGCATAAATATTCTCATGGGACCGAGGAGGTATATACATACAGAGAGCAACAACAATTAGATGACAACCGCGATATACACCTGCACTAATTAGTTCATATCCAATCTGATCTACATCCCGAGGTGGTTGAATCTCTCGAAGTTGATATTTTGAATTTACAATAATCGCTGCACCGCCTCCTACTCCCGTACCAGGCCGATCTCTACGAAGAATGGAGTATCCTCTCGGTATGACTTCCTTATCCATTATTCCAGCCGCCAGCCATGTTTCTGTGATAAGAAATAATTCGGCATCTGTTGTAGAAATGGCTGCAGAAAATTGAGATAATTTCGTGCGAAGGCCTCTAACATTCTGATAGTAGAGTCTGAATACTCTACTGGGTGCAGGATATACGTTCCGAGACATTCTCACTTTTGCTCCGCTGCTCCGTAGAGTTCCATCGATCGGTTCTTTTACGAAACCACTCATTTACTCTTGCATTCTTAGGCCAATTCATACCGTCCATAAAGAACTGAAAAGAGCTCTCCGGCACCGTCACAACAAAGGAAGCATAGTTGTTGTGTTTTAGTTGTAGCTTTTCGGCAGCATAGTGTTGTTGTCCCTTCGGATTTTTTTTTGCCATAAAGTTAGTGACTTTATCGGCCGTTGTTTCTGGGCTCAGAGACCACAAATGTATCCTTTTAAGCCCTTCCACAGCTCGCAACTCGTTGTCTAACTCCCCTGCTCCACGGATTGTTATTCGCTTTCGCCGAGCTACTGTCGTCCAGCTCACGCCCTCGATATCCGAATTAGCGCTAGTCTTTAGAGTCTGCTGTGCAGGATTCTGGGTATCAGCCGGGGTATCTTCAAAGTTTCCATTACCAGCTAGTGGTGGATATTGAATAGACACGTGAGATGATGGCACTCTGGCTTGACTCTGTGACTTTGTGCCTTTCTGCAACCCCGAGCTTCCCGCCTGATCCTGGTTATTTATTGGTGTGTTACCCGTACCACGCTTCTCGCGAAGTTTATCACGTAAGGCCTTTACCTCCGTCTCTAACTTTATCATACTTTCCCGGCTATCTTTTAACTCGATCCTCAACTGAGTTACCTCTTCTTTTAGTAGATTTCCATTGGTGCTTAAATACCGCACTTCTTTCTTCAGTTCTTCGACAACGGTAAGTAATTTCCCCATGACATTTTCACGAGGCATTTCAGGCTGCACTAGCTGTATATCAGGTGATGTTATGACTTGTCCCTGGTTGTCATCCGTGTATTGCGCTCCAATCCCTTTAACCGGAGTGGATGGCTTATTGTCACGGGGCAGAGCGCACTTGTGGGGCACAAGTGGGGCATAACCATCCTGCCAACAAGCTTGCCTTAACGGGGATATTCACACATGCTCGATGATATAGTCCTGCGCATTTATCGCATTTAACGCCCTCTTGCAACGTCATGAACTTTCCACACCCTCCGCACTTAAGCATTGTATATTTAGCAAACAGTGTAGTAACAAACTTCAGCAAAAGTCCAGTAGATGGCGCCCTTTGCTATATATATCCAGCTACATCAAACTAGGTGGCGCTAGTGGTAACTCCCGGCAATTTAGCGATTTTACTTCAAGCTGATTTTACCACTTAACGATAGATGGAGCCACTAATTACTTTACCGGTTCTTCAATTCCTTTGCTTCGGGTAGCATGGGAAAAAAAGTTCAAAAACTACCCTCTTGAAAAAAAGTTGAAATCAAAGTCTTTTAATTTAATTTGTGAATAAAATCTGAGTGCCACTCCTTTTCAATACACGAACACTTTACTTAGGTCACTGTAAAAGTACTCTTCAGGATTTACACCACTTTCAAACGTTCTGAGGCGCAAGCCCGCAGAATTCACAATAATACACGGAGCACAAGAATGCACGCACGTACGGTACGGTTACTTTGTTTAAAAAAAATACTCGTACCAATTATGTCCAAAAAATATTTTTTTTATCTAGTAAATAAACATAATTGCGCGATACTCTACCACAAACAATTTTCCTACGTTGTTAGATTTAGATTTCGACTAGTAGGTAAAATGTTATTTACTCTAAATGTGTCGTATTTATTTCTTAGTAAAGTAATATAATTTCGTTAATTACATTTACATTTTATTATCTAAATGTTAGTTTTGATCTTTACGAAGATTTAAATTCATGTGGCGGTTCGACTTTGTGATCCTTATTAGATAAGATTTTTAAAAGTGCGGAATCTAGATTTTTCTACCTTTAAGCATCTAATAAAGAATACAATTTCTGTAATTATTTTAACTGTCCTTCATGATGATATTAATTTGTTTATAAGGTAACCAATGCATGCTTAATTTTATTTTGATTTCAAAATCGCGAAAGTAAGGCAGTAAGTATAATTATAAGCACCTATTGGTATAGGAAGGAAAGTACATTGTATTGTATTCATGTGCCTGTTCCACTTACTGTTTACCACTTGAATTTGAAGTAAGTAGTCTATTACCTATTATTACCTTTAAAGTATACATACTTATTTTACTTTTGATGATATCTACCTTACTAATTGTAAATAAGTACATACCTAAATACTTAAATACCTACTACTTTTATATGTTGAATAACATCTCTTTCAGCGAAAATTATCTTTTTCAAATAGGTACCTAATTACTTACATATATTTAACTCTTAAAACAAATCTAATCTAACAAAAAATCTTTGAAGTAAGTAGCTAAGTACCTACCTAGATATTCAAGACTGCTAAAATAGGTACTTACGGAAGTAGTTACTTAATAGATAAGTACTTTTTGAGTAATTTTTCTGTATCTTTTTAGACCAAATGTTGAAATCAGAAATACTGTTTGGCATACATTTACCTACTCAAAAAATTTGCTGTAAGTACTCTATGAAACAGGGTGATATGCACCTGTAAGATATTTAGTATTTTATTAAGTTCTAGTTATAAAAAAAGTATATGCAAATTAATATATATATAAATTAAATGAATCAGTCTGTTCTCTTCCAACTAGACATTTAAGAACCAATAAGAAAACAGAACAGTAAGTATTTTAAAGTCGTATTAAGTATAGGATTATGGAGTTTTTAGTAAAATGGTAGAGTTTTTTGAGTACTTATTTATGTAAGAACTACTCAGAAACAAGCTTTAACTATATGTATTTATATGTAGGTAATTACAAATTAACAATCGATTAAAACTTAAATATTTCATTTGGGCACCCAAATTTGGGCCTCCTCCATGCGGTGCCATGCATATCGATCTTGGGCAAGTCGAGTCCACGTCGGGCCCGCCGCCGCGCCGCTTCGACGACGTCATCTGACCATCTTCTCCTGGGGCGACCGACTGGCCGCGCGCTCTCTCTAGGATACCAGTGGACGATGCGTGCGCTCCATCTGTTGTCTGTAGCTCGTGCGATGTGTCCCGCCCACTTCCATTTCAATTTGCAGAGCATCTTTATTGCATCCATAATTTTGGTCTCTTGCCTTATATCTACATTTCTAACTTTGTCTTTTAACTTGAGCCCTAGCATGGAACGCTCTGTTGCTCTTTGAAATGTCGCTATTTTGTGAATTATCCTTTTAGTCAGTGCCCATGTTTGACAACCGTAGAGTAGTGTTGGTAAAATTGTGTTGTCCATAAGCTTTTTCTTTAGATGTATAGGAAGTTGACTCTTGAATACATCCTTGTTGGACCAGTATTTCCGCCATGATGCCGCTATTCTTCTGTCTATTTCTTTGGCGGTAGAGTCGATGCCTCGAGTTAGTAGCACAGATTCACTCAAGCCAACTTCAGTGTTTATGTTTTTTTTCCGGTGTAAAAATCAAATTTATGATGAATCGGCCCTGTTCCACATTTTGAATCCCTATTTTACCGGTTTTTTTATATTTATTTCTTCGTTACGTTATGCCCTTTTATTTTATTTATTAGGCACTCATAACAGACAACAGAAAATACATGACATAATTAATAACTTACAATTTCGACCGATTCTGTGGTCCAAAACAATGAGCACACGGCATGATAATAACAGTTATTTATACATATTATGGTATATACTTAAAATCTATTTAAGAATGATTGTAACAGCTAGTGAAAAATATTAATAACAATGTTTTACTTTATAAAAAGAATACATTTTGAACTTAAACTACATAATAATAAGTAGGTTTGTAGTATCTTTTTATTTGTTGGCAACCTTGATCGCATTGCTTGCACAAGTCTACTTTTTAAATGTCCTTCTGATAATGACGCTTCATTACATTACTTAAAAGAAACATTAACTACCATAGAAGCCTGGATTTCAGCCCATAATTTAGAAATAAACAAAAACAAAACAAAAATAATTCAATTCCACCCGTACCAAAAGAAACCATTAAATCTAAAAAATATGTTAAAAAAATCAGTCTAACCGAAACACGAGAAGCAAACCTGTTAGGAATAAATATAGATTCAAATTTAAATTGGCAGGGACATATTAAAAAAAATAGGGTCAAAAATTTCACAATTTCATTATGCTTTGTCAGTGTTAAAATCAAACACCAATGTAAAAACTGCCCTAAGTGCCTACTACGCATACGCATACGCCTGGTTGAAATATGGAGTACTAATTTGGGGCAACAGCACAGACATTACCGACTTATTTATTATGCAAAAGAAATGTATACGTATTCTGATGAACATCCGCCCGCGCGCCCATTGTACACTACATTTTATACAACAGAAAATATTAGCATTACCTAGCATATACATTCTTGAATCAGCAATGTTTGTTAAAAAATATCCTGATCACTTTACAATATCCGAAAATTCGCGACAAAAAAACAAAATAATAGCACCAGAGCCAAAATTAGAACTTGTAAGGAGAAGTTCTGAATACATGATGATAAAATTTTTTAATAAGCTCCCTGAATATTTACGAAAAGAATCAAACCAACGAAAATTCTATAAAAATCTAAAAAATATGCTAATCCAAAAGTGCTACTACAGTATAGAAGATTTCTTTAATGACAAAAATGTTTCACCCTCTCGGAAAGTATGTAATGATGATAAGTAGTGGGTATTGTTATTATGTAAGCTAATAATACTCAGTAATTGTATACTTGCAACGCCCTTACAGGGTTTAATATGTAACTACAACGGTGCCGCAGGTTACGTTCGGCTTCTGGTAAAAGTTCGTATTCAGTCAGCTTCAGTTCGAAACCATAGCCCATGTACGGAGATGGGTCTAGATAGCTTTCAAGCAGTTATGCCAGAGGCCCAGAGCCACGCTCCGTTACTTTAAGGAGCTGGGCTGGCTCGGGTAGACGCTGGAGGGGGAAATGCACAAAACACCCCATGCGGGACGTCAGTGCAGGACTTATCGCCCCTACTTCAAATTAGAATTAGATTAGAATTAGATAGCTTTCAAGATTTGTAGCTGTCAACACATCTATTCGCGCTGTTGGCAACATGATTCTTCTAGCAACTAATTCCACTAGTTCAACCAAATCATTCAGCAGTTTCGTCGGATCTCTGTCGTTGCTTTCAAAATTTTTATTGTATTTTTGCACTTCATTTAAAATAGGCAATATATACAGCAGATACAGATGATTTACAGGATCATTATACATAGAATAAAGCATTCCAGCCATAAAGCAATTTTCTTTTTGTTTCTCAATTTAGAAATGTGTTTTTAATTCGAGCCATTCATTCATGCACAAATCCGTCGGACAGCGGGCTCAATAGATAACCATCTCGTACTGCACACTTGCGTTATTTTCAAAGGTTCTTTTCCACAGTTTATGGTCTTGTATAGTTCTTTTGTAAAACAACTCAACACACACTGATCGAACACTTTCGAATTGAGGCACTGAGGTATGTCGGACGAGAAGACGTTACGTAATTTTCCGAACGCTGCCCAGCCGAGTTGGATTCGGCGATTGGTCTCTTTCTTGAAGTCGGACCTACCTAACTGGTCTCAGCTGAGTATTAGGTACACAACCCTGCTCGACACGCTTTCGATGGTAATAATGTTGTTAGTGAGGGACTTGTGAACGAGAAAACCGACACCACCTCGGGACCGCTGGTCACCTTTCCGGTAGTAAAGCAGGTTGCCGGACCTTTGGGTTATCGTGTCCTCCCCCTCTCTACGGACTTCAGACAACCCCACAATATCCCAGCGCAACCTACTCAACTCTTCTTCCAGCTCAGCAATCTTCTCGTCAGTCCTCAATGTGCGCACATTGTGTGTCACCAGGGTCAGTCGTCGTTTAAATACTTGGGGATGACAGCCGTGCATCTTCCAGAGATTCTTAGCACCCCCTGCTCCGCCGTTACCGGGGCTGCTGTCGTAGCCCGGGCTAGCGGAGCTGCTGGGGACTGCGGGCCTGGTCAAATTGGTACTTTTCATGATAGGTTTTTTCAGTTCCTATCCCTATTAAGTTTTTAATATTTAATTTCAACTCTGAAAAAAGGTTCTTGAAGCCGTTGACTATAGCATCAGCTGTCCCGTTTTCTATCTCGACCAATCCTTAAAATGTCGTAATCATCTTTTTACGTGAACTATCATAATATCGGATTGATGTGATTGATGAAAAAAAAAAAAAAAATTAGTCCGTCAGATGACTATCCAAAATCTTAACTTTAATGACTATTTTTTATTATACCCTTAAATTATAACAGTCATGTATTTCATAAAAACACAAACTAAAACGTATAATAACTAGGAATTCATATCACAGCAAAGTTCTGAGCTTTACAACAAGCCCAATTCGAGTTGAGATCAGTCGTCGGAACGGTGTCGAATCCAAAGGAGACATCCAGACAGCTGCACGGAACATAGGACTGAAGTCCAGAGTTCTTCAAGCGCGGTGGCCTGAGTCTATTCCTCATTATTGTTAAATGGTGCGCAAAGTAGAAGCACTGTGTCAGCAAGAACCGCCTTGGTTGTTCCACTGATCTCAGAGACGGGCGACCCGCGCTTTCCTCGGGTATCCGCGATAGCATCCTCCTTTCGTTTTGCATTTCGGGTCATTTAATATACACGCCGTAGTCTTATTCCATTTAGGGTTACTGCTTCGTCGCCTTCTTGTTGTTAGCTGTATAGACTAGCTTGGTTACGATTACGATCTTTCTGGAATGGCCGGACGGGTCGAAGTGATTGGTTTGTTCGCTCACCTCTCTCTTGGTTCGCTGTTTGCCGCTGTGCCCAGAGTAGATATGCTTGTCGTGATCAAAGTTGTAGTAATCGTAGTTGTAGTACTCGTCGAAGAAAGCTTCGGACAAATTTGAGTTTGATTTAATAAATTTTAAATTTAAAGTATAGGATAGCTCTGTGACTGCCACTGGTATTTCAACACTACTTGGGAAGCCTTTTCTTCTTCCATTTGTCCGCACAAGGTGAAATACTTCCCTAGTCCGGCTGCACGCTTGTAGATGTACCACACTCCAGATCCAGTTGAGCTGAAAAAGTTGCATAGCTCTACTTTGCTCGGTGTCATGGTCCAGACAGCAGCAAATATTGCAAGTAGGAAGTACATTCTAGTTGCCTGTCGTGCCGTTGTGACCATGAGTATCTCTGCGAGCAATGTTGTGACTGCTGAGACTTCAGACGCCTGCCGCATATTCTTGGTGATGTCTATTAGGTCGTTAGTTTTATGGTGTGCGCGGCGTTTATATAGAGTAGAGGGGCCACGTCAGTGACAGCATGCGTGTCGATGAAGTTCTCGAAGCGCGATTGGTGGAGAGCCGCCGGCGACCCTGTTCGTGAAGGCTTAATGATATTATTGTTTCTGACTGTACAGCACTAAATCAAGTAGTCGGTCTTTGAAGTTACGTAAATGATTGTATTGAAGCATTTTACACAATGATAATGTTCCCAGGCAGGGTGATAGCGCCTTACCACCAGAGCTTGTAACAGGCGACAGGTTGAGCGATTCGCTAGTTTTCTCCCAGCATTGAGTATTAAAATCGCTTTGAAATTTATCATGTGTTCATCTATTGATTTATTCATAGATTTTTGGAAACATTCATTGAAGTGGTTCATTACTGATAGAATTTTGTACGCTCTGTCATTTGCATGTTGCATAATTATTGCAAAAATGTTAATTTTGTCGTATTTGTTCGAACCATTTACGGGGCATAACATTAGCAAGAAAAAGGGGCACCCATGTCTTTCTCAGACGACCAGTAGTTCCTAAAGGCTGGCAAAACACGATAAATCATTACAAAATTAATTCCCAAGGACGTTTTCATTTCTCCCCCATCAATATTAGAGACTTGAATTTGGTTCAACATGTCTAATAATTTCTATTACTACTATGTCAGTCACTGCCTTATCTAATTGTGCCAGTTCCATAAAAATATGCATAGATGTCACCCTTATATTTTGTGAGTCAGAAAATAAATTTATACGACCAATTTAATGCTCACTTTCATCAAAAACATGAGGAATATTAAGAGTTCTTTCTCCATCGAAAATTAGGAATATCTTCCCAAGTATCACATGAAGAACCTGGAGCAACTATTTGATTATTGGTTTCTTGAAAATAATCTTCTATATCGACAATCGCGGCCCCGGCTTCAACATCCTGAGCGATGTACTGTTGATCTTCTTTATCCAACTCATGCTAATCCTCGTAATCGCTGTAATCTGCCAATAGTAACTGTAATATTTCATCATCTCGTATGTAAAATTCTATGCACCATCTCTTAGCCATTTCTGAAAAAAGAGACAATCGAAATAAACAAAGCTAAAGAAAGCAATAAATTAGAGAAAATCAAATAATTAAATAATAATATTATTTACAAAAAAAGAAACAAAACAGCAATAGCATAGACAAGTTATAAATAGACAAATATAAATATAAATAGACAAGTTATAAAAGAGACAATCGAAATAAACAAAGCTAAAGAAAACAATAAATTAGAGAAAATCAAATAATTAAATAATAATATTATTTACAAAAAAAGAAACAAAACAGCAATAGCATAGACAAGAACCCCAGGGAGTAATATTTACTTTACGTCACTTTGTCATTATAAGTTTATTTTTTTATAATTAAATCGGAATTGTTATTTTGTAGTACGGGTCCTTAACTTAAAATACGGTCCCATCCTGAAGAAAGCATGAAACTTGGCATGAATGTAGCTGTCATATATGTGCTTCAATGTAGATATGGAAGCACGTCAAGAAATAATGTTTACCCCCCTCCCCCCCCTTTTTATCTCCCTGATTCCGGTTTTTCGAATTTTCTACGAAAACGATAAGACTGAGGAGTTTACTCTTCAGAGAACAAATCATCGTCGATAAATTACCTACAAGACGATACTACATTATATAATGGTAAGATTAATATATTTCTGTTTACAGCCACCAACGTATTATGAAATTGTAAAAACAGGCAAACTTTTTTTTTTCTTGCTCCATTTATAGGAAAGCGACAAGAGTGGTGATAAAATAGAGTTAAGAAGTAATATACCTTATACATTGAGCTAAAAAATGACACCTATTTCATAGTCGTAGAGACATTACTTCCAGAGTTACAGCTTGCCGCGTCTGACTCAAGTACTCATTTTTTACCTTTTTACAATACCACCTTTCCGATAATGTTGTTTTGCTTAGATTTAAAGCCAAGGGTTTCAAGAAATTTATTAAAAATACAGTAAAATACAGTGAAAATTATATATATCATTTATTTCAATGCATATCACAGGAATCTCCCCCACATTTACAGTGACCAGTACAGGGAAGGCTCGACTTCCTACAAATGCAGCTTAATGTCCTTTAATGCAGCTGCGGCATGAACACTTCGTCAATTCCTTTACAGATGCGGACGTTTCTTTGGTTGTACTCCAACATGGAATCCAAATACAGTCTTCTTTCATCCAGCCCCAGTTCTCAAAGTTCGGATATTCAGGATTTGGTATCAGACTTTGACCCCAGATCAATCCTGCTTGTAAATAAGCTCGTTTTGTATGCTGTTCAAGAGCACCAAGTGTTGGTGGCAGCCTGTCCATTGCCCGTCCCTTGATGAACAACTCTTTTCTAGCTTGGTTAATGTCTTCTACATCGCTAGTTTTGTCGTAAGTCAGAATGACATATCTTGCCAAAGCATCCAATTGATGGCTTTCAATTTCATTTTGAGGTCGTGACATGGTTTCAAATACTTTGGTAACTTCAGGGAAGGAATTCCAAGTTTTCCAAAAGGATTTTTTTCCCTTTCCACAAAATCCAGATACTGTATCACACCCTGTAAATGCGTGAAAGAATAACATGCCACTGCATTTGTCTGGGCCGAGTTTATTCACAAGTTGGTGAATAGCAATACTACGTAAAGCTTTCCCTGTTCCGAATGATATCCAACATTTGTTCAAACCCATTTCTTTTAGGCCGCTGTATAAGGCAATAGCTACAACAACCACATCTGTGTCAACCGTTCTAATCAATATTTCTGTGTGGCCAAGCTGCACGGCGTGCGAAACATGAAGGAAGAGTCTGGTATCAGCTTCTTCTTGTTTTGACTTAAGGGAGGACAAATCTACGGTGGCATCGTTACACAAAACTTGTTCCCCTTTGGTTGCAACAATCGTTTTTGCATGTTGGACCTGCTGGAGACCATCAGCCAGGAAGTTGAAAAGCTCTACTTTGTTCTGTGACGAACGAAGAAATTGTTGCCAGTTTTTTGGAAGTTTACCTGCTGGTGTAACTTTTTGACGAAATCCTGTGCCCCTCTTCTCCCTTGTATGATTCTTGAGACTGTCTTCATGATATGCATCAAAAACGACATCAACTCGATTTCCATTCTGGTTCGTAACATAATTAATAAATGTTTTGCGATAATCGTCAAATGTAACGTTACTGCCCGGTCTTATCATTTGAACTACAGCAGACCCATCTAGAAACGATGAAGTGCAGTCTACGGGATCTTCGTTAAATGACTCGGTTGACTCGATGACAGTACTTTCATTTTCCTCTTCATCTTCTTTGTCTTCATATTTGTCTTTAAAACATTTCAGTAGTTCCGATTTTGCCACATATCTTATATTTCCTGTCTCAGAGAGGGACGGAGGAAACGGTTGGTTTTCATGTTTGAAAAAGTCATCTATATTACCTTGCCTATGCTGACAGGCGATGTACAGTTTTGAGAATAGGCGTCGGCGTCGCTTTTCGCTATCGACAGTTTAGTGGCTTGTTTTGATTTCCAAATAGTTGTACCTCCAAATATGTTGATATTGTTTCTCTTGATAGGGTCGAAGATAGAAAGATTATTTGAAACAATCCGTTGTTCCACAAATTTAGTGTATTGTGTATTTCCGAGACTTTCTAATGATCGCATTTGTGCTTCACCATCTTTTTCTACTATAATCTGAGTATCTACAGTGTGTAATTTATCATCCAATAGTAGGTTATCATTCTCCGAAAGTGTGAAGATAAGAGCTTCAACATGTTTCTGGAACCTTTTTTGATGGCTCTTTGATTCTTCGTGGTGAATTTGTTCAATATTTTTTTTATCCTCACTCTGATTGTCATGTGATGTCTCGAATTCTCTCAGCAAAGAAGCTATCTCGGGCCCAGCAATCATCCAGCGTCTTAACGCAGCTGCATCTTCTGTAAGTCCCACTGCTCCTCCTGTGCTTTTTACTAATTTGTTTTCCTGTTCGTGGCTTTGGTCAAGTGCAATCGAGGAAAAACGCGAATTGGACTTTTTTACTGTAAATTTTCCAGAACAGAATGCATGGTATACCTCAGGGGCAATATTTGGCAGTAGTTCCATATCACGAATATGCACTGATATCCATCGAGCATAATTGGTGTGATCAATAGCGAAGAACCATGGAGCCATTGACTTTAAGGCCCGAAGGTATAGGTCAAAATTTGATGTACGGATAGAGCGCACAAAAGTAGCTCTCAACACTTCTAAACTGAGAATCATATTCCAGAAGTGAAACGCTGCGGAATCTATCGATTGTTGTTGTTTCCATTTCTCAAAGTCAGTGTGCATTTCTGGGTTTTCGATTTTGTATGTATCATAGGCGCGCACAGAAAGAATATGTAGTGCAGCAGAGAGTACTTCGTGAACGTATCGGGCACGTCTCGGATGCGAGGCTTTTAAAAATGACTGAGCCTTTCCCTCGCCACACACTTCAGCACGTGTCAAAGCTGATATTATTCCAGATTTTCCTAATAAATCCCCAATCAACGTCATAAAGTTCATTTCTATGTGAAAAGCACCCATCATAAGAACAATGTCTTTTTCTCCAAACTGCTCCTGATTATTCCATTGGAAGATCTTTCCAAGAGCGTATAGAGGTTGATCCATAGCAATCACTGTTGCTTGATTTGGGTTTAAAGACGTAATGGTTTTTTGCACGTTATTAATGATATGTTTGACAACAGCTATTGAATGTGAAGGATCTGGAAGAAGGGGCAAAAGTACAGAACGCGACAATCCTTTTTGTTCGCTTTGCTATTGACTTGCGTGATAGGCAGCCCATGAAATAGATTCTGGGTTTTGTTCTGTTTTATCTATAGTATCTCGAACTCGCTTAAGCCATGCCTCTTCGAGCCGTTTTTCAGCATTCAGATCTGCAGTCAGACCAATTTAACTATTTTCAGGAATGGGAGGAATCCTTGGTTCCTTATCCTTGAGACTATAAGGAGCAACTTCAGTGTAAAAAGATGGTATGAATGAATGAATGAACTCTTTATTGTTGACACTAAAATACAATACAGAAGAAATATACAGAAAGGAAAAAAAAGAAGCGACTTAAAACTAGTGCAACAAAGGGCGGCCTTATTGCTTATAGCAATCTCTTCCAGGCAACCCTTTCATCTAGAGAGGAATTAATAAAAATAGAAAAAAACGGAGTGAGTAGCAAAAGAGAGTAGACAAAAAAAAAAAAAACTTATTACAAATAATAAATACTTACATAACAAGCTAAAATTCGAATACGTATATCCTAATACATAAATAAAAATAATATAAGATACACTAATACATACAATTTGATATAAATAAAAATTATATAGCAATTAAATAGAATAAACTTTAACAACATAACTACTGCGATGGCACCTGTGAAAGGTAAAGCTTTTTAACGCTTTCCTTAAAAACAGCAATAGATGGGGCTTTGCGTATTGGAACAGGCGAAGCATTCCACAATTGGACAGCCCGAAAAGCAAACGACTTGCCATAGAATGTTTCAGAGCGCGCAGAGGGAGACATGAGAGTGAGATTATCTCGAGATCTAAGGGGAATAGAATGGGAGGAGTGCCAATAACAAAAGCAATCTTTTAAGTAGCGAGGGGTGGCAGGATTAAATAAGATGTTATAAAGTAAAGAAAGAATGTGAGCATTCCGTCGAAGGCGAATAGGCAACCACTTGAGCTTATTGCGGAACTGAGACACGTGGTCATATTTGCGTAAGCCGTATATGAACCTTATGCAATAGTTTTGAAGCCGCTCAAGTTTGTCTAACTGGTCCTTGGTAAGATTGAGAAAGCAGGCATCAGCGTAGTCAAGAATAGGAAGGAGAAGTGATTGTGCGAGCGCAACTTTGGTAGCAGTTGGTAAAAAATTCCGAAGTCGTCTTAAGGAACCACCAGACGCGAAAAGCTTGCAACTGATGGTCTTCAAGTGTACGTCCCAGCTTAAAGTGCGGTCAAACATGACACCAAGATTTTTTACAGATGGTAATGGTTTAACCCTAAGTGATGAAGAGGGACTAGGTTTTGATATTGGGAGCATTCGACGAGGTAATCTTTCAGAGTCCTGATCAAGATGCTGAGCAATGCTGATTGATGTTCCATGGAGAGCTCCTTCGGCTGTGACAGATGACGGATTATAATCGATATTGTCAAAAGCAGCAGTAGAGAATACATTTTTCTGCAAAGCTATGGGAGAAACCACCCCTTCATCTTCATAAAGTTGACATGCAGCTTCAGAGACTTGTTTCGAGCATTACAAGACTCTTTTGTATGTTACTGACAAACCATGATGGGCTAATTTGTCTATTATTTTTCTCTGTCTAGTGTGTGTATGAACTAGAAGTCCAATGTACAGCGGCAACGTGGGCTCATGTTTGGTCGTATGACGTATATTTGTGTCTGAAGGCGTTTTCTTTGTTGCATGGAACATAACAAGTTGAGCTATCGAATTAGCAGCAACGAATCCTACGTCCTCACTCTGGTCTATGATGCTCGGTCCATGAAGAAGCATTTTTATAATTGTTAACAGAGAAAGCGGAATTTCTGGAACATCTTTGATTAGGCTTCCACTAAATGTAGTCTAAATTAAACATTTCAGCTCGACAAGTGTTAGCAACGTTTGCCATGTCCATGAAATAGTTGTCAGCTTCATGGTCTTCTGCAGAACGAACAATCCTACCAATATCTATCTCAAAAGCAAGAATAGTTGGCTTAGGTGGATCCGAATAACATCAAAGGCCAGGAAAGTGTTTCAATAGCCTATCTTGTAGGCGATGCGATGTAATGGACAATCCTTCATCTGCCTGTAGTTGTTTAAGTCTATCATTGATTATCTTTCTTAATTCAGATAGTTTGAAAATATTTTCTGAGCTAGACTCCATTTACACATCACAAGTTCTGTAAATGCAAGCTTTATGAAATCAGGTTCACATTCCGCTCCTTTGGTCTTACTTTTATAAGATCTAACTTCGTTGTAAAAAAATGTAAGACAGTTCTTATGATACGATGCTTCCTGAGCCACTAAGTCTTTCGTTGCCATTTTCACTAATAAATCCTGCCGATCAAGAGTAGTTGCTCCATCTCGAATACGCTTTTCGATCTCTTTTGTTAGGACAGTATGAAGGGTTTCCTTATCAGTCTCAGGATTATTGCAGAAAAAACAAACTTTAACTACTTTCGAACCTATTGCTCTTGGCAGGCGGCTTGAGGTACATAGTGCTTCGCCCGTCGATGTATTGTCGACTTTAGAAATGTTTTTTTTGATCCGGTCAATGGTAGTCTTATTGTAATTGGCACGACATCTTTTGTGAAATTTTGCTTGTTTGGATTTTAGTGTTTCCAAGAATGTACCACCTTCTTCGAGTCTCTTTACGACATCTACAGGTACCTTGCCAAGCTCATTTAATGTCGAAGCATTTTCAGCCAGACTTATATAGCCAGCTCCTACATCTGCTCGTTTGGAAAACGCAGGGCAAACAAGCGGATCACCCGTATCTTGTTGGCAGTATAAGCACTTGTTCCAGTCAGTTTCTTTCGCCGAACTTGCCATTGTAAGTTTTCATGGAGTAATAACTGAAAATAAAAATGATTACACTTAAGATTCGTACTCGAAATGTAATAAATTCAGATAATTTTATAAATATTCACTTCTCGGTTTGTCGCTAGCTAGCATGAAGAGTGATCGCTAATCGGGATGTAGAAATACATGGCTTGTAATAAGATGATTACGGTGATTGTAAGGTGAGAATACGGTGATTAGATGTACATGTTGCCCAGGCCAAGTAATGTTGTGACGTGAAAGAAAGACAAACAAGCACACTTTAGCATTTATAATTTTAGTATGGATTAGGATATCTTGGTGTGTTTCGGACTGTACAGTTCGTCATATTCTAACAGGCAGCCAGCAATCCGATTAAGTATACCTAGGCCTAAGTTGGTACGCGCGCTGGGGCCAATTTAATTAATGAAGTCTAGATTTACTTACCTCTTCAGTTAACACTCTCTCGCACTTGTAAAATACTTCAAAACTCGGGATTCGTAACTCGCGTCAAAGAATATATAATAATACTACGTATAGAACGGCCACTCGTTACCCCCCACCCGTTTGAGTCTTCCTCACTTCCACCCCGCGCTACGTACCGCATCGAGTACTCTGCGCGCGGGCTGCACTGGCCGGTGGATTTTCTAATAAAAACTATCTAGACTGTGACAATAGGGAACACTTGTACTGTGTATGGTTGAATATCAATGATACGTAACAAAACAAGAAATTTTAATGTTTCCCTAAGGATAAATAATAGGAACTTATTTTACATTATTTGGTAACTTCCTCTTGATATTATCTTACAAAAGAAGTAGATCGGTTACTTTTTGTTAAAATGCTTCCAAATTAAGTAATTGTTATACTTTTTTAAGCACTAGATTAATATTCATTTTTGCAAATTAAGTACGCAACTGTCTCACTCACGCGGCATGTCGTCACGTTGTGGTGATCGCTGCCAGCCATAGACGTTCCGCACACAAATGAGCGTGTAGCGACCGTGCGTAAGTGTGTTGTCTGTGAGTAAGTACTGTGTAGGTGTGCGTAAGACAGCAGATTTTGTATGAAAAATCGCGGAGTGTCCGGGCTGTGCTCGCGTGACACCGCGGGATGGCGCCGCAACGCACGTCCGCGTAGCTCAGACGAAGCGGGCGGACTGGTCGCGTCGGTCGCGTCGCCCGCCAGCCAAGCCGCGCGCCGCGTCGCTTGTCCTTGGGTCGGGCAGGCAAGGCTACACCCCGCTCCTCCGCCCCGCGCCCCTATTGTCGCCATAGCTCTGCTGATACCTATCACGCGGTAGCGCGCAGCTATATTTTTATTAAAACTTCAAAGTTACATGTACATTATTTTGTAAACTATAAGTTCTATGAACAAACGTCCAAAGACAATATTGTAGAGAATTTAATAAAGAACAAATTGTTCTTTGACAGTTTTATGATAGCTCTACCCGTTTTCATAGAAAATAAGAAAAACCACGATTTAGCACATACGAAGGGGGGGAAAGGGGGGAAAAAACAATTTTTCGACATGCTTCCATATCTATATTGAAGCACATATATGACAACTACATTCATGCCAAGTTTCATGTTTTCTTAACGATGGGACCATAAAACTGATTTTTGTTAGGACAAGGAGCCGTACTATTGGTTACTATATTTTTATTACAATATTGTTTGTATTATGAAGCTGGACATGTTAATTGGGTTTATGAATACGAGTAAATTGCTCTTGACTATTATTGCACGCCACAATAAATCACAACTAATCAGAGCACAGCACGCGAAATGAGTTAAAATTAGCGCCAATTGATTTGACAGGACTTTATATCTTTACTCGTATTTTAATGTTTTGTGTAAAAATAAGTATTTGGTTAAGATAATAATTATCACAGTTGCATATTTTTTTGGGGAAAATGTATCCCTTGGCTGTGAAAGAGTTATTATTAAAGTAGTTGGTCAGGTAGTTGGCTCCGGCGACTCTGTTAAGTTTTCGCTCTAGTTAAAAGACTACCGCAATCTCGTCTAAGGCATACATAATGCGCATCTTGTACATTCTAAGGAAGGTCGTTAAGGGAGTAGGAATAATGCTGTATACGTGAGTGAGAATCACTAAATCAGTGCATTCACGATAGTGCAATGGCTGAGATTTTGTTGTTATGCACACTACATTGTGCAAATCTATGTTTCTATACAAATATTATAAAGAAGTAAAGTTTGTGACGTTGTAGGGGGTAATCTCTGGATCTACTCAACCGATTTTGATAATTCTTTCACCAATAGAAAGCCATATTATCTGTGAGTGTCATAGGCTATAAAGTAAGCGCGGGCAAAGGCTAGTAAAGAAATAAAGAATAAATTTTGCAGCTGATTACCGGTGACGTCTAACTCCTTGGGTAAGTCATAGAATATGACTGCGACTTGCTGTTTTCTTTAGCATGCGTCTAAAATTGCTCAAAGCAAATCCTGTGTGAGAGCAGTTCGGAATCTGATAAACAATCCAGTCAGTCGTGAGCTGAGACCATATTCAAAAATCTTCGCAAACGCTAGAAGTATACACATAGTGCAGCCTGTGGCATTTTAACACATCCTGGTTTTACACCCCTTGGTTGCACTATGCTGCCCCCGATAGTTAAAAAGACGCATCTAACGAAAAGTAAAATCGTAGAAATAAATGTTTTAATGAATTAAACGGAAAATTGTTTGCTGTCTTCAAATAGATTAAAATATTTACATACTAAAAGTTAAAAATAATGCACACAAACAAACAACAAACAAACAAATAACTCTTTATTGTACACAAAAATGAAACTTACAAAAAAAATACTTAAGTGAACTTCTTAAGGTAGTGCAATACTAGGCGGCCTTATCGCTGGAAGCGATCTCTTCCAGGCAACCCATGTACGGAAAGGAATGTGCTAAAAATATTTGACGGGGAGTACAATAAATACTAAAAATTATACTATAAACCTAAATACTAATACTACATACAATACCTAACATAATAATACTACTACATAAATAGACAACTCATAGATAAACATACATAAAATATATAAAGCACATAAAGTAATAACAGAAAGAAATAAATGATACAGTACAAAATTATTTACAGAGATAATGACTTTTTACAAGGCGTTTGAAAGCTTCCAGTGAACGTGCACGCTTAATATTAAGAGGCAGTTCGTTCCAAAGGTTCACAGCCTTTACCGCAAACGAGGAACTATAGAAAGACGTTCTGTGGGAAGGAATATCCAGAGTCAAATTATCTGCAGATCTCAATGTACGAGAGTGAACTGTGTTCCTAAACTTGAAGAGACTAGAAAGATAAAAAGGGGAAGTAGGATAGAATAGAGTGCTGTAAAGAAGCCATAGTATATGAGCATCCCGGCGACGACGGATGGGGAGCCACTCGAGCTTAGTGCGAAATTCAGAAATATGGTCAAATTTACGCAAACCAAAAATGAACCGAATGCTGTAATTTTGAAGGCGCTCGAGTTTATCCAGTAGCTCTTCGGTGAGATCAAGATAGCACACATCCGCATAATCAAGGATAGGGAGTAAGAGCGACTGAGCAAGCGTAACCTTAGTAGCAATGGGCAAAAAGTTTTGCAATCGACGCAACGAGCCTCCGGAGGCAAATACTCTACGGCTAGTCTCAGCGAGCTGCGGAACCCAAGACATACCCCGGTCAAAGATTATTCCGAGATTTTTCACAGTTTCACTGAAAGGTATAGTGACTCCATCAAAAACCACCTGTGGAAGAGTGCTCCATTCGATTTGGCTAATAGTCCGAGAACTACCCATTATAATAACTTGCGTCTTCGACGGGTTCACTTTGAGGCCATACGATCTGCTCCATTGGGATATACGACGTAAATCACCATTGATTGTCTCTACGGCTTCTGATAGCCATTCCAGCGGCGCTTGACAGTACAGCTGCAGATCATCCGCATAGAGGTGGTAGAGAGAAGTAAGGTTGTAAGAGATAGAATTAATAAATATTGCGAAAAGAAGAGGAGATAAGACGCCACCCTGAGGCACACCGGCAGACGTGTTGCACCACGAAGAAAAAAAATCGTTAAGGCGAATTCTCTGCCGACGGCCAAACAGGTAACTACGAAACCAGTCCACTACCGTTGGAGATATGTTAAGAGAGCGAAGTATAGCAAGAAGGATATCAAAATCAACGGAATTAAAAGCATTGCTAAAGTCCAGCAGCGACAACACGGTCAAATGGCCATTCTCCATCCCTAGACGTATATCGTCAGTGATTTTGACTAGCGCTGTAATCGTGCTGTGCCCGGAACGAAAGCCAGACTGAAAAGGATTGAGCAGCCCATTACTGGTAAGGAACAAATTTAACTGGTTGTGAACGAGCCGCTCAAGGACTTTAGACAGGAATGGGAGGATGGATATAGGACGGTATTCAGAGAAAGAAACAGGATTGGCTTTCTTAGGCAATGGGATTACTTGTGCTTCTTTCCAAGAAGAAGGGAAGACGCTATTGGAAATGGAATAATTGAAAATATGACAGAGGATTGGGAGTAGCTGATCTAGGATAGGAATTATCATGTTACGACTGATTGAGTCAAAACCAACAGCATTCGAGGAAATTGAAAGAATGCTCTTCTTAACATCACACACTATTAGGCTTTAACCTTGTTTTAATTAATAATATGAATTTATTAATTTATTATCATAAAAAATTAAAAAAACAGTTTCATCTTAGTATAAAAAATTGAGAAAAATATTACATTCATAATTGAACAGACGTAAATGGCTAGATGCGTCCTTTAAATTTCAAAGTCTTTTGGCTGTACCTTTCTTTAACGTATTTAGTTTATCTACCTACTATATGATTTTAACAAAAATGGGCGCATATAAGTACTTCCGTCTTTTTTCTTAAGAATCACAAAGTATGTCGATAACCCGTGGCTTAGATAAAATGCTTATAAAATTAAATAAAAATCCATTTATATAAGGATTTATATATCTGAACTAGTACAAATAGATTCGTGGTTATTATTTAGGCCACAGCCAAATTTATGATTTTTAAATAAAACACAATTGATAAGTATGGTCAAGTATTTATTTTAAAATATTTTGACCCACATAAACAAAAATACTATCCATGGCACAGTAACTTATAATTAAAATCAGAATTATGTATTAAACTTGAGCAAAGTTTAGCTTAATCATTCTTAAACAGATCTATTATAATTATCACTTAGATGTTTATTATAACAAACACGTCTTAAAAAAATAACATTCCTAGGCTAATATTATAATGCCATTGCTATAAGTTGTTTACAAACAATATCATGATATTTATGTGACTAAAATATCAAAGTGAAAAACATTATAATATTTTTATCAAAATAAAAAATGCCAGTCTTAACTGCATCTAGATACTCATAAATCTAACTTTAACGTAAGATCACAGACAATTATCAATCTTTGGACTAATCTTAAAAATAAGTACAAAAATTACTTTTTTTGTAAAAATATTGTCTAACCAAAAAATCAAAATAGATAGCATTAATCAGTGAAGTAAATGTAGTTTCACTGCTACCAAATAAAAGGAGCTGGTGTTGCTTTGTATGTCTATTTGTCCACATCTTCCTCATATTCGTTAATCAAATCGACAGAGCTATCATTAACTGGCCAAAATGCCCTTCGGTTCTCTGGCATATTGATTATGTCAGATTTTCGCTTTTCATTAACTCCTCTGAACTGAGTTTTTATCACAGGCCTTGGAATGCCAATTTTAATATTTTTCGCTCTCAGGAAGTTTAGTTGTCTTTCTATGCCATCAAAATCAGTTCTGAATGCTATTGTATTCATTCCCCTTCGAAAAGTGACTTCGCACATGTTACTCAGATATACTCTTGGTATCATATTTTGAAGTTTGTAGGAAGAAGAGCAATCTTCAAATCTACAAAAGCCGCCGACGATCATTTTCTTTACAGTGATTTTACGATGAGTGTCAGAAACCGCGTGATGGAAGTCTTCGAAGTCATATATTCTTTTCTTCTTTTAGAGTGACAACTCGACCTGCTAGCTTAGCATACAAGACCACGACAAGAGTTTATCGACGTGTGCAAAGTTGACAGATATATGCTTCATCATAACTCTGTCACGTTCTGACACGTCGATATAGTTATTTTATGGTCCGTATGCTAAGCCCGCTGGTGATGAAATTCATCCGCTGACATGTGTCCTACTTCCAAATATGATGATAAATAGTGATGGTTTCCAACTTTACATCTTTTGAGTTTATCAGATACAATAAATAGGAAAAAAGACTCCAGTTCTTATTTTTGAGCTGCACAGTTTGTCAAGCCACAGTGTTATGTGCTTGACATCACGATTATTCAAAAAAAGGCTCGAAAACAGCTTATTATGTCGTCTTTTTTAACCCCCGACGCAAAAGAGGGGTGTTATAAGTTTGACGTGTCTGTGTGTCTGTCTGTCTGTGGCATCATAGCGAACCACTGAACCGATTTCAGTTTAGTTTTTTTTTTTTGGATGAAAGGAGACTTAGTCGAGAGTGTTCTTAGCTATGTTTTATAAAAATCGATTGAGCCGTTTAAGAGTTATGGTGGGTTAAAGTGGGGATGGAAGAACCAAAATTCTACAAATTTTCGTACTTTTTTTAGGTAGGTTTTTGTGTCGGGGGTTTTTTAAATTTTAAATTTATGTTTTTTCTGCCAGCAATAGCTTCGTGCCAAGCAAATGTGTCCCTCGCACCTCGAAATTTCTTGTCTCCAAGAGGCGTACCTCTTTCTAGAAATTTCGAGGTGCGAGGAATATTTAATTTTACGAAGTAAATAGGGCGCAAGTGGTCAGATGTGATCTTTTTTCTTAATGTACAAGCAGTTTTTTACTACCGCGTTGGACGCAAATACTTATTTGCATCTTTTTAACTTCCTTTTAGAAAAAGGGACAAATATGCGCCTTTTATGTTACTGAACTAAAAAAAAAAAACTATAAAGTATAAGGGCATTATCTGTGCGACTTTTTAATTAAGTTTTACATAAATTCGTCTTTTCATCTTCAATTGGGTGTAAAAATATTAACAGAAGCGCCCTATTTTGTAAAGGGGGCACTGAGGAAAAAAAGACTTAGAAAAATTTGCCGCGGCAGCGGCCGGCGAAGCGCCAGAGACAATCTGTCCTTATTACGAGTTTAGGTCGTTCCTATTTACTCGTATCCTAACCAACAGAAGGACTTCGCTAAAGTATTTCGATGTCGTAGGTTAGGTTAGGTTTGAACAGTGACAACAACGCGCGAGCCGAGCGAGCGAAGCGAGCCGAGCGAGCGAAGCGAGCGTGCCGCGGCAGCGGCCGGCGAAGCGCCAGAAACGACTTATCAGTGCGGCTGACAACGCGCACATTATTGTTTTATACCCTTTAATAAATCTTCTGCAAAAATTAAACAATTATCTGCAGGATCTGCACCGGCAATTTTGGATTTGGATTCCTCGTCTCCCTCGTCCAGGATATACCCTGGCATACTCACGATCAACGTTTCCATACACCGTTTTGACCCCCGATGGGTCTAAAGTTTTTTTTTCGGTACTTGTTTACGAGAGAGGGCGTTCTTATGAAGGAAAAAAGACATTGATTTATTTTTCACACCGTGTGGTATTCTGAATACCCCCCTTTTTATGTTGGGAATGGGTAGAGAGGATACTCAGGATCAACGTTTTTATATACCGTTTCGACCTCCGATGGGTCTAAAATTATTTTTTCGGTACTTGTTTACGAGAGGGGGCGCTCTAATGAAGGAAAAAAGACTGATTATTTTTCACACCGTGTGGTATTCTGGCAACCCCCCTTTTTTATGTTGAGAAAGGGTAGAAGAGATACTCAGGATCAACGTTTCCATACACCATTTTGACCTCCGATGGGTCTAAAATTTTTTTTTTCGGTACTTGTTTACGAGAGGGGGCGCTCTTATGAAGGAAAAAAGACATTGATTATTTTTCACACCGTGTGGTATTCTGGCAACCCCCCTTTTTTATGTTGGGAATGGGTAGAGGAGATACTCAGGATCAACGTTCCCATACACCATTTTGACCTCCGGTGGGTCTAAATTTTTTTTCGGTGAGCAAAATTTTCTGCCTACCCTGTCTTAAAACTGTGTGCACGCCACTGGTAATATACTATAATCATTGTGTGAAATATTTCCAAGATAATATTTTAGATCTTATTGTCTCCGAAAGAAAAATCTAAAATATTGTTGTTTTTTCTGGCATTGGAAATGTCGAAAAGTTTGTTGGCCGGATTTCTTTATGATAAAATCATAGACAAAAACATAAACTATTATGTTTTGGTCTATCGATAAAATTCCCATATATTTGATACCATTTGTTCCAAAACCCAGTATTCACATACTTTCATGAACTAAAACATATTTTTGGCAGAGTAATTTGCGGAATAACTGAAGACACCCAATCAAACCATATTGTGAAAGCAGCTTTGGAAGCCGTTTGTTACCAAGTTAGAGACATCCTGGATGCAATGAACGAGGATTGTGGAATACCTTTGCAATTGCTTAAGGTGATGCTAAACCAGCTTATTAATCTAACCAGTAAATTTATCCTGCTTTATCAAATAATAAGCACGTCATTAGTCTAGGCGACAGTATTGGCACATAATATGGCTGATCACTGAAACTAAAGTAATTTATGATCATCTAAATACTTAGGTAACCACTAAAAATTGAAATCTCGTTATTTTTAAATGAAGAAAAATTAAATACTTGAGTGTTGAGCTATATGAGAAGTCCGTGACCAATTTATTAAAATGAATTTTTGTCACGTGAAATTAACAGTTTCCCCTGTGCGTTGTTTGCCCCAGAGAGTAACACAATTGACATAAAATTTGTTCTTTCCAGGTCGACGGTGGTATGACGTCTAATGCCTTAGTCATGCAAATGCAAGCAGATTTAGTAGGCATAAACGTTATTAAGGCGGGATTCACAGAGAGCACCGCTTTGGGTGCTGCTTTGGCCGCTTACTGGGGCGTACAAAGCAAACCAATATCTCCTATACCCATGAGCGACGGAATCACTTATTTTCCCCGTATAAGTGATGATGAAAGGGATATGAGATATAAGCAATGGAAAATGGCTGTAGATAGATCATTGGGATGGGACGCCCAAAATTGAATGTTCTCAACATTTTATTATATTTTGTTGGTGTTATCTCGGGACTTATGTGTAATTGGTATTTACATATTTCGTTTTTGTAGAGTGAGATAGTCAGAATTTACTATTTATTTTTCTCTGAAAATTGAGTCAGCGATTTTGACAGTTTCGGGCGTTTTGTCGATTTTTTGTACTACTGTCACGCGTTTTTGACTTTATTATCACAAGTTTTAAGTGGTGTAAAGTTTAAGTGGTGTAAAGATTTTAGATATTATTACTTTTAAGTACTCGTAACATCAAACGAGATGTTTTTTTGTTACATGCTAAGTTTAATATTTTGGTTGGTTATAGGCGTTATAGCGTTCGTAATTATTTTAAGTACCATTTAATGCAAATCGATTTTTTGTATTAATGTTTGTTTGAAAGCTCATAAAAGACATTAGAGTAAGAGTCGTTTATATCTGCCGAAGACATGTTTAATATTATTATTTTTATAATTTCAAGAGGGCAAGTGCCTTTATTAACAACCACTAAATATAAGACTTAAATAATCTAAAACTACATAAACTACTACTATTGTTGGTTCTGTAGTTTATGTCTAATAAAATAGTCTTATAATCAGAATTAAAAGATTCTCCCTTCGAATCCGGAATTCCATTTTGCTAACGTTAAGTACAGACTTAATCCTGCTGATCAAGTGAAAGTGGTAGTGATCAGGATAATCACAAAATGCTGATGGCTGGTCATAAAACCTATGCCGAAATGCCAAACATAGATTGCCCACATTTTCCACACATTAGATCGACTTATCGACTTTTTGATCAGAAATGCCACTGAACGCCGCTGCCACTTACTGGTTTTGTTTGGGAATACATAGGGAAAGTATTCTCCATTCAAAATTTGTGGTGGTATTGTAGTGTTGCGAACGGGGAAGCCGTTTGCAGCACCACAAGTTAAAAGAGAATTGGAGAGGAACCCGTAATGTTGCAAGCGGGGAAGCCGGTTGCAGCACCACAGGTTAAGAGACTTCAGAGAAACCTAACCAACCTAAGAGTCCTACCTAGTGGATAGGATTCCTAACGGTTCGGAGATTAAAACAGAAAACTAACCTTAGTATTTACACATTTATTTACACTAACACGCACTGCACTTATAGTCAATTAAATCTTCAAGAAACGGAGAGAGGGAGAGAGAATTTTGAAGGTGTCCTTGGAAAGTTAGCCAAAAGGGAGAGGGTAGCACTCGTAGAACCACGCTGGAGGCTGGCCGAGGATTTTCTAGAGCCTGAGCTGGACCAGCTGATAGTGTGGCGCCAGCCAGGTAGCGCTAGGTGAGCGCTAGCGTGAAGACATCTGTCGACTGAGGTGGAGGCGCCGGCCCAAACCGGCCGACAGGCGCCGGCCCAAACTGGCCGACAGGGTTCTAAGTCAGCGCCAGCCCAGTGCTCCAGGGGTAAGGGGTCAGTGGCCCCAAAACAAGAGATCCACCTGTAATCAAAGTCAAAGGGACCGGAGCCTCTCACCCTGACTGTCACGCGACGCTCGTGCGGTTTGCAGGGCTCGTCCACGCAAACTCAAATTCACACTCATTACATTATAGAGGAAAAAAGGTGTCTTCCAGATCACTTCCAACTCAAGACTGCCCAATTTTTCAAAACAAGGATCGCTGATCCTGTCAAAGAAAAACATTTCAAAAATTTGAATTTCATAACTAGAATTATAAGTTGGCAGTGTTATCATTGGAAGAGTCTGAATGTAGAGAAGCTAACAAAAAGGTTAGTTTCTCTACATTTCCCCCAAAACCCCAGAAAAATTTTCACTCATTGAAAATTTTGCAGGTTGAGAATAAGACCTTGACCATCCAGACAGATTCGCACACATCTTCCATACTCCCTCGCACGCACACTCAATCATAAGTTGGGGTTATGGTTCACAATCCATGATGACCATACTCCACAAGGAATTATCATTTGATTGTAACGAAGGCTTATTTTTTTAGAGTTAGGTGTCGTAACCCGCACCTTTTCGAAAACCCGATAAAAGTAAAGATAAATAATATTTACAAGTTAATATTTACACATATGGCCTAAGTAAGCCTTAAGACTTTTCAGAGATACGAGTATGAAGAGAAAAAGTAATTTTCTATTCAAATGAAGTTAATATTTAAATTGCAACGTGTGCAATTTGAAATATCAAAAGATAAAAGCACAATATAGGCTTTATTGGTATCTTAACCATTGTGCAAGCCTTTTATTATTAAAAAAAAATAAATAAATCAAGGGTATTACAAAAAATAAGCCAAAGGGTTTAGATTCTTTGTGAAGCATTAACAGGTACATTTGTACGTAAAAAAGAATTACACGAATACTTAATCATAACATTATAAGTACTCATTATACACCAAACAAAACGAAAACTATTTACAACCTTCTTAAGAAAACAAAAACATAGATCAGCACTAGTTAAAAAAAATAAAAATCATTATAATATATTAAATGTACAGTTAGCATTTAATATCTTTAACATGCCATCTACCTCTCGAACCGTTAGGGTCCTCCAAGACAAAGACCAAAGAAGACAATTTTTCAACTATTTTACATTTTATGTACTTCGGCGCAAGTTTTGCGCTGAAATATGCACCAGCATTACTTTGTACATAATTTTTCCGCCAAACTATATCCCCGACATTAAATTCTTTGAAATCCCGTCTAAGATTGTAATTTGTAGCGTTTCTAGAGTGAGCTGTATGAATAGCAACTTGTACTTTATCGAAGATTGTGGAAAGTAACCCTAAATTATGGGCATAAATGTCTCGAGGAGCGAAGATGACGCTGTCAAGATTAGAACAGGAACTATAGTATGACCCGCAAGGAATTGTTTCACGGCCAAATACAAGATACGCTGGAGTAAAACCGGTCGTGACATTTACTGCACTATTTAAAGCCATTTGAATCTTTTTCAAATGATTGTCCCATGATCTATGATCATCACCCACTAACTGAGCTAAAGCCGTTATAATAGTTCTATTATAACGTTCTGTTGGGTTGACTTGAGGACAATATCTAGGTGAATAAAAGACGAAAGGTATTTTATAACTGTTAAGAAAATTTCGAAACTCCTTAGATTGTAGCTGAGAACCGTTATCCATAATTATAGTTTGTGGTACACCATGTACTAAAAATACATGATTTTCTAATTCACGAATGATATTAGGGGCAGTAGCTCGCTTAATCGGGAATATAAGACAATATTTAGAAAAAGAACACGTGACCACTAAGATATGTTGGTTACGTTGTCTTGACATTGGGAATGGACCCATGAGGTCTAAAGAAATATTCTGCCATGGCCTTGAGCAAATTTTAGGTTTGCCCATAGGACCATAAGGCGAATGATTCGAATATTTATAAGAGAGACAAGTTTCACAAGACGAGCACATATTGGCCACATCCTTAAACATACCGGACCAATAAAATCTCAAGCAAAGTTTTTTATAAGTTTTAAATATCCCAATATGAGGGCTGTTATCGGATAGCCCATGACAAGACTTAATTATTTCATTCCTCTCTGTTGGAGGAGGAACTTCTTTCCACGCAAAATCTTCGTTAAAGTAATTAGGTGTGTCAAAGTGGCGGTATAATTTGCCATCGACAATTTTGTAATTTGGATAAGCATCGGGGTTATCCTGACAATTGGCAAACAACCGATTAAAATAATCTAATTGAAGATCAACATTTGCAGCTATTGGTTCGGTAAAACCAATGCCTGCAACGTTAGGTGTCATCAGGGACAACATTTTCTTTACCCTTTTTATGTTTCATAATGAAGTTAAAACAAGATAAGCGAATAGTCCAACGCGCTAGTCTCCCAGAAGGATTAGACAAATTTTGAAACCACTTCAAAGCTGCGTGATCAGTATAAATAGTAAAAGGTTTACCGTTGTCAAGATAACAACGCCAATGTTCAAGAGCGCTAATAACTGCTAGTGTTTCACGTTCTGTTGTTGAATAGTTTTGCTCATGCTTATTTAAAGTTCTGCTCATATACGCTATAACCACTTCTTTGTCGTCTTTTATTTGGCTTAACATAGCTCCGATGCCAAAATTGGACGCATCACAGTGAACAGAGAAGGGTAGGTCAAAATCAGGACATGCTAAAATAGGCGTAGAAATCAAATGCTCTTTTAGCTTATTGAAAGCAGCATCAGCATCATCGTTCCAGATAAACTTTTTAGAAACATTCTTGCCCGATGACGTTAGTTTACAAAGAGGCGAAGCAATAGAACTAAAATTGGGTATGAAACGTCGGAACCAACTACAAGTACCCAAGAATTGTCTTACTTCTTTCTTAGAAGTAGGAACAGGGTAAGCGATGATAGCTTCTATCTTTTCGGGATCAGCACGAAGACCTAGCTCATCCACGACATAACCCAGATATTTAAGCTCTTTACGAAAAAATTTGCTCTTTTCAAAGTTGATGGTTAATCCAGCATAAGAAAGCTTTTGGTGAACTTTAAGTAGAAGAGATATATGCTCATCAAAAGAATCGCTTATTACTATTATGTCGTCCAAATAGCAAAATACCTTATTATCAAACTCTGGAGTAAATAAGGTATCCATCAACCTTTGTTGAGTAGCTGGAGCGTTAGTTAAACCAAAAGGCATAACTGTAAATCTATACATTCCACGACCAGGGACGTAGAAACCAGTCTTATCTCTATCGTCAGGATGCAGCGGAATTTCCCAAAAAGCTTTAGCAATATCAATACTTGATAGATATTTAGCATTTTTGAGGTTATCTAGTATTTCCGAAATAAAGGGAAGACTATAAGCATCTTTTCGAGTGACTGCATTCAATTTCCTGCTATCAACACAAAAACGCCATTCTCCATTCTTTTTTGGAGTAATAAGAACTGGAGATAGCCAAGGGCTATCGCATGATTCAATAACTTTTAAGTCAAGCATTTTATCGACGTCAACAATGAGAGCTTTTTGTTTTTCCGGAGAAAGTCGATAACACCTTTGTTTGATAGGTAAAGCATCACCCGTATCAATCCGGTGTGATATCAGATTAGTACGACCCAAATGACCCTTTTCTTCAAAAGAAATCGATTTAAAACGTTCAATCATAGCCTTAGCTATTTCACTTTGATTATTAGATAGATGGTTAAACGAAGTAACCTTCTTTTCAATAGAACAAGACACAAGCTCCTTATGTTCAGAGTTAACTTCAAGAGAAAGTATTTTAAGTCAAACTTTTCCCAAAAATCCCAACCAAGAATTAAGGAAGGGTAAATATCAGGGAAGACGAAAGCTTTAATAAATTTTATCCGATTATTAAATTTGATCGGGAGATGAAAGTAACCCAATGACATTGATTTTTCTTTATTACCAACCATGACTTGAAATGATGATTTGTATAACTTGAAACCTAACTTTAAGATATCCTTATGAGAATTGTTACCTAAAATAGTAATACAACTCCCACTATCTAATAAACCCGAAAAAGATTGTTCATTAATAGATACATTAATAAAAGGTCTATTAAAATCTTTTCCTTGCGTGCGGTTTGCAGGGCTCGTCCACGCAAACTCAAATTCACACTCATTACATTATAGAGGAAAAAAGGTGTCTTCCAGATCACTTCCAACTCAAGACTGCCCAATTTTTCAAAACAAGGATCGCTGATCCTGTCAAAGAAAAACATTTCAAAAATTTGAATTTCATAACTAGAATTATAAGTTGGCAGTGTTATCATTGGAAGAGTCTGAATGTAGAGAAGCTAACAAAAAGGTTAGTTTCTCTACAGTATGTACCGATAAATAAAAACCCAAACATGAACATCGGCGATTTAAGCGTCCCATTCTACTTCGGCTAAGTTTATTCCTTGTACACGTAGTAAGTTGTACTCTGCAGCATCCATATTTGATGCCGTTATTCTGTAGTCTGAGTAATGAAGGTGCTATAATAAGGCATTTTAAAAACTTTTTAAATTGATAAATAACTATGTAACATACTGTGTATGTAATAGCAATTAATCAATTGTTTTATACTACAATTGTCAAAGTCTCAATTCAAAGATATTCTTTTATATATTTCCTTATATAATGGTTGAAATGAAATTTTAATTTTATCTCAAGGTATTCAGCTGGATGTTGGGGTATACATATAGCCGGTAGCTCCGACTAGTTTATCAATTCGAGTATCTGTTAGACCTACATCTGTCTTTTCATAAAGCACTGTCTGATACAGTGTTTTATAAGTAAAAAAGCAAGCCAAATTATTGCAAAATTGATTTTGAAAAGAGAAACGAGAAGATTGTACGTATAGATTAGATTCCGAAAAATAGTGCGTAGTTTCTGAATTTTGTTCTGCTTTATACCAATTTTTATAAAGTCATTGTACAAAACGAGATCGGTTCACTGATTTTTGAAGATGAGACACATTTGCGATAACTAACAAGTGAACATGTTTGTTGAATACGGCGCTCTGGCGTCGTGCACGAAGGCGCCGCTTCCGTTGTGCGAATCGGGAGTGGGCCGAGGAAATGGAGTCCTCGGGCGCTGGTACCGATTCGCCCTTATTGTGACAGCACAAACGGGGGTGCCACAGACTGCTGTTCTGAAGACTTTAACTATCTATGTTGACTTGAAGACAAAATGCAAAACTTGTTCGATCTTTTATTAGAGATGTTATCAGTTCCAATAGTGGTCTTATAATAATCTTAATTCTAACTTATCCTACCAAGTGCGCTCGCGCAGGCCGGCGCCACGCCCCTCTCTGCGTGAGCATAACGAAAGGCACGGTTTTTAAATTAATCTTTACTAGGGACAGTAACGAGTGCGACTGAAATAGCGACAGTCGACCGCTACTGTGCCCTTCACTCCAGGTCGCGTGTGACCGAGAAGCCTTTAGTTTGACCCTCGGTCCACTCATTCACTCTCGGTTTTTTGTGCCAAACGTTAGCCACACCCAGTGTAATGGCCGCGAGTTTTAGTGTCATGGCTGCCATTTTTTGTACCAAATTTTGGCTACACCCACTCTAATGGCGGCATTTTTTTGGGCCAAGGAGGAGGATCACTCTGGAAAATGACGGATCCGCACCACCAACACCAAATTTAATATTTTAATAATATTTACAAAATTCTATATAAACAAAACATCTCGATTAACGAATTACAATAATAAAGATCACAATATTTCGATATTGTGTGAACGGATCCATCGCTTACATCCTCCCCCTGGTGCGCAGCAACAACTTCTGGGCTAGCGATGCCTGCTTCTTTCAATCGTAGCGCCTCGTGACCTGAAGCTCGCTGACTCGTCATTCCGCATCCTTGCCTCCGGTGGGGTTGGCAGGAACCAGCAGCACAATCTTCGAGCTCGGACGCTTCAGGATGCCTCCGGTGGTGCGCACTTCTACAACTCTTATGCGTCCGTCGGGTCCCGCATACGTGCGGATAACCTGTCCTCTGGGCCAAGTGTTCCTCGGAAGTGTTGAGTCCACTATGAGGACAGTGTCTCCACACTGGAGGTCTCGGGTTTCTTGGCCCCTTCCGTCGATCTTCCTCGGAATTAGAGTTGGGAGATATTCTTTCACCCAGCGGCTCCAGAAATGATCAGCTAGACGCTGAGATATCCTCCATGTTCTTCGACCCTGGATATCGCTGTCAGTGAAGGTGCCCAATCTCGGCGCGCCACACGACCTCCCGATGAGGAAATGGTTGGGCGTGAGTGCTTCTTCTCCGTCGTCGATGGGTTCTACCAGAGGTCTCGAATTTACAATGTGCTCTGCCTCTAGTAAAAGCGTATGAAGAACCTCTTCTTTAGGATGACGCTCACGTAGAGTTACCGCCAACGCTGTCTTGATGGAGCGTACCAGACGTTCCCATGCTCCTCCCATGTTTGGAGCCCCCGGTGGTATAAACTTCCATTGGACTCCCAGATGCTCTGCCTGGGTAATGACATCGTCCTTCTTCATCTCTCTAAAGGCTTCTTGGAGTTCTTTATTGGCTTTAACGAAATTCGTACCGTTGTCACTGAAGATTCCCTTCGGCGTCCCCCTTCTGGCTGCCATTCTTCGAAGCGCTAAGATCATAGAATCTGCAGTAAGTGACGATGCTAGTTCGACGCAGACAGCTCTGGTAGAGAGACAAGTAAACAAAGCCCCCCATCTCTTTTCGTGTCTTCTGCCCACCGTTACTGTCATAGGCCCAAAGAAATCCGCCCCGATGTAGGTGAACGGCGGCTCTCCATATTTCAATCTTTCTTTGGGCAGATCTCCGGTCGGTGGACTTAGAGGGTTCTTTCTGTACACCCGACACCACTGGCAGCGATGGGTGGCAGAACGTAGCGCAGATCGAAGTCCTATTATCCAATACCGCTGCCTTAACTCATTGATCACAGTGGCGTGATTGCTGTGGTTAAAGATGTTGTGGAAATGCTCGATGAGAAGTTTCGTGACGTGATGCTTGCTATCTAACACCACAGGTCGTCTGAAGTTCTTCTCGAAGCTTGTAGCGACATCAATCCTCCCTTGAATGCGAAATACGCCATCATCTTCTTCTAGTGCGAGTTTTCTCAGTTTGCTAGCTCGATTCAAAGGTTTATTTCTCTGGATACAAGTGATGTCTTCTCCGAAGCTGTCTTGTTGACTTCTCATCAGTAAAATCTTTTCAGCCCTCTCCAAATGCGACGATTCAAGATGTAAGTATCTCCGACCTTCAATCTTCGTCTTGGTAGATTTGACCATCGTTTTCTTTCTTTTCAGCCCATTCTTCCATTCCGGGTCATTTTCACGTTTTCTTGTAGCGTTCACAAGATTTTTGCTTCTTCTGCATAAGTCAACGAATTGAAGTACTCGTGCTGTTGCTCTCAATAGTCGGTTCCACCGTGAAAAGTTTTCTGGACTTGGAGTTGGATAAGCGTGAGCTTCTTTTATGGTGGCTACCGAGAACTTTTCTTTTTCTTCCCCGGTTGATTCGACCTTACAAGAACGGGGTTCTGGCCAGCATTCTTCTGGCTCCCTCAAAAATGGAGGTCCAGTAAACCATCGGTGGTTTCGACTGAAACCGGCTGGAACGTCTCTCGTTGCATCATCCGCTGGGTTCATGGCGGTTGGTACCCAGCGCCATTCTTGAGGCTTTGAAGTATCTTCAATCTCTGCTAGTCGATGTGCCACAAAAGGTTTGAACGTTCTCGGGTCTGACTTAATCCAGGACAAAACGGTGGTAGAATCTGTCCAATAAGTCTTCTTCTCTGGTTTGGTGTCTAGTTCTTCTTCCACCGATCGTGCCAGCCTGGTTCCTAGCAGAGCAGCTTGTAGTTCTAGTCTTGGAATAGAGACTGGCTTCAGTGGAGAGACTCTTGCTTTAGAGGCCAGAAGTGTCACCCGATATCTTTCTTCATCTTCTCGCTGCCGCCAGTAAACGGCACAGGCATACGCAACTTCGCTGGCATCCGTGAATATATGCAGCTCTCCTGTGGATCCACGGGAGGTGATAAGTCTAGGGATGCGAAGATCTTGCAACAACTTCAAACTCTCAAGATATTTTTCCCACATTATGTGATTTGTTGGTGTGATTTCTTCGTCCCATCCTATTCCACTTCTCCAAATGTCTTGTATGAGTTTCTTCCCTTGAATTAAGACTGGCGCCGCCATTCCCATGGGGTCGAAAGTCGCCATCACGGCACTCGTGACCGTTCTCTTAGTTGGGACCTTTCTCTGTTCGACGACGTCTTCTTCGACATCGCGCAAATGGGTTCTGAAGCCGATTTCATCTTCTTGCGTGAACCACCGTAGACCCAACGTTTTCTCTTCTTTGGACCCCAGCTCGACTTCTGCGTTATTTTTCTCTTCGTTAGTAAGTCTATTTACTACTCTGGGCTTGTTAGACGCCCACCCTCGGAGTTGAAAGCCGGCTCGTTGATGTACGGTGTCCACCTGGCTGGCTATCTTGATCGCTTCATCTTCAGTCTCAAAACTTTGTAGATAGTCGTCCATATAATGGTTTCGGACTATTGCTCGAGCTGCTTCGGGATGTTCATTTTGGAATTCGGCAGCATTTTTGTTCATGACGTAGATAGCCGTACTAGGAGAACAAGCGGCTCCAAAGATTACCGACGTCATTCTGTACTCTTTAGGTGCTCCGGTGCGCTTGTCTCCTCTCCACAGGAACCTTAGGCTGTCTCGATCTTTTTCTATGATTTTGACTTGGAGAAACATTTCTTTAATATCTGCAACCACGGCGACTGGGTGTTGACGAAAGCGCAGCAGGACCCCGAAGAGAGATTGAAGTAAGTCGGGTCCCGTCAAGAGCACGTCATTAAGGCTCGTTCCTCTCACTTTGGCAGCCGCGTCAAAAACCACTCTCATCTTCTTCTTGGTCGGATGCGTTACAGCAAAATGAGGCAGATACCATTTTCTTTCTGACGTTGATGCGTGCTGCACTTCCTCGGCATATTTGCTATCAAGCAGATTAGAGATTTGTTTTTCGTACTCCGCCTTAAGGTGAACGTCTTTGTCGAGTTTTTTTTCAATGTTTCTCAGCCTTGTTTCTGCCGATTTATAACTGTCGGGCATCTTTACGTCATCGCTATTCCACAGAAGGCCAGCTTCGAAATGACCATCTTCCAATCTTCTGGTGGTTTTCTCCAAAATTTTGAGCGATCTTTCATCTGAGTCCATACTTGGCCGACGAGGCTGGACTCCCAACGACTCTATCGCAAAATGTTCTCGAATGAGTCCCTCTATCCTGTCCTCGCTGATCGAAACATGTGCGCAGGTGACAAAGTTCACTTGTGCTGACGCTCCCCCGTCAGATCCGTGAAGCACCCATCCCAAGCGTGTGAGCGACGCAACTGGCTGATTTTTCTTTCCCCTTTTTGTCGATCTTGAGACAATCAGCTCCCAGTTATCTTGCCCGATCAAAATCTTAGGCCGCTCTCCCTCGTAGCACAACTGTTCGGATAATTTATTGAGGTGAGAGCAGCTTTCAATGGTCGATCTGTCCACATTCTGTGGTGAAAGATTTAGATCGTCAATGGTGCGTGCTCCAGTGAGGTCTCTCTTGCTAGTTTGATGGATGCCTCGAATTTTTGCATCTAGGCGCATGGAGTTTTTCTTCGTTATTGTTTTCCCTCCGACTGTTTCCAATGATAAAGGTTCCGTGGGTCCATCGAGTCCAATTTGTTCTGCCAAGGTTGCGTCGACAAGTGTGACGGTTGAGCCTTCGTCTAGAAGGGCTAACACTTTGGCTGTTCCCTTAGGCCCGTAGATTTCCACAGGGATCATCTTTAAGTAAGCCGTTCTTTGTGGCATTTACCGAAAGCCTTAAATTGTTCGTTACTTCTTTTCGCTCTTCCTGCTTCTGAACGCTTTGTTCTGGCGATTTATCTTCATGAAGTAGGTGATGATGCCAACGCTTGCATATCTTGCACGAAGGTTTTCTGCAACTGTCTTTTCGGTGGCGGCTTTTCAAACATTTGAAACATGTTTTCGATTTCATAGCAATGTCCCATCTTTCTTGAACTGAAGCTTTTAGAAACTTGCTGCATTCGAAGAGATGATGTCTATCTTCACAATGAGGGCACGTCGGTTTTTCTTTAGTCTGCTCTGTCATTGTGTGAGTAGCGTGCTTCTGCAGGGTTTGTTTCTTTGTGGCTTCTTCTAGAAACGTATATGGGCCACATCGATCAGCTTCTCTATTCAGGAACTTAGCTATCAGCAGCAAGTCGGCATCTTCCTCTGTTGTGGCAAAATCATACCACCGGAACCTCAAGACTGCCGGCATCTTCTCAACAATACTTTTCATCATTTCCGGCGAGCACAAGTATTGTGGTTTCTTTAACCCTCGAACTGTGGTGACAATATTGTTCACAGTACTCGCAAATACGCAGATATCCCGTGCATTTTCGGTAATCTTCGGGAAAGTTTTGATCTTTTCGAGCTCTGCGAGGATAAGAGCATCTGGTCTGCCGAACCGACGACGCAAAGCTTCTATGACGTCTTCCGGTAGACACTCGGAGTAGAGAAGGCTCTTGACTGCCTCTCTCGCAGATCCCTTTACAGCTTTTCTCAACCGTGCCATGTTTTGTACAGTCGAGAATAGCGACGCGGTATCTTCGTATACGGTCTTGAAGGCTAGCCATTCCGCACTCGCACCGTCAAAAACAGGCAGCTCGTGTAAGTAAGCGGGTGGCGCTGCATTCATCTTCGGTACGGTGTTTATAGCCTTCACAATGGCTTCGGCCAAATCTTTCGTCGTTCCCCTGTGAGTTTCTTCCTCGCGATTGGTTGCGGCGAAACGTGTTGGAGAGCGTTCGATAAATCGTCCCTTCCCGGACGACGCTATCGCCTGTTCCTCTTCAAACTCCACCGCATGTCCCTTCCCGGACGATCCAGCCCTCGTCGACTGAACCCAATCTCGGACGCTATCTTCTCTGTTCACAGGTTCATCACATTCCCCATTGGAATCGCTATCACTCTCTAATTGGGCTAGCTCCAATTGGATTTTTGCCAATTCCAATTGGCGGCGAGCTAGTTCTGCGCGAGCTTCAAGTTCTTGCCGCTTTTTTGTCTTCGTAGATCTAGCTGCTAAAGATTTCTTTTCATCACCATCCACTGGTATCTTTTCTGTTCGCTTCACTGTACCTGAGGTGGAATCTTCTACAGCTTCGTTGTTTCTTCGCAACGTCACGTCACGTGAAGTCGTAGCAGACAGAACGGTTCCGGAGCTGCTGGCGTCCGGCGTTGTGGGAGTTATCGTCGTATCCACGTCGTCGGATATCGGGTCACGCAGGAGCTCCATCTGCTGCATACTCTTCTGGCTTCGGGTGAGTGGCATCTTGTTTCTTCCGCAGAACAGCGGTCGGCAACCGGTTTCCGTGTAAGTATATCACAAGGATCCCGGCTCGGAGGACCAGCTGTTGAATACGGCGCTCTGGCGTCGTGCACGAAGGCGCCGCTTCCGTTGTGCGAATCGGGAGTGGGCCGAGGAAATGGAGTCCTCGGGCGCTGGTACCGATTCGCCCTTATTGTGACAGCACAAACGGGGGTGCCACAGACTGCTGTTCTGAAGACTTTAACTATCTATGTTGACTTGAAGACAAAATGCAAAACTTGTTCGATCTTTTATTAGAGATGTTATCAGTTCCAATAGTGGTCTTATAATAATCTTAATTCTAACTTATCCTACCAAGTGCGCTCGCGCAGGCCGGCGCCACGCCCCTCTCTGCGTGAGCATAACGAAAGGCACGGTTTTTAAATTAATCTTTACTAGGGACAGTAACGAGTGCGACTGAAATAGCGACAGTCGACCGCTACTGTGCCCTTCACTCCAGGTCGCGTGTGACCGAGAAGCCTTTAGTTTGACCCTCGGTCCACTCATTCACTCTCGGTTTTTTGTGCCAAACGTTAGCCACACCCAGTGTAATGGCCGCGAGTTTTAGTGTCATGGCTGCCATTTTTTGTACCAAATTTTGGCTACACCCACTCTAATGGCGGCATTTTTTTGGGCCAAGGAGGAGGATCACTCTGGAAAATGACGGATCCGCACCACCAACACCAAATTTAATATTTTAATAATATTTACAAAATTCTATATAAACAAAACATCTCGATTAACGAATTACAATAATAAAGATCACAATATTTCGATATTGTGTGAACGGATCCATCGCTAACAATGTTCTTAAACAATAATCGAAACTAGACTGTTTCTTGCGATGTTTCTGTTAGTTCACAATCTACATTTGTAATTTTATTGCAGTCGTTCTTTTGGCACTTACACTGACTGTTTTAGAGTCATTCACTCCAAATGATACACTTATAATAGGTCTATCAATACTGTAATTGGCACTTTGGGTAAGTCATTGTACAAAACGAGATCGGTTCACTGATTTTTGAAGATGAGACACATTTGCGATAACTAACAAGTGAACATGTTCTTAAACAATAATCGAAACTAGACTGTTTCTTGCGATGTTTCTGTTAGTTCACAATCTACATTTGTAATTTTATTGCAGTCGTTCTTTTGGCACTTACACTGACTGTTTTAGAGTCATTCACTCCAAATGATACACTTATAATAGGTCTATCAATACTGTAATTGGCACTTTGGGTAAGTCATTGTACAAAACGAGATCGGTTCACTGATTTTTGAAGATGAGACACATTTGCGATAACTAACAAGTGAACATGTTCTTAAACAATAATCGAAACTAGACTGTTTCTTGCGATGTTTCTGTTAGTTCACAATCTACATTTGTAATTTTATTGCAGTTGTTCTTTTGGCACTTACACTGACTGTTTTAGAGTCATTCACTCCAAATGATACACTTATAATAGGTCTATCAATACTGTAATTGGCACTTTGGGTAAGTCATTGTACAAAACGAGATCGGTTCACTGATTTTTGAAGATGAGACACATTTGCGATAACTAACAAGTGAACATGTTCTTAAACAATAATCGAAACTAGACTGTTTTAGTTAAGATGAGTAACTTGTTACAAAAATGAATTGTTTTATTTTGTTGTCGATTGTTAAAATAAATATGTTTTAAAATAATTTGTATTGTTTATCATTATTACCTTTACACAAATCTTCATAAGTCTTCTTAGATGTTTTTCACCATACGTTGCCTAAACTGAATGGCAGAAGTCGAAAAATTCAAAATCTAAGAGTTTCTCATTATGCTCTTGCACCAGTGTGACCGGTAGCTGTGTTAACAAACCAATATTAAATTTAAAAAAAAAGATATGCTTTTGCCAAACTTAAGTTTTCCTATTTCTACGTAGGTGATTGGGTAAATATTAATTTTAATTATACTTGCACCAGTGGCGGCGCTTGCGTAGCTAGATGCATAAAGGCCCCGGTGCATAAAGAATGAATCGGGCCCTCACCCCGGTTACAGGGATAGAAGTATATAAGGTCACATTCGAGCATGCCGGAATTTCGTTATAATTTCTCTGTAAAGTTGGCGAATGGAACACGTCTCCGTCAATTGAGAAAAGACAAGACTTCATAGGTAGGTCATTTCATCTGAAACTGATCACATTTCGTGAGTATAGTCGTTTCATTCTATGCTAAGCAATATCTGATTGATTATATTATAATTGTGATATTAGGTATGTCGAGTACATTGTTAAAAATAGCTTCGTTTCCGTGGCCTTGGATTTAAAGAACGCGGATTTATTTCTGTACTTGAATTTATCCGTTGCGCTGTTTCGTTCGAAGCCTTAGTATACTCGTTAGACTCGTTCAAAATTCAGCATTTTTGATTTCATAATTTTACTTACCTTAGTTAGTTTTACTGGAACTCGTTAACAGCGCTATTTCGGTCAGCACAGTACAGTATAAAAATACCTTTACGGGTTATTGGAAATAAAAATGTAGAATCAATTAACTTACATTACCCGACCACGAACGAGATCACGGCATTAAACAAAGGGCTGAGTGAGACCTCTGCCATCCGTCACTGTGGGGCTCATAATTGGGTGTCAGTTTTAGGAAGACCACTCCGCGCTGCCCCTTCATAACTATTAACAAGTAGCAAGTTAGCCGTGCATTGCCGTGTAGTGGCGTTCGCACGACAGCCTGACGGATGGAGCGGGGGCGCGCCGCATCGCATCTTGCCCTTAGTCTTTTCTTCTACCTAACTGAAGCAACATATTGGGATGGCGAGCGAGATAAGGAAAACACTTTAATGTTTTTTTTTTTAATTATGAAACATTGTTGCGTAGCACAGATTTAATTCTCTGCACCGTCTTCGTAATATTGTCTGACGACGACAAATAAAATGAAAAATATTTTTAGGTTATTAAATCTGAGTTATTCCGGTTTGAAAAAACGCTATCGGACGTCTCGCTATCTAACTGGTTACCCGAGAAGAGATTTTTGTCTTGTCTCATAAACAAGTTACAAATGAAGGTTTTTCTGTCTGTTTTCGTAACTAAGGTAATTTCTCGCCAGTTACCTTAAAAGAAATAGTTGTCACAAAATCAAATTAGGGGTTTGGGCGTACTCGTACCTACTGCGAGAAGGGAGAGGATGTGAGCATTCCGACAAAAGCAGATCGGAATCAACTTGAGTTTTTCTCGAATTTCGGATTCATATGTGGATGATATGGAATGAGGTGGTGGTCTTTATGGAGGTTGAGCGGGGTTTGGATAGTGATATCCATGATAAAGATAATTTCCATTCACAAAGAAATACTCCTCTGGTGTTGTGCCCGGGGATAGTTCCGTGCCTGGCGTGAACAAGTTGACATGTCAAAAATGGCAATTTTTCAGGGCGGCCGTTTTAAAGTTTGACCTCGTCTGGTAAATCGAGAAATTTGTTATATATTGATTTCTATGTCGTTTTAAAGTTTATTTATTGCTATCTTTCATATTATGGCAAGATATTACCGATTTTCTTTATAGTTTTTGTAATAATAGACTTGTCAAATCGTTCACCAACAAGTTATCAACTTATTCACCGAGTTGTCAACTTAATCACAACAGTTATCAAATTATTTCCTACTTGAATTAATCTAGGTAACAAATGTTTTTTTGGTCAAACTTTTTTTGTACGCCTCTGAACCATATGAATGAGGTGTCATTCGATTCGGTTTAACATGTAGATATTAAAAAAAAATAAAATTAAGTGTCGCTTTGAAAAAAATGCAAAAGGTATATACAATTAATTTTAAAAAATGGCATTTGGTTTTTTGCACATACCTCAAAAACTAATTAATATTTTTCAATTTTAGAATAAGTTTCTATAAGAAGGAAATTTTTCAAAGAAATCCTATCTACAGTTCCGGGAGGTAGGACTAATATTTATAATTTCCCAGAAGGTTGAAAATACGTCATAAAACGAGTAAACTGTCTTGACCTGACTGGATATCATGTAGAACCTAAGAACTCACCAAGACAAAATAAATGAGCCCAAACTCGATGGGTGTATCTTGTTTAGTTTAGAAGTTCCTATGACCACCTCCCGACTCTATCGTCAGAACAGCTCCATGGTACCATATTAAAATATAGGGATTAGTAGTAGGTAATCGATACAACTGTAATGGCAAAATACTATTTATTACTGTCCAAACAAAATATTAAATATTTTTTTCTGGATCCTAGAACCAGAACTTACTGGATCTCAGAATCTGATGAAGAATCAGGGTTGTCTACGTCCAAGTCTGGGTCTGTGGATGCAGAAGTACCACAAAGGGTTTTTAATTGAAGATCCATCCATCCATCCATCAGCCATAGGACGTCCACTGCTGGACATAGGCCTCCCCCATGAATCTCCAATAAGACCGGTTGGTAGCGACTTGCATCCAGCGTGATCCTGCGGCCTCAATGAGGTCATCCGTCCACCTTGTGGGTGGACGTCCTACGCTGCGCTTACCGGTACGTGGTCTCCACTCGAGAACTTTTCGACCCCATCGGTCATCAGTCCTCCGCGCTATGTGCCCTGCCCACTGCCATTTCAACTTGCCAATCCGCTGGGCTATGTCGGTAACTTTGGTTCTTCTGCTAATCTCCTGATTCCTGATTCGATCTCGCAGAGAGACTCCGAGCATAGCCCTCTCCATAGCTCGTTGGGCTACTTGGAGCTTATTAATAAGGCCCATAGTAAGAGACCACGTTTCAGTGCCATAAGTCATCACTGGCAACACACACTGATCGAACACTTTCGACTTGAGGCACTGAGGTATGTCGGACGAGAAGACGCTACGCAATTTTCCGAACGCTGCCCAGCCGAGTTGGATTCGGCGATTGGCCTCTTTCTTAAAGTCGGACCTACCTAACTGGACTACTTGTCCTAGGTAGATGTACGAGTCAACGACTTCAAGAACTGAGTTCCCAACAGAGATCGGGGTGGGTACAACATGGGAATTACACATGACTTTCGTCTTGTCCATGTTCATCTTAAGACCCACCTGTTGAGAAACCCGATTGAGGCTTTCGAGCATCGTGCTGAGCTCTTCCATCGATTTTGCCATGACTACTATATCATCGGCAAACCGAAGGTGAATGAGGTATTCGCCATTGACATTGATGCCGAATCCTTTCCATTCCAGGTGCTTGAAGGCGTTTTCCAAAGCAGCCGTAAACAGTTTCGGAGAGATTACGTCTCCCTGTCTTACGCCTCTTTTTAAAGGGATCGCCTTGGAGCTCTCTTCCTGTACTCGGACCGACATAGTGGCGTTATTATACAAGCACTTCAACACTTCGATGTACCGATAGTCAACACGGCATCGTTGGAGAGACTCGAGCACAGCCCAAGTCTCGACCGAATCAAAGGCTTTCTCATAGTCCACAAACGCTAAGCAAAGTGGCAAGTTATACTCTTCGGTCTTCTGTATAACCTGCCGCAGCGTATGAATGTGGTCCATGGTGCTAAAGCCCTTTCGGAAACCGGCTTGTTCGGAAGGCTGGAAGTCATCAAGCCTGCGCTCGAGACGGTTCGTAATGACCCTTGAAAACAGCTTATAAACATGGCTCAGAAGCGAGATGGGTCTGTAGTTCTTCAATAAGGTGTTGTCACCTTTCTTGAAAAACAACACCACCACGCTTCTGTTCCATGCTTCTGGCGTGATGCCCTCGAGGACGACGGTGTTGAAAAGCTTCTGGAGGACTTTTAGTACCGGTGTTCCACCCGCTCTCAGAAGCTCTGATGTGATACCGTCATCACCCGGCGCCTTGTTGTTCTTGAGCTGATTTAGGGCCATTCTAATCTCGTACAGGCTGATGTCCGGGATATCTTCGGTGAAGTGTCGGGTCAGCTTGGCTCTTGGGTCTTTGGCCGCGCTGTTGACAGGCTTAGCGACCGAAGCGTATCGCTGTCCATAGAACCTTTCGATCTCCTCCAATACCTCTGCCTTGGTCGACGCTACACTGCCATCTTCTCTCTTCAGCTTTGTCAGCTGGCTTTGCCCAATAGACAAATTCCTCGCAATATAATTATATAATTGAAGATAAAAATCCTTAAATCCAACGTCAATTAGCTCAATGAGATCCATTAAGACGAGATGTCAACATGTTCACGCCAGGCACGGATATTGCAGCGAAACTTAAATAAGTCATAGCCAACAAGTTGATATCTTGATATTCATGATTTAAATTATAAAACTACGAAAGGATTCAACTGAATATATCTACTTATCTAAATTTAAACGATAAAACTTGGTAGCCCTTAAATTGACGTCATTATTTATCACAACATAAACAAACAACCACAGCGGGCCATAACCTGATATCTCAATAAATCACAATTTTAACAAAAATACCTAGGCTGGCCTTAGTTTGACATCTCTATTTGTCAATTTATAGCTAGTACTCATACGCAGTGCATAAATTAACGAGTAGATATATCAAGTAACGAATAAATGTTGGCTAGTCCGCATTACGTTGATAAAACGAAATACCAAAGTACGTTCATAAAAACTAGTGCATCGTTAATTTGACATCATGATTTGTCAAGTTTTGTTTGCTAAAATGCAAGTTGTCAAGTTATTACCACTGGCTTTTTCGTAAAAAGTTGTGTACATTAAGAGTTGTCAATTTTTTACATACAAATATCGAATGCGTAGAATGCATTAAGACAATAAAAAAAAAAACGTGCAAGTCGAGATGTCAACATGTTCACGCCAGGCACGGAGTTATCCGCCAGCATAAGGTTATCTTGTCATGATTCATATGCCGCCAGAAATTCCGTTTAGCGATGATGTGGAGTGGTGTCCACGCAGGGTCGGGAGTAATTGCCATTCTCAGTCGAGAGCGTCGTCGAATTGCCTTGGCATCAGGATCCAGGAAGCGCGGTGAGTCTGCTGCGTTGAAGCTGATTGTAATGCGGAGTGATCGCTGGTGGTGTGCGTGTGCTTGATGTTGTTATTGCTGATGATGTTGATATTGGAGAAAACAATTGATGGTCAGGTTGCGTCTTCTGATCATGTCGGGGTCACCAATATGGAATGAAGCGGTCACCCAAATGAAGGTTGTGTGGGATATGGATAGTGATGTCCACAGTAAAGACAATCTCCATTCACAAAGGAGTACACTCCTCTGGACTAAGTGTTGTCTTTAATGTTGTATTCCCCAATTGCATCCGAGAAATATGTTTTTTAGTTGCAGAGGCGGTTTACAATTGACTTATCCTTCCACAGATTTAAGTACGATTAAATGATAATAAAATCTAATACTAAAAGACGTAGACATTATTTTACCTTCGATTTTGGTTTCTTCGCTGAACATGTTGTTATTTACAATTTTGGTTTTTTGCTCTCCAATTTCTCCCAGTGTTGATATGTTTCGTCGATTTCTATGTGATGCGATCATATATGAGATAATTCATGTCTAAAATGTAAAAAATGTAATTGACTTATCCTTCCGATAACATAATAATGTCAAATAAAGATGCGAAGACAAAATCATCATTTCTAAAAATACGGCGTTGTGTTTATCAAGCAATCATTTTAGATTGTAGTTAGTCGACATCTTGACGGCTCTATCTAGAAGCGGGCGATGCATGCGAGGTCGGCAAACATCTATCTCCCCATCCCGGTGAACGAACGCGTGCCAAAATTTGATAAAGTCCTCGGTTCATGTTTAATCATACGACATTAAAGGCGAAAGTACACACTAAACTGGCGAGGCGGCGTGTCGGATATACGCGATCGCTGCATTATAATTTCCATTAATTTTGGCTGAGAGCGGCGATTGGTTGTTCAGTAGCACGTTTTGATGACAATTATATGTACATTGTACATATTTCTCGATTTCCTAGTACCGCTGTCAGCGATGCTTAGAATACTCGCATCTGTGTTTAGCTCTTATTCTTATTCGATGTGGGGGCGATAAGTCCTGCACTGACGTCCCGCATAGGGTGTTTTGTGCATTTCCTGCTCCAGCGTCTACCCGAGCCAGCCCAGCTCCTTAAAATAACGGAGCGTGGCTCTGGGCCGCTGGCATAACTGCTCCAGTGGCTTGGATGGTGTACTAGATAGCGATGAGGACGATGATGTCGATGCTGATGACAAAGCCATAGTAGCGTTATGCAACCCGCAAGCGATTCTAGTTTCTGCCGTGGCCTTGCTATACCACAAAGCATGCTCTACCGTTTCATTCTCCTGCAGGCAACCACGACAGAGTGGACTGTCGTTGGCTCCCAGTTTATAGATGTGACTATTTAAGTTGCAGTGACCAGTAATGAGCCCTACCATAAGTCGTGTGTACGAGTATGTGTGGGACCCATCCGTCTGTGTCGTTTAGTTGACAGTCTGGAAAGTGCGTCTGTAATTCAAATTGATCTTGTTCTGAAGCTATAGGTGTCATCAGCCTTTTTCAGAGTTCCTAGTTTTATTTGTGAGTCACTAGTTATAATTTTTCTTAAACGTGCAGTTTCACTCTCAGATTGTATAGAGTTGCTATACTTTTTCCAAGAGTTCTTTTGGCTCTTTTTGACCTCCACCTTGAACCGGTGGCGCATAACATAAATTTAGGTCTGATAATATGATCCTTAGCCCTAGGTATTACGGTCGGTTAAACTTAACTAAGAATTTTTGATTTGGATTAAGTAAAGAAATCACTTAATGGCTATGAGAAGCATCATCATTATCAGCCGAAGGAAATCCACTACTGGACATAGGCCTCCCCTATTGATTTCCAAAAAGCTAGTAAGAAGCGGCTTGCATCCAGTCCGTTCCTGCAGTCTTAATTATTCATCATCTACCTACTCTGTGGACGGCCTACGTTGCACTTGCCGGAGTTTGGTCTCTATTTGAATACTTTACAGTCACATCGGCCATTCCTTCTGTAAACTATGTGTCCTGCCCCCTGCCGTTACCACTGGCTCATTCACTGGGCTTTGTCGGTATAGGCCGAATCATACAAGTCGGCGTATGTGGAGTTAGGTACAAGCTGCGCAATATCCAATCCTGACTGAAGCTCATTCCTGATTTAGCGGAGCCTGCAGCATGATGAAAATGATGGTGATGTCAATAAACCTTTCACTGGAAGATATATGTAAAAACCAATAAAGCTTTGTTTCTTACCTTGGAGTAAGCCTAATAATTTGATAATAATAGAGATTTTCAATCAACAGAGCATCCATGTAATCATACTCAGCTAGTCACTCTAGGTACGAAACTCCGTCTGTTTCTTTTCTGGTTGATCTTGATCTTTAATTCTTAGATTCTCGGGCACTTTAGGCAAAGATTATATTATAATAACTTTAGGTTCAAACACAACTACAAATTACCTAAATAAGTATTCCAGATTCGATAGCAAATTGAAAATAGTGAACATTTAATTGTTTGTTGAAATTAACCAAGGTTTAAACTGAATTTATTTATTGGAACACGCTAAATATAACGGGGCTTTTCAGAAGAGCCGTGATAAATAACTACAGGTAGATCCGCGATAAATAACTATCTACAATATATTCCAAAGCATTTATACATTTTACGATTGTTCGAACATGGCTTTGGATCTTTTGGTTCTGAATCGATCACCTTACCTTACTATAATTACCAAGGCTTCCGTCGTGGTCTCTATTTCCTGTGGCGATAGTTCCGGTTTTAAATCAAATTTTGATGTCCCTGACATAGCCTTTTAAAGTGCATCTCTAAAGGCTGGTATGTCGGTCTTTTTTGGATTTCTGTAAGATCGTGGTTCGTGTTTGCCAGTGGTTAAACTATATCTGATCCATCTATGGTCCGAATGTGTTTAGCTAAATTTCAATACACCTCTTTGTATTTTGAGGTTTTGTCTTTTTTAATATCTCATTTTTGCCATATAAATATTGGTAAATACCTCTATACATTTTTTTTGTTTTTATTACATTTCTTGTGCTTTCTAATCGATAACAATTTCTACTCTTATTTCAAACCCTTTCTAACTCTTTTTACTTATAAACCCTTTGGATATTAAAGCAAGCCGTTATATTAAAAAATAATTCGTGTGACAAGTTTAAACGAATCTACTATTGTGATACAGGCAATTAGAAACAGACTACAAAATATTGAAAGCAGGGGCGGCCCTAAGGCGGTGCGAGCGGTGCGACCGCACCGGGCGCCGTCATATGGGGGTCGCCGAAAACGGCCGAACGCCCGACTAGGTACCGATCGACTTACGCGCAAGCAAATAGTATTGTTGCCTGGCGAGTAGCGAGCGACAAACGGGGAGGCAGTGAGGGGAACGGGTGAATGAAATTTCCCATCCCATGAAATTTTCTAGAGTACCCCAGAAAATATGATGGGCGTCATTTTCCAAATATACATTTTCAAAGAGTAATGCCGAATGGGGAAACTTTTAATAGAAGATGGTGTTCGAAACCACACTCTGCTATCAAAAGTTTTCGATTCAGAGGTTCGAACAATTGTCCGCGATGCGCGGAGTCTAATCACAATAAGAAAACCAATAAGCTAATCAAAAGTTTGTACCTGGACGGCGGTAATTATCCATATACCGTGTGGTGTGTCGCGGTGTATCCTTCGTCGAATCACCTCGTCAAAACCCAGGGCCCTGGGATATGGTAGTTCTGCTGTTGACCACCACAAACTCACGACCACTGCACGTTCCAACGCCCAAAATACGTGCCAACGCGTCGCGGGGCGAGGTTCCAAAAAGGGCGTCCAAGAGTGTGCTAAATGCGGTCGCCGCGCGCGCGCGCCGCATTCGCCTAATCCACTCATTCCTTTAACGGTCACGCAAGGCGATTCCGAGCATAGCTCTCTCCATTGCTCTCTGCGCTACTCTGAATTTTTCGGCTGATCGTTCATGGTTTCCGCACCGTACGAGAAGATCGGCTCAATGCTCTCCTGGAATACTTTTGCTTTCAGCTTCATGGGTAACTTGCTACGCAATATTTGCTTATTTGCCCCAAATGCTGCTTGGGCTTGGGATATTCTTCGCTCAACCTTTACCGTCTGATTTCCAGAATACAGTGAGAATTTATGCCTAAGGTATATGTTCTTTCTTTCTTCTTCTTCTTTTCAGCCATCGGACGTCCACTGCTGGACATAGGCCTCCCCTAAAGACCTCCAATAAGACCGGTTGGTAGCGGCTTGCATCCAGCGCGATCCTGCGGTCTTAATGAGGTCGTCCGTCCACCTTGTGGGTGGACGTCCTACGCTGCGCTTGCCGGTACGTGGTCGCCACTCGAGGACTTTTCGACCCCATCGGTCATCAGTCCTCCGCGCTATGTGCCCTGCCCATTGCCACTTCAACCTGCCAATCCGCTGGGCTATGTCGGTAACCTTGGTTCTTCTACGGATCTCCTCATTTCTGATTCGATCGCGCAGAGAAACTCCGAGCATAGCCCTCTCCATGGCTCGTTGGGCTACTTGAAGCTTACTAATAAGGCCCATAGTGAGAGACCACGTTTCTGTGCCGTAAGTCATCACTGGCAACACACACTGGTCGAAAACTTTCGACTTGAGGCACTGAGGTATGTCGGACGAGAAGACGTTACGCAATTTTCCGAACGCTGCCCAGCCGAGTTGGATTCGGCGATTGGCCTCTTTCTTGAAGTCGGACCTACCTAACTGGACTACTTGTCCTAGGTAGACGTACGAGTCGACGACTTCAAGAACCGAGTTCCCAACTGAAATAGGGGTGGGTACAACATGGGAATTACACATGACCTTTGTCTTGTCCATGTTCATTTTAAGACCCACCTGTTGAGAGACTCGATTTAGGCCTTCGAGCATCGTACTGAGTTCCTCCATCGACTTTGCCATGACCACGATATCGTCGGCAAACCGAAGGTGAGTGAGGTATTCGCCATTGATGTTGATGCCGAATCCTTTCCATTCCAGGAGCTTGAAAGCGTTCTCCAGAGTAGCAGTAAACAGTTTCGGAGATATTACATCTCCCTGTCTTACGCCTCTCTTCAATGGGATCGCCTTGGAGCTCTCTTCCTGTACTCGGACCGACATAGTGGCGTTATTATACAAACACTTCAACACTTCGATATACCGATAGTCAATACGGCATCGTTGAAGAGACTCAAGCACAGCCCATGTTTCGACCGAATCAAAGGCTTTTTCATAGTCCACAAACGCTAAGCAAAGTGGCTGGTTATACTCCTCGGTCTTCTGTATAACCTGCCGCAGCGTATGTATGTGATCCATGGTACTAAAGCCTTTTCGGAAACCGGCTTGTTCGGAAGGCTGGAAGTCATCAAGCCTGCGTTCGAGACGATTCGTAATGACTCTTGAAAACAACTTATAAACATGGCTCAGAAGCGAGATGGGTCTGTAATTCTTCAATAAGGTGTTGTCACCTTTTTTAAAGAATAGCACCACCACGCTTCTGTTCCATGCTTCAGGCGTTATGCCCTCGAGGACGACGGTGTTGAAAAGCTTCTGAAGGACTTTAAGTACTGGTTTACCACCCGCTTTCAGAAGCTCTGAAGTGATTCCGTCGTCACCCGGCGCCTTGTTGTTCTTAAGTTGGTTCAAAGCCATTCTAATCTCGTACAGACTGATGTCCGGGATGTCTTCCGTGAAGTGTCGGGTCAGCTTGGCTCTTGGGTCTTTAGCCGCGCTGTTTACAGGCTTTGCTACCGAGGCGTATAACTGTCCGTAGAACTTTTCGATCTCCTCCAATACCTCTGCCTTGGTCGACGTTATACTGCCATCTTCTCTCTTCAGCTTTGTCAACTGGCTTTGCCCAATAGACAAATGCCTTGCGAACACTTTGGAGCCTTTGTTCCGCTCTATCGTCTCCTTAATATGTTTGGTATTAAAGAGACGAATGTCGCACCGCACTGATTTCGAAATTTGTCTATTGAGCTGCCTGTATGACTTTGCATCATCGGAAGACTGCAGTCTTAGCGAGCGTCGTTCGGCCATGAGATTTTGAGTATGATCGGAAAATTTCTGAGGTCTATCTGAACGGCGGGGTCTAAAGAACTTAGAACCCACCGTTTGGACAGCTTCTACGAGCCCGTTATTGATCTCGTCCACCGACGCAAAATTCTCCAGGCAAGCAAAGCGATTTGATAGCTCGAGCTGAAAGTTCTCGGGGTTTTGTATATGAGCATGAGTAGGTCGGAGTGTAGACTTCATCAGACGAGACCTTTCGAGTTTAACGTTAATATTCAGTTTGCCTCGCACGATTCTGTGATCACTACCGGTTTTTATCCTGTGGATCACGGAGACATCGTTAAATATCTGTTTCTCGCTAGTCATGATGAAGTCTATCTCATTTCTCGTAGAACCATCGGGGCTCATCCAGGTCCATTTCCTGTGAGGTGGCTTCTGGAAGAAAGAGTTCATCATGAAGAGTCCCTCTTTTTCCAGAAAGTCTGCCAGCCTTTGGCCCCTGGGGTTCCGTTGCCCATATCCAAATTGCCCCACTCTCAACTCATCATCGCTTTTTTTGCCCAACTTTGCGTTGAAGTCTCCCATAACAACCGTGAAGCGGGTCTTAGACGTATGTATGGCCCGACTTACGTCCTCATACATAGCCTCCACTTCATCATCTGGGTGTGCCGATGTCGGTGCGTACACCTGAATGACCTTCAACGAATATCGTTTGGATATTCTGAGTATTAGGTATACAACCCTGCTCGACACACTTTCGATGGTAATAATGTTGTTAACGAGAGACTTGTGAACGAGAAAGCCGACACCACCTTGGGACCGTTGGTCACCTTCCCGGTAGTAAAGTAGGTTGCCAGATTTCAGGGTTATCGTGTCCTCGCCCTCTCTACGGACTTCAGACAACCCCATAATATCCCATCGCAACCTACTCAACTCTTCTTCCAGTTCAGCAATCTTCTCATCAGCCCTCATCGTGCGCACGTTATATGTTGCCAGGGCCAGTCGTCGTCGGTTGGGGTGGCAGCCGGATCTCTGCCGGAGATTCTTAGCACCCCTTGCTCCGCCGTTACCGTGGTCGCTGCCGTAACCAGGACTAGCGGAGCTGCCGGGGACTGGGGGCCAAGGTATATGTAGTCTGTGACTACTTCTACCGATAGCTGAAAGTCCTTTTCTTCTGAGATGTTGGTCATAATCTTAGTTTTGGACAGATTCATCTTTAGGCCGACTTTTACTGACTCTCTTTTTAACTCTTCGATCATTACCAACATATCAGGCACACTTTCCGAAAAAAGCGCCAGATCATCGGCAAATCTTAAGTTTGTAAGATTCTCCCCTCCTATATTAATACCTTTATCGTCCCATTTCAAATAAATATATTCTCAAGGGTCGCGGTAAAGAATTTTGGGGACCTTGGGTCATCCTGTCGAACTCCTCTGGCTAAACCGAAGAAAAAAGGAGTCTTTTCGTGTAGATTTACACAGGCTGTTGCATGACTGCAGATGTTGTATCATCGCGACATATCTTTCGTCTACTCTACAGTCCGCCAAGGCATCCTCAACAGCCCAGGCCTCAATCGAATCAAACGCTTTTTCATAATCAATGAAAGTTAATATGATCGGCTTTTGGTACTCGTGACATTTCTCGATTGGGGTTTTAATACTTTGCAAATGATCACAAGTGCTGTAACCAAATCTGAAACCTGCCTGCTCTCGTGGTTGATATGAGTCTAGTTTGTTCCTGAGTTTAGTGACTATTACCCTTCTGAAAAGTATAGACATGGGAGAGCAGACTGATTGGTCTATAATTGTCTAATAGTTTGATGTCTCCCTTTTATGAAGTAGTGTAATTAACGTGTTGTTCCAGCTCTCCGGTACTTTCGTTTCTAGTAGGCACTTTGTAAACAGCTTTGCCAAAGTTTCTGATATTTTCTCGGATGTTAATTTAAGTAGTTCTGGAAGAACGCTATCTTCACCTGGGACTTTTCGATTTTTCAGCTGCCGCAATGCCAAGTACACTTCATCACATGTGTTCCGAAGCTACCATTTCACCCGCCCGGGCTCTAGGATTTTTCAATTTGTTGCTAAAGAGATTTCCATAACAACGATACGCTATGTTAAGCAGTTCCGCTCTGTTGGTTGTCACATCGCCATCCACATTTGCGAGTTTAAAGATGGATTTCTTCCCTGCATCAAGTTGAAGTTTCAGTGATCTGCGGTTTTTATTTCTCTCTATAGCTTCCTCTATTATTCGCTCATCGTACTTTCGCAAATCTTTCCTAAACTAAATATACTCAAACTAATATTTTTAAAATATCTTCTCATCAAAAATTGACACAAAATAAAGAACATATAAAATTAACATGTAAAATTATTTAGGTATGTTATTTTGTTGTATCTATGTAAACTGGGGCGCCACCATAAGATCTCTCGCCACCGAAAAGTTTAGCTAAGACCGCCCCTGATTGAAAGTAACCCTCTGTATCTTGTTGGTGACAACGTCACACAATTCGTTATGCGCCGCGCCCTAGTTTCTTACAACAATTTGCAGGCAAACAATATTTTGTTTTATTTCTTTCAATTAATAACTATAATTTTGACATTTATCGGACAAACTTATATAACAGAATAAACTTATTATTAACATTTAAAGTAAAAGGAACTTAAAACTATATTTACAAATCGAAAACACAAAATTTATAGAAAAACCTAAAATAAAACTAAAAACTTAATCTAAAAGCCTCTTGGCAGAGAAATATTTTTTAAATATTTCATTTTTTCTCTGCTTTGCTGTGTTCTTTACAGATCTGAAGTTTTTCATTTTGTTCACGACTTCCATGTTCGTTTAATTTTGACATTGATTACTTTTAAAGATATACTCGTAAGCCAGTTATGTGTATTTGGATGCAATGAAAATATGTGAATGAAATTGAGTTGTACGACTAGAGCAGGAAGAGAAATTGTAGGGCTATTGTTTTCATCTAAAAGGCGTTTTCGAACCGGGCCTTAGTTAAAATCTTTTCCTCATGTATAACGCATGGGTTGAAAGGTGTTGCGCGGGGAGTCTGAGCTGGTTCGGTTGCTACATGCTTGTGATGAGAAGAGGAGGAGGTCGACAACACGTGTCCGCCCAGCGTCGCGACGCTCCTCGCCTCGCGCCGACATGTGTTACCGAACGCTGATTCTTACGACTACACTTCTACGACGCTGTCTACGAAATCGGCATTGTTCCGAATTTGTTCCACTCCATATTTACATCTAACGAGAAAGATTTGTTTTCCATGTAAGCATACATGTTTTCGTCATTTCTGTTGCTGGTTACCGCCATTGGTGTCTAGTAATAACAAATATGTAATTTGGATATTGTTTTCGCGATATTGGCTTCATTCCAGTTGTTTAGATACTCGTAATGTAAAAAAATGTATTGTTATTATCCAACTAATTTGAAATGACCGATTTGCTATTACAAGCTGCGAACAACTTTTCACATGATTTGAGCTCTGAATTACCAGTATATTATGTTCCCAGCGAAGCCTACACGAGTGTTTACATTGACATACAAACTTTTGTTGGTCCCTGTTCGAAAGGAGCCACCCTTTGGGGTGGTGTTATTAGTATAAGCAAAAGACAAAGTTCCCCTTCTAAGGCAGACGTGGTGTGCATACAATGGTGCTAGCATTGATTTTGAGTTAAATATCACCCCCCTTCGGCTCTACCGCGTATTGTAGTACTTACATCGGACGTGTACAAACATAGCAACATGAATTATTGTTACCAGTTCTTTTATCTCATGAGTTGTGGTTATTAATCAGTAGTATTGCTTTTAATGCCAGCAATGCTCTGCGCAAACAATGATCCTCGTAAATGTCACAATACGCAATACATTTTTTAGGAGGTCATGCTACAGGACACCAACCAAAAGCACGTTAAGCACACTAAGTACATAAATTTTCATTTGTCAATGACAGTATTTATTTTATTTTCCTAAAGATATATCATCTTTAAACTATTCGTTTATTGAAAATCATTTAAAAATAACAACACGAAGCACGCTTAAAACGTTTGACTTTCAAATTCTTTATATTCGGTATATTTGATTTGAAAAGTTGGAGCACTAAGCTATTAATAGACAATTGCATTTTTTTTTACAGTTAGGGAACTGAAGACGTTTAAAACGGGTGACTTTCCAATAAATTACATTCATTATTCGAATTGTTTTCGTAAAATTATTGCATTACATTATAATGGAATGACCTGTAATATCACGAACTCAACCATAGTAACGTTTAAGCAATGATTATGTTTTACAGAACTGTGTATATTTTCTGTGATCACAGAAAACCATACACCAAATCATGTAGTGACAGACTCCCATAACAATTTTTATACAAATCCAATGTCATTTTAATTGACTGTTAGTCAACTACTGTTGGTAATTTTTAGTTTTTTTTATTTCACTTGTCAAATTACATTCCTCGGATCGAATTGTTTTCGTAAAATGATAGCATTACATAATAATAGAACGAACTGTAATATCACGAATTCAGTCATAGTAACGTCTGACTCCTATAACAATTTTAATACAAAACCAATTTTCATTTTAATTGACTCTAGCCTGTTACCTACCTATTGTTACGGAAGAGTATTTTTTTTCCTGCCTAAAGTATCCGCGCACTGTTCTCGGAATATTAATAAACTATTTTCTGCCAACTACTGTTGGTAATATTGAGATTTTTTCATTTCAATTGGCAAATTACACTCCTTGGACCTTCTAAATACTAAGTTTCAGTCGGTCTATCTATCAATTTCGTAATACATTGAAGAGGGTGCGTGGTGATTTTAGATTTCGATTAACTCTTTAGCTACTTTCCTGCTACGTATATGAGTATATAGTATACTAGACGACCCGCCCCGGCTTCGCACAGGTGTATTATACATATAAACCTTCCTCTTGAATCACTCTATCCATTATAAAAAACCGCATCAAAATCCGTTGCGTAGTTTTAAAGATTTAAGCATACAGACAAACAAACAGACAAAAATAGCGACTTTATTTTATACTATGTAAGGATTTTCAATGATCAACATCTAAAAATGTAATCAACTAAAACCTTGAATACAATACCTAAACTAAAGATTACTCAATATACCTTTTTTTTTTTTTTTTTTTTTTTTTTTTATTCTGAATAGGTTTGCGTTTGACCACATACTGCCTGTTGTTAAGCAGATATGCGGTCTAGGTTGTAGCACGCTTACCTAGAAGATACCTATTTACTCGGGATTTGAAGACGCCCACATTGTACTTTAGCGGGAAGACAGACCCAGGCAAAGCGTTCCACATTCTGGCTGTTCGTATGAGGAATGAGGATTCGAAACGCTTGGTTCTAATGCGCGGAATGTCCACCATAAAAGGGTGGCGCTTTGGTCGCGTCTGTCTAGCCGTACGATAGAAGAAAGGGGCAGGTGGGACCAGATTGTGCAACTCCTGGGCGCACTCTCCGAAGTGGATCCGGTAAAAGGCCGATAAACACGCTACCTTACGTCGATGCTCGAGACTTTGCAGCTGCGACATAGTCAGAGTGTCGTTGTCGATCAGCCTCTTGGCTCGCCTCTCAATCGACTCCAGAGCCTCCAGTTGATATTTGGCGGAGCCATCCCAAAGGTGAGAGCAGTATTCCATGCACGACCTGACTTGAGCTTTATACAGACTAAGCAGTTGCTCAGGTGTGAAATACCGTCTCACCTTAGAGAGAACACCAAGTTTTTTGGAAGCTAATTGGGCCTTTGACTCTATGTAAGAGCCAAAGTTAAGAGTCGATGAGAGTGAAACGCCTAATAGTTCCAAGCTGTCAGTTACCGGAACGGAGACACCACGGAAAGCGGGAGACAATTGGAAGGGTCTCTTTTTGGCCGAAAACAGACAGGCTTGAGTCTTCGTGTGAATACCTAATCATAATCTAAAGTTTTGAGTTCATTTTGAGATATTTTTCTAGGTCTAAATAGTCAATCCAATCAAAAAATCAATTATAAATCTCTAACCGTATGAAATGTATCCAAAACATTTACATTGCAACCAAAGAATTCTTAATTCCAAATATTATAATAGCTCTATGCAAAACTTTGTTTCATTTGATTTCTCGTTTAATGTTTTCATTATAACTATTACTTTTCCTATTACGAATATGATGTGCCTCTCTACATACGAATTATCCTCGTGTGTATACGCGCTCTTATTATGCTTGTCATGAGTTTCGAAAGCGACGTAGTCCCATACATCCGTCGTGCCTGTATACCAATAATATCCTATAGTTATGGAAGATTACCTGCTTTGAACTTTGTTTGTTAATAGGGTAATCTGTAAACACAAACTGTTAAAATCCGCTCTTTGACGGAGAAATAGCCGAGTTTACTCAGGTGTACTCTTTTTTCAATAACGAGATCAGTTATAAGCCTCTTCAGTGTCATTTCATTTAATTTTGCTCACATCCTCTCCTTTATATCTGTGAAAGCTTTTAAAATTTAAAGCAAAAACATCTGCATAATGTATCGTCGTTTGCGTATCCTTTGGTATGCCACAATTTTCTTGTTATATTAAACATAGTCGATTTGCGATTGAAGTATGCACGTTTTCTTGCCCCTTAGCCTAAGGTAATATACCTACTTCTTAAATTTTATGGATGTAATACGCCTGTCGTTATGTTATAATCTTCAAATGTTTGAAATCAGTACGACAAGTCTGATGTTGTTGGATTCAGTTTTGATTTTCAGTAGGCAGTGAATTACTATAGCAACCGAAGGACCACTTTTTGTAGTCTCCTCTACATTTATCTGTTTATTTAGAATTATAAAAATTTATTTTTCATTAACAACAAAATTTGTTGTATCCAGGTCACAAAATCAGTGTTTCTCGAAAAGAAAAAAACAGTATAATGTACGAGACGCGGCACATCGCTATGCTAAAATCCCACAGGCTTAGCAAAGTCGACTCCGGTGAAAAAAACACTATGTTCACACAGCTTTGTCCTTTTATTCATATTTAATCTGCGGAGCGTCTACAAAAAACAATGATTTCACGGTACAGCATTAACGCATGTAGGCATAACAGAGGAATGAACCAACCCAAAGTAAACACAAGACCAAATATTAAATTGTTGTCAATCCTATTTACAGACATTTTACGCTGTGTTTATCTTATGAATCTATTGTGTGCATGGCGGTCGAAATTATGGGATTTTGAGTCAATATTTACTCGAACCGGGTTTGTCAGTGGTTGCATTTAACACGTCCCACTGCACCGGTTTGGAAGATAATGCAGTGTTTCTGTGGTTCACCGCCTTGTCAACAGATGGCGTTACTAGTCGCTCCTGTAGCATTCATCGCCTTGTTAGATTTTTATTCTCGATAGACCGATTTCGCGTTTAGCAGTTAGTCCCATAGTAAAAGTTGTTCGTAATAATGAGTATAAACAACTCTTTAAATCTTTAGAAATCCTTCGTACAGTAACAGGCACTAGAAGTATAACATTGAATTGTACACTGATCCTGTCATTCCTGTTGGAAGGGTGGGCGTGCTCTTGGTTTATGTTTTTCTATCTAACTGATATTAAACCGCATTATTCTGGGAAATAATTTCTGTTTACCTTTTAGTTTGTCGAATTTTGTTAAGTTGCATTAAAAATTTTTGTTAAGTTACATCAAAACTTTAGCTGTACTACAAATTTGAAGTAAATGTCGCATCATTCTATCCTATTACTGTGTCACTAATTGTCTTGGTCCTGTTCTATTCGAGATTTTCACTACATCATCAATCTATGACCATCGCTCGCTTGCCTTGAAGTAATCGTTTCCACAACTTGTGAAATTCAAACAAATGTTGATGGGCAAATGCTATTATCGTGCCGATAAAAGGAACAGCTCAGAACAATTTATAAGACGAACTCGTCGCTGCGAGAACAATGAGTTATTCGGTAAAATGCGCTCCAGCGGCATGCATAGCTACATTAGGCGCGCCGGGATGTCATTAGCGAAAGCTCTGCCTTTCTAATGCCTAACTGCGCACCGCCTCCTATTGTTACGGTAGTAATGAGCAACTAACGATTTAACCTCCACTACCCTTTTAAAAATATTTTTTTGAGTTTTGACCTAAACTTTTGTTCGACAAAATGTCGTCGGTCTGTCGTAAATCTACGATTTTTCTATAACGTTGCCTTACGGTTTATTTAGCCATCTGATATTTATTTTTACTCTGCAGTGCATGTTTTTGCTCTCATCTGTTTGCCTTTTTTATTTTTAATTGGGCAAGTGTCTTCATTAATTACCACAAGACCTACATAATCTATTTCTATTGTTTTCCTCTATTTGAATATTATATTTATTATTTTATAAATTAATCTAGTACAGATAAGTTAAAAAATATGTTTCGCAAAAAGGGCAAAACCGCCTTCCATCGTGTACAAAATTCGGATATTTCGCTCGAATTGCTTCCATTATTGTTGATTTTTTCAAAAATGGCTCAGCCGATTGCTGTTAAAATTAAATGGGACATCCTAGTATACCCTTTCGAACTAAAAAATAATTTTTCGATTCGGTTCATCATTGGCGAAATTGTCGATGAACATACACAAAAAAATACTTACAGACGAACATAGAACCTCCTCCTCTTTGGAAGTCGGTTAAAAATTAGATAAAATGGTATCTAACTTTATGTTTAAATGTTGTATGAATATAACTTGTTATCTAAACTCGTTGGTATACCTATTATAACGCTGGCGTGTGTTCCGCCACTGAGCTTGGTATCAGGGCTACGGGCACGCTTTCATACTCATCCGCACCCGTGACGGTGATTTGGAACACCAGGTAACATCATCCTCTTCCTCGAAACCAAACCAGCGAATAGGTTTAAGACAACACCCGTATCTGAACGCTCTGGTCCCAGTGCAAAGGGTCAATTTAAGTTGGCGCTGTGCTTGCCACTTCGGCTGCAGAGAAGAAGAGCGGCGCATCGACACTTGCTCTGCAGCTCCATTGCTTCTGCAATCGAACGGTGGCTACCCGGTCAAGGTATACTTGTTACTTGTTGATGCGGGCCTTTTCAACTTCTTCTTGATGAATCCGTCTAATGTGGTCACTCGGCCGCAACTAGTTCAGCGATTCGCTCCAGGAAGTCCACCAGCTCACCCACGCCGCCGCAGGCCTCGCGGAGTATCTCATCTCCTATATTCATTTCCTTTAGAGTATTTCACTTCGGTTTAAATTTTTACGTGGTCAATCAAAATCAGTTCGGATTACACATCTTAAAAAATAGTTAAAAGCCTTGTTTGCTTAAGTTTTAAGTCAGATAAGCTCTGAAGCTCCACTGCGTCTGCTATCGAACGGTGGCGACCCCGTCGAGGTATGGAAAATGGCAACAACAGACCAGCAGCCTTCCGCCGCAGCCCTCAAATGATTCGGGGTGGTCTTAGATGAAAAAAGTATATTTTACCTAATAGGTTTGCGTTTAATCACACCTTACCAACAGATAGATTATCTGTGAAAAAATTACGTTCCTAGAGTTAAGTTTTGTTTTCGCGGTTCATTTCATTTTCTTTTCAATTTTTTCGTCGTCTTCAGTGACTGATTTACCAATAGAATGAGTAGGTGGAGCCTAGTGCGGCAAATTTTAGGGGGCGGCAAATTTCGGACGATTTTATTTTCCTATCTCTTTCTCAAGATCACCACACTAAAGGGAACTTTTTACATACATTTAATTTAATTCATTCCGTTCAAGTATTACGTAAGCACTATAGGCCAACATTAAATGCCTAAAACTATACGTAACGCTATTTATTACAAAGTTATGAAGCCACTCCATTGAAAATATGAAACAAATACTGATAAAAACCATAAAATATATTTCAAAATACCTTGAGCAAATCAGACGATTTGCGACTTGCCGACATTTTGTCACACACTGACAGATAACGTGTTGCTTAGTCCGAATTATATTTTTCTAGCGATTTATAAGTTTTTTTCGAAGCATTTGTAAGATAATACTTCACAAAAAATGATTTATAAGCACGCAGGTTTTTTTTTTATTATAGTGTCCGTGACGGCGTACATAGTCAAATTAAGGGTTACCTGTTCTTTGAACACGGCAAGTGACGGAGAAAGTCTGATCGGCACAGGCAAAGCATTCCAAAGTTATACTGCATGGAAAGCAAATGACTTCCCATAAAAAGTTTCGCAGCTTGTTATCAAGCTTCTTGGCACTACTATCCTAGTCCTCTTCAAGATTATGTCATTTATGATGCAGAGTTCCTCCTTTATCAGCTCATATTTTCTCATATCCTTTGACCAAAAGTCATTTTCTAAAGACTTTTTCAGGGTTATTACTCGTAACTCTTCATCCTTATCTGTCGCTTTTCTAACCTGCTCTAAAGAAATAGCTTCAACTGAAGCTTCAACAAGAGCTAACAGTGAACTGTCCTCTCTATCCTCTGTGCTTTGCTTATGTCCTTCACTAATATTCAGCAATCCGGATACAGGATCCACAATGTTTGCCTTTCCTGGTTTGTAGAATGTGTAGGGTTGAAGCCTCAAAACCCATCATTGAATTCTAGCGCTTGGTTTAGAGTTTTTAGAGTAAATTAGTGTAGAGGTTTGTGATCTGATATAATTGTGAATTGTTTTCCCATGAGATACATGTATAGATTTTCACAAGCCCATACTATTGCGAGTGCCTCCTTCTCTGTCTGTGAATATCTCTGTTCTGTTGGAGATAGTGCTTTACTAATATGTTTTATGATTATTGCTTGGGTCATTCCTTTAATCACTTGTTGTTTAATGAGTACCGCAGCTATCCCAACAGGGCTAGCATCAGTGACCACAGTCATTTCAGCACTATTATCATAAAATCCCAGTGCTAGTGCTTTGGCATTCCTTTAGCTGCTGGAATGCTAGTTCTTGAGCTTTTCCCCAAGAAAAGTCCGCTTCGTTTTTTGTGAGGTATCGTAAGGGCATGGTTAGAGTGCTGAAATTTGGTATAAACCGTGCTGAGAAATTAGCTAGCCCCAAGTAACTTCTTACCTCGGCGTTATTTGTTGGTGCCCTGAACTCATTTACCTCTTGTTTGCTGGTTTTTGTGGGCTGTATCCCATTTGCAGATGATGACCTAGAAAATTAATTTAAGTTACTCCAAAATAACATTTATTGTCGTTAAGAGTAATGCCAGCGCCTTGTAATCTCTCCAAGACTTGCCGCAATATTGCATCATGCTCTTGCTGCCTCCAATTCTGATGTCGTCTTGGCTATTATGGACATCTAACCTAAACAGAAACAAGTCTTATTAGACATACGAGTACATAGAATTCTTTATTTTAAAAACCACTTTATTAGAGAGAGCTCTACGTCAAGTATTTTGTAAAGCTAGTTCCCGCCGTTAGACTGGCCGGTGTCAAGCAGTTTTCTGGTCCGCGAGCTAGTTTTGAGTTAGTGGCGGTCGGCGCGGCTGCTCCACCGGCTGCTGTGGTCTAGGCGCCAAAGTCCCAGGCTCCGGATGCGCACACAGGATTGCAATGTAATTTCCATTTTTTTTTTTCAAACTGTTGTTCCCGGAAGGTTTGTAGCCAGGTGTAATTAGATCAGGATAAAAAATTACAAGCAAAATTCAACAGCCTACTGGCCGCTAATACGTAAATCCGTCTCTGCCTGCGTGTCGGACTTTACCCAAATGCTTTGGTAGTACTAGGTGAACCAGGGTTCACGTAACTTTACCTGTTCTTCTAGTTTTACCCATAAAATACATTTTATAGAAGAGAAAAAAATGGGGGCGAAGGGGATCTCTGAAGATATGCGGAATGCTTAGTAATCTTTGTATTGCTCTGTATTCTGCACATACTCAGTGATCTCAATTCCGAGTGCACACCTCCCCGTGGTGCCCCCGGTAACTTATGTATGTGAAAGCAGTACTCAATCATTTGTTTTCGCACACATAAGGCTAACGTGCCAGGAAGACTTGTTAAGATGCAAGATGCTTGTCATATTGGTGTTTTATGCTCAACAATCCTACATACGAGTAAGCCCAAAAGAATCAGCGTCTCCAGTGCCTAGCTAGTTCCACACAATGGTTCACAATATTATTATCGTTAATATCAAGGTAAATTGATATAAATCTTCAAAGCAAGGTCAAACAGAATTGGATTGATTGATTAGCTGATTCTCGGGCACGGGGTTGGTTCTCGGCGGGATTTTACTCTGCTTATATGGGCCTCTTTGGGGGCTTCTTTGGGGGCTTCTGGTAGTTCACTGGATCTTGGTCCATTGGTACTCTTCCAGGGATGCAGTGGACAGAAGGAGGTTGATTGCTTCCACCTTTTTCTCTTTATCCCCTTCAACCATATCTCTAAAGTCTCTGGGGTTCTCGTCAACAAATATAAGTAGATCCTCGATTTTCATGTCCATAATTTTGATTAGGACATTCTCCTTAGAGGTGCATCTCAGATAGTCTGCAAGATCTTTGATTCTCTTCCTTGTCCGCTGAATGATGCACCCTCTGGAGTCAGGGTTAGAGTCCCCAGGTGGCATTTAAAAGTCCCTGAGCCTGTTATGGTATCCTGAGGTTCCTCTCTGTTTCTTGCCCCAATAGATGAAATAGAGCGAGGAGTGGAAGAAGGTAGAATCTTCACTTTGTTCTGAACATCTTGAAGTGTAAGAAGAAGGGTCTCAGCAACTGAAGTAAGAGTAGTCAGAACTTTTTGCTGATCATTATGTGATATAGTGGCCTCATTCATGCTGTCTAGGAAGCACTTCGATCGATTTGCGGCCTCAACCTCCTTGGTCTTCATGTCGTCGAGAATCGTTGACAATCCAGTTAGCAGCTGATTTGAAGTAGCTGCACTGATACAATTGACCGCTACCTCCATCCCAGCCATGCATCCCAAAAGCGACTTGATTCCCCATCTACAGGAATCGGAAAGGCCCATTGCCAGCAGTTTTTTGGATGTTCCAGCCCTAGAGTCCCAATCCCTTTGAGGACAGAGACTGGACTGGCCATCTGTTTGCTGTGGGAGGATAGGCTGATAGGTTGGAGATAGTCAACGATCTCAGGACTCATGAGTTTTCCTTTCCTGAATTCAGCCTCCAACCCTTGAAAAGCATCGTTTAGAGCCCTGTTGGCCTCCTCATTCATCAAACAAGGGATTAGTTACCCACCGACGTTTGTATGGAGTTGCGATTGACAAATTCATCTTTAACCGCAGAACTTTTGATAGTTTTAATTCATTCGAAATAGATTAAAATGTGTACTGTTCTGAAATAAATTTGTAAAACACAAAAAATAATGTACGAGAAAAGCATTTTGAAATTGTCGTTCTATGAGACACGGTTGTGCATTTACCGAAGCGGGTGCCATATTTCTGTTTGAGAATCACTCTGCTTTGTAACGACTAGCCGAGCTCAAACAGTCGCTTGAAATACAAACTCGGGGCAGTGCGCGTAACAGTATACATAGAAAGCCCTCGTAATGTTTGCCTTCGTGTGATTTATCGGCTTCGGTGGATTTGAAGGCACGCACTCGGGCTGAGTACGGCGAGCGCGGTGTTGCGTTACGTGCGGCTATTAGAACACCCCCGCCTTGCGATGCTCTATTCTCGACCGACATTCGATCGACACGTATCGATGTGCCAACTACTTTTGGTATTGGCCTAAGAAATGCTAATACAAAAAAATTAAAACCGATTTTTATAATAGCGACATTCTATTGAATACCCTTAGGTAACGAACTGATGTTACTGACTTGGGCTAAGATTTCTACTAACCCGTCTCCTTGCACAGTAAAAATCAAATATTTGTCAATTTTCGCTAACAATGGGCACGGACCCTGGTGTCAGTAGTTAATTTTTTTTAAATAAAAAATACCCATCAATAGATACCGTGCTCTACTACTATTTAAAACTAATATCAGAAATAATTTGCCTTTCTTACAATATTTTTTTTAAATAGGACACTGATTCCAGTGATTATCAGGGATTACCGCTAGTTATTAATTTTGAAAAAATAAACTTAACAGCTATTAGTTACTCCTGGTAGTACATTACTAGAAATTACAAAAAAAAATACCAAAATCATTACGTTATGCTGCACTAGAACACAGCACACCAGTCCTGTACTGCGCGTGATACTACACCCCTGTATAAAAATATTATCTTAGAATTAAAAAACCACAAGAAAAATGTCGACAAGCTTCTACGATGACCGACTTCATAGAAACGGTCGAATGTAGACAATGAAGAGGAGGGAACCCAGTGTCATCTGCTTTGAACATAATTAAAATCACTTTAAATAATGCCACTGAGCGCCCAACCCTGCCGACGTTTTATTTTAAAAAGTGCTATTAGCATTAAATTTAGTTTTGCGGATGATTATGTCGCGCTCAGGCTTTCGGGAACATTAACTGCTCACAATTTTTGTGAATTATTGTTCCGGCCGTGCACCCTCGCCTTTTAACACTTATACCAAATGACTACTGTGCTGTCGACTCGGAAGATTTTTTCTCAATCGTGTTATTATGGCTTTTTATCTGGTATTTGCGTACATATTTTTCCAACAGTGAATATATTATTCATAGCACACATTTAAGTGCGCGAATTGTCACTATTATAATTAATAATAGAAATAACAATTTTGTTAACTCAATAATCACAATAGCTTACCTTATACCGTAACTCCTACCACAAAGTCAATCAATGTAAATTAATAATGGCCTCTTAATGTTGGCCTCGGCTCCATTGATGCCCTCCGAAAGCCCGGGACTAGCCAGTGGTGTGAAAACTAAAAAAAAAGCTGATATTAGCTAATTTTAAATTTCCACAAATCAAATACAAAACAGAAGTATTTAAACAGTTTTATTACTTCTTTTATCGGAGGCGAAAACTTGGCGTGTTCGAGCTTCGGTAGCTATCGTAAAGCTGCGTAGAGATCGAAACCGATAATTGAAAAACGTTACGACTGCTGAATCTTAACATCGATATAAAAGTAAGATGGATAAATTAAAAGAATTTTACCCCCGGACAATTGTTTTTCGTTCCGATTCTTCGGCCTTGATTTAACTGATAAGCGTGTTCTCAGCGAACTTTATGTTCTGATCGCTCCTCGATGTGTAGTTAGTGTAGGTGGCAAAGTACCAACACTTTTAAATGTATTTTTAATTAAAAGGAGACTCGTACTGTACGACTTTATCGTTTCAAACAATCAGTTCATGGTGAAAGCGATTTACCTTTTGGATTAATCATCACATATTTCTGTTAAGTTCGAGAGAATAATGACTGAGTATAGTGTTTTTGATTGAAACATGTTGACCCAGTGCATAACAATAAATATATTTATGCCAGTATAAACTAGATTCTAGCTAGCAACTCCCAACAAATAATATTTTAGTTTTCAGATCCGATCAGATCCAGGTATTTATGTGGAGAACCAATCTAAAAATGACAATAAAAAGAAAAATTGCTTACCACTCTTGTTTTCTTTGCACTTTTATATGCAGTAGTGGGCAAATTAACATTTTCTTTGTTTTGCTTGGTTTGTGAATCTTTTTTCACTAATTTTGGAATCAAAGAGCGCCCAGGCAATGGCTTCTTTGGACAGACATTAGTGACCATACGTACTTCCTTCAGGGAGCTACCCCTTAAAAACACTCTTTTGCGTCGGCAATTCCCTTAGAAGATGGAAGCAAAATAACCCCAAAATCTTCAAAAGATTTGGAAGACGTAATAAAACTTTGCCTGACATCACTAAAGGAACCATCCGTAGTTTTTAAAAAAGTTTCTACGGTTACAAAACCCTATACACCGCAGGAAGCATTAGGTTTCATTATTGACAGGAGACTAAGTGTAGAAACATATAAACTTTTGAAACAGGATTTGAAAAGTCTCGTGCTCGCGGAATGGTACGTACAGTCATTTAACTGGCACCCAATGACTGTAACGGTACACAAAATTCTAGTAGAGTCGAGAATCCGATTGATTAAGCCTTAATGTGTTTGCTACCTTACTGTTTCCTCATTCCTGATCCTGTGTGGCGAGAATCTGAGTGATTAATCTTTTATGTGTTTGTTACCTTACTGTTTCCTCATCCCTCATCATGTGTGGCGAGAATCCGCGTGATTAAGCCTTTATGTGTTTGCTACCTTACTGTTTCCTCATTACTCATCATGTATGAGAGCGGACCTTGAATTACAATAGATATTACAGCATGGACTTCTAGAGCCATATCCGTAGCCAGCCATATCCTTTGACAAGCGCCGGCAACTCCACCTGGTAGACGGAGCAGCACCATTAACATACCAAAACAAAAACATTTTTACTTTCCATATTACACATAAGCAGAAAATGTTATAATAATTTTAACAAAACAGCGGTAAGGTTACTGTATTACAATGTATATTGTTCGCACCCTGGTACAAAAAGGCCTGGGATGTCTCCAGGGTCAATCCACGTATCATTGTACCCCCCAGGAATTTTAAGTACTCATATTATTTCCTTGTAATCATACCTGGAATCGCTTTAAATATTAAATTTTTATCAAGGACTTGGTAAACATATGGAACCCTAAATGCAAACATTCGACAACTATAGTTTGTGAGTACTCGTTTCCATGGTGTAATGTTGCAAACGGGGAAGCCGTTTGCAGCACCACAAGTTAAAAGAGGATTAGAGAACCCGTAATGTGGCAAGCGGGGGAGCCGGTTGCCACACCACAAGTTACGAGACTTCAGAGAACCTAACCAAAGAGTCCTGCCTAGTGGATAGGATTCCTAACGGTTCGGAGAGAGGAGATTAAAACAGAAAACTAACCTTAGTATTTACACATTTATTTACACTAGACACACACTGCACTTATCGTCTATTAAGTCTTCAAGAAGCGGAGAGAGAGAGAGAATTTTGAAAGAGTCCTTGGAATGTTAGCCAAAAAGGGAGAGGGTAGCACTCGTAGAACCACGCTGGAGGCTGGCCGAGGATTTTCTATTGACTGAGCTGGACCCGCCGATAGTGTGGCGCCAGCAAGGTAGCGCTAGGTGAGCGCTAGCGTGGAGACATCTGTCGACTGAGGTGGAGGCGCCGGCCCAAACCCGCCGACAGGGTTCGTCGACAGCGCCAGCCCAGTGCTCCAGGGTAAGGGGTCAGTGGCCCCAAAACAAGAGATCCTCCTGTAAACAAAGTCAAAGGGACCGGAGCCTCTCACCCTGACTGTTACCCGACGCTCATGCGGTTTGCACTACGGGACTCGTCCACGCAAACTAAAATCACACACACTACATCTTTCATAGAAAAAATGGTGTCTTTAAGATGACTTCCAACTCAAGACTGCCCGAATTTTACCAAACAAGGATCGCTGATCCTGTCAAAAAAAAAAAACATTTCAAAAATTTGAATAATTTTATAACTAGAATTGTAAGTTGGCAGTGTTATCGTTGAAAGAGTCTGAATGTAGAGAAGCTAACAAAAAGGTTAGTTTCTCTACATTTCCCCCAAAACCCCAGAAAAATTTTCACTCATTGAAAATTTTGCAGGTTGAGAACAAGACCTTGACCATCCAGACAGATTCACACACATCTTCCATACTCCCTCGCACGCACACTCAATCATAAGTTGGGGTTATGGTTCACAATCCATGATGACCATACTCCACAAGGAATTATCATTTGATTACATATAACGAAGGCTTATTTTTTTAGAGTTAGGTGTCGTAACCCGCACCTTTTCGAAAACCCGATAAAAGTCAAGATGAAAAATATTTACATATGGCCTAAGTAAGCCTTAATACTTTTCAGAGATATGAAGAGAAAAAGTAAGTAGTACTCATTATACACCAAACAAAACGAAAACTATTACAAACTTCTTAAGAAAACAAAAACATAGATTAAAACTAGTTTAAAAAATAAATAAAAATCATTATAATATATTATACAAGTTAACATTTAATATCTTTAACATGCCATATACCTCTCGAACCGTTAGGGTCCTCCAAGACAAAGACCAAAGAAGACAATTTTTCAACAATTTTACATTTTATGTACTTCGGCGCAAGTTTTGCGCTGAAATATGCACCAGCATTACTTTGTACGTAATTTTTTCGCCAAACTATGTCCCCGACATTAAATTCTTTGAAATCCCGTCTTAGATTGTAATTTGTAGCGTTCCTAGAGTGAGCTGTATGAATAGCAACTTGTACTTTATCGAAGATTGTGGAAAGTAACCCTAAATTATGGGCATAAATGTCTCGAGGAACGAATATGACGCTGTCAAGATTAGAACAGGAACTATAGTATGACCCGCAAGGAATTGTTTCACGGCCAAATACAAGATACGCTGGAGTAAAACCAGTCGTGACATTTACTGCACTATTTAAAGCCATTTGAATCTTTTTCAAATGATTGTCCCATGATCTATGATCATCACCCACTAACTGATCTAAAGCCGTTATAATAGTTCTATTATAACGTTCTGTTGGGTTGACTAGTGACTAGTGACTTCTAGGTGAATAAAAGACGAAAGGTATTTTATAACTGTTAAGAAAATTTCGAAACTCATTAGATTGTAGCTGAGATCCGTTATCCATAATTATAGTTTGTGGTACACCATGTACTAAAAATACATGATTTTCTAATTCACGAATGATATTAGGGGCAGTAGCTCGCTTAATCGGGAATATGAGACAATATTTAAAAAAAGAACACGTGACCACTAAGATATGTTGGTTACGTTGTCTTGACATTGGGAATGGACCCATGAGGTCTAAAGAAATATTCTGCCATGGCCTTGAGCAAATTTTAGGTTTGCCCATAGGACCATAAAGCGAATGATTCGAGTATTTATAAGAGAGACAAGTTTCACAAGTCGAGCACATATTGGCCACATCCTTAAACATACCGGACCAATAAAATCTCAAGCAAAGTTTTTTATAAGTTTTAAATATCCCAATATGAGGGCTGTTATCGGATAGCCCATGACAAGACTTAATTATTTCATTCCTCTCTGTTGGAGGAGGAACTTCTTTCCACGCAAAATCTTCGTTAAAGTAATTAGGTGTGTCAAAGTGACGGTATAATTTGCCATCGACAATTTTGTAATTTGGATAAGCATCGGGGTTATCATGACAATTGGCAAACAACCTATTAAAATAATTTAATTGAATATCAACATTTGCAGCTATTGGTTCGGTAAAACCAATGACTGCAACATTAGGTGTTTTACAACGTGAAAGAAGATCAGGGACAACATTTTCTTTACCCTTTTTATGTTTCAGAATGAAGTTAAAACAAGATAAGCGAATAGTCCAACGCGCTGTCTCCCGGAAGGATTAGACAAATTTTTAAACCACTTCAAAGCTGCGTGATCAGTATAAATAGTAAAAGGTTTACCGTTGTCAAGATAACAACGCCAATGTTCAAGAGCGCTAATAACTGCTAGTGTTTCACGTTCAGTTGTTGAATAGTTTTGCTCATGCTTATTTAAAGTTCTGCTCATATACGCTATAACCACTTCTTTGTCGTCTTTTATTTGGCTTAACATAGCTCCGATGCCAAAATTGGACGCATCACAGTGAACAGAGAAGGGTAGGTCAAAATCAGGACATGCTAAAATAGGCGTAGAAATCAAATGCTCTTTTAGCTTATTGAAAGCAGCATCAGCATCATCGTTCCAGATAAACTTTTTAGAAACATTCTTGCCCGATGACGTTAGTTTACAAAGAGGCGAAGCAATAGAACTAAAATTGGGTATGAAACGTCGGAACCAACTACAAGTACCCAAGAATTGTCTTACTTCTTTCTTAGAAGTAGGAACAGGGTAAGCGATGATAGCTTCTATCTTTTCGGGATCATCACGAAGACCTAGCTCATCCACGACATAACCCAGATATTTAAGCTCTTTACGAAAAAATTTGCTCTTTTCAAAGTTGATGGTTAATCCAGCATAAGAAAGCTTTTGGTGAACTTTAAGTAGAAGAGATATATGCTCATCAAAAGAATCGCTTATTACTATTATGTCGTCCAAATAGCAAAATACCTTATTATCAAACTCTGGAGTAAATAAGGTATCCATCAACCTTTGTTGAGTAGCTGGAGCGTTAGTTAAACCAAAAGGCATAACTGTAAATCTATACATTCCACGACCAGGGACGTAGAAACCAGTCTTATCTCTATCGTCAGGATGCAGCGGAATTTCCCAAAAAGCTTTAGCAATATCAATACTTGATAGAAATTTAGCATTTTTGAGGTTATCTAGTATTTCAGAAATAAAGGGAAGACTATAAGCATCCTTTCGAGTGACTGCATTCAATTTCCTGCTATCAACACAAAAACGCCATTCTCCATTCTTTTTTGGAGTAATAAGAACTGGAGATAGCCAAGGGCTTTCGCATAATTCAATAACTTTTAAGTCAAGCATTTTATCGACTTCAACAATAAGAGCTTTTTGTTTTTCCGGAGAAAGTCGATAACACCTTTGTTTGACAGGTAAAGCATCACCCGTATCAATCCGGTGTGATATCAGATTAGTACGACCCAAATGACCCTTTTCTTCTAAAGAAATCGATTTAAAACGTTCAATCATAGCCTTAGCTATTTCACTTTGATTGTTTGATAGATGGTTAAACGAAGTAACCTTCTTTTTAATAGAACAAGACACAAGCTCCATATGTTCAGAGTTAACTTCAAGAGAAAGTATTTTAGGCGTTAAATCAAACTTTTCCCAAAAATCCCAACCAAGAATTAAGGAAGGGTAAATATCAGGGAAGACGAAAGCTTTAATAAATTTTATCCGATTATTAAATTTAATCGGGAGATGAAAGTAACCCAATGACGTTGATTTTTGTTTATTAGCAACCATGACTTGAAATGATGATCTGTATAACTTGAAACCTAACTTTAAGATATCCTTATGAGAATTATTACCTAAAATAGTAATACAACTCCCACTATCTAATAAACCCGAAAAAGATTGTTCATTAATAGATACATTAATAAAAGGTCTATTAAAATCTTTTTCTTTGTCATAAGACACAGCAGTTGTCTTATAACAAAACATAAAATTTCGAACCGTATTCAACCATTGCTGCCAATCATTAGAATCACTGTAAGATTTAGAATCATCATTCAAGTCATTATTTAGTTTTTTTGATTTAAAGTAACGGAGCACTTAGGACAGTCTACTTTACACCTTGTAGACCACATTTGAAACAAACCAAAGTCCTTGGTTTAGTACAAGTTTTTAAGGAATTGCCTGTGACTCTACAACGTTGGCAGAAATTATGGAAATAAGGCGTAGGAGTCGTCTGCGGTTGCGAGTTCAAGGGGTGAGATTCCTTAACGACTTCACTTGCTTTCAAAACATTTTTAGAAAATCCAGAAGTTGAGGGACGATAGTTAAAATCCTTTGCCCAAGAAGCATCATTATGGAGAGGTTCATGAAAACTAGAATTCTTATCCATACAATTCTCATACAATTGACAAACATTAATCAGCTCGTTAAGAGTTTTTACTTCCTTCAAAGCTACAAAAATCGAATAACAAGGTTACAGAATAATCTGTAACTTTTCTGCATCTGGTAACTGTGTTTGTAGGCGGGAAAACATACCCGATATTATCGAAACAAAAACGGCTATTGTCTCGTCTTTTCCTTGAGTTCGCTTACGAATCGCTTCCAAGAGTTTATAATCGAAGTCAAATTCACCAAAGTCTCTAATCAACAAACTTTTGATTTCATCCCAAGCTAATGAGTCATTTTTAAGAGATTTGAAACCTAAGCCAATGTGAAGCATCACCTTTAAAGATTTCAAAGGCATGTTTGACAATACCTTCATCAGAAATGCTTTTAGATCGACGGAACTCTTCCATTTTTTGCAAGAAAGAGCGAGGGCATGATTTTCCATCATATGTCAAACTTTTAAAATCAACCATGACATTAGAATGAGAGACTTGAGTATTCTTTGTTAAAGCATTGACTAAGGTAAGCAACACTTCTTGTGGTAGAAGTATAGATTGTGTAGAATTCGAAGTGCTTTCCTGTATTGTAGGTCTATGCGGAACAGATTCAGCCTTTGAGAATAGTATCTCAGGTTGATGATCTCTATGTTCAGTTCGGGGCGAAACCGAAACTGATCCAGAGGGAGAATCGTCATTATCTTGAGTATTATCAATACTCGGTAGATGCTCGATGTTGCTATGAACTGCATCGAATCTTTTCTTAATTGAAAAAAAATAGCTCCTTAAAACTTTGTAGTTTTGCTTTAAGGATTCTTCCGAAATTGTTGAAACGTCAATACGATCAAGACGAAAATGAGTATGATTCAAAAATGATTCAACCTTCTTAGTTAGCAACCTATCCGGAGAAGACTCTAACATTGAAACTTTATCCTTGATATACTTCAAAGTCTTTGACACTTGATCTAAGTCAACTGACACTGAGAAAACCGACTTGGAAATGACTTCAGCTGGTTTAAGTATACATAGCCTCTCCAATTGCTCCTTGAGAGAGGAAACACTGCCTGAAGGTGTTTCATGACGAATTGAGATCTCATATTCAAGTTCAAGTTTGTTTAAATGAGAATAAACGATGTTTTTAGCCATTTTTGTAAATCTAATAGGTATTAGATTAAAAATAATAAGATACGACGTATTACCAAAGACAAGAAAGAAATATTAGTTAAAAAATAGTATTATATCAATAAAAAATAATCAATTGAACTTACACATCTGAAATATTAATAAATTAGGGTTAGTGAGAACATGAGCATAAAATTCACATGAGCAAATCTCGTTCAACAAAAAATAAGGTAAAAAAAATCACCTAGTACCTTGAAACGTATTGTGAATGTAGGAATACTTCAGCTGTAAGCCAATACAACTTACAACCTGCGTGTAACGTACACTGCGGTACCGATATGAGCAAGTTTAAACAAATAAAATATATCTTGAATTGTGTGATCGGTGTCGAAAAATTCAAACCTAACACTAAGGTCGGCACGCAGTGTTTCCGGTGCCAAGGATTTGGACACGCCTCCAAAAATTGCAACAGGTTGCCTAGGTGCGTTAAATGTGCCCTGGCACATCCTACCTGGGAATGCCAGAAAAAAGATAGAGAGGAGCCAGCCCTCTGTTGCAATTGTCAGCAAAACCACCCAGCAAACTACGGACAATGTGCGGCGAGGTTAAAATATCTGGAACGCATTCAGTCGAAGCGCGAGTCTTCAAATAAAACCCAAGTCACTAGAGCTCAAGCTACACTGCCCTTTAATAAATCTACATCTATTTGGCCTGAAATTACCAGCAAGAGCATGCGACAAACACGAACCCAGACACAAAAAGAAGATTCACAAGATACCATGGTTTCCAAAGAGCCTATCAAATATCAAAACCAGTTACCAATCAAGATAGATACGACCCATACCGAAGAGTCATCTAAAAGCAAAACTGTCGAGAATACACAGGACGTGGTCACAGCCGAAATGTTGGAAATATTAAATGCCATCAAGTCGCTCAAAGAAGAATTCTCAGGATGTAAAACTTTTATGGATAAAGTTATTCTCATTCTCACACACTTGGGCCATTATGTCTAGCAAACCTACTGGATTCCGAGTGCTTTATTGGAACGCGGACGGCGTTCGCACCAAACTGCAGGAACTTAACATGTTGGTAAGAGAGCAAAGCATTGATGTTATAGCGGTTTCTGAAACCAAATTGTCTGATCGCGCTAACTTTAATATTGCGGGTTTTGCATGCTATCGCAAAGATAAGCGGACAAACGGCACTGGTCAAGGAGTGGCTATCTTAGTCAGGTCAGATTTAGTTCACAGCCTTATTCCTACTCCAGCCACCACAAATCTTGAAATTGTAGGTGTCTGTATTAAACTATTCAATACTAATACTCTTATTTATGCTGTCTATCAGTCACCAAATATTCCTCTTTTAATAAATGATCTCAATTTGGTAATGGCAACAGGTAACTCAGTGATAGCGATGGGTGACCTAAATGCTAAGCATCCATACTGGTCACCGGGGCCTCCAAATGAACATGGAAAACGCCTATATGAACATATGTTAAACAGCGAATACTTTGTCCATGGTCCACAAAATCCAACTCTAGTTCACTATTGTCCTAATTTTAAACCATCTACCCCTGACCTCTTACTAACAAAAAATGTTCACACTTTAAACCAGATTCTAACGGTAAAAGCTTTATCATCCAACCATCTACCAGTTCTTGCAAACTTTGAAGTAGCTATTAAACGAAAACCAATTACCAAATTCAATTACTCCAAGGCTAATTGGGTAAAATACAGGCAAGATATGAATAGTCGCATCTGCCTTACAACTCAAACCTACAACACCAAGGATGCTATTGACTCGGCTGTTACTTACCTTCAAAGTTCTATACTGGAGTGCAGAAACGCATGTATTCCTTTATCAGAACTAAAACCCTGGAATGCCTCATTACCCCGACGTATTAAGAGACTAATTAAAAGTAAAAATCAACTTAGGCGCTATGCTGCCACTGAACCAGTACCCTTGATACGTAAGCAGCTTAATCAAAAAGTTCATAAATTGCAAGCCGAGATTAACGCCGCCGTCAAATCAAATAACGACAAAAAATGGAATTCTAAATTAAAGAAAGTTGACAACCCTAGTGCTGACCTGTGGCGCACAGTTAAAGGACTACGATCCGTTCCCTCAGCTATCATACCTGCTCTCAAAACTAGCGATGGAGGCTTAACTACTACTATACAGGAACAATGCAATAGTCTCGCCAACGCATTCCTGGATAATATGCTCCTGACACAGCAATGTAACAGTGATGAGAAGGAAGCAGTCGAGTGCTCACTGGCAGCCTTAAAAACTGACAGTAGCGTAGAAAGTGATTCGTCTTTGTTAGTCCGACCAGCTGAAGTCAAAAAAGTCATTAATAGTTTGAAAATTCGCAAAGCTCCCGGAGCAGACCAAATCTCTAACCTACTTATTAGAAACCTACCTCAAAAGGGAATCATTATTTTAACCAAAATATTTAATGCTTGCCTAACCTTAAATTACTTCCCTGCCGCCTGGAAAATAGCTAAAGTGATCCCCATACTCAAACCCGGCAAAGATCCCACAGACCCTAAGTCTTATCGCCCTATCAGTTTACTCCCATGCTTGGGCAAATTATTTGAAAAGATTATATGCATACGATTGGTGCGTTTCTCTGATGATACCCTGATTAATGAACAGTTCGGTTTTCGAGCAGGGCATTCCACAGTTCAGCAATTAGCTAGAGTCGCTGAAGCAGTGTTGCATAACCTTAACCTGAAACGATCTACTGGTATGTTCCTGCTCGATATCGAAAAAGCTTTCGATACAGTATGGCATGATGCGTTACTGCACAAAATGATGCTCTCAACCACCCCGATAAAATTAGTTAAAATTATAAGATCTTACATTTCTGATCGACCTTTCCAAGTCCATATAGACAACTGCTGTTCGTCCCCAATAATCATGCCTGCAGGAGTACCCCAAGGTTCTATCCTCGGGCCCCGCCTATTTTTGTACTACATTAATGACATCCCAATACAGCCACGTACAAATATCGCTTGTTTCGCAGACGATACTGCGTCGTTTACATCCTCAGAAGACACTGATTTGATAATAGGAAGGCTACAGTTATCCATCGAACTTCTCTTATCATACTTCCAGAAATGGAAACTGAAAATCAATTCGTCCAAAACTGAAGCGATATTATTTTCTAGGCAGCGCTCGATACCAACTCGTAAGCTACAAATAGACGGCTTTCATATCCCATGGAATCGGTCGGTCAAATATTTAGGGTTAACGCTAGACAACAAACTCAACTGGTCAGAAAATACTGATAAGCTACGACTAAAAGGCACAAAGGCCCTTAACGCACTAAGTCCAGTCCTCAACAGAAAATCTTGCCTCAGCAGCATGACCAAACTGAATATTTATCGCACCCTTGTCAGACCGTGCATAACCTACGCGTGTCCCGTCTGGAGTAGCACCTGCACTTCAAACATAAACAAACACAAAATAAAGCTGTAAAATATTCATTTAATACTCCCTTGTACACCAACCTCAGTAAAATTCATTCAAATATAGGACTGCCTAACATAAAACAATATCTATATAAGTTATCTAAATCATTCTATTTACATAAAAATCCTATGAATAAAAACATCCTAGTTAAAAACATTTGCAAAACCCGCAAAAAAGATTTATGTTACATCGATAGATACAACCGCTACAAATTACCACATCACTGGTTCCTCGACTGCGATGAATAGGTACAGTGTGCCGCGCAGGCGCGTGCCTCCGCTGGTCGCTACCGCGCGCGCCACTATCGCCCGTATTGTCCTGGAAATGCGGAGCGGAGTGGCGCGCGCGATCCGACTCGGGCGGCGCGCGCTTGTGCGTCACACAGATCATGTTTTGCTCACTTGCCGCGCTGTTTGTTTACTTTGTGTTGAGCTTGCGCTTTTCTACCCTCATTGTTTAGTTTTTATAGTTATAATTCTGAATTAACATAATAATATTCAATTATTAAAAATGTAGTCCTTCTACTAAAGGTTACATACATATTTTAATTTATTACGAAACTTTTTTTTAATATATTTTATAGAATCATGTAATTAAATAATTATTAATAAATTTTTTACCAGCAATAAGTTTATATTAGTGCCTTAATTTGAAAACGTTAATTTAATTTATTTTCTTGTCGCCTCTAGGATAATAACGTACACTAGAGATGATCAATGTTTTATAAGTTTCATGTGTAATAAAGATATTTTGAAATTGAATTGAATTGAGTGGTAATCGGGTAGTAGTGCTTGTATACAAGCACTACTACCCGATTACCACTGTGTCTCTGACACTTGGTAAAATTTTCAGTTGATGCTCTACTACTAACACAACAAGTGATTTTCGATCCTTGGGAGTGAGGGGCTCAGAGCGTTTATTTTTCTCCAGCAATTTCTTTCCAAATGTTGTGTGTCCAAGTAGCTCCTGCAGCGGCTTTTTATCTTGTAACGTGCCAATTTCCTGCACGAACTCCCATTGTTCATCTGCAAACTCCTAAAAAAAAGTAAATCATAGGTGTGAGGGGGATGAGGTGTCTGAGAGGTGAGGGGCCTGAGGGGAATAAGTGTAGATGCTAACTCACCGTCAAGGAATTTTTTAATCCACCACTAATCACGATGAGTTGAGGTGACTGGGTTGAGGGCGCTGCTGGTACTGCCTGTTTTCCTGTATCTATGGCCTGTTTGTTTTTGTCCTGAAAGGTTCGTAATCCGATTGGTCTAACAGCCTTTACACTATACCTATGGACCCCGTTGGTAGCCTACAGCTCAGCCCCAACAGACCTACCTACCTACCTACTGATGTGAAACAACTACAGTTGTCAAGGCTCAGTACAGAATAAATAGTGTAAAACCATTAAGCTAACCTTCAACGACTCTGTGGCGTCCCCGACAGTAACTTCTAGTTCGTTCAGTGGATCCTGGGACTCCCGTGTGGGTGGCGTCTCAGTACTTTTGAAATCTGGTGTGGGTGGCGGATTGCTTCTGACCTGAAAAACAATATTCATTTGTATAATTTGAGAGCATAGGAGACCACAACCCTCTAAGGATGGAAACAGAAATAGGTTTTGTATTAGAAATAAACCACAGGAAAATATGGATCACGGTAGGCATGAGATGTGTGGAAATCTGCTGACAAGGGCTGCTGAAAAACTTACTATGTAAGTAATATCTCATATTACTTGTTGTAGATGCTAGATATAAAAATGAAGTAGTTTATGTACTGATTACTTTGAAGATAAAAATACAGTAGTAAAGGCTTCATTATTGTAATGTCCTTTTACGGGTAGTAGCCTACTTTTGTGCCTAATTTCATCCAAATCCTTCAGCCGTTTACTTGTATAACAAACAAACTTACAAACTATAGCATAATATTGTTATGATAGTAGCAGGCTAATCATTACTCGAGTACCTAGGTACCTACCTACCTACCTACTGATGTTAAACAACTACAGTTGTCAAGGCTCGGTACAGAATAAATAGTGTAAAACCATTAAGCTAACCTTCAAGGACTCTGTGGCGTCCCCTTCTAATACTTCTAATACTTCATCCAACTGCAGTGGATCCTGGGACGGGAGTGTGGGTGTGGGCGCCTCACTATTGATCTGAAAAACAATACATACCTAAAATGATGGGACCATAAGAAAACATAGGTATTCAACTCACAGTTAAATCTGTGTCATTATCCAGAACGTAAAACAAAACATATCTTTGAATTTACTAATTCAAAAAAATAGGTATAAAGTATAAAAATGTTCCTATCAACCACTGAGCTTACAATCACTATGTTTTACTATCAACCCTCTGTAAGTAGGTATATTTGTACTTGCAAGATCTCAGATATAAAACGGATCATGGACACACGCATGGTGCAAATAAATGAATATGAATAACAAACCTGTCTATAAGCATCTAGTTTTAGTCTCAACTTTATCCTATCCACCATCCGTGGACACAACTCTTTGATTTCTTCTGTGGAAGCTTTTGATAAATAATTCAATGTCATCCCTTGGTCTGCAAAAGATGGGAGTATCAAGAATAAGTCAAGAAGCCATCTTCCAGCAAACGGACTGAATAGAAGGCAGTTGGCAACTGAAATCTGTCAAATTGGACTACTGAGCCGTGTGGATAAATAAACAGGCGGCCGACTCCGCTCACTACGAAAACTTTGCAAAAAGAAAGAATACCGAAGCTACGGACCTGCTATGGAGGTTAGACGATCAGTTTGGCGTCAGTTTGATCCATCAGTCTGGAAGATCGGTTTAATGTACTCTATGGTTAGAGTGACTAAAAGGGGGCCAGGAGTGTATTATATGCTCAGTGAGGGGGCACACAAAAAGCCCCCTTTTGTATACATTGACGCAGCGGAACTGATGCCAGACTGAAGCGTCTAACCTCCGTGATCCGTCTAAAAAACGAAAGGGAAAGGGGGAAAAACACTTACCAATTAGATTATCAGCCAGATGGCCTAGTCCGGCCTCTTCCAACCACTCAGATAAATCCATTTCGAGTTCTCACTTTTAAAAAACACGGTCAACTCCAGAATATTGGTCGGAGAGTCAACTTCGGTATTAAATAAACTAGCGTACAAAGAAAATTTCTACCAAAATACCGAACTCCAGATAAACCGGCTCCAGAACATTCTAGAAACTAGCACCCGAACCGAACGAACGCATGCGGTTGCGGACTGGTGAAGGACTCGACTGGCTCGACCGACGCCGCTGAGCTGCCATGCCGCCGACGAAGTGGGATGCGGGGGACAGGGTACTTTGTGCAAGCGTCTACGGCAATAGACGCAGCGTATACGCATTACACGCGGCGTTTAATTTAACTTTAATGAATTGTTTATTGCTCATTTTCGATTTGACGGTACGTATAATGAAAAAGGACAAAGGCCTTTGTCGAATTAAGTTCTGTGACTTCGTCAATTTGCCTTTGTACTTGCATATATTGTTGCATTGACGGATCGTATATATGAATTATGGACAAAGGCCTTTGTTATTTCAGTTCTGTGACTGCGTCAATTTGCATTTTGTACCTGCATATGTATGATACATACATACATACTTCTGCATTGACGGATCGTATGTGAAAAAAGGACGAAGGCCGTTGTGCATAATTTAAACTGTGTCTTCATTACCTTTCCCATGGTGCCTACGTCAAAGCACAGATTTTTGCATTGACGCATCGTATATGAAATAAGGACAAAGGCCTTTGTCAATTTCAGTTCTGTGACTTCGTCAATTTGCATTTGTGCCTGCATATGATTAGATACTTCAGCATTGACGGATCGTATGTAAAAAAAAGGACAAAGGCCTTTGTGAAATTTAATTATGTGTCTTCGTTAACTTTCCCATGGTGCCTACGTCAAAGCACAGATTTTTGCATTGACGGATCGTATATGAAATAAGGACAAAGGCCTTTGTCAATTTCAGTTCTGTGACTTCGTCAATTTGCATTTGTGCCTGCATATGATTAGATACTTCAGCATTGACGGATCGTATATAAAAAAAAGGACAAAGGCCTTTGTGAAATTTAATTCTGTGTCTTCGTTAACTTTCCCATGGTGCCTACGTCAAAGCACAGATTTTTGCATTGACGGATCGTATATGAAATAAGGACAAAGGCCTTTGTCAATTTCAGTTCTGTGACTTCGTCAATTTGCATTTGTGCCTGCATATGATTAGATACTTCAGCATTGACGGATCGTATGTAAAAAAAAGGACAAAGGCCTTTGTGAAATTTAATTATGTGTCTTCGTTAACTTTCCCATGGTGCCTACGTCAAAGCACAGATTTTTGCATTGACGGATCGTATATGAAATAAGGACAAAGGCCTTTGTCAATTTCAGTTCTGTGACTTCGTCAATTTGCATTTGTGCCTGCATATGATTAGATACTTCAGCATTGACGGATCGTATATAAAAAAAAGGACAAAGGCCTTTGTGAAATTTAATTCTGTGTCTTCGTTAACTTTCCCATGGTGCCTACGTCAAAGCACAGATTTTTGCATTGACGGATCGTATATGAAATAAGGACAAAGGCCTTTGTCAATTTCAGTTCTGTGACTTCGTCAATTTGCATTTGTGCCTGCATATGATTAGATACTTCAGCATTGACGGATCGTATGTAAAAAAAAGGACAAAGGCCTTTGTAAAATTTAATTCTGTGTCTTCGTTAACTTTCCCATGGTGCCTACGTCAAAGCACAGATTTTTGCATTGACGGATCGTATATGAAATAAGGACAAAGGCCTTTGTCAATTTCAGTTCTGTGACTTCGTCAATTTGCATTTGTGCCTGCATATGATTAGATACTTCAGCATTGACGGATCGTATGTAAAAAAAAGGACAAAGGCCTTTGTGAAATTTAATTCTGTGTCTTCGTTAACTTTCCCATGGTGCCTACGTCAAAGCACAGATTTTTGCGATAACGGATTGTATGCCTTCTAACACTGCGTTAAAATGAGCATGGTCGAATTGACTAAATGACTTCCGTTTAAAAAAACTCTGTTGCTGCGTTCAAACTAACTGAAACGCACGATTTAAAAGCTGTGTCGCAGGCACAAAAAAAAAACGACAAAGGAATTTATCACCTTTAACGGCCATTTTTTTTTTGAGTGTATGAGAGGGTGCGGTATTGTGTTGTTAAAATGTACTGTAGAGTCATGGGAATAGTAATGACTGAACACGCATGAGAGCAGAGAGAGACTCGCGGAATAATATACACGTAATACCAGGTATTAATAGAATATAATTTACATATGAGGCCAAGTGTTGATATGTACTACTATGTACTACGAAAGTATGATGAGTGTTCAGCTGTAAGTAAGGTAACTTACAAACTGTATGTGACGTACACTGAGAGGATACTCTCCTCCAGCTCGTCGTATAGTCTCCCAAACCCCAACTTGAAGGTGACCGTTAGGTTTTAATACCGCCAAGCGAAGAATGGGTGTAGGTTACAGAGGTAACCAGGTAGTAAGTGACTGTATGTAGGGGTGCGGTATTTATGTAGCCTGTGTACTGTAAAGTCAAGTATAGAGTAATGTATGGAGAATTGGAGTACGATAACCAAAAGAGAATTCAAAAATACCTAAGGTGTAAGCGATGGGTGGATACTTGTGGAAGTATCGATTTAGAATTTAGAAAAGAAAGAAAACAAGTAACAGTAAAATAAGAAAATAAAAGGAGTCAGGGGTGGATAAGTTAAAAAGTTGGGCGCCAAACTGTAAAGTTGCAAACGGGGAAGCCGTTTGCAGCACCACAAGTTAAAAGAGGATTAGAGAACCCGTAATGTGGCAAGCGGGGGAGCCGGTTGCCACACCACAAGTTACGAGACTTCAGAGAACCTAACCAAAGAGTCCTGCCTAGTGGATAGGATTCCTAACGGTTCGGAGAGAGGAGATTAAAACAGAAAACTAACCTTAGTATTTACACATTTATTTACACTAGACACACACTGCACTTATCGTCTATCAAGTCTTCAAGAAGCGGAGAGAGAAAGAGAGAATTTTGAAAGAGTCCTTGGAATGTTAGCCAAAAAGGGAGAGGGTAGCACTCGTAGAACCACGCTGGAGGCTGGCCGAGGATTTTCTATTGACTGAGCTGGACCCGCCGATAGTGTGGCGCCAGCAAGGTAGCGCTAGGTGAGCGCTAGCGTGGAGACATCTGTCGACTGAGGTGGAGGCGCCGGCCCAAACCCGCCGACAGGGTTCGTCGACAGCGCCAGCCCAGTGCTCCAGGGTAAGGGGTCAGTGGCCCCAAAACAAGAGATCCTCCTGTAAACAAAGTCAAAGGGACCGGAGCCTCTCACCCTGACTGTTACCCGACGCTCATGCGGTTTGCACTACGGGACTCGTCCACGCAAACTAAAATCACACACACTACATCTTTCATAGAAAAAATGGTGTCTTCAAGATGACTTCCAACTCAAGACTGCCCGAATTTTACCAAACAAGGATCGCTGATCCTGTCAAAAAAAACATTTCAAAAATTTGAATAATTTTATAACTAGAATTGTAAGTTGGCAGTGTTATCGTTGAATGAGTCTCAATGTAGAGAAGCTACCAAAAAGGTTAGTTTCTCTACAATGGTGCCATCCCATATCTGCCGACTTTTCCTCCTATCCTACTCCCGTCTGTAAAGATGTTAAGCATGTTGCTATAGTGCTGGTTAAATGCTGCTCCTTCTGTCAGGCATGTTTATTTTAGTTCGTGGGATGTGGTTTCAGTACCTAAAATACCGGTCTCTCTATCTCATGGTCCCCTATTATTCACTGTGAGTAGCCTTTCAATACAATACAATTAATTTATTGATAACTTCAGTTACAAGTCATAATAATAATTCCTAATTCATTCCAGTCTTGTTTCTTGATTTCATAAAGCAAGGCTACTTCCCGGACAAAACAATATCCAATGGCCCAGTGAGCAACAGCGACGAGTGAAAAGAGACTGTTCGTTACAATTTTGTTATCTGTTACGCAAATCCGCGTTGAACTCACGGCGATCACTAGATGACGTCACTTAACGTGGGTTGGGTGTACTTTATTTGTGAATCAAATCTCTTTCCACCGTTATTCTTTGAAACCTAGAAATATGGTCGAAACAAATTGTACTATACATGGACTACATTTACGTATAGCTCCTGACTCGATTAGTCTCGATAACTCCCTAAATGTATAAATTATCCGTTTTTGTAAAAGAAGATCAACTAAAATCAGTATTCCCTAGTTGAAACGGTGTTGCTAAAAACGAATTCTTATTAAGGAACCAGAAACAGTACTCAGTACACTTTGACCCGCAGTGATACATCGCGAGACCTCAACAAAAACTTAAGACGACCGCATTAGCTGGAATTCACTGCTTGGGCCTGTAGCTCGGCGCTGCAGCCTGCTTCCGGTTGGGAGGCGCTGCTGCTGAGGCAAACTGTCCCGATGACAGAAGAGGCGGCGCCAACGGCGGCTGCGTGCGATTCTTCAAGCTGGGACGAGCGGAGGCGTGACGGCGCTGACGCTGATATTGGGGAGCCCGCGTCTCGACAGCACGCTGTGCTTGCCGGGAAGGACGCTGCCGCTGATATCGGGACGTCGGGCCTCTGGGGTATAAATTACTCGCGGTTTGAATTATCTTTTCCGGTTTTTTAATACCTCGAGAATTCTTGATAAAGTCGCCAAGGTTATCACCAAAAAGATAACTATCTCGACTGCGAAGTTTCAAAGAGTCCATCAAAGTTTTATCTACCACCGAAAATATAAAAGAACATCTCGTGTCCGTGTCATGTATATCCGTCTCTCATCCCCAACTGAGTCAGATTTTCTGTATGTATAACGAACCTCAATGTTAGTTGCAATGTTTTTTATCTAAAAATTAGATGAAAATGTTTATGCAAATATGAAAGCTATTTATTTGCGATCTATTGTCGTTAAAGTAATGTGTCCAGAAATGGTGGTTTTTATCAACTTTTAAACTTAATAACAGTAAAATGTGACCATTTCATGTTTGAGACACAGACACCAACCTTCGCGTCAATCTTGCATTTGTTAGGCGGCGTTGTGGTGTGCATCAGCTTGAAGATGAGGCCCTCGTGCCACACCCTGTCGAAAGCCTTTTCGACGTCTAGGAACACGGCGACGGACCGTCTCCCTACGTTGAGCTCGTCTGTGAGGTAATTCAATACTCTCGTCAACTGGGGCGTAGTCGTGTGCTGTCTGCGGAATCCGAACTGTTCATCCCTGGGCGTCAGACGCATTCTCCGCAGCAGCAGCCGCTCAAACAGTTGGAGATTTGCGGTAGCAATGTGATGGGGCGGTAGCTGGCAGTTTGTCTTAAGTCCTTCTCGGGCTTTGGTATCACGATAACCTTGCTAGAAGCTCTGCCCTCTCAGCGGCTGAGTAGCGGCGTTCGCCCGAGGCGTCCAATAATGGGCAAACTACTGTTTGAGCCTGGGTCAGGTGGCGGCTGAGCTGTAGAGGTCTTGTCCTCATCGCATCGGGAAATGTGGTCGTCCCATACGGTTCCTCTCCAGGCCTTGACTTCCTCTGCCAGGCTCTCCGTGATGACGTTCAACTCCGTCTTCGTCCTTGGACAGCGAGTTAGGGTTCCTTCGCTGTCTAAGCTCGCGCTTACGTCCGCGCATTGCTCTTAGGTGAGACGGGAGCTCTTCACGCCATCTGATTTGCGGTTTCTCTGTAGTCGCATCCTTCAGCGCTGATGATATCTCTTCAGTCAGCTCGGTCGCGCATTGCTCCACCTCTTCTGCATTTGACAATTTGCCGACTTGGAGAGACATCATTCTTCGCTGTTATTTGGCCCAGTTCACTGTTCTCTTGGGTGGTCTGGGTGCTATACATAACGTCGATCCTCCTACGGTTATCAGAAGGGAAAGGTGCTGCTCATCGAGGTCATATAACACCTCGATGGAGATTGCTGCCTCGAACCCCTTGTGGACTACGACGTCAAGCACATTCGCCTGGTGTCTTGGGTTGGTCGGAATATTGGGGGTGACTCAGGCCCGATGACGGTTTACCCGTTGTCCTCCGCGATCTTGAATAATTTCCTTCCAGCGTCCAATATCAAGCGGGATCCCCACGCCAAGTGTTTGGAATTCAGGTCTGCTGCCAGCATCGTGGGGCCTTGATGGTTAAGAATTCTTTTGAAGTCCTGTTACTTGACTTGGGCTCCTAGTGGGGGTCTGTAGCCGGCATATATATTTGTTTCTTTGCCGGCTACTTTTGTTCTAATCCCCACTGACCTGGTTTGTTCAAATTCCAATAACTCTAGGCTATCATGGATTATGTTTCTACGTACCAGTACCGCCGTTACTCTATAAGGCATTCCTTTCGTAGATATTTCGTCCCGGCGGTACGTGGTGTAGTTTGCTATGTTTAGCCTTTGCATAAGTCTCACCTAATAAGATTATGTGGATATCCTGCTCTAAAGCCTAAAGAGTGTCTTGAGTGCGGGTATCTTCTCCCTGACACCCCCTGGGTTCCAATATAGGATGCGCGTAAGGCCACTATCCATTATACGCTCTGTGTATTGAGGCCATTACGCTCATTGCTGCCTTACGGGGCTCTTCCCCTGCGGCGATGGAGGCCACTAACTGCACCAGGGCCCCCAGAATGGTAGCCATGGGGTTCCCTTTATGAGCGGGCCGTATTAAGATTTGGTGGTGCTCTGTGCTGTTGCTGTTCAGTGCCGCAGGGGAACCCTGGGGGTGGTCCAGTCGGGAACTGATGGGGAGATGAAAGGCCCCACCATTGTGGTTGGACGGGCGGTACACCCGGTATTATGGGTCTCAGTTGGGATAATATTGGCCCATGGCTGCCTAGGTTCTGTAGTTGCTGTGTGGGTTGGATAGGCTGTGGTCGTGCTCTTAACCTTGGGTCTAGCCTCTGCGGTGTTGGTGCCGGCTTCTCGATGGGCTCGAAGTGCACCGCTGCGTTTAAGGCAGCTGGTATTCTAAGTGCCTTCGCTGTTGGCGGTGGCGAGACCTTTGCTTCTTACTCCGGCGTTGCCCCTTCTGGATTTGTGCCGGGGGCTCGACCTTTGGGTTTCCATCGTTTGCTTTTTTCTGAAGCGGTGGTTGGTTTTGCTGGTTACAGTTGTGGTGGTGAAGGGGCTCTTTCTCTCCTCGCTCTGCTTCTGCCTCTACCTCCTCCTTTACTTGCGCTCTGGCCACTGCCGGCATGTTGGCTGGCGACTGCAGGGTCGTAGGCGGCCTAAAGTAATAATAATAATTAAGCTACTATCCTATGTCTAAACCTTACCTACTAGAAGCACCTACTCAAATATTTTTTATAACTTACATCTAGACTACAAAGCTAACTTTTATCTTACGCTAAATTTAACTTCTAAGTAATTAGCCTAGGAATAAAACTAAGACACTATCTAAATCGACTATCTAATCACAGACGGTCGTGCGCGCCTCGTATGCACTGCAAGCTGAATCACGAGCCGGCGCTTCATATAAATATGTATACGCGATGCGGGAAGCGCCTCATCATTCCACAGCGCGCCGCAGCCACAGACGGCCGTGCGCGCCTCGTATGCCTGCGAGCCGAATCACGCGCCGCCACAACTATCCCGACTGCGAAGTTTCAAAGAGTCCATCAAAGTTTTATCTACCACCGATAATATTAAAGAACGTCTCGTGTCCATCTCGTAGCCATTTCAGATAAATTCTTATGAAAACGAACAGGAATGTCATCAGCCTGTCGTGCGGGCGCACGACAGGCGCATCACCGAGCGTGGTGGTGGAAGGACCCAATAAAGACTGCACTTTGAAATGAGCCTTAAACATGTCACTTCTTCCATTCGGGTCACTTCTTCTACCAATACTCGCTGGGAGACCAGGCCTAACATTAAGCTTACTAGTGGATTTCCAAAATCTACCAAAGTCCATTCTTATTTGCTCTTGGTGTTTTTGACACCAGTTTAGCTTACTTTTGAAGATTTTACGCGACTTGCACATTTCGTCATACGCAGAGCCAGACCTTGGTCGACCCAGACTGATCTATTCCTCATACCCTGGCAACCCGATGGCGAGTAGCGATAACTGTCTTATGTTCTAATAGATTACATACACCAAAACTGCAAGTTGTGAATTCAGGAGGGAAGTCAATGTTACTCAACCCTTCGTTACAAAATACCTACTTCTCATCTGCAGTAGTAGACGTACTTAGTTTAGGATAGCTTGAACATAGTAAAAATACTTTTCTGACTAAGTATAGCTGCTTTTCTCATTGTGTTTTGTAAGAAAAAAAAGCATCACTTTAATTGCGATATGTTACATGTAGTATAAGTAATTTGAAGGCTTTTTGGCAGTGCTATAATTATAATCATAGCACTGTCAAAAAGCATTTAAACCACTCACATTATAGAATTCCGTAGATATCTTCATATTTTCAAAATCATTTCCGCGGCCAAAGTACCTATGTCCACTTTCTTTTTATCTAGGTACCTGTAACAGAACGTTCACACGGCGTCGAGTGTTTCTTTACCGAATCGGTTTTTTGCAGGATTCGGTTTAGTGCCAACAGTATTTCAATGAATGAATTCACACATGCATTCCGTTTCAAAACACGGCAAAACAACCGAAACTTGCTAAATTTAACAATTAGCGACATGTTTTCCTTCCTCATAATTTTAAGGCTTCCGTACCCTAGAGGTGAAAGCGAGACCTTCTATTTTACTGAGACTTCGTCATTCGTCCGTCTATCTGTCTATCGCCAGGCCGTGTCCCTTGAACCGTGTTGGCTGGACATCTTAGTTTTCATACATGATGTATTCCTGTTGCCGTTTTAACAGCGAATGCTGAAAGAAGATGGATATTATAGAGGAGGCCATACCATGCGATACGGAATTCTTCGTGTGCGGACTCGCACATGAATCTCACTTGACCGATTTTTAACACATTTATCATTATAGCGTTACTGTCGTAGCATTGTAAGTTTTAGCGATCTTAAAGTCTAGGAGCAAGTTGCATCCACATCAATTTCGATTTAATAACTTAGTCGTAATAAACAGAAGGTACAAAAGAATTGATTCTTTTGACTAACTAAGAAGAAATTATGAAGAGGCCTGGAGATCAGTGCTTGCGTGCTGTTTGAGGAATATTAGATCGAGCGAAGCGAGGTCTCTGAATTTTCTGGGACAAACGGATATTTGTATGTATGTTTGTATATTTGTTCGGCGATGTCTCGGGTATCGTTTCATCGATATTTATGAAATTTTACATAAGTGTAAGTACCTAGTTTATATTAAATTTAAATTTAAGTTTGAATATGAGCAACTTCAGATCGGCGGTCGCTAAGGTATTAGGCAAGTCAGAGAAAAGACAACGCCGCTTTCTATGGGATCTGCGAGACGATGACCAATCAACGATAATCTCAACATAGTTGCTCCATGACTATATCAACATTAGTTCGTTTCAAGTTTGGAGTAAATACAATTTTATTATACAGTGTGTGAAATTGCGCATTCCAGCTTTCAGTTAACATAGGAGAAAAATAAAATTAAAAAGCATTTCTCAAATATTTATTTTCAAAAAAATATAGAAACATTTTTGTAGCATCGTCGTAATATTAGTTGTAGAACACTCGCTGATGATCAAGGGATTCTTTAATGAATATTTTACAGTGAAAAGGTTGTAAAGGGGTTTGTATCCAGCGTATTTTTACGACTTTAAATTATTAGCAGATTGGCAAGTTGGAATGACAAGGGGTAGGGCACATAGCACGGACGCTTTATGTTTTATCGGGTAGAAAGAGTCCTTGAGTTATATACACATACTTGCCGACAAGCACAGCGTCGGTAATGTGTTTTGTGTTTTTGTTGTTTGGTGTTGTGGCAGTTAGTAAGAGTATACTAGTAGATGTTATTATTTTAGAGAGAAATTTTTGCCAATAACCTCAATTAATCAATAACAACCCTGAACTTAATTTGATTCATTTATAGGGTTGCGTCAAAATTGGTTGATAATAAAAATATGTTTTTTTTAGAAGTTCATTTGAAATTTTATTCAAGTTTGAATTTTTTTTTGAATTTTATAAATATATCAGAAAGTATTTCAGGATGTTTTAGTAAAATCGCCTGAAACGAACGAAAGTTAAATTTTATTATTGTATTACAAATCAAATAGCATGATGATGTAATTAAACGAATTAACCAACTTGTAGTTGTAATTGTAATAAAATCAAAAGAATTTAAGTAACTTAATTTCAATTGAACATACTTACCTAAAGTCCGATTATAGCAAAATTTAACGGACTTATCTGAATTTGAATCATAATAGAATTAAACGAATTTTCAAGTGTACTTATTGTTTGATTGTATTGTAATTAAATAGACCATCGTTTAGTTCATCTTTATTATAGGTGAGCCTTGTTAATTAGGTGAATGTAAGTAAGGAAATCTTATTCCTAATTTTATTTGTAACTTAACTTTTGTGTTTACTCTTAAGGTATTTAATATAAGTTGGTCAATTTAAAGATTTGTAAATTTAAAAGTAATGTAAGCGATCGCAAATCTTGTAAAATTTGTGAGTATTTTATGTGATTGCAAATTTTAATTTCTAAGATTTCGAATTTGATGCTGAATTTTCAGGTTGTTATAGTTTAAGAATTTGTAATTTCTGTCTGGATGTTGGTTCTCCAGTACTTGTCGCATTTTTAACGAATCTTGATGAAACTTGTTATACAGATTCTATACTATTGTATTTGTGTTTTTGTCGTCGGCTATTTTTGATTGGAGGGTTATTTCCGTCAAAAAGGAGAGAAATTTGCTGTAGCATTCCTTATCAAGCGATTTCGATATTATTTTACAAGATCATTTAACATCCTAAATCTAACAAAACTTGCGAGTATGAATTTAATCAGTCAAGAGCGAGTCGAGATATAGGCTTATTATTATGTTAAACAAATGCGAGGTCCTCTGGTCGGAGAGCATTAGTTCATATGCCTACTTGTTAGACTTACCACAGGAATCATCTCATTGGCACTACTCGTACTGTTCTCATTGTTTACGTTTTCATTCTCCTGACAAGCAAACATTTTCCTATGGACTTTCTTGAACTCATCCATGAGAGCGTCGTGTTGTTTTTTCTTGTTGTCGTCGGGCAGTTTCGGTCCGCTGGGCTTCTTCGGCGGCGTCGGGGCCGTACTCGCGTCCGGGGTCGAGTTGGTATTTTTCTGTGAAAAAATATTGAAATTATATTCACTGCGTTGATATACATGGAGAATACGTTAAAGAGATGGTGAGTGCACCGTGACGGTGGCTGATCTAGCTGCGACCGGGTGACCACATAATGATGATAATATATGAATAGAGATACTAAGAAGAAGATTGAGGGAGAGTTTTCTCTATTAGAAAATGGCGTCCATTTTGAAATAAAAAAATGGCGGACTTCAAGTTTTTGATAAAGTCGTCATGGGTATCGTTTTCAAGGTTTTTGGGGGAGTAGATTTCGAAAATGGCGTCCATTTTGAAATTAAAGATGGCGGACGTCACTTTTTTGAAAAAGTCGTGATGGGTATAGTTTTCGAGGTTCTTGGGGGGAGTAGATTTCGAAAATGGCGTCCATTTTGAAACTAAATATGGCGGACTTCAAGTTTTTGAAAAAGTCGTCATGGGTATCGTTTTCGAGGTTTTTGGGGGAGTAGATTTCGAAAATGGCGTCCATTTTGAAATTAAAGATGGCGGACGTCACTTTTTTGAAAAAGTCGTCATGGGTATCGTTTCCGAGGTTTTTGGGGGTACAGCTTTCAAAGTTGGCGTCCATTTTGAAATTAAAGATGGCGGACGTCACTTTTTTGAAAAAGTCGTCATGGGTATCGTTTCCGAGGTTTTTGGGGGTACAGATTTCAAAATTGGCGTCCATTTTGAAATTAAAGATGGCGGACGTCACTTTTTTGAAAAAGTCGTCATGGGTATCGTTTCCGAGGTTTTTGTGGGTACAGATTTCAAAATTGGCGTCCATTTTGAAATTAAAGATGGCGGACGTCACTTTTTTGAAAAAGTCGTCATGGGTATCGTTTTCGAGGTTTGTGGGGGTACAGATTTCAAAATTGGCGTCCATTTTGAAATTAAAGATGGCGGAAGTCACTTTTTTGAAAAAGTCGTCATGGGTATCGTTTTCGAGGTTTGTGGGGGTACAGATTTCAAAATTGGCGTCCATTTTGAAATTAAAGATGGCGGACGTCACTTTTTTGAAAAAGTCGTCATGGGTATCGTTTCCGAGGTTTTTGGGGGTACAGATTTCAAAATTGGCGTCCATTCTGAAATTAAACATGGTGGACGTCACTTTTTTGAAAAAGTCGTCATGGGTATCGTTTTCGAGGTTTTTGGGGGTGTAAAGTCGTCACCAATGTAGAGTCTACATAAAAAAATAATCGCGGGCCGCATGCGGCCCGCGCACCGCCCCAAAATACTAGTTATACTATATAAAGCTTAATTACCACTCACTGACTGACTCACTGACTCACTCACTGACATAGAGAAACCTAAAGGGTATAAGGAGGTGTGTGGGGGGAAAAGTGAATATAGGGTCGTGTTGGGGGTGGTTCACAACCCCTGGGAAAAATCCGAAATTGGAAGAAAGTCGTACCCTGATGGTGAGATGCCCTCGTATCTCGAAAACGGTAAACAATTTTCATAAAGCACTTGAACTAAAAATTGAAGAAACCCTGGGACCTCTTTGGAGAATTGAAAAAAAAAGATGGCTTCCGAACAAAAAAAAATGGCCGCCATACAAAATTGGATCTTCAATAGCTCGGGAACGGTACAACTTGGATGAAGAGTGTTTGACCAATTGTCATAGGGAATCGGGAGAACTACCTGATGGGGTCGATGAAAATTCAAGATGGCGGATTTTTTTTTTTTTTTACTTTCGCCATACATTGGTTCGAAAGTAGTTTTGATGAAACTATTAGAAATGACAAAAATTTTTTTTTTACAAAATATTTAAAGAGTGCCTCGCGGGCCGCTTGCGGCCCGCGCACCGCCCCAAAATACTAGTACTATATAATAAAGCTTAATTACCACTGACTCACTGACTGACTGACTGACTGACATAGAGAAACCTAAAGGGTATAAGGAGGTGTGTGGGGGAAAAAGTGAATATAGGGTCATGTTGGGGGTGGTTCACAACCTCTGGGAAAAATCTGAAATTGGAAGAAAGTCGTACCCTGATGGTGAGATGCCCTCGTATCTCAAAAACTGTGAACATTTTTGCCAAAGCAGTTGAACTAAAAATTGAAGAAACCCTGGGACCTCTTTGGAGAACAAAAAAAGATGGCTTCCGAACAAAAAAAAATGGCCGCCATACAAAATTGGATCTTCAATAGCTCGGGAACGGTACAACTTGGATGAAGAGTGTTTGACCAAATGTCATAGGGAATCGGGAGAGCTACCTGGTGGGGTCGATGAAAATTCAAGATGGCGGATTTTTTTTTTTTTTTTACTTTCGCCATACATTGGTTCGAAAGTAGTTTTGATGAAACTATTAGAAATGACAAAAAATTTTTTTTTTACAAAATATTTAAAGAATGCCTCGCGGGCCGCTTGCGGCCCGCGCACCGCCCCAAAATACTAGTTATTATACTATATAAAGCTAAATTACCACTGACTCACTCACTGACTCACTCACTGACATAGAGAAACCTAAAGGGTATAAGGAGGTGTGTGGGCGGAAAAGTGAATATAGGGTCATGTTGGGGGTGGTTCACAACCTCTGGGAAAAATCTGAAATTGGAAGAAAGTCGTACCCTGATGGTGAGATGCCCTCGTATCTCAAAAACGGTAAACAATTTTGCCAATGCACTTGAACTAAAAATTGAAAAAACCCTGGGACCTCTTTGAAGAATTGAAAAAAAAGATGGCTTCCGAACAAAAAAACATGGCCGCCATACAAAATTGGATCTTCAATAGCTCGGGAACGGTACAACTTGGATGAAGAGTGTTTGACCAAATGTCATAGGGAATCGAGAGAGCTACCTGGTGGGGTCGATGAAAATTCAAGATGGCGGATTTTTTTTTTTTTTACTTTCGCCATACATTGGTTCGAAAGTAGTTTTGATGAAACTATTAAAAATGACAAAAAATTTTTTTTTTCAAAATAACAAAAGAGTGCCTCGCGGGCCGCTTGCGGCCCGCGCACCGCCCCAAAATACTAGTTATACTATATAAAGCTTAATTACCACTCACTGACTGACTCACTGACTCACTGACATAGAGAAACCTAAAGGGTATAAGGAGGTGTGTGGGGGAAAAAGTGAATATAGGGTCGTATTGGGGGTGGTTCACAACCTCTGGGAAAAATCTGAAATTGGAAGAAAGTCGTACCCTGATGGTGAGATGCCCTCGTATCTCAAAAACGGTAAACAATTTTGCCAAAGCACTTGAACTAAAAATTGATAAAACCCTGGGACCTCTTTAGAGAATTGAAAAAAAAGATGGCCCCCGAACAAAAAAACATGGCCGCCATACAAAATTGGATCTTCAATAGCTCGGAAACGGTACAACTTGGATGAAGAGTGTTTGACCAAATGTCATAGGGAATCGAGAGAGCTACCTGGTGAGGTCGATGAAAATTCAAGATGGCGGATTTTTTTTTTTTTTTACTTTCGCCATACATTTGTTCGAAAGTAGTTTTGATGAAACTATTAGAAATGACAAAAAAAATTTTAACATAAAAAAAATTAAAAGAATGCCTCGCGGGCCGCTTGCGGCCCGCGCACCGCCCCAAAATACTAGTTATACTATATAAAGCTTAATTACCACTGACTGACTCACTCACTCACTCACTGACATAGAGAAACCTAAAGGGTATAAGGGGGTGTGTGGGGGGAAAAGTGAATATAGGGTCATGTTGGGGGTGGTTCACAACCTCTGGGAAAAATCCGAAATTGGAAGAAAGTCGTACCCTGATGGTGAGATGCCCTCGTATCTCAAAAACGGTGAACATTTTTCCTAAAGCAGTTGAACTAAAAATTGAAGAAACCCTGGGACCTCTTTAGAGAATTGAAAAAAAAGATGGCCCCCGAACAAAAAAAAATGGCCGCCATACAAAATTGGATCTTCAATAGCTCGGGAACGGTACAACTTGGATGAAGAGTGTTTGACCAAATGTCATAGGGAATCGAGAGAGCTACCTGGTGGGGTCGATGAAAATTCAAGATGGCGGATTTTTTTTTTTTTTACTTTCGCCATACATTGGTTCGAAAGTAGTTTTGATGAAACTATTAGAAATGAAAAAAAATTTTTTAATTAAAAAAAAAAAGAATGCCTCGCGGGCCGCTTGCGGCCCGCGCACCGCCCCAAAATACTAGTTATTATACTATATAAAGCTTAATTACCACTCACTGACTGACTGACTCACTGACTGACATAGAGAAACCTAAAGGGTATAAGGAGGTGTGTGGGGGAAAAAGTGAATATAGGGTCATGTTGGGGGTGGTTCACAACCTCTGGGAAAAATCCGAAATTGGAAGAAAGTCGTACCCTGATGGTGAGATGCCCTCGTATCTCAAAAACGGTAAACATTTTTGCCAAAACAGTTGAACTAAAAATTGATAAAACCCTGGGACCTCTTTAGAGAATTGAAAAAAAAGATGGCTTCCGAACAAAAAAACATGGCCGCCATACAAAATTGGATCTTCAATAGCTCGGGAACGGTACAACTTGGATGAAGAGTGTTTGACCAAATGTCATAGGGAATCGGGAGAGCTACCTGGTGGGGTCGATGAAAATTCAAGATGGCGGATTTTTTTTTTTTTTTTACTTTCGCCATACATTTGTTCGAAAGTAGTTTTGATGAAACTATTAGAAAAGACAAAAAAAATTTTAACATAAAAAAAATTAAAAGAATGCCTCGCGGGCCGCTTGCGGCCCGCGCACCGCCCCAAAATACTAGTTATACTATATAAAGCTGAATTACCACTCACTGACTCACTCACTCACTCACTCACTGACATAGAGAAACCTAAAGGGTATAAGGGGGTGTGTGGGGGGAAAAGTGAATATAGGGTCGTGTTGGGGGTGGTTCACAACCTCTGGGAAAAATCCGAAATTGGAAGAAAGTCGTACCCTGATGGTGAGATGCCCTCGTATCTCAAAAACTGTGAACATTTTTGCCAAAGCACTTGAACTAAAAATTGAAGAAACCCTGGGACCATTTTGGAGAATTGAAAAAAAAGGTGGCTTCCGAACAAAAAAAAAATGGCCGCCATACAAAATTGGATCTTCAATAGCTCGGGAACGGTACAACTTGGATGAAGAGTGTTTGACCAAATGTCATAGGGAATCGAGAGAGCTACCTGGTGGGGTCGATGAAAATTCAAGATGGCGGATTTTTTTTTTTTTTACTTTCGCCATACATTGGTTCGAAAGTAGTATTGATGAAACTATAAGAAATGACAAAAATTTTTTTTTTTTCAAAATAACAAAAGAGTGCCTCGCGGGCCGCTTGCGGCCCGCGCACCGCCCCAAAATACTAGTTATACTATATAAAGCTTAATTACCACTCACTGACTGACTGACTCACTGACATAGAGAAACCTAAAGGGTATAAGGAGGTGTGTGGGGGGAAAAGTGAATATAGGGTCATGTTGGGGGTGGTTCACAACCTCTGGGAAAAATCCGAAATTGGAAGAAAGTCGTACCCTGATGGTGAGATGCCCTCGTATCTCGAAAACGGTAAATAATTTTCCCAAAGTACTTGAACTAAAAATTGAAGAAACCCTGGGACCTCTTTGGAGAATTGAAAAAAAAGATGGCTTCCGAACAAAAAAAAATGGCCGCCATACAAAATTGGATCTTCAATAGCTCGGGAACGGTACAACTTGGATGAAGAGTGTTTGACCAAATGTCATAGGGAATCGAGAGAGCTACCTGGTGGGGTCGATGAAAATTCAAGATGGCGGATTTTTTATTTTTTTTATTTTCGCCATACATTTGAAATGAAAAAATTTTTTTTTTTCAAAATAACAATAGAGTGCCTCGCGGGCCGCTTGCGGCCCGCGCACCGCCCCAAAATACTAGTTATACTATATAAAGCTTAATTACCACTGACTGACTGACTGACTCACTGACATAGAGAAACCTAAAGGGTATAAGGAGGTGTGTAGGGGGAAAAGTGAATATAGGGTCATGTTGGGGGTGGTTCACAACCACTGGGAAAAATCCGAAATTGGAAGAAAGTCGTACCCTGATGGTGAGATGCCCTCGTATCTCGAAAACGGTAAACAATTTTGGCAAAGTGGTTGAACTGAAAATTGAAGAAACCCTGGGACCTCTTTGGAGAATTGAAAAAAAAGATGGCTTCCGAAGAAAAAAACATGGCCGCCATACAAAATTGGATCTTCAATAGCTCGGGAACGGTACAACTTGGATGAAGAGTGTTTGACCAAATGTCATAGGGAATCGAGAGAGCTACCTGGTGGGGTCGATGAAAATTCAAGATGGCGGATTTTTTTTTTTTTTACTTTCGCCATACATTGGTTCGAAAGTAGTTTTGATGAAACTATTAGAAATGAAAAAAAATTTTTTAATTAAAAAAAAAAAGAATGCCTCGCGGGCCGCTTGCGGCCCGCGCACCGCCCCAAAATACTAGTTATTATACTATATAAAGCTTAATTACCACTCACTGACTGACTGACTCACTGACTGACATAGAGAAACCTAAAGGGTATAAGGAGGTGTGTGGGGGAAAAAGTGAATATAGGGTCATGTTGGGGGTGGTTCACAACCTCTGGGAAAAATCCGAAATTGGAAGAAAGTCGTACCCTGATGGTGAGATGCCCTCGTATCTCAAAAACGGTAAACATTTTTGCCAAAACAGTTGAACTAAAAATTGATAAAACCCTGGGACCTCTTTAGAGAATTGAAAAAAAAGATGGCTTCCGAACAAAAAAACATGGCCGCCATACAAAATTGGATCTTCAATAGCTCGGGAACGGTACAACTTGGATGAAGAGTGTTTGACCAAATGTCATAGGGAATCGGGAGAGCTACCTGGTGGGGTCGATGAAAATTCAAGATGGCGGATTTTTTTTTTTTTTTTACTTTCGCCATACATTTGTTCGAAAGTAGTTTTGATGAAACTATTAGAAAAGACAAAAAAAATTTTAACATAAAAAAAATTAAAAGAATGCCTCGCGGGCCGCTTGCGGCCCGCGCACCGCCCCAAAATACTAGTTATACTATATAAAGCTTAATTACCACTCACTGACTGACTGACTCACTGACATAGAGAAACCTAAAGGGTATAAGGAGGTGTGTGGGGGGAAAAGTGAATATAGGGTCATGTTGGGGGTGGTTCACAACCTCTGGGAAAAATCCGAAATTGGAAGAAAGTCGTACCCTGATGGTGAGATGCCCTCGTATCTCGAAAACGGTAAATAATTTTCCCAAAGTACTTGAACTAAAAATTGAAGAAACCCTGGGACCTCTTTGGAGAATTGAAAAAAAAGATGGCTTCCGAACAAAAAAAAATGGCCGCCATACAAAATTGGATCTTCAATAGCTCGGGAACGGTACAACTTGGATGAAGAGTGTTTGACCAAATGTCATAGGGAATCGAGAGAGCTACCTGGTGGGGTCGATGAAAATTCAAGATGGCGGATTTTTTATTTTTTTTATTTTCGCCATACATTTGAAATGAAAAAATTTTTTTTTTTCAAAATAACAATAGAGTGCCTCGCGGGCCGCTTGCGGCCCGCGCACCGCCCCAAAATACTAGTTATACTATATAAAGCTTAATTACCACTGACTGACTGACTGACTCACTGACATAGAGAAACCTAAAGGGTATAAGGAGGTGTGTAGGGGGAAAAGTGAATATAGGGTCATGTTGGGGGTGGTTCACAACCACTGGGAAAAATCCGAAATTGGAAGAAAGTCGTACCCTGATGGTGAGATGCCCTCGTATCTCGAAAACGGTAAACAATTTTGGCAAAGTGGTTGAACTGAAAATTGAAGAAACCCTGGGACCTCTTTGGAGAATTGAAAAAAAAGATGGCTTCCGAAGAAAAAAACATGGCCGCCATACAAAATTGGATCTTCAATAGCTCGGGAACGGTACAACTTGGATGAAGAGTGTTTGACCAAATGTCATAGGGAATCGAGAGAGCTACCTGGTGGGGTCGATGAAAATTCAAGATGGCGGATTTTTTTTTTTTTTTACTGACATAGAGAAACTTAAAGGGTATAAGGAGGTGTGTGGGGGAAAAAGTGAATATAGGGTCATGTTGGGGGTGGTTCACAACCTCTGGGAAAAATCCGAAATTGGAAGAAAGTCGTACCCTGATGGTGAGATGCCCTCGTATCTCAAAAACGGTAAACAATTTTGGGAAAGCACTTGAACAAAAAATTGAAGAAACCCTGGGACCTCTTTGGAGAATTGAAAAAAAAGATGGCCCCCGTACAAAAAAACATGGCCGCCATACAAAATTGGATCTTCAATAGCTCGGGAACGGTACAACTTGGATGTGGAGTGTTCGACCAAATGTCATAGGGGATCGGGAGAGCTACCTGGTGGGGTCGATGAAAATTCAAGATGGCGGATTCAAGATGGCGGCCAAATTTAAAAATGGTCCGAGGGGGCTGATTTTTTGCATCCGGGGGTTTTCGAGGTCCCTTATTTCATTGGTGAAAAAAAAATTTGGAAAAGTTTTATTTTAAATATGGCCGCCATACATTGATCTTTTTTCATCTGTAGTTTCCATACATTGCATTTTTACTTATTTAAATGGTTGTTGATGGCCCCTGGTTAGCCCCTGGATGTTCAGGAGAACGGCCCACATATTTTCGCGCCATATGCTTCAAGTAGAAGAGTCAAAAGTGGAAACACTATTTTGAACCTTACAGTCATAGACATAGATATATGAATAGATACTAAGAAGAAGACTGAGGGAGAGTTTTCTCTTTTAGAAAATGGCGTCCATTTTGAAATAAAAAAATGGCGGACTTCAAGTTTTTGAAAAAGTCGTCATGGGTATCGTTTTCAAGGTTTTTGGGGGAGTAGATTTCGAAAATGGCGTACATTTTGAAATAAAAGATGGCGGTCGTCACTTTTTTGAAAAAGTCGTCATGGTTATCGTTTCCGAGGTTTTTGGGGGTACAGATTTCAAAAATGGCATCCATCTTGAAGTTTAAGATGGCGGACGTCACTTTTTTGAAAAAGTCGTCATGGGTATCGTATTCGAGGTTTTTGGGGGTACAGATTTCAAAATTGGCGTCCATTTTGAAATTAAAGATGGCGGACGTCACTTTATTGAAAAAGTCGTCATGGGTATCGTTTCCGAGGTTTTTGGGGGTACAGATTTCAAAATTGGTGTCCATTTTGAAATTAAAGATGGCGGACGTCACTTTTTTGAAAAAGTCGTCATGGGTATCGTTTCCGAGGTTTTTGGGGGTACAGATTTCAAAATTGGCGTCCATTTTGAAACTAAAGATGGCGGACGTCACTTTTTTTAAAAAGTCGTCATGTGTATCGTTTCCGAGGTTTTTGGGGGTACAGATTTCAAAATTGGCGTCCATTTTGAAATTAAAGATGGCGGACGTCACTTTTTTGAAAAAGTCGTCATGGGTATCGTTTCCGAGGTTTTGGGGGTACAGATTTCAAAATTGGCGTCCATTTTGATATTAAAGATGGCGGACGTCACTTTTTTGAAAAAGTCGTCATGGGTATCGTTTCCGAGGTTTTTGGGGGTACAGATTTCAAAATTGGCGTCCATTTTGAAATTAAAGATGGCGGACGTCACTTTTTTGAAAAAGTCGTCATGGGTATCGTTTTCAAGGTTTTTGGGGGTACAAATTTCAAAATTGGCGTCCATTTTGAAATTAAAGATGGCGGACGTCACTTTTTTGAAAAAGTCGTCATGTGTATCGTTTTCGAGGTTGTGGGGGTACAGATTTCAAAATTGGCGTCCATTTTTAAATTAAAGATGGCGGACGTCACTTTTTTGAAAAAGTCGTCATGTGTATCGTTTCCGAGGTTTTTGGGGGTACAGATTTCAAAATTGGCGTCCATTTTGAAACTAAAGATGGCGGACGTCACTCTTTTGAAAAAGTCGTCATGGGTATCGTTTCCGAGGTTTTGGGGGTACAGATTTCAAATTTGGCGTCCATTTTGATATTAAAGATGGCGGACGTCACTTTTTTTAAAAAGTCGTCATGGGTATCGTTTCCGAGGTTTTTGGGGGTACAGATTTCAAAATTGGCGTCCATTTTGAAACTAAAGATGGCGGACGTCACTTTTTTGAAAAAGTCGTCATAGGTATCGTTTCCGAGGTTTTGGGGGTACAGATATCAAAATTGGCGTCCATTTTGATATTAAAGATGGCGGACGTCACTTTTTTGAAAAAGTCGTCATGGGTATCGTTTCCAAGGTTTTTGGGGGTACAGATTTCAAAATTGGCGTCCATTTTGAAATTAAAGATGGTGGACGTCACTTTTTTGAAAAAGTCGTCATGGGTATCGTTTTCAAGGTTTTTGGGGGTACAAATTTCAAAATTGGCGTCCATTTTGAAATTAAAGATAGCGGACGTCACTTTTTTGAAAAAGTCGTCATGGGTATAGTTTCCGAGGTTTTTGGGGGTACAGATTTCAAAATTGGCGTCCATTTTGAAATTAAAGATGGCGGACGTCACTTTTTTGAAAAAGTCGTCATGGGTATCGTTTTCGAGGTATGTGGGGGTACAGATTTCAAAATTGGCGTCCATTTTGAAATTAAAGATGGCGGACGTCACTTATTTGAAAAAGTCGTCATGGGTATCGTTTCCGAGGTTTTTGGGGGTACAGATTTCAAAATTGGCGTCCATTCTGAAATTAAAGATGGCGGACGTCACTTTTTTGAAAAAGTCGTCATGGGTATCGTTTTCGAGGTTTTTGGGGGTGTAAAGTCGTCACCAATGTAGAGTCTACATAAAAAAATAATCGCGGGCCGCATGCGGCCCGCGCACCGCCCCAAAATACTAGTTATTATACTATATAAAGCTAAATTACCACTGACTGACTCACTCACTGACTGACATAGAGAAACCTAAAGGGTATAAGGAGGTGTGTGGGGGAAAAAGTGAATATAGGGTCGTGTTGGGGGTGGTTCACAACATCTGGGAAAAATCCGAAATTGGAAGAAAGTCGTACCCTGATGGTGAGATGCCCTCGTATCTCGAAAACGGTAAATAATTTTCCGAAAGTACTTAAACTAAAAATTGAAGAAACCCTGGGACCTCTTTGGAGAATTGAAAAAAAAGATGGCTTCCGAACAAAAAAAAATGGCCGCCATACAAAATTGAAATGTTAATATCTCGGAACCGGTACAACTTGGATGGGGAGTGTTTGACCAAATGTCATAGGGAATCGGGAGAGCTACCTGGTGGGGTCGATGAAAATTCAAGATGGCGGATTCAAGATGGCGGCAAATCCTATGTTTTACCTATTTTGAGCTTCTATGAACCTGAAAGTATATTACTAATCTCAGAGTGAAAGGAGTATCTAACTAATGTCTCAAGAGCTATTTAAAAATAATGATTCTAGAGCTTCTCTGTTTTACAAGGAGTTATTAAGAATATTTTTGAATTAAATAAATAAGCTTTAATAAAGCTAGGTATAAAATATTGTTCAAGTTACATAAGAAAATATTAGACATGAGATGAGAAGGAAATTCCATTAAACTAGTACTTTAGAACAAAGAAACTCTATTGTTGAACTAATATTATTATCAAACTACGAATATAATAAAAGTTTGGAATGCCAGAAAGAATAGTATTAATTTATTTCTGAAAATTAATTTTAGTATTTTAAATTTATTCAATTTTATTTAGGTATCAGAGATTTATTTTATTTTATGTTTATCTCTGATTATTTAGTCATGGCGCTCGAGAGAGCTGAAAACCATGAAAATGACTCTACTCTGCTTTCGTAAATCTAACGCCATCCTGGAAAAAGAAAGCAGGAAAGAAAACCAGGAGTCGCGAGTGTATCAGTAGTCATCTTATCTACATCCCTTCATAAAGTCAGAAAAATCATAAAACTTGCATGAAATCCAGAGTGTTCTCAAGAAAAGCTCCAAGATTACTATAGATAAAGGTTCGAGAATCGACTTCGCCTTTTAAAATAACCTAAAAATCAATAAGCTATCAATAGCTTTATTTCAAAGTGATCAGAATTTACACTCTTAATACGGACACGGGTTTCCCTCCATTACGGAAATGAGAAACACTGGCCCAAGCTCTATCTGGCTTCAAGAGTTCTGCACACTAATGAAAATACAGCATTGATCAAGTAGCACTTACGGCTAGTATTTAAATAATGAGATGTTGCAATAATGTGGTATTGCAACAGTCGACTCTTCAATCCCCATAATATAAATAAATGACATTTTATCTATGAACACTCTGTCCTTCGCAAATTGTACGAGTAGGTAAAGCACGTCATGTCTGGAAATTTCTCAATTTCTGGAGATTCTCAATCCGCATAGAATATAATATCTTAAGATTTTATGTTCACAAATAGTCGAAGCTGAAAAAGACAAATAATTAAAACATTTGTAATTCATACATAGAAATCATAAAGGGCGAGTGTTAGAAGCTTCTTCTATCTTCTACTCGTGAGTAAATGCTCAATGAAGGATAGTTTCATCAGTAACATACGAGTACTTCTATAGAGTAGGAAACATCGTAAGTCAACTTATGCAAGACCGCCATAGGAACCTGAAGATGTATGCGTATTTATCAACCCGCAACAGGTCAGAGTAGATAATATTGCCTTGTTTCTGTGCGTAGCGTAGCGTCGTAAGCAACTCGTTCATACTCATGAAAGAATAGATACGTGTGAGAATCCTCCATACCGCATCGTTTCAGTAAGGCGGATATAGGCCTAACTCCATATGATAGACCTCCTCTTTTCATCTGATGTCCATTTGTACATTATTACAACAGTAAATCATCCAAAAGTCCAATGCAGTACTGATCTGGCCGACTCGCAGGAACATCATCTGCTGAACAATTCTATACCTACTATGACATATCTATTTAAAAAAGTGATACGTTTATACGAAACCAAATCCTCTAGGAACATCCTCGTCCTTCGATCGAAAACAACTTTCTTCCAACTTCCACTTTTTAGACCAGGAACAAAATTCTCCTAGTTAGTAAACTCTTCTCTGCTCTTCTTTTCTCTGAATCTTGCGGTACAAAACTTAAAATATCCTAAAAAATGAAATATTCCAACATTTTTCCTATAATTTTCTCAAGTGAAGTCCCTGCTGTCATTCCCGTCAAATTCTCTGTTCTTTTTTTTCTCTTATTTTAAATTCTCAAGTTCTGCAAAGAGTTTTCATACCTAGATTGAAGATCTGTTGCTTTTTTATAATGTTTTTACTTACCTGATTGTTTGAATATCATTTGAATGGAAAGTTTCTTTAGATAATATTAAAAATAATTATATCCTCATGTGAGAGACTCCTGACCTACAAGAATGCCTTCTCTACCTATGCCTAGTTACTCAGATGTGGACGATCAAACCATCTGAGGTTTGTTACAATACCGAATTATTGAGCATCATGGAGCGCTTCGACGCCGAAATGAGGAAGATGGAAGAAGAGATGAGCAAATTCAGATCAGAACTCATGAACAGAGAAAGCAATAACTTCTTCAAGATTACTCAAGCACGACCACATCTTCACAACACAGTGACAGCAGACAACTGGCCGAGCCCAGCCACTGGGACAGTCTAAACTCGCCCTTGATCCAGGATGAGGGTGACGGCAAGTCTCTGAAGTCACGCTGGATGCAAGCCGCTACCAACCGGTCTTATTGGAGATTCATAGGGGAGGCCTATGTCCAGCAGTGGACGTCCTATGGCTGATGGATGGATGGTGAGCAAAATTGAGGGGAAGGTCGGAGCCGTAGTGTCCCTGTGGAACACTGGGGCCGAGGCAAAGAACTTCAAGTTCAGTCTTTCCGCGTACTGCACAGTATTAGAAGATAGAGAGAACGATCTTTACTGACTTTGTCGAAATAGGAAACTATTTTATTTTCTTCCGAAGAATGTTCACTTATATCAACAATGCAATCGAAAAAGTTTCTCCACCAGGTAATAAGCCGCTGGATGCAAGCTGCTTCCGACCGGGCTTTTTGAAAACCCATAGGGGAGGCCCATGTCCAGCAGTGGATGTCCTACTGTTTATAATTTATCATACGTCCACCAAGTCGGTCAACGTCCACCGTACTATGTGCCCTGCCTATTGCTATTTCACCTTTCTAATCGTTATCCTAGATAGGGGAGAAGAGGCAGGTTGGTTTTAAAATATTATTAATATATAAATAAATACCACACTACAAAAACATCGAAAATCTACTATGATAGTAGTCATACTTCAGTCTCTATTCATATTATTCTAAATGCTAACCTAGTTGGATAGCTTGATGAGGGTGAACGATAAATGATACGTTAGAATCACACAACTCTCTTACGAGTTTAATTCTCTTATTCATATTATTCTAAATGCTAACCTAGTTGGATAGCTTGATGAGGGTGAACGATAAATGATACGTTAGAATCACACAACTCTGTTACGAATTTAATTCTCTTATTCATATTATTCTAAATGCTAACCTAGTTGGATAGCTTGATGAGGGTGAACGATAAATGATACGTTAGAATCACACAACTCTCTTACGAATTTAATTCTCTTATTCATATTATTCTAAATGCTAACCTAGTTGGATAGCCTGATGAGGGTGAACGATAAATGATACGTTAGAATCACACAACTCTCTTACGAATTTAATTCTCTTATTCATATTATTCTAAATGCTAACCTAGTTGGATAGCCTGATGAGGGTGAACGATAAATAATAATAATAAAAAGCCTTATATTTTCCTTAATAAAAATTTAAACAATGAGTTGTTCTTAACCTACTTAATTAATCTAACTCTAGCATGCAAATTTCACTAAACTATAAAAACTTAATTAAGTACAAGTGGCAAATATTAAGGACCTCTCAACGAGTAAAGGCCTCCTCCGTTTTTCTCCACATTTTTCTGTTGTTTGCCTTTCCTATCCAGTCTCTTCCTGTTAGTCTTACGATTTCGTCAAGCCATCGCTCCGCTGGTCTGGCCTCTGCTTTTCTTGCCTGTGGGACCGTTCCACAATGTTAACTTCTTTGCCCATTTATCATCATTCATGCGTGCTATGTGGCCGGCCCATTTCCATTTTAGCCTTTTGCAGTGTTGTAGAGCGTCGATGACTTTAGTGGTGATTAAACTGACTCTAGAACTTTTGCAAATGTTGATAAAATGGAAATAGGTCTATAATTACTGACAAGATCATCATCACCAGTTTTAAAAATAGGGACAACTTTTGCTGTTTTCCATGTGTCTGGAAATAATCCTGATTTTAGAGACATGTTATAAAGTAGGCACAAAGGTAGTGAAAGACTTGAGGCACAGTTTCTGATAAGAATAGGAGGTATTCCGTCAGGTCCAGCTCCTTTGTTTACATCCAGACTTTCAAATGCCTTCTGTACTTCGTCTATCGTCAACTGTAGATCCGAAAAACAGCTACTATTATTTTTTATGTGCGAAAGACTATTTGAAAGGGAACGATTGCGTTCCTCTATAATGTAATCGCTCTCATCATTCTCATCGCGATAAACCGATGCAAAATACCTTGCAAAAGAATCACAAATGTTAACCCCACCAGTAACTGTTTCCGCTCCATCAGATATTGAAACAGGATACGTAGATTTTTAAACGATATTAAACGGGACTCACTCACGTGTTCGTATAGTCATAACACGACTATAGTTTCGATCGCGTTCGGCGACCTTTCTCAAGTTGGCGAGTGCTAACACGCGGAGCCGTCTCGCAATGCACTCAGTGCATTGCGATTAACTTACTCGTTTAAAATGTGTGAAAACCACGTAAATTTCCATAGGATACGTAGAGTTTCCCTTTCTCTTCGCTTTTATAAATAACCAAAAAAGTTTAGGATGTGTAGAAATTTTTTCTTCAATAAGGTTTCGATATTTGTTATAACTTTCAGTCGCTAACTTTTCGCAACGTTTATTCAATTTCTTAAGGATAATTTCATCCATTGGGTTTTTATAAATTTTGAACCTTCTCAATGTATAATCACGTTCTCGGACTATTCTTATCAAATTTCTATTATACCAAACGGGAAAATTAGAATTTTTTGATCTCACTAAAGGAACATGATCTTTAATAATATCTTTGAGAACAGAGTAAAAAACTTCTAGAGCAGTGTTTATATCATCGCAGCTATTTACTAAGTGTAACCAATCCACTGATTCAATTAATTTATTTAACTTGTCATAATCACATTTATGGAAATTATATCTTAAATTATTTATTGATCTTAGTTTACTTATATTTATTGCTTTAATAAAAAATTCGAGGGGGGGATGGTGATTATCTACTTTACTTATTTCAAACTCAGACCTCGTAACTTCAACCGAATCTATATCAGTTAGTACCAAGTCTAGTACTCTATCGAAACAATTAGCGACTCTATTTAATTGATTAAAATTATTTAAGTTACAAAAATCAACAAGAGGTCGAGCTATTGTCGCAATTGAACACCAGTTTTGTGGATCATTTATTAATGCCCAATCAAGACAACTCAAATTAAAGTCCCCTGTGATAAATGTTTTATGATTATGATGCTCTGAAACCCTGTTGCAATTATCAAGAAAATGTTTTAAGTATGCTTTTTCGACTGGTGTAGGAATATAAGTTGCACATAATACAAATTGGTTATGATCTATCGATGTTTTCACGTCTAAAGTTAGCCACAAATCTTCGCAGTCGCTTTCCCATTGAACCATACGTCTAACACCAATTTTTTTATTTACAGCAACGAGTACTCCCCCACCTTCTTGTATTTTTTTATCTTTTCTCATTCGTTTCATACTTAAATTAGATGTTTCTCTATCTCTTCTGTACACATTATATCTACTATCAAAAAGCTCCGACGTAAACACTGAAGAGTTCAGCCAAGTTTCAGTTAATACAATTAAATCATAATTTGAACTAGCTAGCTTTATTGTAAATTGTGGAATTTTAGTCTTAAGACCACGAACATTCTGATAGAATATATGTAAAGAACCTGCCATAATTGATACCCATAAGTTTGACAAACAGCGCATGCTTCATTAAAAATTTAAACTAAGACAGCTTTTTAATGCACTCCATGTGACGAATATATTTGAAGTCCGAATCGTCTGTTTTTCGCATGAAGACTTTACCGTTTCTCACCCAGACGTACTTGAAGCCTTTGTCCTTAGCGGCGAGTCTGGCTGCTGCGTGAAGGGCTTTATTGTGAGAAGACAAATGCTCAGCCACATATACTGGTTTTTTCTCTCCTTTAATTCCTAGATGAGCCGTATTTAGCTTATTTCCAGAGTGGGACTTATTGTATTTTATTACAGCCGCTAGAACAGTGTCGCGCATTCTGGGTGAACTCAGTTGCACTATAATAGATCTGGGCCTGGAACTGGCGGGATTCATCTTGGCTACTCGTGAACAGTTAAGAATATTTTCGTCCTTGATAGCAGTACAACCCACAGAAGTACAGAGCTGCAACATAGTATCAATTAGATTTTCGGATTTATTTTCTGGAACACATTGTATTTCTATGTTGTTGGAGCGATTAAGTTGCTCCATCTGGTTAAATTTATTACATAGGTCAGTCACAGTTGCGCGTAATGTGGCATTTTCTTCCTGTAATCTTTTTATTTCATGACTATTATCGTTTGCTTGTTTCCTCACATCTTCGCACTGATTGCCAATAAAAGTAACCGATTCCTTTAACTCCGATATATCTGAATTAATGCAAATCAATTGTCTAGATATTGCACCAGTTATAGTGGTATCAATTTTTGCCAAAAACGTGCTTAACTCGGCCTTAATTATGTCGCGAACATCATCGTGGGTCAACGAATTGTTAACGTCTTGCATGGCAGGTGACACGGCGAGTCTTTTCATGGGCCTTTGGCTGGTTTCATATTGGGTAGAGCGTACTGGCGTGTTGTCGGTTTTCCCCTTTGACTAGGCATTCGAACACAGAGGACATTTCCAGACGTCAGCATCGATCACCTCGCACGATAGGCACTCGAAATGATACGCCTTTTTACAAATAGTACAATTCAGATACTTATCATCCGTAAAGCCCAGATCACAGCAACCCCAGGCTATTTTGGTATTAGTATGAGACATTATTAGCGGACTCTGCGATAAATCTCTTAGCAATTTACTCTGCGAGAAATCTCTTAGCAATTTTCTGTTTGTTGACCTTTGCTCAAAAATCCTTGCGAATATGTGACGAAAGTTGCGCTATAGATTGATGTTATGAATATTTCACTAGGCGTACCATGAATTTCGAAATAGGGTAGGTACACCTTTCGTTCGATATAGATTTACTATCGAGAACCAGACAGTAAATTTTATAGTTTCGTCTATTGTACTCACAGTTATGCGTGATATTGCTTGATAACGCACTATGCTGATAATTGAGTTATAAGTGAAAACAATTTGCACTGTTCAGTACGTAAACACAACTTTAGCTATGTAATTTTCAATTAATAATAATTTTCCGAGAAGAGTACGATGTCGTCTGCAAATCTGAGATTACTTAAAAACTGTCCGTTAATTTTTATACCTTTGTTTTCCCATTTCAGCGTCTTCATTACACTTTGTAATACGGTAATGAAGATACGGGGTGATAGTCCGTCGCCTTGACGGACGCCTCTACCTATATTTATTTCAGGACCTTTTTTATCTAGCTTTACTCTACTGGTGCTTTTTCGATATATGTCTTGAATAAGTTCTATCGTCTCTAAAGGAACATCGCATTCTTGAAAAGCGGTCCATATGCTGTCATGAGAAATAGAGTCGAACGCCTTTTCATAATCAATGAACGCTAGGTAGAGCGGACGATTCATTTCCTTGTATTTCTCAATGACCAGTTCTAGCGTGTGGATGTGATCTATGGTTGAGAAGTTTTTCCTGAAGCCGGCTTGCTCTACCGGTTGAAACTTTTCAGTGTATTTTGCAAGGCGTTCTTCGATGCATGAAGCAAAAAGCTTGTATATATTCGACTGTAAACTAATTGGTCGATAGTTGCTAGGGCATGCAAAAACCGGATGGTTTTGGAAAACCGGATTTTTCGGTTTTTTATTTTTAAAACCGGGGAAATCGAGTTTTTCGGGTTTTTCGGTTTTTTTCTAGTAAATTAATGAAAATACTAGTAAATACAACAGTTTGTTTCTCCTCTCGAGATTTCCAGTTTTGTCGGTCTTGTGCTGATGCCGCCAATTTGGATTAAATGTATTCAGTTCATCGCACTATCTAATAGAGGGTCTGCCACGAGGCCGCATGGAGTTGGGACTCCATTTGGTGGTGATTTTAACCCAGAGGTCTTCCAGAAGTCTTCTGGCATTCGACTGATTTACCCGGCCCACTGCCACTTCAGTTTAGCGGCTGTGAAAGCTACATCTTTGATTTGAGTTCTGGAACGCAGTTCGGTGTTTACTGCAGTACCTACTCGGTCTATTAGCCGGTCACCGAAAATACTGCGCTCCATCGCTCTTTGGCAAACCTTGAGCTTGGACTTTTGGACCTTAGTTAATGACCATGTTTGTACACCATAAGTCAAAATGTGATCGGAAGGCGTTTCTTCATATGTTCTTTCATGGCCCAACAGCTCTTCCAGGCGTTCTCTGTTCTTCTTGGTCTTGTCTCGCCTGGAAGGTGACTATTTGGCCAAGATAGATGTAATCGTGAACGTATATGTCTTCGCCATCGACAGTTACTTTGGTCTTTAATTAACATGTTCCGTATCCGCAATCCAACCTCAAGGCTTGCAGTGGTTAGGTTTTGTAGCATTGATTATAGCTCTCTGACTGAGGAAGAGATACTAGCTGACGATATTGTCTGCAAAATGAAGGTTAGTTAACCATTTTTCACCGACATTAACCATCCATCCCAGCTTGCCGCCAGCTTTCTGAAAACTTCTTCGAGGACGCCCGTGAATATTTTTGGGGACAGTGGGTCTCCCTGTTTATCACATTTCTCTATTGCAAATGCTGGACCAGAAGATTGTAATTTTATTGCAGCAGTACTTTGAGAATAGGTGAGGCGGAGAAGATTAACGTGAGTGATGCTATCAAATGCTTTTTGACCGACGAAACGGAGGAGGTACTCAATTCGACACGTATGGTCTATAACCCGGTTGATTGCGTGGAGATGGTCTGTAGTTTATATAGCCCGCGACGAAAACCAGCTTGTTCGGGTGGTTGTTCCATGTCTAGTCTTACTGATATGTGATGTTCTATGATTTTGATGAAATAATAGTCATTATTTACATTTCTTTTGTTTTTTAATTTCAACAATCGAGCTTACTTTTATGTATAATTTACAAATATTAGACAAACGTGCAATATGTACCACGCGTAGTTTTACTACGTAGCTTAGCAGAGACTGCCGGACTAATGTAACCACAGAAGAGAATAGTTCTGCTGTTCTGTGAATGTAACAAAACAAAATGGCGGTGGTCGATAGCGTTTCGGTGAAGATGAGACAAAACGCGTCCCATTACGCTCATAACGCTACAGCGCAGCGCTCTGCCTATATCACGATACTCGCTATGTAATGACAGAGAGAGAGTGAGAACTTTCGCACTTGAATTTCATCCTTAGCACGTATAGGTACATTAGACGTAATTTTTTAAATGAAAAAAAAGTATCTTAGTTCGCTTGGCTTAATATTTCTCTGTAGGTTAGAGCAACTAGATGACAATAATGTGTTTTATTACGAAGGGGAAAGTTAATATGCGAATTTAAAAAAATTGTAGAAAACACCGATAAACCCGAAAAAACCGGTTTTATAACTAGAAAAAACCGAGTTTCTAATGCGGTCGGTTATTCGGTTTTTTCGGTTTTCGGTTAACCGGTTTGCATGCCCTAATAGTTGCCTACATCAGCCGGATCGCCTTTCTTATATAGTAAGACTATGTCTGAAGCCGCCCATTCTCTAGGAATTACCTTGTCATCAAGTATTTTGTTAAATAAAATAGTAAGCGGTGGCGCTAGTAAAATATTTCCTGCCATGATAGCCTCATTTGATATGCCATCGGGCCCGCTACTTTTATCTTTCTTTAAAGAGTTTATTTTAGTAAATATTTCTTGCGTTGAAAATCTTTGCAGAGCGTTATTATTGTGCGTTTGTAGTTGAGTCTTCTTGCTAGAAGACGTAGGCTGTTCGGTATAAAGATTTCTATAGAAGTCTGTGGCTACTGTTATTATTCCTGACCTGGTAGATGTGGCTTTGTTGGTATTTGGTGGCGCTTTTAAGCATGGAATCCATTTCTTAGCAGTAGTGAGTTCTTTCAAGCCTTTTTTCAAACTTCCTGTCTTATTTAAATGTTTCTGGATTATTTTTATTCTGTAGTCTTGAAATTCGTTTTTGATGATTTTGTGAACGTTTTTATATAAGTAACATTTTTCTGCTTTTTCATTCATTGTTAAATGTTTTTTATTCGTGAGTTCGTTTCTTCTGTTTATAAGTATTTTGGTGTTTTCTGAAATTATTTTTGGCTTTTTTGTCTTTTCTTTTTCTTTAAATTTAAAACTTCCGTCGATCGCATTTTTTATTTTTCTGTAATATGTCTCTACGTCGTTATTTTCTTCCAGATTTATCTTTTTGATATTTTCTTTTAAAGCTTCGGAAAACTGTTCTCTGTCTTCCATTGTTTTTAGGGGCGAACGGTTGTTTTTATACTTAGCTCTAGATTTCTTTGTCTTGGTTAATAAAAGAGTACTTCTCAGAAGTCTGTGGTCGCTGTTAAATGACAGTTGGCTCATTACCTCGAAGTTTATGATTTTTTCTTTGATGTTTGATAATATGTAGTCTATTTGACTTTTATTTTTCTTAGGTGAAAGCCATGTCCATAAGTTTTTGGTGTTCTTCTTGAATAGCACACTGCTCAAATTATACAAATTCCGGTAAATAAAAGTTGCATTCTTAAATTCTGGTATATAGAAAAACGTGATCTGTGTCTCGAAAATCTCACTAAATTCAAGAAGCTTTTAAGCCAGGTTAGTTATAATGATGTTTACGAGTGCGAAGACCCCAACTTGGCTTTTAATAAATTTTATGAGATGTTTCTCCTCCTCTATAATCTATGTTTTCCAATCAATAAAATAAAGATATTCTCAAATAAGCGCTCAAAGTGGATAACGAGGGGTTTAAAATTATGTTCTAAGAAGAGAAGAGAATTGCTTTGGAAATATAGACGTGAGCCTAATAAGAAAAATAAAACACTGTTTAAAAATTATTCACTTAGATATAAGAAGATAATAAAACTTACACAAAAATCGCAGAATGACTATCACATAAAATCTGCTAAAATCAAGTCCCAAGCTACATGGAGAGTCATTAATAGTACAAAAAATAATTTCCCTAATGAACAAATTACCAAAATTATAATAGATGGTGAAAATATCTCCAATCCCAATGACATTGCTCAACATTTCAACAATTACTTTATTGACATAGTTAATCCGCAAAATAAACGAAAATTTGTTGCTAAGAATCGAAATGTAATATCTAATTCCTTATTATTAACACCAACAACACCAATTGACATTTATGAAGTTATAAATTCTCTGAACACCACTTCAAGTTTTGGTTATGACAATGTGTCAACAAAGGTAGTTAAATTTGTCAAGGTTGAAATATCACCTATCTTATGTCATATAATTAACTTATGTTTAGAAAAGGGAGTATTTCCTGACAAGCTTAAAATCTCGGTTATAAAACCACTATTTAAGAAAGGTGATAAAGATGAGTTATGTAATTACAGGCCCATTGCACTCACTCCTGTTTTCTCTAAAATTATAGAAAAAATATTTAATCAAAAGCTAACAGCGTACTTAGAAAGCCAAAACATCTTTTCTCCGAACCAATATGGTTTCCGAAAAAACAAAGACATAAATATGGCCTTATATAACTTTCTCTATAAAGTGACTAATGGCATGGATAAGGGAGCATTTACTGTAGGACTTTTCATGGATATGACCAAAGCCTTTGACCACGTTGATCACGAAATTCTTCTAGGCAAGTTCTACAAATATGGGGTCAGAGGTAACGCCAACTTATTTATGAAATCATTTCTTAGTGACAGGCTCCAAGAAACTCACATTAATCGTATTTGTCATAAAACAAAAACAGAAAAGACATATAAATCAGAATTAAGAAAAGTACATTTTGGAGTGCCACAAGGCAGTGTTTTAGGCCCACCTAGTTTTATAGTGTATATCAATGACATACCTGAAGTCATTCAAACACAACACTCTATGACTCTTTTCGCTGATGACATAACTATTTTATTCACTGGTGATAAGAAAAGGGTAACTGAATTAGAAACTGACATTAAATCCTCTTTGACATCTGTTATTGATTGGCTGGAAGTCAATAATCTGAAAATTAATTTACAAAAGACTAAGATAATGACATTTCGACAAAGAATTACTAATCTGCACAATCAAAATATTGACATCAGCTATAATGGACATAAAATTGACGAAGTCGAAACAATAAAATTTCTAGGACTACATATAGATAATAAAATGACATGGAAAGAACAGTTAAAGGCAGTATCGAAACGTGTAACTCAATTTTCATTTGCTTTGTTCAAACTCAGTCAAATTGCCAATCGTGACACCGTGCTCACTGCTTATCATGGTTATGTCGCTTCTGTGTTACGGTATGGGGTAATATTTTGGGGTAATTCCACCGTTAAATTATTGGCATTCATAGCACAAAAAAAGTGTATAAGGGCTATGTGTGGCTTGCGAAGGAGACAAACTTGTAAGACATCCTTTATTGAACTCAAAATCTTGACATTTCCATGCATTTACATTAAAGAGGTTGCGCTGTTTGTACATAAAAATAAAGAACTTTTCCATAAATTCAAACCTGGTAGTCGGCATGAAAACAAACTACGTTTTCCCACCGGTGTAAAAACTACTCATATGTTGAATAGCATGTTTTGTAAGGCACCACTTATCTATAACAAACTCCCTCAATCAATTCGGGAATGGAGTGATGTTGCCAGTTTCAAAAGTAGACTCAATGATTTTCTTCTGTCTAAAGCATACTATTCCCTAAATGAATTTTTGACTGACAAAGATATTTGACATGACAATAATTCAGACACATATTTATTATTATTATTTTTAGATTATTATTGTTTGACATTTATTTTGTATTTCAATATTTTGTTTAATGGTATAATTTAATCATAATTTAAACCTATTTTAGAACCGCTTGTATGCTGACTTTGCGGGTTCTGAGGAGCTTTAGTTATTTAAGTACCACCATTGTAAACCAGAATCACAAGCTGAATAAATTGAATTGAATTGAATTGAATAGACTATTAATAACAAATAAATTATTTTCCCAACAGAACTGCAGCAGAGTTTCGCCTCTTTTATCTCGCTTTCCGTAGCAAGATGTACCGAGTATTCTATCCTCGCTAGGCAATTTCGACCCAATTCGTGCATTGAAATCACCCAAAATTATAAGGTTTTTTTTGCTTTTTTTAATTGCTTGATGCATTGTTTCATAGAATTCTTTTATCTCTACTTCTTTGGCGTCTATCGTAGGTGCATGCACTTAAATGATAGAGAGATTTGTATTTTCAAATTTCAAGTGTAGTATACAAATTCGTTCCGAGATTGCTTCGAAACTCTCTATATTTTCTTTTAGATATTTTTTGAGGAGGAAACCAACTCCGTATTGACCTTTGGTTTTTCCAAAATAGCAAAATATATGTTCTTCATCTTCTATTATATTGTAACCCGATCTTCTTATCTCTGCTAGACCGATAATATCGTATTTAATCGTACTTATTGCGTGTTGAAATTCTAATAGTCTTTCATGTGACAGGAGCGATCGAGCGTTGTATGTACATATGTATAGTGGGTGGAGTGGAGGGTTATGGTCGGTGACCCCCGTGGTGACCGGCCGTGTTGGGGGCTGTGGAGAGGCCGCTGTTTCATGTCACTGATACTTTTGTTGGCTTTCAATGGTTTGATACAAGGGAGGTGTCTTTCTTCCACTATTTTTTATCAAATAAGCGTCCATCTTATTTTTCTTTAGAGGATTATTGGTATTAGGCCTTTTTTCGCAGCCAAGTACTAGTTATGTTTGAGGCGATTGTGATAAATTTCTCGTCGCTCTAGTTTTTGCTGATCTTGTGTTGTTGTTTTTTCTGGTATTATTATTATCTTGTTATACTTTATGTATGCTCTATTTCCCTTCTCTCTTTCTTGTTGAAGCTGTACACTAAGCTTTTTTCTTTCTTCAAGGACCTCTGGTGGAAAATCTTCTTTAATGTAGTAGGACGTATTCTGTAGGGTTTTCTTATTCTGGAGTAGCTCTAGTTTCTTGCTCATTGTCGTTAAGGTTAGAATAACTGGTCTTATTTTTTCAGACTTTTTTCCAAGACGTGTAACATATTCTATTTCAGTTTGCGGGCAATTCACTTTCATATTTATATTTATTAAATCTAAGATCCTTTTTTGTAGACCAAAATAACTGTTTTCTGTCTCTTCTACTCCAAAAAATATCAGATTCTTTCTTCGTGACGCCCTTTCAAGCCTTTGGATTCTTAGTTCTTGTTGTTCTATAATTTTTTCCAACTGTTGTTGTCTGGATTCCATTATATCAAACTTTTCATCGATATTTTTATTTATACTTTTTGGGATACTTTCTTTCATTTCTTTTAACTCTTTAGCGTGTTCTTCGAATTTTGCTTGTAAAAGTTTGAACATCTCTGTTACCTGTTCCATTTTACTTATTTATTTTGCCGTTATCCACGGGTATCGAAATAAAAATAGACTAAAACTCGCGCGGATGAATAAAAATAACTCAATGTGTCGAGCGGTTGGTTTCTATGCTTGCACAATCAGCGCCCTCTTGCGATTTGTGGCGCAAACACTTAATAATGGTTCTTATTGCAAGTTTGGCTTGTGTAATCGTAGATAAGCGCACTCTTGCGGTTGGTAGTCGAACCTTTGTATGGATTCGAAGCGTGTTTTCGGTTGCGTTCTACGTAGTTCTACAGACTTGAGACAGATGGCGCCAGCAGTCTGTTTTTAAATGGGTAGGTAAAACCGATTGTTCCCTGCCAAATTTGAAGGTTATGTAATTCAATTTTAACACTTTTCGTCCACTTTTTACGTCTTGGTTTGTATATTTCTCATTGTTCTCTTATTTTTTCACTTTTTGTAGCTTTCAGTCAATTCAATGATCACTTTAAAAGTCAAGCACGGCAAATTGTTTTTGACACTGATTTTACAAGTTTTTAGGAATTTCGGTACACTGAGCGTATATATTCAATGTTATAGCCGATTATTTGTGTTTATTTTAACTTTTTGTTGACTTTTGGCACTGATTCACTAGGTTTTACTATTATTAATTGCAAAAAATTACATAGTACGATGTCAACACTAGCGCTGCAGCGCCCTCCCTCTCATCAACACCCATAAATGATACGTTAGAATCACACAACTCTCTTACGAATTTAATTCTCTTATTCATATTATTCTAAATGCTAACCTAGTTGGATAGCTTGATGAGGGTGAACGATAAATGATACGTTAGAATCACAGAACTCTCTTACGAATTTAATTCTCTTATTCATATTATTCTAAATGCTAACCTAAATTGGATGGCTTGATGAGGGTGAACGCGCACCTATTCGCGCCGCAGGAGCCGTGCGCGCCAGAGACGGCATAACATATCGAGACGTTGCTTATTATAATATCATATTAGAGGGTAGACGCACCGGTTGTGGCCATCTTAGCATCATTTGTGGCCACTTTGAATTTTAAGGATATATAAAATAAATTCGTATAGGCCGAGCCCTGGTGTCAGAGTTTTTAGGCCGCCTGAAGGCCTCTGACATGGCTAAACGGTTGAAACAACCGGGGCCTACAATTTAAGGATTAATAAGACAATTTTATGTTAAAATAATGTTGTAAAAGAAATTTTCAAACATTAAATTAACACAAACAATATTTATGGTATTACATTGTTTGTAACTATCATTGATGCAATAATTTTGACACCAAACAGTGGCCACAACCGGTACACCTACTATATAAAGATTGATGACTGCGACGCGGACAAGTGAGCATTCGTTCTAAAATAAATAGGTACTTACATTATTTGTAAGTAGATAACTATTTACAAAACAATTGATAAACAAAAAAATGATAACTTCATCAAAAAAATAACAGTACCAATGTGCTCTATGGTACCTACCAAAGTACTTATTTACAAAAACAAACAAAAAGCATTATACAGGGATATCTGCTTGCCCTTTACTACGCCAATAAAGAATGATTGAGACCATCGATTATGAACAACTTTTACAATGGGTCCAACCCAAAATTTAAGAAAAAAATGTATGTATAGGCCGTATCATGCAAGTCGGCGGATGTGAAGTTAGCTACAAGCTGCGCAATATTCAATCCTGACTGAAGCTCATATAAAGCTGCGCGTCCATTTGGGTTTTCGCCTATACGTGCGCTTCATTACAAACTTCTTTTATTTTATTTTATTTTATTTAAAATAGGTTCGGTTACAGACAGTAGGTTAACATTAGATAACAATAATATACTTAGTACAACATTTTGAACCTAAGGTCCAATTATAACCGCACACAACTTAGCCAACTTAAAAAAGGTTACACAGTACACAATTAGTTACAGTAAGATCAAATTTTGAGATTTAATTTAAGATTTAAAATAAAAATTCAAAAAGAAATTCAAAAGAAATTATTAACAGCAGACTTAAATGATGCATAGCTGCAAGAAAACATGTCTGGGGGGTTAGATATGTCATCATATGCACGACACATCCTAATCAAAGGACTGTTCCGTGAGACGTTATTGAAAGCGGGTGTCGAGTTGAAAAGCTGAAACTTACGAACCGAGCGAGATGGTACTCTGAAGTTGATATTACCTAACAGCCAAGGAGCATGATAACCATTGGAGAGCGCGTGGGCCCCTTTTTTCTTGAAACAATAGGTCACCGATTTTAAGCGGGGCGAGAGGTAAGCTCCGCTGGCTGTAATTGGCTGACGCCAAAATGACGCAATGACAACAGTTCTTGTAGTGGTGCCAAAAATGTTACTAGCAAAATATCGATATCGATATTTTTGACTTATCAGTTTTCTAAGGGTTGGTAAGCACTGCGTACGTAACGGGTGCAATTTTAAAATAAACAAATAAAGTGTAAAAAAAAGAAAAAAGATTACTCATTACATCACTAATTATATTATATATATTATATTAAAAGCCAAGAGTGTGTTGGACACGCTCAAATGTGGGGTTCCATAGTTATGTATTTGCCTTAAACAACTTCATTTTGTTCAGAAATTCGTTTTGAACCTTATAAGAAAGCTTTAAGGAACATTTCACCTTGATAAATACAGTATAAAGGTTTTTAATAAATATTTCTAATAAATGTTATATAGGAGAAACATATAAATGCCTACTCCTGTTATTTGAGATCTTTGAAAGAACAGGTATAGTATACGAGTAACAGGTATTTTCTGTTACATATGAATATCTGTTCTTTTTATCTGTTCCGATAAATATGTCTCACTGCTATATCAAAGAAACATCTTTAGACCTGTCTAACTATACGCCACTCAATATGGAACAAAAATACAAAACTTTGTTTTGTACCCCCCTTTCACGTATATGGGAAGGGGGTCTAAAAACAAAACTATTGATTTTTTTTAACATGTCCAAATTAACGTTAATATATCTTTGTACTAAATTTCATATGAAAAACTGACATTGTTATTGGGGCGTGACATACAGACGGACAGCCCGACAGACATGATGATTATGATGATTATAAAGCTTCCTAGATGTCTATGGAAATAAAACGTGTCTGTTTGCCTACAAAACATACACCAATCAACAGAGAAAATTGTTTCAAACAACATGTACTCTTAAATAAAATGTCGTAAATAATAATGCTTATATTATTATGATATTCTAACTTACCTATTCTTGAAAATATAGAACACATTCATGTTATCAAATATTTACTAAAATGATTATATTATGACTTTAACGTTGTCGATTATAAATCGATGCGATGCAGCAGCACAGCACTATCAGAACAAAAGAGACGGAATGCTAACGAATGTTACAGTGTATCAGAAAGAGACAACATGAAAGACATCAACGGGTGCGGTCGACTAATTGAATATTCGGAACATTTTTTGCCAAAATTGTTAAATTGATAAATTTGAGTGGAAATTACTTATCTGTGAAATGATATTCCATCTTTAGTGTAACTTGAAGATTTGGAACTCTTTCCACACCATTTTACGGCACAATTCGGCATTATTTTAACGTATTTACGTATTTAAAACGCAAGCGCATGACGTGTTGACATTGGCACAAAATTACTTCGACTGACGAAAATACCGTCGGTGATTATCTAAAGCGCCTATCGTTGGTGAGGGTGGCCGCCCCGCGTGCTTTCTCCACTTATGCTCCTTGCTAACAGCTCACTGCCAAAAGCACCGTTGACTATTTTGTATAGGACACATAAATCTGTTACAGTTCTGCGACCATCCAGGGTTTTCATATGGATTTTTTTTAATCTGTCGGAATATTCTTTGACTTTGCGCCTTAGACCCAATCTACAGCATAATGCACGCAAAAATCTACGCTGAATGGCTTCAAGTCTGTCCACGTGCGTGTCATATATTGGGTACCAGACCGAAGAACAATATTCTAGAACTGGCCTCACCAGACTGTTGTATACGAGGGTCAAACTGAAAGTTCTTAGAAAATCAAAAACTGATTACATTAGCCAGTTATTAGTTTTATTATATCTTTTCAAAATATTGTCCATTCACTTCAATACACCGCTGCATGCGATGGAACCACTGGGAAAAGCACTTTGCCCACTCGTCCTTAGGGGTCTCTTCAATGGCATCGCGATACGCAGCCACCGCTTCTTCAGCATTCATAAACCGCTTTCCTTTAAGTTTTTCTTTAATTTTTGAAAATAAATAAAAATCACAAGGCGCGAGGTCGGGGCTATACGGCGGGTGACCCAGTAATTCAACGTTTGATGTCGCCAAATAGTCGATCGTTCGCTTGGCGGTGTGCGATGAGGCGTTGTCGTGGTGAAGGAGGATCCTACTGCGAGGTCGTTTCTCTCGAACTTTTTCCAAGACAAGTGGCAAACAATTGGTAGTGTACCATTCTGCAGAAACTGTTTTTTGATCCTCTAACACAATTGTCGCGAAATGACCTATCCTTCCAAAGAACGAGGCCACCATTTTTTTCCCCGCACTTCGATCTCTCTTCACTTTAGTTGGCAACTCCTCGAAAGGAAACACCCACTGAGCAGATTGTCTTTTGGTTTCAGGATCATAACAGTAAATCCAGCTTTCGTCACCTGTTAGTATGTCGAACACAGCATTTGAGTCACCTCCGTTAAATCTTTCAATCATTTTACGGCACCAATCCACACGATGGAGTTTTTGAGCCTCAGTCAAATTATGAGGTATCCACCGGGCGCAAAGCTTCCTGACCGCTAAATGTTCGTGTAGGATTTTGTGCACTTGACTCATACCGATGCCTAAGCTTGTCCGAATCTGCTGATAGGTCACTCTTTTGTCAGTCTCTATCATACGCCGCACAACACAGATGTTATCTTCAGTCGTCGCCGTAGAAGGCCGTCCCTCACGTAAATCATCAGTGAGATTAGTGCGACCACGTTTAAACTCATTAAACCAGTTGTAAACAGTCGCACGAGATGGGGCTTCATCGTGAAAGGCCAATCGTAGTCTATCATAACTTTCTTGTTGACTTAAATGACATCGAAAGTCATAAAAAATCATTGCACGAAAATTTTCTCGTGTTAAATTCATGTTGACGTGACACAGACAATTTTCAATTTGCCGCCAAATCGTAAAACAAATGACAAATGAATGAAGTATATACTCAGTAATATTGGCAAAGAGTTCTATTTTCAAATTATAGAATTATTTTTTTATTATATTGTTTATAAGTGGCCAGTTCTAAGAACTTTCAGTTTGACCCTCGTAGCATGATCCAAGTGGCGATACTTTTGAACGGCTTAGCTGTACGCAGAATAAAACTTAGCATTCTACTAGCTTTGTTGGCTATGAAATCATAATGAGGCCTAAAAGAAAGTTTAGAATCAAACATAACGCCTAGGTCTCGAACGAGTACAACCCGATTAAGTAGAGTTCCGTCAAGTTGGTAATCGAAACGAATGGGTTATTTATTTTTCGTAAAACTGATGATTTGACATTTACTTACGTTAAGTGACATGTTATTGACTGCACACCAGTCGTTAATTAGATTAAGATCTTCTTGAAACAACAAACAGTCAAGTCTAGATTTAATTCTTCGAAATATCTTAATATCATCTGCGTACGCCAGAAAGTTACCATTTAAATGATCTAGCAAATCATTGATAAATATCAAAAATAACAGCGGTCCAAGATTTGAACCTTGCGGCACACCTGACGACGCCGTGTACGGAACAGAATGATAACCGTACAAAGAAACTAGCTGAGACCTGTTTAATAAATAGGAACTTAGCCATCTGTGCAGATTCCCGTGAATGCCATGATGATCAATCTTTTTTAATAAAATTGGATGATCAACCCGATCAAAGGCTTTAGTAAAGTCTGTGTAAATGGCATCAGTTTGTATAGCGTTCTCGAAAGATTCACAAATGTAAGTCGTATATTCCAGAAGATTAGTGAGTGTGGACCTGTTCGTGATGAATCCATGCTGATTTGAATTAAATTTATGTTTGACATGATATATCATATTGACACAGACATTCAATATGGTCCCAGCTTCAATTTCGTAATGATAAATAACAAGAAATACAAAAACGTAACTATGAACCTCGCAGGTTCAAGGTAGAATTATACTCCTATCGCCATCTGCTTGATAAAATACAGTCTACATTTTGATACTAGTATTATGCAGTGTTATTCTTATCATAATTATCTAATCTATGTACCTATTTATACGTTAGTTTGGCCAGTGGTCGTCTTGTAGAGGATCCTTCGTTATAGACCGCATAAACCCTAGGTAAAGGTGATTCGAAATACATAACTACCTGATTGATTAATACATAACTACCTATTGATAATTGACCTAAGTTCAGAACAAAAACTCTATGTTTTACCTATTTTGAACTTCTATGAACTTGAAAGTAAATTACTAATCTCAGAGTGTAATGCAGTACCTAACTAATGCCTCAAGAGCTATTTAGAAATAATGATTCTAGAGCTTCTCTGTTTTATATGGAGTTTATTTAGAATATTTTTGTATTACATAAAAGCTTCAATAAGCAAGGTATAAAATATTGATGAGTTGCATAAGAAAATATTAGACATGAGATGAGAAGGAAATTTAATTAAATTAGTACTTTAGAACAAAGAAACTCTATTATTGAACTAATATTATTATCAAACTACGAATATAATAAAAGATTGGAATGCCAGAAAGAATAGTATTAATTTATTTCTGACAAGTAATTTTAGTATTTTAAATTTATTCAATTTTGTTTAGGTATCAGAGATTTATTTTATTTTATGTTTATCTCTGATTATTTAGTCATGGCGCTCGAGAGAGCTGAAAACCATGAAAATGACTCTACTCTGCTTTCGTAAATCTAACGCCATCCTGGAAAAAGAAAGCAGGAAATAAAAAACCAGGAGTCGCGAGTGTGTCAGTCTATAGTCAGTTATCTTATCAACCTATCTACATTACTTCATAAAGTCAGAAAAATCATAAAACTTGCATGAAATCCAGAGTGTTCTCAAGAAAAGCTCCAAGATTACTATGGATAAAGGTTCGAGAATCGACTTCGCCTTATAAAATAATATTCAAATCAATAAGCTATCAATAGCTTTATTTCAAAGTGATCAGAATTAACACTCTTAATACGGACACGGGATATCCCTCCATTTCGGAACACATCTGGCAACAGCAACACATCTGTCAAATTTCAGCTTTCTAGCTATAACAGTTCATGAGATACAGTCTGGTACAGACAGACAGACAGACAGCGGAGTCTTAATAATAGGGTCCTATTTTTACCCTTTGGGTACGGAACACTAAAAATGTTGTGGCCTGAAGCCTAGACGCCTCGCTCGCTTGGTCAATAAATATTTGCTAGGTTCTGTTCGGAGATTTATACTACAGGTTTTTTTTTTACTTTTCTATGCCTACATATACACAATTTACTTGCTTCTATATTCGAAACGAGAGCGTTTAAATCATCAGGCGCGGCGGGGAGGCACGAACGACACACGAACCTAATACATTTCACTGGAGACTCCAATTTATTAGGGGATGAAAGTAATTGGTTTTCAGATGAGTTCAATTGATTAGGGGTTGAGTGCAATTGGTTTTCAGATGAGTTCAATTTATTAGGGGATGAGTGCAATTGGTTTTCAGATGAGTTCAATTTATTAGGGGATGAGTGCAATTGGTTTTCAGATGAGTTCAATTGATTAGGGGATGAGTGCAATTGGTTTTCAGATGAGTTCAATTTATTAGGGGCTGAGTGCAATTGGTTTTCAGATGAGTTTTTATTAGGGGATGAGTGCAATTGGTTTTCAGATGAGTATAATTGATTAGGGGATGAGTGGAATTGGTTACGAGCTGGGTTCAATTGGTTAGATTGGGAGATGGATTTAATTGATTATTTGAAGTATTTATTTGAATTGAATTTTCAAATTGGTTCGTTTGTTCTATAGATGGATCTTCAGTTTTTGGAACATTTTCAAGGGATAAATTTTTCAAATATCTCAGCTTCAAGTGGTCAGTCGTTGTCGACATATTCTCTGATTGGTTGATGGACAGCGTGTGTGATGTTTTTGATTGGTCGGAGTGTAGTTTCGGAGGCTGGTCGATGCATTGTGCGTGTGCGCCCGCGCTTCCGCATAGCAAACATAGCTTTATATCCCATTGGCTGAAAAGAAAAAAAGGTCGTTTAATTTTAAGGTGAATTCACTAGGTCAGCGCGCGAAATTCAAATAGGTATTATGGGATATACTTTACTTTACTTTATTTATTTATGCAAGATATATGTACAAATACAATACAATTAGTACTTAGCGTATTAAGACTAATAATACTTATTGCTAAATGTTGTACATATTCACCCTGTTTAATAGGGCGTAGCATAATTATTATTAGAGTATTAACAGAATTAATGCCAGACAGTGTATTAAATTTAACAATAAAAATTATAATTTTCATAAATAGGTATGTACATTAGCATAGTAGTACTTTTTTTTTTTTTTTTTATTCCAATTTTTTTTGGGACTTTTATACAAGAATACATGTCAGTCCCATCGTATATTCTAACTATTTTAACTTACTAGCTACTTAACACTACTACATATTCCGGATCACTTGAGGCGACTCACCAAATCGAACAGCGCTCTGGCTGCGTCCGAGCTGGGATCAGCCAGTATTTTATTATAGAGTCCAACTTCGAGCCTGTTGAGGTGATAAGTCACCTCAAGTGTCCGCCTCTCATTTTGTATACGTATACATTCCATCAGAAGGTGGTATACGTCTTCTGGCACTCCACACACATCGCAATTCGGTGAGTCTGCTTTACCCATTAGGTATGCAAATTTGTTTAAAGGTATGTGGCCAGTCCTCAACCGATGCGCTGTTACCAGATGTCTACGTGACATTTTAATATTTATAAACCATGGAATGTGAGGAGGCTCACTCACTATTGTTCTGTACCAAACGCCTTTTTCAATCGATCTTTCATCGAAATATTCTTTCCAAATATTGTAGCAACTCTTTTTGTATTTAGGTAGTAATTCTTCGTAATTTGGTAATATATTGTATTCTATTCCGTCTAAAGCTGCTTTTTGGCCAGCGAGTCAGCCTCCTCATTACCTCTTAGACCGATATGCGAAGGAACCCATTGCAATTTTACTTCATAGCCATTATCGCTGAGATCCCATAATTGTGCAATGATCTTGTAAGCCGTCGAGACTCCCCTCCCACCAGAACTACATTTAATAATGTGCTGGAGTGCACTTTTGCTGTCGTTACAGATAACAGTGTTACGATTTTCATTGTTACGAACGTATGAAAGCGCCATCGATATTGCAATGAGTTCCAATGACATAATGGTTACATATTTACTAGAAATTCTAAAACAGTTGTTAATATTGTGTGTAGAATTTATAGAGGGGTCATAAAACGCGGCCCCTCGACCATCATTACTCTTTGAACCGTCCGTGTATAAAAAATGCCATTCATGGTACTTTTTGTTGAGCTCTTTTATTGTCTCAATCCGTAAACAATTCGTCTCTTGATTTTTTTTCGGGCCTCTTAGGCAATCTAAGTTAATAAAGATTAGATTGTCACAGTTTAAGTTACTCACCCACGAATTCAAAGAAAATACATCTAATGGAGATGAGGAATACAGTGTTTCCTTCTTAACTTCCCCGAACGTTTTTACTAGCAATGGCATTTTTTTCCTAAACCAATAATCGTAATGATTACTCGATGATAAACACAACGTATGCAATTCTGATAACAATCGGCCGGTCTCGTTATCATATAACGATCGTATCTTCAAGCAATATTTTGTTGCTAAGTATCTTCTTCTTATATGTAGTGGAGGTACACAGAGCTCACTTTCCATTGTGTGTAATGGAGTACTTCTTATAAATCCTTAATCTTAAGGCTTGGTTTTGCACCTTATCTATTTTGTAGGTATGAATTCGAGCACAATTATCAAATAAGAATGCTCCATAATCTAACCTGCTTCGAACTAACGATATATATAGTTTACGTAAATGTAATGGATGAATACCCCAATTAGGACCAGTTAATACTTTGAGCAAGTTAAGATGTTTTTGTGTTTTACTAACCGTTTCGTTTATGTGTGTTCGCCACAGTAGTGAGCAATCTAGCCACATACCTAAATATTTATATGTCTCGACACGCTCGATTTGTAGGTTATTAATTTTAATTTTTATCGATTGTTTTCTTCGCCCTCTGCTAAAAACACAAACTTTAGTTTTAGAGGTGGATATTTCTAAACCTAAGTCGTTTAAAATATTCACAAATATCTGTAACGCATTTTGTATTTTATTGGAACTATTAACCAAATTGTTAGCGGTATTATACAGAACAAAGTCATCAGCGTATTGACAGATGTAGACAAAATTAATAGATTTACATAATTGTGCTGTCGTTATATTAAAAATAATAGACGAGCTTGGACAGCCCTGCATCAGGCCTTTACTTGTGTATCTAAAGACTTCTACCGAAAGACCAGATTCATCTCTAATTTGAAGGCATCTTAGACTTAGAAAATTCCATAAGTACGTACAAAGTACTTTACCTATCCCTATTTCATCAAGGATTTCTGTTGCTTTTTCTATTAGAATGTTATTATATGCGTTTTCTATATCGACAAAGCACGCAACAGTAGGATTATTATTTGTAAGCCCTAGTTGTATCTGAGTCACTAACCGTACTAAGCAATCCATGCACGACTGCCGTCTGCGAAAACCCGTGGTAAATGGTGATAACAAACCGGTTTTTTCTACGAACCATTCGAGACGCTTATTTATCATATTGTGTAAGATTTTACAGAGACAGGAGATAAGGGATATCGGTCTTAATTTAATTGCAGAACTTGATGACTCACCACGTTTAGGTATTGGAACTACAGTAATGTTGCGCCATTGTTGTGGAATTTCTCCAGTTGTGATTATCAGATTGTATAATGCAAGCAGATGTTGTTTAGCGATTCTAGGAAGGTGGTAGACCATGGAGTAGGTGATACCGTCACTTCCTGGAGCTGTATCTTTTTTTTTAATACATTTTATAAGTTCATGCAATTTAAACTGTGTTTCTAAAGTTTCGTTTGACGAGCTAAAAGTAGGCGCACTAGGTGTTACGTAATCTGGAGCTAAACTGCACAATAGTGCTTCCTTATCTTCTTTAGAAACTTGTATTTTAGTGGATCTATAGCCCTTCATCCAGCGTAATCGCCTCCACATGTCGGTAACTGTAGTGGATTCATCAACGCTATTACACATCTTTTGCCATCCATCAGACCTAGCTTGGTTAATTTCAGATTTAGCATTTTTATTTTTTTCTGTTAATAATTCTAGATTACTCGGGGTAGGGTTTCGTCTAAAGTTAGATAAAGCTAGCCTTCGTTCTGCTATTAGTTTTGATAAATTAGGATTCCAATAGGGTTTCGGTTTGAATTTACTAGTGGGATTATGACAAATTTTAATCTTAGGTATAAAATTATCTGCCGCTTTCAGTATATGACCCAATAATAAATCATATAGGTTTTGCACATTACCTTCAGCAGTTGAATGTGAAATATTATTTTCTACATATTCCGAATCTTTTTCCCAGTTAGCCATTTTAAAATTCCATCTGTTAGAGCTTTGAACAACATCCCGATAATTTAATCTTATTTTTATAAGCATGTGATCACTCCCCAAATTCTCACTTAAAACATTCCAGTCAAAATGTATAGCTATGTCTGATGAGGCAAACGTGATATCTGGAGAAGTTGTTTGTAAATTATTATTTACCATTTTGACTCTCGTTGGTTGGCCGTTATTGAGAGATAGGTAACTAAATTCAGTAGCCGCGTCGTGTATCTTTAAACCTCTGCTATCATTTTTGCACGACCAGTCGGTATGATGGCCATTAAAGTCACCGGCAATCAAGCTATTTCTTGGAAAGAGAGAAAATATTGAATCCCAATCTGATTGACTAGTAGTAACCCATGATGGGCAATATAAAAGTACTATATTTTTTAAACATCCGCAATTAATCAATTTGAGCGCCATAATTTGCATATTAGTATTTTGATGCGTTACGTTACATACCTGCACTTTTATTGTTTTGTGTACGATGATAGCTATACCTGCACATCCGTCTCCCCTGTCTTGGCGATGTACCTCGTAACCTGTCAGGCGAACTTGGGAATTTTCCCTGAACCATGTTTCTGAAACAAATGCTAGGTGAACCTTTTCTTGCCCTAGTAAAAGATCAAATTCTGTTAATTTTTGACGTAAGCTCTGTGCATTCCACTGCAGTAGGTTCAAAGAGAACAATTTTTGGACTTTATCCATCATCGTTTAAAAAAGTGAAGATATTTTGCAACAAACTGCCCTTGTTAAATGTTTTCATTAAATATTGAATGCCCTCTTCAAAGATTACGCTAAACATATTTTTCAACTTTTCCTCAAAACTTTTTTCACTGTAGAAAATATTTTTTAGTTTTTTAATTAGTTTCCAAAATAGTCTGGTTACGCTTGAACCAATTCCTCTTCCAGTATTTGGCCCCTCATTTTCTTCTTCCATGTTTTGGTCGATTATTTCATCTTCGGCATCTTTTCTGGGTTGTTTCTTTTTTTCTTGTTTTTTTTCTTTAAGTTGTGCATAACCAGTTTCTCATTTTTGTTTTTTTCTTCGTCTAATAATGTATCCTCTACAGCAGAAAGTGTTTCTTCATCTGAATCAATGTTTGTTCTATGTACTATCGCGCTCGTTTTCACTACATTACTGTATGTCGATGTCGACTGAAACATTCCGTTATCGCGTGAGTTAGGTATGGTAGCCTCTCGGTTCACGTACTCAGCGCCAATATTGGCTTGTTTCTTACGTCTATCTTCTAAATAGATCTGCAATGCCTTTTTGTAGGTACAGTTTTCTATGCGCATTACAATTCTAATCTCCTTCTCTTTAATAAACAAAGGGCATTGTTTATACATAGCTAGGTGAGCTCCTTTGCAATTAATGCATTTGAAGTTGTCTGTTTCGCAGTTTTTGTGCTCACCTCCACATTTTGGACAAACCGGTTTGTTGGCAGGGCATGCCCTAGATAGGTGACCAAATCGCCAACAAACTGAGCATTGGCTCACTGGGAAGGTGTATGGCTCCACCTTGAATCTACACCCGTATCCGAAGACGTACGGGGGCAAGATGGACCCCTTTATGCTAAGGCGAACAGTTTCACTGTCCACCCATAGGCCATCTTCATTAAGCCGCTTTAAACGTCTGACCGCGATAATTTCATAGTCACTTTTCAAATTTTCTAAAGCTTCTTTTTCGTCGATATCAAGGTCAACTTGTCTAACTATGCCATAAGACAAGTTGATTTCGTCAGCCATTTGACATCTGTATCCCAAGTTTATGATCTTATCGCATCTAATTAGGTTATCGCAATCCAATCTATTGCTGAATTCAATGAGTACTTTGTACGGGGATTTATATGATATTTTTATGATATTTTTTATGCTTTCCGCTTGTAGTATATTTTTGCCATTCCGAACTGTTTTGGTAGAATTTCTTTTGACGTAATAGCTACAACAGTGCTCTCATCTGAATCTCTTCCGGCTATCTCTTGTGTTCTTTCGGTCTTGGAGCGTTTAGCCTTCCTGTTTACTGTTTTAAAACTATCCTCAGCTATTTCATCGCTTTCCCTTCTCACTCTCTTCTCTGGAGCCGTCCTGGTGTGTTCCGCCTCCATTTCCTCTGAATCTTCGTGCGATATACTTCTCAGATATTCATCTACCTCCGCGTCAGTATCGCCTCCCGTATCTTGTATTTGAACTATTTTTTTTTCCATCACTGTAAGTCCCGTAAAGTACCTAACGAGTATTCGTAAGTAAACTATAGGTCAATTAAAGCGTTAAGGATTTGTGACTCGATGCGTGCGTTCGCAACGTCGATTGTCGCGTCACTGTAGCGAGACGTGCGTACCGACCGACGGCACGCGACTCACTGGTATAGTAGTACTTAATGTAGGTACATTACATTAAATACTCCTCAATATATTATATCTAAATAGAACTACAATAATTATAGTAATTATATGGTTGACCTTATTTAATTGAGCTTTATTACTAGACCCTTATGTATAAATCATATCTATAAGTAGGTTGAATTATATCTACTCGTAGTGTTCATAATTTGTCTTCGAAGAAATCATCTAGGGTATAATAGCACTTTTGCGTTAGGAGGTGGCGTAATTTGTTTTTGAATGCTTTGTCTGAAGTTTCGTCTTTTAGCGAGTCGGGGATTTTGTTATATATTTTTATTGACATATATTCGGGGCCTTTTTTGAAGATTTCCATTTTGGGTTCAGGGAGAACTAGTTTATTTTTTTTATTTATGTGTGTTCTGACAAAAGTTGCTGTTTCTAAGATATATATGCATGTGAGCGTGAGAATTTTTAAACGTATGAAGTGAGGTTTACAACTGGTCCTTTGTTTTAAATTGGCTATAATGCGGATGCATTTCTTCTGAGTTATGAATAGTGTGTTGGCTTCAGTGCTGTTGCCCCATAGCATGACGCCGTATCGCAGCCAGGAGTACGCATAAGCATAGTAGACTGTGGTGGCTATCGCTTCATTGGTGTTAGATTTTAAGTTTGCCAATGCATATATAAATTGTGATAATTTCTATTTAGTTTTTTTAATGTGCGCCTTCCAGTTTATGTGTTGGTCAATGTTCAGCCCCAGGAAGGAGTGTTCATTGACTTCTTGGAGATTCAGTTCTTTTTTTGTAGTGGTAAGGTCAATGGTCTTCTTTTGATAAGGTAGAAATTGAATTAATTTAGTTTTTTTAGTGTTTATTTCTAGGTTATGGGCAGATAGCCAGGTTTTAATTTCGGAATAAGTGTTTTGGAGTTGAGAGAGAGAGTTAGGATCGGATGTGCATTTGAAAATAAAGGATATATCGTCGGCAAATAATGTACAGGGTATACTTGTTAGGTTTGGCAGGTCGTTTATGTAGATAAGGAATAAAACGCATGCTACCACGCTGCCCTGTGGGATTGAGGTATTTATTGTTAATAGTTTTGAAGTTGCAGTTTTTACCGTTTTATTATCTTGGATGTGATATTCTATTTCAACGAATTGTTTCCTGTCCAGCAGAAAGCATTTTAGCCAGTTAAGGGGCTTTCCTCTGACTCCAATTTTAAATAGTTTTTCAAATAGAATACTGTGGGAGACTCTGTCGTATGCTTTTTTCATATCAAGCAGTATTCCTATAGAATGGTATTTATTTTGTATATTGCTTAATATCTGCTGAATGAATTTGTAAATAGCTAAAGTGGTCGAGGATTTTTTACGAAAGCCGAATTGATTTTCGTTAAAAAGTTTAAATTTCTCTAAGAAGTTGTAAAGCTGATCTGACATTGCGCGTTCAAATATTTTAGAAAATGTTGGTAGCAATGCAATCGGTCGGTAGCTGTTCGGATCAGTAGTTGTACCGTCTTTTTTGGGGATAGGTTTTATTTTTGCTATTTTTAGTCTGTCTGTAAAGCGTTCTTCGTTAAACGATTGATTTATTAATTTGGTTATAGGTGGTGTTAGTTCTGTGGCGCAAAGTTTTACTAATTTTGGTGGGATTTCATCCACACCACAACTTTGTTTGCTGGGTAGATTTTTAATAATTAATGCAATTTTTGGTTCTGTAACCTGAGACAGGTACATCGAGTTTGTGGTGGTCGTGGTTGTAGTAATTATGTTGCTCGATTGATTGGGATTTTGTATTTGACCTATTGAGGCAAAAAAGTCATTAAATGTATTTGCTACTTTATTAGGTTCATGTATAATACTTCCGTTTTTTTTTTTTTTTTATTCTATATAGGTTTGCGTTTGACTACATACTGCCTGATGTTGAGCAGATATGCGGTCTAGGATGTAGCACGCTTACCTAGAAGATACCTATTTACTCGGGATTTGAAGACACCCACGTCGTACTTTAGCGGGAAGACAGACCCAGGCAAAGCGTTCCACATTCTGGCTGTTCGTATGAGGAATGAGGACTCGAAACGCTTGGTTCTAACGCGCGGAATGTCCACCATAAAAGGGTGGCGCTTTGGTCGCGTCTGTCTAGCCGTACGATAGAAGAAAGGGGCAGGTGGGACCAGATTGTGCAACTCCTGAGCGCACTTGTGCTTGAGTTTAATATTTTTTGTTTTTCTATGTGAATTTTTATTCGTTACCTCCTTTACTATTGTCCACATTGTCCTTACTTTATTTTTAGCATGTTTCATTCTATTAATATTATATATTTTTTTTACCTTTTTTGACACATTGTTTGAGAAGCTTTTGGTATATTTTGCGATGAAGTTTTAATATTTTGCTATTCGATTCGTTTGCCAGTATTTGCAGCGTTCTTTTATGTTTACGTGAAATTTTCAGACCATTGGTCATCCAATTACTTTTATTTTTGTTTCTAATTTTATATGTTTTAATAGGTATGGTGAGATTTAATATTTCTTTGATTTTATCATCAAAGCGGTTATAGTTTTCGTTTATTGTTTTTCCCGTTATTATTATGTTGTTCCAATTAACTTCACTTACTGCTTTTTTGAAGTTGTTTATATTTTTTTCGCTGAAAGATCGTTTAGTAATACTTATGGTTGTTTTATGATTATTTTTTTGGGAGTCGAAGCTATAATGCAGCGCTTTATGGTCTGAAATACCATAGTTTTTTATGGTTGCTATTTGGGACTTATTACTGCAATTTGTGAACAGTAAGTCAATGCAAGTTGCGCTTTTTTCGGTAACTCTGGTAGATTTTGTTATTAGTTGGTGAAAATTGTTATCTAACATTATGTTAGTAAGTTTTTGGAAATGGCTGGTATTCTTATGTTTATTTAAATTAAAATCGCCCCCTATAATTATCTGTTTATTAGTTTTAGTTGTTTTTAATTTTTGCAGTAATGTATTCAAAAATACAAAGAAGGTTTCTATGTTACGGTCTGGTCTATATACAAGGTGTAACAGAACGATTGAAAAATACTTAAACCACACATGCTCAGACATATTTAAAACTTACCCCATAAGGTCTCATAATCCTCAGTATGTTAGATTACGAGTTATACCAAGTTAAAGTTTTGCGTAAAATAATCTGATGTCAACCCTAAATGTATCAGCTGACGGTAGTGGCCTTGACTGACAAAGAATAATAAGTAGTGCTGAAACATTTTATTTTTGCCTACGAAACCGTGGACGGGCTTTTACACACAAACATTTAGGTAAGTAGGTACCTACATGGTCATAGGTACAAGTTACAAGGTCATAGATTGATGTACCTAACTCATCTGAACTGCCTGGACTAGAACATGTTGTAAGTACCTACCTGTCGCATAAAATGATTACATCGTCTATGTAACACCCTTTCTTATGTAGCAGGACTATAAAAAATGATTCCCAAATTTAAATAATTATTTTTTTGTCACTCATACCTATTTGCATGTGTAACTGTAAGTAGCATTTACAAAAACGCAACAGTTACTGTCGTAAAGATGACATGGTAAATTGTGAATTCAAGTTGTACTTCCTATGTTCTAATAAAAAACAGTCACTGGCCGTGATATTTTAAGTGGCCTAAAACTGACAATAGGTCTAAGTACTCAGCGTATTCTACCGGCTCCACGTCATGTCAAAATAAAAAAATACATACCTACCCAACTACATTGAAAGTTAAATTTTATTTCACTTTAAAAGCTTAGCTTTAAAAAAAAAACATTAAACACGACACGGAAATTCAGGTATTATTTTAACCATAAAAAGAGCGAGACGAAATCCAAAGTAATATTAAAGTAAAAATGTTGTTCACTCCCCAGATACATTTAATTGTTTAATTTAGTTACCATAAAAAATACTGCATTAAAATAGAAGTCACGCGTAACAATAGGTATCAAACCAAAGTTGGAGCATTTCAACTACGCATCTTTATTTTATTCTTTGTGATCGGCTATAAGACCACGTTGACTGGCGGTGCGGACAAACGTCGCCGTCAAGGGCCCAAACAAACACCGAACCAATTACGAACGAGTGGGCATTATGGCGGCTATTTAAGCTCCGCCCCAAAAATTATGATATTTAAAAATATGGGTTCCGTACAATTTTTTGATCTAGTATTATTTTATTATGGTAAAATGTTGTGTGCTTAGTTATTTAGTTTCTACTACATCCATCCATCAGCCATAGGACATCCACTGCTAGATACAGGCCTCCCCTAAAGATGTCTAGTAAGACCGGTTGGTAGCGGCTTGAAACCAGCGCGGTCTCGCGGTTTTGATGAGGTCGTCCGTCATCCTAGTGGGTGGTCGTCCAACGCTGCGCTTGCCGGTATGTGGTCTCCACTCGAGAACTTTTCGACCCCATCGGTCATCAGTCCTCCGTGATATGTGCCCTGCCGATAAATTTGGTTTTTCTATGGATCCCCTCATTCCTGATTCGATCTCGCGGAGAGAGTTAAGCATAGCCTTCTCAACAAGCTATTGTTGGGCTTTTAGGAGTTTATTAATGACACCACATCACGCCACTTCCACGTCCACGAAACTTTTACGTCGTACTCGTACTTTTCGGGCGCGTGTTAACGAGAATGTTTCCCCGATCCAGCGCCGGGCCGAGGCCGGCTAAACTTGTTAACGAGACGGTTTTTCGCCGGAGCCGTGCGTAGTGTGCGTGCGTACTTTTGGTCGTCGGTAGCAAACATTTCTCAAAAAAAAAATGAATTTCGCGTGCTGACTTAGTAAATCCACCTTAAGTTCCGTTCCGTTGAAACCAGTTTCAAGAATAACAATCCATCTATCCACCCAAGACTCCACTGCGGGACATAGGCCTCTCCTATGGATTTCCAATAAGGCCATTTGGAAGCGGCTTGTATCCAGCGCGTTCCTACGATCTTTATTATATCGTCAATCCACTTAGTCGGTGGACATCCTACGCTGCGCTTGCTGGTCCGTGGTCTCCATCCGAGAACTTTACGGCCCCATCGGCCATGCGTTCTTCGTACTATTTGCACATCAAAAAAAAAAACTTTAACTAAAAACGAAATGCAAAATATGAATACTGAACCCTAAAATTTTGATTTCAATTTTAATAGAAATAATAGGACATTTTAGTCAGTCGCTCTCTGACCTTGCGGAAGTGAAGACGTTACCTATCCTATCTTTCGATTCCACGATGATGGCAGTTTAGCATAATATTCTCAAATTCTTAATATTATGCGTTGGTGATACAACGGCAACGACGAACTGTCATTTTGAAGAAAGCAGGCCGCTTTCTAACCGACGCGGGCGCGGCGGCGGCGACGACGGTGCGGCGGTGGCTGACGTTTCCTACCTACGGACTTAGACGGATGTTTCTACGTCTGCCCAGTACTGTGAACTTTCACGGAAACAGAAATGAAGGACGACCCGGTGTTCGAGTTGGTTCAAATCTCCAGACGCGCATTTTGCAGCATTTTGAAGATAGCCCAAGGACCAGCGTCGGGCAGGAGCGATGCGCACTATGCGCGCCACGTTCGCGAGCGCCTGGACGAGCGGTATCCGGGTCGGTGGATACGACCCGGGAGCACGGCTGGCCACCCAGGTCTCCGGATTTAACGTGAATGGACTTTTTGTGGATGTACATTAAAAAAGTTGTTTATTCTGTGCCGTGCGACTCCAGAGAAGATTGTCCCTCGCATCGTGGCAGAATTCCAAGGTGGTGAACGTGAGAAAATCTATGGCTCGTACTCGGTTATGCAGCATTTCGAGCCACTCCTTTGACTTTTGTTAAGTGTTTGTGGACGCCCCTGTTGTGTGTTAACTTTAAGTACCTAGGTACCTAAGTAGTTATGTGGAATTAAAAAATCTATTAATTTGTTTTTTTCTATCACTTCTGAGTGCCCTATGGACCTAATTACCTAGGTAGGTAATTTTATTACCCCGTGATAAGATAGGGTAAGTACCTACAGTCCTACACGTATAGGCCGCGCCACACAAGTTGGCGGATGTAAAGCTCCAAAATTCCAATCCTGACTGAAGCTTACATAAAGTCGCACATTGATTGGCTATTGCGAAGCTTGTAGCTAACTTTACATCCGCCAACTTGTGCGGCGCGGCCTATACCTAACATTTGTTTACTTTCAAGAGTGCCAAGAAACCTCACAATTAGGTACTTAAGTAGGTACTTACCTAAATAGGTATTTGCCTAAGATAGGATTCTTAAATTGGGTATCTACACAATGTAGGTACTCGTAAGTATTCATAATTATGAAAATTCTTAGGTATTTCATTTACGCGCTAAATTAAAACATTAGGTAAGTAATTATGGAACTGGATACGATTAGGTACTTATCTACCTCAATTTCATTTTGCAATAGTTTACTGAATTAGGTCTCGACTAGGTACTAGGTAGGTCTAAGTATCTAAAGTAGGTAATTAGCCTCCTTCCTAAAACAGCATTACGTAGCCTAACTCTAGCATTTCCTCGTTGATTTACTTTAAAAAGTAAGGCGCGCTCAAGCCAAGTTCGCGTGACGGGCCGACGGCAGCGGGGGGAGCGAGCGGGGCGCGGTGCCGAAAGGCGACGGCGCCTTGTCGGCGTGCGGCGGCGGCGACATGAAACCGATTGACGCGAGGCGAGCCGCCCGCGCCGCGCTCGGTCACCGAACTCACTACTTTAGGGTTGTCCAAAATAATAGGAAAAAAATATTTTTTAGTTTTATATGGAAAAAATAAGTTGACTTTAGAAGTTTAAAATTCATACAGGTGATTCGTGACTGGATACACATACATGCCGTTCAGTATTGTTGAACCTTTCTGTTACACGTTGTATAGATACTAATACAGCATTTTGTTTCGGTATTTCCACTGCACAACATTCTATTATATATTCAACTGATAGTTCATCAATGTCCGGTCTTTTTTTGTATTCGATGTTTTCGTGGAGTAGGATGGCAACGCCTCCGTGCGAGTGTTTTTTTCGGTAGAAACCTGCTGCAAAAACGTAGTTAGGAACCTGCACTGAACCTTTTTGTTCTTGTGTTATCCAAGTTTCAGATAAGCAAATCGCATGGATGGTGTTGCTTTCTTCTTCTAATGTGTTTATTAATAGGTGTACTTTGTTTTTTAAGCTACGCGTATTCTGGAAAATCGTGATGAATTTAGATTCGAAATGTCTGCTTTTCCTGTATCTTGGTTTTTGTAGTGTTTGGGTTTCTTTTGTTGTCAGGTGTGATTGGTGTTTTCGGGGTTTCCGTCTTATCCAAGGTATTTGGAGTCAAGATTGTACTCTCAGAGTTAGTAGAGTTTGTTGCTTCTTTCAATGTTGCATGCGAAAGGCTTGTTTCGTTCTTTTGAGGTTCGGTCTAGGCGGCAGGAGAGTTCTGTAGTGCGGCTTGCTGGGAGATAGTATCTGTAATTTGTTCTAGGTAGTTTAGTTTAGTGTCCTTTGTTGTCGACTTGACTCGATATTCCTTTCCGTCGATGTATAGCTTATTGTGGCGTATTACTGCGTGTTTTCCTTTTTCGCGTTCCTTTATGAGTACTTCTCTTAACATTCTTCTCTTTTCTATTTGGTCCTTTGATAAATATTCTGATATTGCTAGATCCGTATTACGAAAATTGCGACTGTTTTGCAAGATAAACTTAGTCATACGCTTACTTATCAATTCGATGATAATTGGTCTCTTACGTCCTTTTTTGCCAATGCGTGTAGTTTCCTCGATGTATCCTGTGATATTAACATTTAAAATTTCCATGAAGGCTCTTATTATTCTGCCCTGTAGCTCGTTCTCGTTTTCATTTTCGGCATATTCGTGGAGTCCGTACAGCACAATTTTTTTGCTGTTTTCAAAGGTGGACATGTCTGAGAAAGATGTGTTATTATTTTGATTCAGGTCATGGATATGTTTTTTGAGTGTATTATTTTCTAGTACTAGTCTCTGTATTTTTTTGTTAACTTGGTCTAGATCACTCTGGAGTTTTGCTTGGGCTAGGTTAGAATTTTTCTTATGGCAATTAAATTCGAGCTCAAGTTTGCCAATGGCGGTATGGATTTCTTCTTGTATTGTTTGGGTTATTTTTGCTATGATCAAATTGTTATTATTTTGAAGTTTTTGATCCAGTAAACTGCTAATTTGCTCCAGGGTGATATTTGATGCAATACTTTTATCTGGCGCAATAAAGCTGGTTTCTGAGCACAAAGTATCACCATGCACTGGTCGGTCTTGGAGAATCTGGTCGTCAATTGAGGTGTGGGTGTCGTCCATGGTAGAGTTAAGTAAAACTCCTCGTATCGGAGTATCATCTTGTCTGATGCGCGAGCGACGGGTCAGATTGAGACATTCTGGGCATGCCCATTCTCGTTCCAAATCCTGAAGGTGAGCATTATACTGTGCTTCGGGTATTTTTACACAGGCAAAATGGAAGTGTAGCTTACATTTTGTATAGTTTATAGCCGCCGAAACGGATACGTGTTTCAAGCACGCAGCACAGGTTCTCATTTTTGGTGTTATTTATTTTTTCCCGTATCGCGTCCCTCTGGCGGGAATCGAGATTATCAAATCTTGATGTATGGTTAAATAATGGGCCTTGGATATTGCATATGTAGCGCCCTCTGTCTTGGTGTGAGGTGAATTAAATTGATCCCATTGATTTGGGGTCAGAGGTTAAAGGTAGATGCGTGGAGTAATTAGCTACGTAAGCAGGTCACTGTAGCGGTACTGTCAGTTTTAGGTAGATGGCGTGGCGATTTACAAAGTATAGTTCGTATGCAAGTCTTCGTTTTGACCTTTTAGGTTATATTTTCTCTATAATTCCGAAAACTTTTGATCATAGGTCACTTAGATTTTAGTCTAGTTATTTTCACTGGCACTTTTGTTCAATTCAAGGCTGATTTCGATACACTTCAACGAGGATTTTTATCACCTTTGATCAAAGTGCACGGTCGTTGGTGTGTGTGTTTCGATCACTATTTTCGTTATTATAAGGATTTGTTGATAGTTTCTATATTATTAACATATTTTTTAATCACGAAACTTTGTATTTATTCGGTCCCTTTGTGGGGATAGAAGTTATAACTATTTAATTTGCACAAATTTACGCGGAGCTATTGTTGTTGTTTACACTGTCATGGCGATTATATAATGGGTTCGTCAATTAAAAACTAAGGTGTAAATCAGTCGATGCACTTTTGTGCCTAAACTAGCCACTATTTTGGATATTAAGCCGGGCGGGTCGCTAGTTATCTATAGAAATAATTAAGTATTAAGTAATTGAAAAATATGTATGTATATGTAGAATGTCAGTCTCTGGCAGCCATATCACAAGGTTTGCTTAGTTTGGGGTCAGAGACCGTGTGAGGGGACATCTTAAGCCGGGACCAGACGAGTGTAACGCGCAATGTAAGATAACAGCCGGCTTAATATTTACTAGTGATGAAAATGGTCTCTCACTATGAGCCTTATTAGTAAGCTCCAAGTAGCCCAACGAGCTATGGAGAGGGCTATGCTGGGAGTCTCCCTGCGAGATCGAATCAGGAATGAGGAGATCCGTAGAAGAACCAAAGTTACCGACATAGCCCAGCGGATTGGCAAGTTGAAATGGCAATGGGCAGGGCACATAGTTCGGAGGACTGATGACCGATGGGGTCATCGAGTTCTCGAGTGGAGACCACGCACCGGCAAGCGCAGCGTAGGACGTCCACCCGCAAGGTGGACGGATGACCTCATTACGACCGCGGGATCGCGCTGGATGCAAACCGCTACTAACGGGTCTTATTGGAGATCCATAGGGGAGGCCTATGGCCAGCAGTGGACGTCCTATGGCTGAAACGAACGAAGTGATGAAAATGAGTTGTCTCACCCAGTTTCCGCGTCGTGGCTGCGTCCGAGCGGACAGAGACAATTTTCAGCGGAGCAAGACGCGGGTCGTTCGTATATTTCCGCGAAAGCATTCTGTTCTAACTCCCACGCAGCGTCTCTGGAAATTATTAATATACAGTGTTATTTCTAAACAATTAGCATCCTATTAGGGGCTTATTCTGTACATCAAAACTAGCAATTTCTGTTCTGCGACTTTCGTCAATACAAAAAAAACAGCCACATTTTGTCTTGGGTGAACGACATTTTTCTATGGAACAACAATTATTTTTTGAGTTTTGACATAAGTCGCAGAACAAAAGTTGTTAAGTTTTGATGTACAGAATAAGCCCCTAAAAGGATGCTTATTGATTAGGAATAACCCTGTATATATTTATTTGACGAAAATAAACCAAGCCAAGTACGAGTCGGACTCGCGCACGGAGGGTTCCGTACTGTATGGGAGTCCCCCTTAAATATTTTTTTTTCAATTTTATTATTTATAATTGACGTGAATATAAAACTAAATATTCTGTGAAAATTTCAAGTATCTACCTGTTACCATTATTAATATAGAGCGAAAAACGTCTAAAAATTCAGGTTTGTTGTATGGGAGCCCCCCTTATATAATTATTTTATTTTCTTTTTAGTATTTGTTGTTATAGCGGCAACAGAAATACATCATCTGTGAAAATTTCAGCTGCCTAGCTATCATGGTTCATGAGATACAGCCCGGTGACAGACAGACAGACAAACAGACGGACATCGAAGTCTTAGTAATAGGGTCCCGTTTTTCCCTTTGGGTACGGAACCCTAAAAATGGCAAAACAGTCTTCCATCGTGTACGAAATTCGAATAGTTCGCTCGAATTGATGCAAACAATTTTTAGATTACACGGGTCAACATGAAATTTGACTTTGATTGCAAAGCATTAAATTTCGGTAGTTTAGGTCGTAATCAGACGGAAAAAAAATATATGGCATGAAAAACTTTGCTTTTGTGCTTAGAAGACTGATTGAACGAAATTTTTAAAAATCTCGGATTTTAATTTTTTATTGAAAATAAAACTATTGAAATAAAAATGTTTATTATTTTTATTAAGTTTTACTATCAAATTAGCTTACAGAAAAGTGGAAAATAACTTAAAAGTGCACACTTTTACTTTTTCTTTTATGTTCATAGCTACTTTCTCTCAATAAACCCCAAATATAGTCGCCCATCATGTTTTCATTGTATTGGCCTTGATAGCGTTGTTCAAAATTCATGATGTCTTGATGGAAACGTTCTCCTTGCTCTTCGGAATAGGCTCCCATATTGTTTTTAAATTTATCCAAATGAGCATGCAGCATATGTACTTTTAATGACATCCTGCAGCCCATGGCCTTAAAATTTGTAAGCATATCCTCAACCAACTTTTCGTAGTTTTCAGCTTAATTATTTCTTTTTGAAAAATGAGTATTATTATTATAACTATCACAAAAGCAAACTTTATACCGAAAAAAGGTATTTTCTTTTCGTTTTTGTGCATAACTAACTGGAAAATAATAGTATAAACTTTAGGACAAAAAACGAAAATTTTTTTGTAGAGTCGTGTTATTGTTGATTTTTCAAAAACGGCTCAGTCTATTTAGATAAAATTTATATGGGACCACCTCGGGAGTATAATACCCTTTCGAATTAAAAAATAATTTTTCGGTTCACAATTATACTGGCCAAAATATCGATGAACGTACACAAAACCAATACATACAAACGAACATAGAGCGTCCTCCTTTTTGGAAGTCGGTTAAAAATGAAATAAACATTTCCAACAGTCGATAAATGTAAAATTTAACAATATCAATTCCCACAGCCCGTTAATTTTGTTAAAACGTAGATAATTAGTACTGTACTGTACCAGCCTTTTTAATAGTCCACTGCAGGACGTAGGCCTACCCACGAAGGGTGATTGGGCCATATCCACCACGCTGGCCCAGTGCGGGTTGGTGGACTCGCATACGCTATCGAATTTCTTCTACGGACGTATGCAGGCTGCCTCACGATGTTTTCCTTCACCGAAAAGCCAGTGGTGTGAAATTCCGTACACAAATTCCGAAGAATTCATTGGTGCGTACCAATTAATTCTTCGGAATTTGTGTACGTACGGGACCGGGATTTGAACCCACGACTTCACGTTTGTAAGGCGGGTATCACTACCTCTAGACCACCACGGCTTATCTTTAAAACTACGCAACGGATTTTGATGCGGTTTTTTTTAAGAGATAAAGTGATTGAAGAGTAAGTTTTGTATAAAATACACCTATGCGAAACCGGGGCGGGTAGCTAGTAATTATTATATAATTAGTATATTGTAGTAAATACACACCTGTCAGGCACATAGTACCCGTGGCTGACGACTGCATCGTAGAAACATTCCTTGTCGTTGCACAGAGGACATTTTAGGTAATGCATGCCTGCGCTTAGCGCCATTCGCTGGAACAATTTAGTTAAATAAACAACTTGGCTCAACAGCCTTTCGTAGGTTTTTAAATAAACAACATATTACTCAATCGCCATTCGTGGATTTTTAAATTAACAAATCATTGCTCAATAGCCTTTCGTGGATTTTCAAATAAACAACTTATTGCTCAGTAGCATTTCGTGGATTTTTAAATAAACAACTTATTACTCAATAGACCTTCGTGGGTTTTTAAATAAACAACTTATTGCTCAGTAGCATTTCGTGGATTTTTAAATAAACAACTTATTACTCAATAGCCTTTCGTGGGTTTTTAAATAAACAACTTATTGCTCAGTAGCCTTTCGTGGATTTTTAAATAAACAACTTATTACTCAATAGCCTTTCGTGGTTTTTTCAATAAATAACTAATTGCTCATTGGCCTTTCGTGGGTTTTTAAATAAGCAACTAATTGCTCAGTGGTCTTTCGTGAGTTTTAAATAAATAACTAATTGCTCAATGGTCTTTCGTGGGTTTAAAAGAAAAAACAACTCATTACCCAAAGACCTTGCGTGGGTTTTGAAGTAAACAACTTATGGTTCAATGGCCTTTCGTGGGTTTTTAACCCTTTCCTAACGACTATATGATAAATTGATAAATAACGATTTTTGGTAATTAATTCGTACTATGTATCGTTAAAGGAAACACGTAAATTTTTTTTAGATTTTTATTAGTATTCTAGGTATTGTTTTCAAAACCTGGACTTTTTAGTACCGTCAGTGACTTTTGGTTACCAAAATTTCCAGGTTTTTGTAAAAACTTTGGACATATTTTAATTCTAATTTTTACCACTTTTTTACAAAATTTCTTTGCCGTGATACTCTGAACAGCAATTTTTTTTCTCATTTAGACATAAAAATACATTGCAGTGAGAGCATTTTGTGTGTGGCTTGGACTGAATGTTTTTCATACTGCAAACTTCACAAAGTCCTTTATTTTTCTCAAAGCGAGGCCAATGGCTTCCTCTATTACCCATAATTACATCTTTTAGGGTAGAAAATCCCGTTTTGCGGCGCTTTGACTTTAATTGACTTGGGCTTGGAGTTTGATCTCTTGACAATCTCTTTTTCTCCGACATTGGAGGATCCTTCTTTGACATTAGGCCTTGTGCCACAGATCTTCGAAAGTCTTTCATGGGCATTTTGTCTCGCAGAAGGCCGTGTACAATGAATGCATTGCTGTATCCGTCTTGCCCCAGAATAAGCGATGCCACCATTTCAGAGACTTTCTATCTACACAGTACAATGCTCGTAGACGATCTGCGGTATCTACTCCTCGACGTTGGGGCAGGTTACTGTGGATTTAGAACCATTCTTTTCTTTTCTTGTTGCTGTGGCTTGCTCATTTCCGTAAAATATTTGAGACAAAATGTACAACTTTATTATCTTTCGATTTCCAAAATCCAATGTCTATCTGGAACTATTTGGAAATCTGTAGTCATATTCTCCTCTTTTCAGTTTATTGTCAGGCTTCATGTTTGTTGGTAGTCCTTAACGGTTAGACCTGATTGTTCCACACCCAAATGTCCTTTCAGTCAATAAATCCTCTCTATTTTTTTTATTTCACCTTTGCTCTACTTCAGGTCTTTTTTTTGAAGACAAACCACTAGTTGATGGAATGACTGGTGTTGCAATTCCTGGTATGTCAGCAACATTCAAATCAGGGCTGGATGTAAGAAGTATAGTTTGTGTTACCTGTTGAGAATCACAGGATTGCATTTCATTGTCCAAATGTGGCTAGTCACTAAGATGAAGCTCTCTTTCCAAGGCCTCTGCAAAAATTGTGTCGATATCCTGTAACAATGGAGGTTGAACATCTTCTGGAGTTTCGTTGTCGGATTTTTCAACATCAGATTCCGCATTACAGTTAGGGAGGTCTTCTAAGAGCCACGCTTCGATAAGTGCTTTCTGTTTCATATCATCCATCGTAAGAAACCTGAAATAGATTGAATAAACTCTTTATAGCTACCCTCAATGTAACTCAAATCTTACTTGAAAAAAAAACACGAAGTTACTGACGGTACTTTTCGGTCCTCGTCAAAATTTGTCATTTTTTGAAAAGAAATAACAAAAAATATGTAAAATACTTATCATTATAGTAAAAGTAACAAATTAATGTGACTAATTCATTTAGAAAATCTTAACTTACCTCGTGAATTATATTTTTTTTAAATTTTTGAAAATCTCTCACTTGAATTACTTCTTCGTCAGTGCAGGTCTCAACTTGCAAGCTTCACGGATTGGCTGTTGTTCATCATAATTCAAATAAAACTATCTTATTGGCTAGTTAAATGGTACTTCTAAGGATCGACAGTAAGACTTGAAGGTTGCGCGATCTGATATTGGAAGTAAGAGGCGATAAATAGGGTGGTACAAATTAGTACCGTCAGATAGGAAAGGGTTAAAATAAACAACTCATTGCTCAATTACCTTTCGTGGGTTTTTAAATAAACAACTTTAGGCTATACCATTGAAATTCACGAAATCACGGTTTTCGAAATTCCGACGGGGTTTATATCTAGCCGTACCTGCAAGCAAGTGCGATGGAACCAGGCGTCCTTGCCGCAGCACGACGGCCAGAAAGTGTTAACTGTGGGAAAACCGTCCACAGCCTCGTAGCAAATTACGCACACCATCTCTTCTGTGCTTTCTGGCTCTGAAAATAATATAAATAAATATTAGCGGACATCTTACACACGGTCTCTGATCACGAACTAAGAAACACTTGTGATATGGCTGCACAAATACACATCAATCACAAAGAAAACGGCCAAGATCTTTGATATTGTGCGCGTACTTTAAATTTCTAACCTGTCGGCACCATATATAGACCATATTTTTTGGGCCATTTTGCTCAGCCAATTTTGTATCTAGACATATACAATTATACATAATGATTTACAATATTTTTATTTATGAATAAAGACTGCTAAACTAAATTTTTTTTATATATATTTATGTAATAATGTGGCCAATTATGAAGGCGCCATCCTAAATTGAATAGCAATTTAGAATATTATTCTCTCTTTTAAATGCAAGCAAAATATAGTGAAAGATAAACAACAATATTCCGCTGTTTGCTCGATATTAATAGCGGGAACAGGTACGCTTGAAATGGGGCTAAAGGGGCCCATACACCACCCCATACGGTACGGAACACCTTGGCCGATTATTTATCGGGAGCATGGCAGTGCCCCCGGCAAGTCGAGCGCGAAACAAACACTGCCGTACCATCCTTTACGGGGACCCATTTCGCCGCATTTCAGGCCCCTTTATGAGAACCTCTGCATAAGACCAGAACGCAGAAGTTTTCGTCATCCAGTAAGCTATAAAAAGCTATAAATTAAAATAAAAAAAAATCAAGTTTGTAGCGGTTCTGGCGACAGATTGGCGCAATGGTGTCATGGAGCACCTGGTTTTGTACCCTTGTGTACCCTTCAACGGCCAAGTCACACAACATAAACTATAATAATAAAGAAATCACAGTAAGGAACCTTAGACTTGGCACGATTTTGTCTAGATTTCATTGCTTTTTAGAGATTAACAAGCAGCTCCATCGAGACTTGGCCAGTTTTTTTACAGAATGTTTTTGGTGGTGTTGTAATAATAATATATCCAATTGATTATTCCATCCCATTTATTAAAATCATATTACTTATGTACTAAATTTACTATCTACAAGCATAGGTCATAAACAGAGCATCTTAAAATTCTACTCTGCAATCAGTGCAGCCGTGCGTGCGAGCAGTCCCATCTTCCGTCTCTCTCGCGAACTATAAGTATACATGAAATTCCGCCGCGGCTTCCAGTAAATATTTCATGCCCACGGCGAATGCACGTCGCTCGTCACTCTGCTCTGACCTTCGCGCGCTGCCTGTGCGCGCGGCGCTTCGCCCCTCGCCAGTTTGCGGTCGCGCGCTCGGCGATGCGCACGTCTCAGCGCTGCACGCTCGATGAATGCCCCCACATCACCCCCGTTCAAAAAAATCGTACGGTTGGTCGGACGATTCTGCCACTTCGTGTGACATAGGGCTGCTTAGGTGGCGCGACGACTGGCTGGTCTCGGTCTGATGGTACAGCGACATTTGTACTCGTAGTTGGCGCTTTACTCGAGTCTTCCTCTTGTTCGTCGAGTAAATAAGCAGGCTTGAGTCGGTCAATCGAGATTACAGTGGAGCGTAGTGGTAGCTGTATCTTGAAGTACTTGTCATGCTTCTCCAAGACAAAATAGGGTCCCTCGTATGGTGGCGTAAGCGGCTTCTTGACACAGTCGACTCGTACAAAGACATGTGTGCAGGTAGACAAGTCTTTGTGTACAAACGGAGTGCGTGCCGATCTCTGTTGTTGTGTTGGCGCTAGCGACTTCATTGTTTCCGCCATCTTCTTAATGAGCTCTGCTGGTTCATCTGCGTTCTTTGTTGGCACGAAAAAATCAGCAGGCAATCGTAGCGTCGCTCCGTATGTACACAAGGCAGGACTCATGTTTGTCGCCCTATGTACTGCTGCGCGCATGCCCAGTAAAACTGTGGGCAGTTCTTGGCTCCAATTGACGCTAGCTCCTCTTGCCATCAGTGCGCTCTTCAGCGTGCGATGCCAGCGTTCTATTTGCCCATTTGACTGAGGATGGTAGGCAGTTGTGCGTATTCTGGTGACGCCTATCTTTTTCAACAGCTCGTGAAACAGCGAGGATTCGAACTGGCGTCCTCTGTCCGTCGTCAGCCTCAGTGGACAGCCGTATCTGCAGATCCAGTGCTCGTAGACTACTCTGGCTACGGTCTCTGCTGTGATGTTGCGCACTGGTACTGCTTCAGGCCACTTGGTGCGTCGATCGATCATGGTGACGATGTAGGTATATTCTTGCGATGGTAACAGCGCTCCTACGATATCAACGTGCAGATGTTCAAACCTTCCCGCTGCTTGAAATTGGCCCAGCGGTGCGATAGTGTGGCGCTGTATCTTGCTCTTCTGACAGCTAAGGCAAGTTCTAGCCCATCTTGAAACATCGGCGTTCATATTCGGCCAAAAATATCGCTGCGCTATTTGTTTCCTTGAGTTTCGTATGCCTGGATGACTCAGTTCATGAAGCGCTTTGAAGGCAGCTTCTCGAAATGATGTAGGCAGAAACGGTCTCGGATCGCTTGTCGACATCTCGCAGTGTATCGGTTTGATGACGCCTGGCAAAGTTACGCGAGCAAACTTCAGGTTGTTTCTTGCTCGTAATGCTTTCAATTCTTCGTCTTGTTCTTGTTCATCTGCGAGTCGTTGATAATCAAGCGTAGACGTACAAGTGATTGTCTCTATTCTTGAGAGAGCGTCGGCCACTGGATTCATTGCCCCCTTCACGTACTGGATATCTGAGCAAAACTGGCTGATGAACTGCAGTTGTCTCTCTCGTCGCGGTGTATCATTGTTGCTCGGTGACTTCGTTAAGGCGTAAGTGAGTGGTCGATGGTCGGTATGAATAACCACTTCAGCTCCTTCTATATTTATCTTCTAAAGTGTTTGACAGCGGTGTACATCGCTAAAAGTTCGCGGTCGTACACGCTGTATTTTCTTTGTGCTTCACTCAGCGTCTTCGAGAAGAAAGCTATTGGATGCCATGCTGAGTCTTGATACATCTGGACGACGCCGCCGATACTTTTCTCTGAAGCATCGGACATAATGTGCAGCTTCGCTCCTGGGATTGGATGAGACAATGTCGCCGCTTGATTAATGCTGTCACGACATTGTTCGAATGCTTTTTCTGCTTCAGGCGTCCACTTGATTGGCGTTTTGTCTTTCTTCTTCGTGTTGTGCAACAGCTTGTTGAGTTCTAGCTGTTTCTCTGCTTGATGTGGCAACGCATCTCTGTAGAAATTGATCATTCCCAAAAATCTTCTCAATTCTTCTATTGTTTTTGGTTTGGGAAATGATGAGATGGCTTCTGTCTTCTCTTTCGGCGGTCGAATGCCGTCTGCAGACACGTGGTAGCCGAGAAAATCTAGCTCTTGTTTGCCGAGCTCACATTTTTCGATGTTGATTGTGAGTCCGAATTCCGTCAGGCGCTTGAATATCTGATGCAAATGGCGCTTATGACTTTCTTCATCTGGCGAAAACACGATGACGTCATCGATGTAGCAGAAAGTGAATTCATCTAGGCCTCTGAGAACTTGATGCATGAAGCGCTGGAATGTCTGAGCGGCGTTGCGTAGTCCAAACGTCATTGAAGTGAATTCAAACAGTCCGAATGGAGTAGTGACTGCGGTTTTCTGTGCGTCTTCTTTGCTTGCCATTGGAATCCAGTAATAGGCCTTCTTAATGTCTAATTTCGAGAAGATCTTCATGCCGTTCAATCTGAATGTGAAGTCTTGTATTCTTGGAATTGCATAGCGGTCTGGTGTCGTCATCGCATTGAGTAAGCGATAATCACCGCAGATGCGCAGTTGTCCGTCCTTCTTCTTGACTATGTGCAGAGGATTGGCCCAGGAACTGTTAGATGGACGACAGACGCCCATGTCCATCAAGCGCTCGAACTCTTTCTTTGCTTCTATATATTTTTCAGGCGTTAGCGGTCGCGGTCGGACGTGAACCGGTGGTCCGGTTGTTTCAAGGTGGTGCGTGACGTCATGTTGTGGCGGTTTCTTGAGCGACATCGGCCTCTGAATGTCTGGATACTGTATCAGAATATCGCTGAACGGATGACTCATGTTGATGACGTGTACAGCTGAGTCATCGCTGCGGACCGAAAGCGTCTTGATTGATAGCTTGGTCAGCCCGTCAATCAATCTCTGGCCTTTCAGGTCCACCAAAATGTTGTGATGTTTCAGGAAATCAGCTCCAATGATCGATCTTCTGACGTCAGCGATCACGAATGTCCACGAGAAATTGCGTCGTAAGCCCAAGTTTAGCTGGTAAGTTTTCTCGCCATATGTTCTTATTGTACTGCCGTTCGCTGCGTACAATTTGTAGTCGGTCGGGGAATGTCGCTGGTTCGGTTTGACAGCTAACACGGAGATCTCGGCGCCTGTATCGATGAGGTAACGTTCTCCGGTTTGACGGTCAGTAACGCTCAGGCGGTTACTGTGAATAGCTTCGACAACGGGGCCCGCCGAATCCGATGTCTCTTTTAGTTTTCCGACGTCTGTGGTTGGTTCTTCCAGGAACACGGCGATTCACACTTCTTGGCTCGGTTGCGGAATCTGTAGTGATAGCGACACAACCAATCTGTATCGCCCGGCTTCCGTGACTTGCTGTTGCTTCTAGACTTCGATCTTGATCGATTTCGGAAGTTACGGCGATATGTCTGACGACCTCGTAGTTCTGCAACTTCTAACGTGAGTTTCTCAATTTGTTTCGTCAAAAGGTCTATCTTGGCGTCTTCTGGCTGGGTCTTCACTGCTGATATGTCTGCGACTTGCGGTTCCAGGTGCTGCATCATCCTGTCTGCCATTGAAGCAAGCGTATCTAGGGTAGACTCGTCGTTAACTGATATCACAGCTCGCACCGCAGAAGGCAATTGGTTAAGCCACAAGACCTTCAAGGCATCGTCTTGCATCATGGAGCCGCCCAGGTCTCGCATTCGTCGTAACAGCTGGCTTGGCTTCTGATCTCCCAGCTCTTGCCCACTAAGGAGTTTCTGTAGTTGCTTTGCTTCCGATTCTTGATACACGGAGAGTAAGCGTTCCTTTAATGCGCTGTACTTTCCCGTCGCCGGTGGATTTAGCAATATATCGCTAATTTGTTGCACGTCGGTCTGTTGTAGCACACCCAATACGTAGCGAAACTTCGTATCTTCGCCAAACTTTGAAGGTTCGATGAGAGCCTCGAATTGCGCGAACCACAATCTCGGATATTCCCTCCAGAACGGTAGTATCCGGGACTGAATGGAGACGTGAGATACGTCGTAGGCTGCTCCAAGAAGTTCCATTTTCGTTTCTTCGTTCGGGGTCACCATTGTTGTAATAATAATATATCCAATTGATTATTCCATCCCATTTATTAAAATCATATTACTTATGTACTAAATTTACTATCTACAAGCATAGGTCATAAACAGAGCATCTTAAAATTCTACTCTGCAATCAGTGCAGCCGTGCGTGCGAGCAGTCCCATCTTCCGTCTCTCTCGCGAACTATAAGTATACATGAAATTCCGCCGCGGCTTCCAGTAAATATTTCATGCCCACGGCGAATGCACGTCGCTCGTCACTCTGCTCTGACCTTCGCGCGCTGCCTGTGCGCGCGGCGCTTCGCCCCTCGCCAGTTTGCGGTCGCGCGCTCGGCGATGCGCACGTCTCAGCGCTGCACGCTCGATGAATGCCCCCACAGTGGGATTATATTTACCAGAGGCTACACTGAGCGCAAGTTTCCCTTTACTCCTGTCCATCCTCATCCGCTGTCGAGCCTTCTCCATGATATGATCGGGAATCTTTTGCTTCGGAGCGTGCTGCTGGCAGAATGACCTGCGAACAAAATGATTTTCTTTTACTCAGCGGTTTGTCTCTACAGAAATTTTGAGTCAAACCGCTTCGTACGAATCGAAAGAAAATCGACAGTGTAGGAGTGGTAATGTGGCGTCCTCCTACTTGTCCTGTAGTAAAAAGGGTATGGTAGGATATGGTCGTGCAGCTCAGATGCGCACACTCGCCGTGATTCGCTAATTATTGCGCATGTGTGCACAATGCGTAGGAAACGCGCGGGAGGCATGAGGTTGGCGGGCGGGTGTGCCCCGGCGCGAGTCTCCCCCGCATCCGCTCCTCCCGCGTGTATGGCTCCCGTGCATACCTAGTCAAGAATTCGGGAGCGTCGCGGTGGTATTTTTGATTATTACTATCAATAAAAAGTACGACTGATTTTGAAGTCATTTACTTTATATTCTAAACCTAACCTAACAGACTGAGTTGGAAGTCTGTTCCCTTAGATGGTAACTTAACTAATGCTTGACAAAACTTATTCTATTTAACATTAAACTTATCTAAACAAAGGAAGGGGTGGGCGTCGATGCGCTTTCACCCTGCACAATAGAGGCTTGCGCACATGTGCAATGGTAAAAGGATGTGCCGTCGGTCGGGTTAACTGGCCAACGGTGTTGATAACATAAATTCTCCCCCCTTAAGAGTGAAATTGTCTGGGAAAGCATTGACTCAGGACAATTTCACTATATTTGATTAATTATTATTAATCATACGTAATTCTAATCAAAACAATCATAATATTTTAAGATACTGAACGTAACGCAAATTAATTATACGATATAATTACACAATGCAATTTTAGCAAGATTAACCATTTATGAAAGAATATACTATAAAATTTTAATTACCAATTTACCTTACAATATAAATTCACAATGCAATTTTAAAAAACAAATACAGACAATTTAGGTATGATGCTAAGCTTGGCTAGGCTAAAATTAATAGAGCCAAAATATAATTCTGAGTTTACATTAAAATTCACGTCAATATTAAAAACGGACAAATTACTTACACATTTCTAAAAATCATACCTAATATGATTAAAATTAATAAACTATTAATTTTCATCTAACATTAATTTTGTAAAAACAACCACACGCATTTTTTGTAAAACAAACAGTACAATACAATGCAAAATACATAATAACTAACATTATAACCTAATAATTACACACATACACAAATTATTTAAAATGATAATATTGTAGATTACAACAAAAGAATAAAATTGTAAACACGTTTCTAGTAAGATTGATGAAATTCCTATTAGAATATAATATAATATAAGGCAATAAAATAATAATTAACATAATTATATTTGAAATTATATAGCAATACAATGTAACAATACACAAAATATTTGATTAAAATAAAAGGCTTAATCCTAACATTTACATTTTAGAAAGATAAAAATAACAAACTCATTTCTAAAAACTATTAATACATTTTCAAGCTTCAATTGATTCACACAATTAAAATCTAATGTGAATAATTATTCAACAATTATACACAATGAAATTTTTTAGAAAAGGTTTCTTAACTTAGACTTAAAGTTAACACAGTACTAGGCATAAGAGGCACAATTTAGTATTATATTCTTAAAAACAAATTATATTTATGGAACCCAAGATTAATTCACAAACTTAATTTTATTATCTAGCATACACATTTATATATCAATTACCCAATACAGAAAATATAAATGATCCAAATTATTCTTAAATTCTCAGTCAAAACTTATTTATTACCTAAAAATTACATTGGAAACACAAAAATTACACTGTTTCTGAAAAGTAATAATATCTAACATTATTTAGAGTGTCTTATGACGTTTTCGATCACTGGTTGACACGATCACTTTCACTTCACTATTTAGTTCGGTTGAGAAAATAAATCAGCTTCAAATAACTGACGTGTGCTGCTGCTCGTAGGGCTCCATGGTTTCCACCAAACCATTGGAAAAGTTGCGCCGATCGACGCAGGAATCTATTACGGGTATGCTGGATCATTGGTTCTTATTAGTGGTATTTTGTCGTCAATATAATGGTATTAAATCTCGCAGAGTGTAGGGCTGCTAAGTAGATCATTGTAAAAATTGCGCTGCAGTGTCTCGAGGCCGGAATCTAGTAAGATTATTCTGGATCTTTCGTTCTTATAAAGTGGTTTTCTGTCATTCTTTCCTTTCTTTCATCAATACAGTGGCAGTGGCGTTGACGCTCGTAAAATCTAGGGCTGGTAAGCGATTCAGACTTTCACCGTTAGGTATGGATGTTAGGAATCACAAAAAGGGTCAAGGATTCAGACAAAGGAAACTCAAGGAAATTCAGAGATCGATTCAAAATAAAAATGTAATAAATTGTTGCATAACGAAAATGATATCAATTCCTGTTCATTATCTGGTTTGTTTACATTACAATTATAACTAAACTGATCTGATGTTCTTAAGATTATATTACTCCTACTTACTAACTAAAACTTAATCATGAGACGTGACGATACTCAGCATCGTAAGAATATCAGCGTTCGTACGACTTCATGAGTGGAAAACCTAATTTCTATATGACTAACCAATTCCTATAGCTGAAGAAAGAACTTGTTGTACAATATCAGAGTTTGGATAATTCGGTTTCCATGTGTGTGATTGAATTTTGTACCTACTCGTACCTAACTGATCTTTCTATGCTATCCCTTATCATTTGACTCTTTGATTTCGTGCACGGGTGGCTAATGATTTTTCTCAGAACATCATAAACTGAGTTGTACTCAATGAGTCTTATGACTGTGTTAGAATAATAATGTTATTATAATATTTAATTTAATAACGATTACAAGATGTATTAAGTAATATAAGACTTATTGGTATCTAAATCATGACTTCCGAATGTCGGCCATTGTTGTTTACATATACCATTTATTTAATACTGTGATTTCATAATGTTATAGATGACTTGAAACGTATCAATAATTGTTCTAATAATTCTAATAAGTATGAAATACAGTTTAAGATGATTTTATGTTTAACAATTGTGTAAAATGGAGGCTACCACCGTGCCCGCCATCTTGCTCGTTCCCTATTGGTTGTTGGCAATGTTTACATCGAGCAGTGGTGGTAAGGCATGGTGGGAGCTTGTGAAATCAGTATAAAACGGTCTGTTGGCGCGGCTTCGCTCTCTTAGTGCCTTTTTGGTGTTCGCTTCAGTATCTCTTAGTGTTCTCCCGGTATTCTGATAATAACGTTGAAGTCTTGCTTAGCTAGTTATGCTGAGTGTCGGTACCTTTTATATTCGAAGCCAAGCCGAGTGGACGTCGCCATGTTGCTAAAGTTAAGTACTTTGTGTAATATCTAAATTAAGGAGACTGATAATTGTACATTGTAACAAAAGATTATACTGATGGCGTCTTGAGTTTCTTGCCACTTCTTCTCAAAACGTCTAGGGCTTTGCGAACGTGGCATAGTTATTGCAATACATGGTGGTACCCTCGAGGGACCCATGAAGTATAAAAAATATACAAAGTATGCTTACTTACTTGTTTCCTTTACTAATTTAAAAACCTCAAGTTAGGTAACTACCCTCACAAACATTTAAAGGATCAGATTGAAGAGTTTCTTTGTTATTAAGTTAGAATCAGGGTTGCTGCATTAATTAATAGTAAGATTTCCATCCTAACAGTAATATTTTGGTAGAAAATAGATAAAGTAACCGCCTCTTTTAACCCTGATCTAACAACTGCAGGGGTTGCTCTATTGTCAATTTTTATGGCCTTTGTCATCGGACGCAACGAGTTAGCAAACGTTGGTTTATATTTGTTGCTCCTTGTTGCATCTGCAGATGTGGACATTTCTTTAAAAGGGTCATTTTGAGTTAGGGTTGACTTATTGTTTTGTTTTAGGGTATTTGTGGGCTTTAACTGTTTTATGTCTGTTTTAACTTTTCGGCATGTTTTGTCTTCGCTATCTTTTAGAAAGTTTGTTGTTAGTTCATTTTTGTCTATTGAATAAAATATCCTTCCAGTAAATTCGTTAAAGTCAATAACGTCTTGTTTGCACAGGGAAGTTATTACATTGTTAAATAATTTTTGGTGTTCATTGTTTTTGAAATGAATGAAACATTTTTTGGTTGGTTTCATGTGGTCTTTTAAAAACTGTATAAAAGATTGTTCGTCAAATGGTGGGAAAAGTTTAAAAACATCTGGTTCGTCTGTAGACAAGTCTTCGACGAGCATTTTGTCCTGAAGACAGATGATAGAATTTGAATGGGTTTTTTTATCTATTTCGTCGTGTGGGATGCGGATGCTTTTGTTTCCCGTATCTGAGGCTGAGTAAGTTTCTGTGTCGCTGCTTTCAAATTGTAAAGGGTTGTTATGCAAATAAAGTTCATTTGATGACATTGTGTGGGGATCAGTAATATTAGTAATCTTAGTATAGTCAGCGTCTGAGGTAAGTTTTTGTATAACTTCAGTCGGTTGATTAATATTTTCTGTGGAACATTTTTGTTCTTGGTCATGATTTTTCAATGAAATATGGTTCGTGTTGGGTCTGTATCTCATTCGTTTAATTTTTGCGATAAAAAATCGGCGTTTGTTCTGTATTCTATCCCGTACTGCAAAGTTATTTATTACATAATTTTCTGATTTTGATTCTTGTGTTGAAAAGCTGTTTTTGATAAAAATATCTGTCTTTGAATCATGTTTTGGGAGGCTATTTAGGTTTTCAGTTTTTGGAAAGTCGAGGGTCGAATTATTTTCTAACTTTGTAGATAAGTGACACGTGACGGCATCGGTGGAGTATTGTGCATCATTTTCAGTTGCGTTCGTGAAGCACTGGTCATGTTTGTATTGATATGTCAAGTCATATGAGTCTGGGTAATTTAGGTCCATTTCAGCTAATGGAAAACTTTCGTTATCATTCAGAGGGGGTGTAGTTTGCATGGGAAAGTCGTTGGAATAAGGTGTGGAATTTAGTCCATAGCTAAATTGTTGATCATTATTTTGTGGTTGCCGTGGTCTCAATTGTTGAGGGGTCATGATTTGTCGTGGATAATCAACTTGAGGATGATAGCCTGTCATTTGAGGTTGTCTAAACTGATGTTGCGATGTATGATAGCCGAAAGGCTGTTGTGACTGTAAATAATAGCCGTAAGGCTGAGAATATGGATGATTATCAAGTCCTGAATTATATTGCAAACTAGTTGGCTTTTGATCGAAACGTTCGGCGTGGTATTTTTTTGTCCTGTGGTCACCAAAGTGTCGTAAGAGTAATGTTTTTAAATCATCCCACGTATTGCGTTCTTCAAATAGGTAACTATTGGTAATAACGTCTAGGGCAATATCAGTAAGTTTGCTATTTAGGTATCTGATTACATATTCGTTTTGTGACTCATTACCTTGGTATTTATTTATAATTGATTCACAATTCCAAATAAATGAATCGAGAAATCGTCTGTCACCGTCAAAAGGTGGTATCGTGTCATATGGGATTAATACTAATTGATCATGCGCCATTTTGTTATCTTTTATTGTAAACTAAATTTGCGTACACACTCGATATTATATAATAGCTGTTTAAAGAGCTAAATTCGCACGCACATTAAATATAATATAATAAAGTTAATATGATACAATAAGGCACTAAATTACTGTAATTTATCTATTTTTAAAATATTTACTTTTAAACATGTATGAGTTGGTTATATTTAAATATGTTTGAATATGTTTAGGGTTATCTTTTAAATTTTATTATCTATTTGAGTATAAAATTATTTTTTAGAACAATACTGCGAAAATTTAGCGCATTTATTGAAATAATCTTAAATTATATTTATATGCTAATCTTATTAAACAATATTGCGAGAATTTAGCGCATATATTGAACTATCTAAAATTATTTATTAAGCCTATTATTTTCTCTTTAAATTTTTAATTACTATCAATTTAATTTATTGTTTATTCATTTATTAATCACTTCTTTAAATTTTATTCTTATTTTCCTTACTTAATATCTTAAATATGTGAATGTTTCCATAGAGTTTGATACGAAACCAGACAATGATTATGGAGAGTGAAGTTCGAACTCTGAATAATCGGGAAAATGGTTTGGAAGGTGAAAAGTCTTACTCACCAACCGCCCGGAACCACCGCTGCATTGCCACTTGACAAATTTATTTGGTTCGATTAGGATTTCTTCTTGCTGCTCGTCCCTCGTTCTGTCGTTGATGCCGTAGATTTCACGTAGACTGCGTTAATTTTGAAAGGCGTAGCCGATCGCGAATTTATTGACGACGACACGAAGTACGCAAATTTCCATGCGGGAAATTCATGCGTTACGCGGAAAACGAAACAGCTCTACCAGAAATCCTTTCCAGGCTGCGCCAGTCAAGAATTCGGGAGCGTCGCGGTGGTATTTTTGATTATTACTATCAATAAAAAGTACGACTGATTTTGAAGTCATTTACTTTATATTCTAAACCTAACCTAACAGACTGAGTTGGAAGTCTGTTCCCTTAGATGGTAACTTAACTAATGCTTGACAAAACTTATTCTATTTAACATTAAACTTATCTAAACAAAGGAAGGGGTGGGCGTCGATGCGCTTTCACCCTGCACAATAGAGGCTTGCGCACATGTGCAATGGTAAAAGGATGTGCCGTCGGTCGGGTTAACTGGCCAACGGTGTTGATAACATAAATACCTATATTTCGGCTTTTGCGCATAACTTCCCATCCGCCGATTTGTGTGGCGCTTAGTATACGTACTGCAGATCTGACCTTCCGTCATGGTGGCGCAGGAAAGCCAGAGATAGGGAGCACTGGCAACTTCTAGAGGAGGCCTATGTCCAGGGTAGACAAACTAGTATATAAGAAGTATGTAGAAATAAGAACAATGTTTTATAAGGCTAGATGCTAGAGAATAAAGGCTATTTTTATATATTTTATTTATTTATTTAGTATACGTACTTGTAAGAGCCATAATATAGTGAGACAGCATTCTTATCTCTTCCACAAGGCACGTGAAACTGTTTCCGGCAGGCGCCCACGCTGCAGCCCAGGTTGGCGCCGCTACGCCCGCAGTACGAACATTTCTATAACAACCGGAAAATATACATTTTTAACCGACTTCCAAAATAGGAGGTAGTTCTATGCTCGTGTGTATGTATATTTTTGTTGTATGTGTTCATCGATATTTTCGTTAATTGTGAACTGAATCAAAAAAATCTTTTTAGTTCGAAAGAGTATACTCCCAAGGTGGCCCCATTAAAATTATATCGAAATCGGCTGAGCCGTTGTTCCGAGACCACGATCGATGTAACTCGGTCGAAACGTCAGGATGATGTGGTATTTTTCTATCTCGTAATTTTAGTGCGCGACTAGTCCCGTAGTTTATAATAATAATGTGTTTTTATTTTATTTATTCAAAAACTTAAAACAATAGTGATTACATTAAATATTGTCTAAAAACCAAGATTTGGTTTGTCTTGACAATAGGTTCTCATCATTAGATAATTTAACACAATGTCTTAATTTTCTATTAATTCTCAACATATCTGAACATCAAGGAAAAAAAGAAACTATAATAAAATATAGGTGCGGTGTGCGCGTTCACTCATAACAGCTGTGGTAGATCGTAGGTACAGAACAAATCGGGAAAGTTTAAAAACAACATGTTCAGTCAATATTTACATGTTTCTTGCACCTCTCCACCTCGGCGAGTATATCAGCATACATGAATCCAAACAGACCCTCTTCATCATGGCCTTTTTGAATTAAGCAGCATGAAAGCAACTGAAAAAACATTGAAAACCTATTTAAGTCTATGTAAAACTATTATAGAAAGGACTAGGCGCTAGCTTTACCTACAGCTTCATGCATTTCATACTACTGCATGGTTGCCTGATGCATGTTGCATGCAAGGTTGCATGCTGCTTTTCCAACCCTGAATAAAAAAATCACAAACGACCTATTGAAGTTGCAGCGATAAGATCTCCGACTTATGGTAGGCCTCTATAACTGGTCACTGCAACTTAAATAGTCATCTGTATAAACTGGGAGCCACTGAAAGCCCACTTTGCCCACAAACGAAACTGTAGAGCATGTTCTGTGGAATTGCAAAGCCACAGAAGACACTAGAATAGCTAACGGGTTGCATGACGCTTCTGCATTGGCATTATCATCAGCTTTGTCATCTACATCGACATCATCTTATTTACCATCAAGCAACGATTCATGCATTGTACAGTTCTAAATGGCCTAGATTTTTTATTTAGCTACTTGGATGATGTCATCATAGCAAGCGACTCCGTACAGCAATACAGAGAGCATTTAGAGCAGGTATTTCAAAGATTTAGTAAATTTGGAATCACGATCAACCAAGCTAAATGCGACTTTGGCAAGGAAGAAGTGGAATTCTTAGGGTACAAAGTGACGTCCAAAGGCATAAAGCCGTTAGAAAACAAGGTAAAAATCTTCGAAAAGTTTCCCAAACCTGAGACTATCGAGCAATTACGCCGATTTCTCGGGATGGTAAATTTTTACAGGTCGCACATGCCACACGCAGCTGAACACCAAGCGGAATTAAATGCTTACCTGCATAATTCTAAGAAGCGAGATAAGTCCAAGGTACAGTGGACTGAGAAAGCTGAGGTAGCATTCGATGAATGTAAGAAACAGCTTCGCGAAGCGGTTATGCTCGCACATCCGCTACCGGATGGTAAGCTAGCATTTTATGCCGATGCAAGCAGTACAGGCACCGGCACTGTTCTGCAACAACAGGTTGATAAAGGTTAGTGGCAACCTTTAGGCTATTTTTCCAAAAAAAACACCGATGCCCAACAAAAATACAGCACCTACGATCGAGAGCTGTTAGCGGTATATTTGGCCTTTCAACACTTTAGGAACATGGTAGAGGGGAGAGAACTAACCATATATACTGACCACAAGCCACTAACATTCGCCTTTTCTAAAAAAAATCCGGAAAAAGAATTGCCAAGGCGAACGCGACAGTTATCGTTTATCAGCGAATTTACGACCGATATTCGCCATGTCAGCGGTGAAGAAAACGTGGTGGTAGACTGTTTATCTAGAGTAGAGAGTATTATATGTCAAGGCCAAATAGACTACGAAGAGTTAGCGACTGCACAAAGTAAGGACGATTATGTGAACCAGGCGTTAAGCAACGACGATCCACAGTTCAAGGAAACATTTTTACCGACCTGTGGAAAATCTATTTTTTGTAACGTCGTAGGGAAAAAAGCGAGACCTTACTTACCTACAGAATTTAGAAAAACTGCATTCAGTAGGTTCCACGACAGCAGTCACCCAGGTATCAATACATCTAGAAAATTAGTAGCTAATAATTTCTTGTGGCCAGATGAGGCTAGGTACTTATTGAATGCACCTCGTTAGCCCGTCACAGATATTGACACCTTTGACGCCGATGAAATCAGAAATCATATATATGGTTACTATTCCAGAAATGAATATCTCAACAGGAAGAAGCTTTTGGCATCGTTAAGAGAAGCTGGACTGCAGTTTAGCGGGGGTAAAACTGCTTTAACCAAAATCTTAAAAGATATTGGTTTTTCGTATAAAAAACAGACAAAAGAAAAATTTTTTTAGAACGATACGACATAATTTTAAAACGGATAAGTTTTTTGAGAGAAGCAAAAAATTTGATAACTGGGATAATGTCGTGTTCATTGACGAGACATGGATAAACGCCAATCACACGGTTTCCCGTTCTTGGACGGATGATGCACAAGCGTCGACGTCGAAAGTACCAATGAAGTTCTGAAAAATACGGCTTTGTGGAGAACGCGTTACTGGCATTAAATATATAATTTAATTAATTTATCTACAGCTTTTTTTAAGTTATTGTAATTTTAAGATAATTATGCTTTGCTTTAGCTAAGCTGAAATTTTAAGGATATTACAATATAACTACAATTGTAATTGGTTTGGATTGACTTGTTTGTTGTATTTTGAAACCAATAAAATAATATGAATATATGAATATGGGTCCAGCTGCGGATTTCGTGAACTAAAAGTCAGCTGTTCCATACAAAACTGCAACTTGGTTTTCCTTATTAGAACTATTATTTCGCTTTAGGCGCAGAATTCTAATAATGGCACATAGTTTTAAGAATGCTCAATTTTACGAATGCCCAATTCTATAAATGCCTAATTCTCACAATGGCCAATTCTAAGAATGCTCAATTCTCAAAATAATTTCAAATAGAAAAAATCGGCCAAGTACGAGTCAGACTCGCGCACGGAGGGTTCCGTACTGTATGGGAGCCCCCCATAAATATTTATTTTATTTTAATTTTATTATTTATTATTGAAGGGAATATAAAACTAAATATTCTGTGAAAATGTCAAGCATCTACCGGGTACCGTTATTAATATTGTAACGTGATATAAAAAAAAATTAATTTAAAAGATAAAATTGTTGGGATTTAAAAAGGGTAGTGGTGATGTAAAACGTTACCAGTTAGAGCAAAGGGACAAATGATACAAAAAGGGACTAATGATACTAAAGGGGACAAATGATACAACACCTTCGAAGGTGTGGTGTCGCAGCCACTTGACAAATAAACAAAATGTTACCTGGATAAACTAAGTCGATAAGAATAAAGAACCTCTGTTCCCAAAGACCGTATTATTATCTACCTGTGAGTTGTTGAGTGAGGACAAAATTAAAAGATTTTGTTTTGTAATTTAAATCATAACAAATTTATTTATAAGAACCTTAACCCCTTGAATTTACATTAAATTATCTTAAATCTAAAGCGGGTAGGTTTACTCGGTGGTCCCCCCCGAGTGGGTTCCCGCCTTGTCGTGGCGGGGGGGCTTAGTAGCCAGGTCTTCCCAGCCTGGTGAACGAAGAGGAACCCGAGGTGGGGCCGGCCTCTCCGGGTCTTGGGCCCAGACAAGCCTGTGCGGAGGCTGGCCAGTAGGTCGGCTTGCCGACTGAGGTGGACTGCGGTGTCGCGCTTATCGCGATGCCGCGGCCCCGCCCATCGAGGCGGGGGCGGCGACGGGATGGACGGGCGGCGAGAAGGCCGCTGCCTATCCGTCCTGCCAGCGGCCCTAACGGGTGCCGCCAACGTGTTGGCGGAGGCGGTGGGGCTGCTGGGGAAGAGGAGTGTCGGTATCGCGACGGCCGTTCTCCCTATCCTCTGCAGCCGTAGTGGCAGGCGCGGGGCCACTTTAATTGACCCGTTGCATCGGGACCAGGGCTGTCGGATACGGGTGCTATCTGACGCCCAGTGCCGGTTGGTCCCAGGTGGTGGATGACGATGTGTCTGGTGTTCGGCACATCGTCATTCTGGCGGGAGCCGAAGCTCCGTGGTGGGACCCGAGTTGGGCCAGCGCTGTCGGGTGCCGCGGAGGAGTGCGTAAGCGTGCCCGTAGCCCCGACACATAGCGCAGTGGCGGAACACCCTGGGGTTTTGGTGGGTATACCGTCCAGCAATGGGCGGGACTCCCACATAGCCACCCGCCTGCCCTGAGGTGCGGTGGTATCTTTAAAAGATTTCCCCAGGTAAAAAAAAAAAAAAAGAAAAAGGTTTACTCGGTGGTGACCAGAAGGGTCGTAATGCCAACGGGCTTAAAATTACACAAACTTAACCGTTGTAAAGTTTATCATTACTTATTGCTATATTTTGAATACTTAAATTAAAGCGAACCTAATTAAACCAAACTTCTAACAATGTAGTAGGTAATTAAGAGGAAAGCTGAGCGCCAAGGAATTTGAGAAGTAGGTATTTGAACTATACTATTGCTGTCGCGATGCGCCCAAGCCAGGGAGCTTCTATGTGTGGTGTGATGCAATTGTATTTGTGTGTGTGCTGCGGACCAAATCCGCCCGCGCCCTTCCCGCGCCCGCCCGCGCTCCTAGCTCAGGCGGACGGCTGGTGTATTCTTTTGAATTGTAGCAAAATATGGTAGGTACATAAGCTCCGGTTTTTTGGGATAGCGCATAGCAAACGAAAACATTTATACTTACTGAATATTTTTTATCGAATTAGAAAGCTACATTATTTTTTTACACATATATGCGAAGTATATTGATTTTAATTTTCTTTCGAATAATATTTTTTGAAAAAACCTTTATATATGTATAGCCAACTTAACACAATTGACCTCAAGCCAAAAGCTGCGAACAAAAATAGCTATTTAACTAATCGATTTCTGTAGGCGCTGCAATATACATACTGAAAATTCTACCAAATACCTAACTTAAGATATACCAAATAACTTTTTTTAAGGAAAACACGCACATAATTCTTCAACAGACAATAAACAAAGTTTAAAAATCTTTTTAAAAACCAGCTTTTATTTATATTAAATAGTCCAAAAAGAAGAATCTAAACTTTAAAATGAATACAACCTATAAATTTTGAATATTACACAATTTTAGGGGTATAAAATCTTTCAAGAGATTTAGGTACGTAATAAATAACAGATAGCTTCAATATCTGCTTCAAAATTGCGTTGCATGGTTTGACCCAAAAAAATATATTATTTACATACATACATTGCAAGTTAAACATAAACTTGTAAAAATAAACCTGAGAATTGGCTCAGAAAAATCGAACATGTGAAGTAATCAGAACATACACGAATTGCAAATCCCCTTCTTTTTGTAGGTCAGTCAAAATTAAAGGTTTCTCAATTCATCATCATCATTTCTGTCACGTGACGTCTATTGGTGGATACACGATACCTCTTTACAAGGTCTTGCTTTACAAAGTGAAGGAAGTTTTAGAGGTGTACCTACCTACACGTTCGTTATTATGAACAAAGTTTACTATATTTTGTTACAAATTCATATTTGTTAATTTTTTAACTATGCAATTTTTGTCATTTTAAGTTTCGATATTGTAGCATTGTTCAGATTTATATTGAATGATTTTCATTTTGTTTTTACAATTTAATATTTAATCATTTATTTAAATATATAATTTAATTAATTTAACTACAGCTATTTTAAGTTATTGTAATTTTAAGATAGTTATGCTTTGCTTTAGCTAAGCTAAAATTTTAATAATCTTAATATTTTTTTTTAATGATATTATAATTATAACTACAATTGTAATTGGTTTGGATTGACTATCTTGATTTTCTTGTATTTTGATACCAATAAAATAATATGAATATATGAATATGGGTCCAGCTGCGGATTTCGTAAACTAAAAATCAGCTGTTCTATACAAAACTGCAACTTGGACTCGACAAAATGTTTGACACGATTGGTTTTTTCTCGAATTTCGGTTTGGCCACATATATTAAATGTTGTTCATAATATTAGTCCGAATCACCTCCTTTCGGCTTGGTAAACCAGTTCTGGATAACCATGTATGTATCTGGACATATAAAACTTCTTGCCTTTTATATTGTAACTACTCCAGTATTTTCATTGCGCTGTACATTCATTGCTTTTTTTATACTACGGGACTAATCGTCCCGTAGTATAAAAAATAATTAAGAATTCAATTACACAGATGCAATGCTTACTGTTTGGAGAACTGCTTGTCATACTTAGGTTCTACTTTGCATAAGTTTAAAAAAGTTGAAACTATTAGCAAATTAAAGCAGCAGTGGGTAGCACACACCACATAAATACAGGATAGAACATCCACAAATTACTACACACTTTTCAGCAAAACTCAGCGGATAGGCAAGTTAAAATGACAAAGGGCAAGGCACATAGTTCAATGAATGGATAGCCAATGGGGCTGTTTCCTTGAATGAATCTCACGTATAATCCGCGCCACAAAAGTCGGCGGATGGAAAGTTAGGCGCAGAACGCTGCGCAATAGGCAAAATATAGGTATGCGCAGGATCCAGAGAGACAAGACGCCGCACGGGCACAACCGCCCGCCAACCTCATGCCTCCCGCACGCACGCCCGTGCTTACCACTACGCCGCGCGGCATCGGCATTGTGCGCACATGCGCAATAATTAGCGAATTACGGCGAAGTGTCATCTGCGTCTTACATCTCATCCGCCGACTTGTGTGGCGCTACCTATACTGGCAAGCACAGCATAGAACTTATTATTTTATTAGATATAGATTTATTTATTTTGTTGTATTTGTAATGTGACTGATTATGTGTTTTTTAATTATTTAATGTTGTGTCTTTGATAATTTAATAGAACGTTTTTCGTATAGGTAAGTGGACTAAGGATAATTATATTTATACGTTACAGTTATTACACGATTTTAGAGAGCACGTGATTTTCCTGATTAGAACTATTATTTCGCTTTAGGCGCAGAATTCTAATAATGGCACATAGTTTTAATAATGCTCAATTTTGCGAATGCCCAATTCTATAAATGCCCAATTCTCAAAATGGCAAAATAATTTCAAATAGAAAAAACCGGCCAAGTACGAGTCAGACTCGCGCACGGAGGGTTCCGTACTGTATGGGAGCCCCCTTTCGATATTTATTTTATTTTAATTTTATTATTTATTATTGAAGGGAATATAAAACTAAATATTCTGTGAACATTTCATGCATCTACCTGGTACCGTTATTAATATAGAGCGAAAAACGTCTAAAAAATTCAGGTTTGTTGTATGGGAGCCCCCTTAAATATTTATTTTATTTTGTTTTTAGTATTTGTTGTAATAGCGGCAACCAAAACATGTTATCTGTGAAAATTTCAGCTGCCTAGCTGTCATGGTTCATGAGATACAGCCCAGTGACAGACAGACGGATATCGAAGTCTTAGTAATGGAGTCCCGTTTTTCCCTTTGGGTACGGAACCCTAAAAACACATTTTCATTTTTAAAAAAAACACCGGTAATTAAAGCACAACCTCTTTAGGGCAAAGTTAATAGGTTTGAAAAGAACAACTTTTACTATGGGAGCAACTAACTCCACATTGGCGATAAAAAACCAGCTGTTCCATACACTTTGTCCATTATCAACGGACTTTTTTTTATGGTATAGTTGATATTTCTCGCGGATTCAGCTCTGGTCGGTCCCATAGTAAAAGTTATAATGTCCTTAACTCGCAAACGGAGGTTGTTTTAGGTACCGGTAAGCCCTTACATGTATTTAAATTGTATTTTTTTTTTAGAAAATTCCTAATCAAAATTATGTTGCCATTTTGAGAATTGGGTATTCATAGAATTATGCTTTCGTAGAATTGAGCATTCCCGGATTACTGTGGCATTATGAGAATTGGTTATTCTGCGCCTAACTCATTTAGATGTCTGCGGATACAGCACGATATTCTGTATAATCGCTGCAATATGTCGCAGCAACTAAACGCCTATATTCCATACATAAAATCTTTTCTTCATAAGTAACAAACATACAACGGTCAAATCACAGGATTTGAAAAATAACTAATATTTTTAATAAACATCGATATCGATGGACGTCACTACAGCATCGACAAAAATATCGACTATTACTACATCCCTAGTGCTTGTGTACGTATAGGTTTGAACCTCCCTCACCTCGACCCTACCCCCGCATCGTGCGATAGGGACAATTGCAGCTCAGAGCGATTTATACCTACAAAAAACATGGCGAGACAACGTTTCGTATTACGCTGTTTTCTTCTTCAAAAACTAGATCAATCAAGTATTTTTTTATGTCAAAATTTAAAAGAAATATGTGTTCATGATTCTGTCATTTTATATTTCGTTAGATATTATTTAGTCTCTTCTGGTAGGTCTCTAAAGACGTCAGTAATAATGGTGATTTTTTTTGTGATTTTGACGGGTCATATTTTGCCTGATAATTAATTTATCAAGAAAAAGAAAAGACAGGGGAGTCTAAACAGCTAAATTTAATTTTATGACAAAAAATTGAAGCTCTAAAAGTATTTTCCAGAAAGAAAACAGCGTAATACGTTTGTATGGAAAATTACAGACCATCCTTCCTCTTAACTTAATTATTAGAGACTGTGCATATACCGTCTGCGATGTTGCATAAAGTACAAACTAATGTGATTTCTAACATTAATTACAATCAAGCGAACAAAACGGTAGCTAGTCGTTTAGTCCGTGGATAAAAATAAATTCTTCTTATGTTCACTAAAGCATGGATCATACAGTGAAAACGAGGAATGTCTCATACGTCTAAACTCTGTCCAGAAGGCTTCAATCATGAAAATTTATAGAAGAGGGTGATAGTCATACCAAAGTGACCGTGTGGCCCTGGGTTATGTAAAAAAACTAAATAGGTATTACTTGTGGATCCGTGGCAGGCATGCTCGCAGGATGAAATCCGCAAGTGGAAACAGGTGTAGGCTGGCAGGTACGCCACCAGGCTAGCCCGTCGATACAACCAAAATGACGTGTGCAAAAATCAGGAGTCCGGAACCATCATCGCGGGGTCCGTCGGGGGATCAATCGGGTCGCGGGAAGAGGCTATGGACAAACCAGACGGCAAATAAGTATCACTCGTATTTTTCACCGGGATGATTCCAAGATCAAAAAAATGTTTCCCAGCGAATCAAAATTCAGATCAAATTGACGAGCGAATCACTAAATCAATTGACTAACCTCTTTCGCCTCTTTTTAAACGCTTCCGCCCTAAGGCAGATGGATGTCCGGAGCACCAATTGCTTCAACGAAGTTTCCAGAAAAAGAACTCTTTTAATCCTCTCGAAAATTTGCTAACTCACTTGTCACCTTTGAACCGTTTCGAATCACGCATCCACTTATGACGTCACCACACTTAATCTACTACGCCTTGTAAACAAAACATACTTATTTACGTTCCATTCTCCCAACAAGGTTATGAAAATACAGACACAAATAATTTCTTTTTTTTCTTTACGGATCAGTCCGAACAATGACAGCGACAAGCAGTCCATACATGACAGCGTCAAACCAACTGTCACTTTTACTGTCTCATTACTTGCTAACTTCAAAGTCACTGCATTTGCAATTTCATTTGCTATTTAATGTTTTCGATTTGTTTATTAAGTAAAGTCCAAAAGTGCATAAAACGAATGATTGTGATGTTTAAGTGTCGTGCAACGAGAAAGAAATAAGTATTGTTAGTAGCTACGCTACAATATAGAGCGAAAAACGTCTAAAAATTCAGGTTTGTTGTATGGGAGCCCCCCTTAAATATTTATTTTATTTTGTTTTTAGTATTTGTTATTATAGCGGCAAGCGAAACATATCATCTGTAACAATTTCAGCTGCCTAGCTATCATGGTTCATGAGATACAGCCCGGTGACATACAGACGGACATCGAAGTCTTAGTAACAGAGTCCCGTTTTTCCCTTTGGGTACGGAACCCTAAAAACACATTTTCATTTAAAAAAAATACCGGTAATTAAAGCACAGCCTCTTTAGGGCAAAGGTAATAGGTTTGAAAAGAACAACTTTTACTATGGGAGCAACAAACTCCGCATTGGCGATAAAAAACCAGCTGTTCCATACACTTTGTCCATTATCAACGGACTTTTTCTATGGTATAGTTGATATTTTTCGCGGATTTGGCTCTGGTCGGTCCCATAGTAAAAGTTATAATGTCCTTAACTCGCAAACGGAGGTTGTTTTAGGTATTTAAATGGGTTGGCTATAGCCGTCCGGTACCTGATTTTGATGAAGGTGCGAGTTTAGGGGTATCATTGGGGTCCACCTGAAGCCCTTCCAGCAATTTTTTTTTGCCGGAAACGTAGTTTAAATTAATTATGATTAAATTAAAATTTGATAAAAAAAAGTGAAATGGAACGCAATGTTGAGAAAATGGTACAATATTAAGTTGTCAAATTAAGTTGTCAAACTGAGTTAAACGAAACGTATCGTTATCGTTAAACGTAAGAAAAAAAAAGGCGCCATTTTGTCTTACTGACAGATGGACTGTCATCCATTCATTCCGTTTCTCTCGTAGTTTCGTGAATGTGTGCTCTCTTGTTTTTCGATTTTTATTACGACTTTGGCTTTTTCCCTGGACTTCCTTCGATTGCGCGACGACTTGAAACTTGGCTTGCTTACCGGATTTGTTTGGATTGCTCTACGACTTGAACTTGGCTTGAAAGAGACGGACTGGATATGTTATTGTTGTTATATAATACAATGTTAAGTGAACCGCCTTGATAGATTAGGTGTGAAACAAAAAATAGGTTAGGTTAGGTTAGAACATGACAAACAACGCACGAGCCGAGCGAGCGAAGCGAGCGTGCCGCGGCAGCGGCCGGCGAAGTGCCAGAAGCGAACCGCCTTAATAAGTTAGGTGTGAAACAAAAAATAGGTTAGGTTAGAACATGACAAACAACGCACGAGCCGAGCGAGCGAAGCGAGCGTGCCGCGGCAGCGGCCGGCGAAGTGCCAGAAGCGAACCGCCTTAATAAGTTAGGTGTGAAACAAAAAATAGGTTAGGTTAGGTTAGAACATGACAAACAACGCACGAGCCGAGCGAGCGAAGCGAGCGTGCCGCGGCAGCGGCCGGCAAAGTGCCAGAAGCGAACCGCCTTAATAAGTTAGGTGTGAAACAAAAAATAGGTTAGGTTAGGTTAGAATATGACAAACAACGCACGAGCCGAGCGAGCGAAGCGAGCGTGCCGCGGCAGCGGCCGGCGAAGTGCCAGAAGCGAACCGCCTTAATAGATTAGGTGTGAAACAAAAAATAGGTAAAAAATACTGATATAGCCGAAAGTGAGGTTAAGTACTAAGAAAATTATTACTCAAAAACTAAAGGCCTCCGGCGGGGGGGGGGGGGGATGCAGGGGGGGCTTCACCCCCTCCCCCTCCGCCCCCCCTCCCCCCTCCCCGCGGGTACCGGGCGACTATAGTTTAACCATTTAAATTCCTAATCAAAATTATGTTGCCATTTTGAGAATTGGGCATTCATAGAATTATGCTTTCGTAGAATTGAGCATTCCCGGATTATTTGGGCATTATGAGAATTGGTTATTCTGCGCCTAACTCATTTAGATGTCTGCAGATACAGCACGATATTCTGTATAATCGCTGCAATATTTCGCAGCAACTAAACGCCTATATTCCATACATAAAATCTTTTCTTCAAAAGTAACAAACATACAACGGTCAAATCACAGGATTTGAAAAAATAACTAATATTTTTAATAAACATCGATATCGATGGACATCAGTAGAGCATCGACCAAAATATCGACTATTACTACATCCCTAGTGCTTGTGCACGTATAGGTTTGAACCTCCCTCACCTCAACTCTACCCCCGCATCGTGCGATAGGGACAATTGCAGCTCAGAGCGATTTATACCCACAAAAAACATATTTTATATTTTGTTACATATTATTTAGTCTCTTCTGGTAGGTCTCTAAAGACGTCGGTAATAATGGTGAATTTTTTCGTGATATTGAAGGGTCACATTTTGCCTGATAATTAATTTTTCAAAAAAAAGAAAAGACAGGGTAGTCTAAACAGCTAAATTTAATTTTATAACAAAAAATTGAAGCTCTAAAAGTATTTTCCAGGAATAAAACAGCGTAATACTTTTGTATGGAAAATTACAGACCTTCCAGGCTCTTAAGAGCGTCTCCTAGTGACGAAGAAATTGAGAAATAGGTATTTGGACTAAACTATTGCCGTCGCGATGCCCCCAAACCAGGGAGCTTCAATGTGTGTGTGATGCAATTGTATTTGTGTGCGTACTGCGCTCGAACTGTCGCCGCACCCCGCCCGCGCCTCAAAGAACCAGCCGTGGCCGACCGAAATTTGATTTTGAATTGTAGCAAAATATGATATTACGTAGAGTGCGCACAAGATAACTCTGCGCGCGAGTCGTGGCGCCACGTACGTTATTTCACTAGCATTCCGTATTCCCTGGCAGCATAGAATTTGTTCCTGATTTTGGCCGTACGTAGAGCTTTCTTACGCGTATTCTACGTATAATCTAGTTTCCTAGTAGGTATGGCGGAAAGCAAACAAAAATAATCCTGCCAATGATTATTTATTTTTCTGCCATTAGGAAGCGACATTATTTGTGACATAGGTTATTTTTTTTATAGGCTTGTTTATTTTCTTTTAAATTATTTTATTATTGTTGTACAAAAACATAAAATGTACCCAACTAACATCATAAATAATTGATCTTGAACCCAAAGCAGGGAGTAAAAGTAGCAATTTGGCTATTTGATTTCTGTAGGCGTTGCAGTTTACATTATATATTTTGACTGAAATCACTTCTTTCTAATTTTAAGTTAATTATTTTTTATTTAAATACCTAACATAGTTCTTCTACAAACTAAAATAAATATGGACTCGCGCTTAAAAGGGTTCGTGCCGTATGGGAGCCAATTATGTACTCCTATTTCAATTATTTGTTTTTTAAATTGATATATTATATTACTAAATACTCTGAGAATATGTTAAACGTCTACCTGTTGTGATTATTAATAATTATCGTGCAAAAACTCACATCTGTTGTATGAATAAATATTTATTTTATTCTATTTTTTGACCGATGAAACGGAGGAGGTACGCAATTTGACGCGTATATTTTTTTATTGGAAAGGGTATACGTCGAAGTTGGTCCCATTTAAATTTTCTTGAAATCGGCTGAGCCATATTTGATAAATCAACAATAATGTGAAAAATGCTACATCGATCCGCGCGAATTCTGTACACAGTTGAAGTCGATATTTATTTCATTCTATTTTTAGTAAGTATTTGTTGTTATAATGGAAACGGAAATACATCATCTGTGCAAATTTTAACTGTTTAGCTATTACGGTTCATGAGATAGGTACAGCCTAGTGACCAACAGACAGACTGACAGAGGAGTCTTAGTAATAGGGTCTCGTTATATTACTGTATACCTGCACATCTAAAACGTCTGGCCTTTTATATGGTACCTACTCGTACCATATTTTAATTCCGCTATTAGTTCCATAGTATAAAAAATAATAGAGGATTCAATAAAACAGATGCGAGGTTTACTGTTTAGAGAACGGCTTGTCATACCTTGGTAATACTTTAAACACGTTTAAAAAAACTAAAACAATTAGCAAATTAAAGCAGCAGTGGGTAGGACACACACCATAGTAGGTAATACAGGATAGAACATCTACAAAGTAGGTAGATATGAACTGATTAAAGCATTTAAAGCACTCATTCAATTACTTTTTCTGTGTACACATATATTTGAATTACAATCCAGACCATAATATAATTATATTTAAGTTGAACTTTTGTAACGATTGTGATTTGTTTTGTGTATGAATAAATAAAATAAAATAAAATTTAAAGCAATCCTAATTGAACTTTTAAGCTCTCTCCAAACTCAGTGGATTGGCAAGTTAAAATGACAGAGGGCAAGGCACATAGTTCAATGAACGGATAGCCAATGGGGCTGTTTTCTCGAATGAATCTCACGTATAATCCGCGCCACACAAGTCGGCGGATGGAAAGTTAGGCGCAGAACGCTGCGCAAAAGGCAAAATATAGGTATGCGCGGGAGCCAGAAAGGGGCACACTCGCCCGCCAAACTCATGCCTCCTGCGCGCTCCCTGCGTCCGTGCACTCCACTAGGCCACGCAGCGTCGGCATGGTGCACATATGCACAATAATTAGCGCATCACAGCGAAGTGTACTCGTACCTCGCATCTGTTTAATTGAATTCTCAATTCAATCAGATCAGATGCTAGGCTTACTGTTTGGAGAACTGCTTGTCATACTTTGGTTCTAATTTAAATACGTTAAAAAAAAGTTATAACAATTAGCAAATTAAAGCAGCAGTGGATAGGGCACACACCATAGAAATACAGGATAGAATATCTACAAAATAGGTAGAGACAAACTGATTGAAACACTTCTAAGTATTTGAACTTTTCAGCAAAACTCAGTGGATTGGCAAGTTAAAATGACAGAGGGCAAGGCACGTAGTTCAATGGACGGATAGCCGATGGGGCTGTTTTCTCGAATGGATCTCACCTACGATCCGCGCCACACAAGTCGGCGGATGAAAAGTTAGGCGCAGAATGCTGTGCAAAAGGCAAAATATAGGTATGCGCAGGGGCCAGAGAGAACAATGCACAAGTTCTAGCCCAAATTCTATGGCTATAAAAATATTTAGTAAATTGCCAAATAATTTAAAAGATATCGAAAGATAAAACTGTTTCATAAAACAACTAAAAATTTTCCTATTATCGAAATGTTATTATACATTAGACGAATTTTATAACGTTAATCTAGAAAACGTAATAATAAATCGTTCTAATACAAATAATAAAATTGCCATACCCTTATAGGGTCATATGTATAACTAGACAAAACATGTTAACTAAAAACCGCATGTAAATTTCATATGTTGCAATATATAAATTGAGTTTGAGAGACAAGACGCCGGGGCACAGCCGCCAACCTCATGCCTCCCACGTGCACGCCTGTGCTTACCACTACGCCACGCGGCGTCGGCATTGTGCACACATGCGCAATAATTAGCGATTGTTAAGGTTTAAAAAGAACAACTTTTACTATGGGAGCAACTAACTCCGAATTGGCGATAAAAACCAGCTGTTCCATACACTTTGTCCATTATCAACGGACTTTTTCTATGGTATAGTTGATATTTCTCGCGGATTCGGCTCTGGTCGGTCCCATAGTAAAAGTTATGATGTACTTAACTCGCCAAAGGAGGTTGTTTTAGGTACCGGTAAGCTCTTATTAGTATTTAATATGTGTGATTTTTTTAGAAAATTTCTAATCAAAATTATGTTGCCATTTTGAGAATTGGGCCTTCATAGAATTATGCTTTCGTAGAATTGAGCCTTACCGGATTACTTGGGCACTATGCTAATTGGTTATTCTGTGCCTAACTCATTTAGATGTCTACGGATACAACACGATGTTCTGTATAATCGCTGCAATATGTCGTAGCAACTAAACGTCTATATTCCATAGATAAAATCTTATCTTCAAAAGTAACAAACATACTGCGGTCAAATCATAAGATTGAAAAAAATAACTAATATTTTTAATAAACATCGATATCGATGGACATCACTAGAGCATCGACAAAAATATCGACTATTACTACATCCCTAGTGCTTGTGTACGTATAGGTTTGAACTTCCCTTACCTCGACCCTACCCCCGCATCGTGCGATAGGGACAATTGCAGCTCAGAGCGATTTATACCTACAAAAAACTTGGCGAGACAACGTTTCGTATTACGCTGTTTTCTTCTTCAAAAACTATTTCAATCAAGTACTTTTTTATGTCAAAATTTAAAAAAAAAATGTGTTCATGATTCTGTCATTTTATATTTTGTTAGATATTATTTAGTCTCTTCTGGTAGGTCTCTAAAGACGTCAGTAATAATGGTGAATTTTTTTGTGGTTTTGAAGGGTCATATTTTACCTGCTAATTAAATTATCAAGAAAAAGAAAAGACAGAGTAGTCTAAACAGCAAAATTTAATTTTATTACAAAAAATTGAAGCTCTATAAGTATTTTCCAGGAAGAAAACAGCGTAATACATTTGTATGGAAAATTATAGACCAACCAGGCTCTTAATACCCTTCCATAAACCCGACATAATCAAAAATCATATAAGAAGTTCGAGAGATGCGCGCGCGGTAAAATTGTCAGTTGAGCTACCGTCACCCGTATTTATAATTATTTCATTTTCAATTATGTTGTCGATATTGACGTCTCTGTCATAATCTTCATTTATTATTATTCGCGTTTTTTCTACCACGCCCAGTCTTCTTTAGTAATTTTGGCACAAGCTTCATTCAGCAATGTCATCAGTCAAAAAATCGCATTGTCTGTCGTCAAACGTCAAAGACACAGGTTGGAGCGTCATTATGGTTGTAATTTGGTCTACTTTGTCTTTTGCGATATGATCGAAAATTTAAACCCTCTAGTTCCATCAGAAGGTTCAAATCTCTGATCAGTTTACCTTCTACTTACTACCTTTTTGAATTTGGACAGGCGAGATAGCTCAATGCTAGTTGATAACTTTCGAAATTACGAAAGTTCGAGTGTATGTGCATCTTTTTCTAACACCTTTTAAATTTCATAATTAAAATGGGACAAAGTTATGTATTCTCTCGATACGCTTGAACACACTTAACATTCGTAACACGACCCTACGCAGCAGCGAAACCATAAAATACATAAATATTATTATATTATAAGAAAAACTCCATATCCTTGAAATCATTGGTTTATTGTTTCACTTCGTACTTCCTTTAAACGTCACTTATAAACCATATCTCACTTATATATAACTTATATGAATTTGGGCAGAGTAACAGTGTAAACACTGGAGGTGCACATCGCACCGCTTCACCGAACAGACTGCCGACTTTCTTTCGCTCCTCTACGGCCATGCTTTTTCCCCTTCCAATTTTAAGTCGGGTAGTCCTTCAACCGACTAGGTAGTCAAATCAAAGTCTCCAAATCAAAATAAATAGTCGATTAATATCAGAGTCAAATTAAATACTTATTTTAAAAAAACAAATACCACTAAAATACTTAAAACCTAACACTCGTCCGTCCTGACCCCGTGCATGTCCTCATGCACGTTGCCAGGAGAACCTAACACATGGCCAGTCAAAAGCGAAAGAAAGATGCAACTGCTGAAAACAAAACCATGACAATGAGTTTAGTCTACTTTAAATGGTGAAAAACATCAAACTTATATACAGAAACTGTCAAATCATATTGAAAAACTTACATCCATACAGTGTTTTTAGTTACTTTTACATTGCAAATCGAATATCTTTGAAAATAATTTATAGGTAAAATCAATTATGTTGCTGCGTTTTCCATTCCTTTATCGCAGCAAACATTTCTTTTTCTTACTCGCCGTATTTAAATTTCATTCATTTGTTAGAAATCGATTTGCAATACAAAGTAATTCCATTCTTATAATATAGATTTTATAATTAATCGATCGATGTAACAGTGAAAATATAACATTTTAATACAAGTTATATTTGAAGAACTTAATTGATAAAATATATATCAATATACTGTATTTGGTTACTTCTACATTGCGAATCAATCAAATTATTTATAAATAAATCAATTGTGTTGCTCCGTATTTCATTCCTTTATCGCAACAAACATATATATATATATATATATATATATTTCTTACTAGCCGTATTCCAATTCCATTCATACGGCTGAAATCAATTCGCAATGCAAAGCAATTTCGTTCCTATAAAATATAGATCTTTAAGTACGAGTATGTATTTTTAAATGTTTTTAGTAAAATTGCTTTCGCTAATTTCATCACTTTTGTATCACGTTTTGTATCACTTTTTGGTATCACTTTTGGTATCACTTTTGGTATTACTTTTGGTATCACTTTTGGTATCACTTTTGGAATCACTTTTTGTATGTTTCGGCGCGTGATTTGCTGGTCGCAGGACAGGCAAGTCGAGACCAAATGCCGTCTACGGTGAGGTGAGTCACCGTGCGACATTCGGATGTTGTTTGGAGCCCCCAGCGCCACACTATCGCTGTGGCGCTTTGGCGCCCCGATGACCGCCGGCCACAGGCGCCAGCTGCCACAGGCGCTAGCTGCCACAGGCGCCAGCTGCCACAGGCGCCAGCTGCCACAGGCGCCAGCTGCCACAGGCGCCAGCTGCCACAGGCGCCAGCTGCCACACGCCCCAGCTGCCACAGGCGCCAGCTGCCACAGGCGCCAGCTGCTACAGGCGCCAGCTGCCACAGGCGCCAGCTGCCACAGGCGCCAGCTGCCACAGGCGCCAGCTGTCACAGGCGCCCAGTTGCTACAGGCACCCAGCTGCTACATCTTGTTGGAGGCGCCCAGCTTGTTGTAGGCGCCCAGCTTGTTGGAGGCACCCATCTTGTTGGAGGCGCCCAGCTTGTAGGAGGCACCCAGCTTGTTGGAGGCGCCCAGCTTGTTGGAGGCACCCATCTTGTTGTAGGCGCCCAGCTTGTTGGAGGCGCTCAGCTGCTCGAGGCGCCCAGCTGCTCCAGGCACCACTCAGATGCTCCAGGCACCATCCAGCTGCTCCAAGCACCATCCAGCTGCTCCAGGCACCACCCAGCTGCTCCAGGCACCCAGCCGCTTCAGGCGCCCAGCCTGCTCCAGGCGCCCAGTCTGTTCGAGGCACCAAGCTTGATTCAGGCGTCCAGCTTGCTCCAGGCGCCAACTGCTCCAGATGCCCAACCGCGTCGTGTCCCTTAGTCACACGCTATCGCCTGGCGGCACTGTATTGTTTCAGCCGCGCCCAAAACCGTTTTACCCGTTCCAGCTGCCCGCACAAAAGAACTATATCGCCCGGCCGCGCCGTGTCACCCAGCCGCTATTGTCGCTGATAACATGTTTTTTTTTAAATGTTGAGTCTGTTATACTTGAATAAAATTATTATTTATTTATTTATCCATTGCTGCGTAATCCATTCCGTTTCCGCAGACCCATTTTTGTTTTATTTTTTATAAACTGTATGCCCATTCCATTCATACGGTAGAAAACTATTGCAAGCCTATTCCATTCTTGAATTACGAATATGAAACTATATGTGTGATACGAGCCTGTTCCATTCTCGTATCAGGAATATCTGTGAACAAAATTAACATACCATTAAATCTGCATTTTGTTCCATGAGATACTGTAATGCCATTACAACATGAAATTCAAAATGATATTCAAATTATGACGCTAATCATAGTTGTAAATTACAACCGGAATGCAAACCAGTTCTATTATTGCATTTCATATAATTAAGTCACTGCTCTAAATTTTCTTTGATTACCTATTTACTCAATTATGCGCTTTATAAATTCACTGCAACATTATAAAGTGCCAACTTTAGTATGGATTACTGTTAGGTACTCAATTTTACGTTGCAAAACATGAAGATATCTATCCAGTCACTGTGGAAGTTTAAATCTTTGTGTAGCTACCATAATTTACACATTAATTAGGTGTGTACGTTTTCATTGCCTGAAGAACAAAGACTATTTATTTTGTTGCACTGACACAGTAAGCAACATAAATTTGCTTTCCTTTAATATTATGTGAAGTTCACATTAATATTCAAATCATGGCAACATCAATAATTACCATGAAAATAATTTACACGATGTTATTATATACAGACAAAACAATGTTTTGCAAATTCATTGATTTTATTTGATGAATTAAATTTTGTTTATTCAACTGAAAACATTATCACAAATTTTTCGTGAATCCATTGACACCGACTAGTATAAGAATGTCCAGTTATTTCTTGTAACTTGTTTGTTACTTATATTCTATAAATATTTCATAAAATACTGGCAATATTCCAATAAAGTTACTGGAATATTTGAAACTGCCATATCTAAAATATTGGTATCTTTATCTATAGTTAAGTTATTATGTGTAGGCTGTGAAGCAATTCTTACAGAATACTCATCTGTAGCCTGAAGTATCGACGTGCAGTCAATTCAAGTATTGCATCCCTTCCTATTTTTAATTTAGAGGACTATTACTTATTTGAACATTCAAATCATCACATTAATGGTTCATTTAACTGTTTAATTTAATTTAAATCTCCATTGTATTCCCCTGAATCAAAAATTTACCTTTTTTTTAAATATTAAACCTGCAGAGACACTTTAAGTAGGTAAAGTTATCTTTCAAGCAAGTGCAAGTGCTATATTTATTAATTGTATCACTCATCAAATAACAACGCCATGAGGGACAACGTCGTACTGAACATTATGATCAATACTAATCAATAGGGTGACACTGCTCCAACTTTATTACAACAATTTCACCCAGATTAGATATGTTTAGTTATAGTTATAAACATGATTAATTTCTTTTATAAATTTTGTACTTATTTTCATAACTAAACGGTATATTTTAAATCTGATCCATATTATATAGCTCCTATACACATAATATGAATATATTGATATTTTATATTAAAAGAATTGCCTTGAACCAAATGAGACGACCCAATAATCATAGTTTGCGATTTTCCGTGCCAATTAAACAAAACTAATCAAAATCTGTACGAACAAGTGTGAATGCTAGTATATTCTTGCAATGTTTGGAATCAAACTCATTAAATATGAATTGTGACCCTTAAATGAATGTGTATCAATTTAACATAATGTTTTTCCATAATCAAGTGAGAAAATAACAGTAACGAATATGAACAAAGTTAAACATTACTGAGATAATGTCAGTTATCGAATGTTAATTTCATAAAACTTGCATAGCCTTCCTAACGTAGGTACGCATTGAATTTCCCTTTTTTTTTCACGGCATAGGTGTGTATAATTCATTAATTTAGACTTGTAATCATTGCTATTATGCAACAAATAAAATTATCTATCATAACTCGCGGCAAAGTTGCTGAAGCATTTGCTGCCTATGATCTTTTCTATCTTGTGAATCCTGTAACATTTGTATTATCCAATTTATAGCTATATGAGCTATTAGCAAAACAATCTTGTCCAATTATGGTTTTGTATCTGGTGTATAATGTTACTTTATGTTTACTTTCACAAATGTAGGTAGGTGATCAAATTTTCTTCAGTTTGACAACATTATTCAAGGCTTCACACTCATCAGGTACCCCAGAAGCCACAAATCAAGAATTGATTGATTGATTAGGTACCCGTTTATTTTGACGAAGATTTAGGTTTTCCTCTTATCTTATAAACTGATCCCTGATACTTATTAGGATTTCACAACTAGGTATAGTTAGAAGTGTTCCTTTTGACTACTACTCATGGTATATGTCACGTCATGATTTACATTGAATATGGTGCTATCTATAAAATATAATTTCATTATATATTTTTCCCAACATAATGTATTTTGTCGTTATTGTAATAAAATACACTAATTTATCCCAATGCTAATGATTCTGCTTACAGTTATTTGTTTTATGTTTCTGTAATACATTTATAGGTACTTATTTATTTCAAACTTATAAATTTTTAAACCACTAAATCATTCCTTACTATTATTTTTCGAATTTAAATTATCCGAGTAGGTAGCAATGAATATTAGTTAATATATTTTGGCATACTGTTGTGAATGAAAGCTCTTTTTTTGCTGTTGTCAAACACATTTCTTTTCTCAATGATTTCTCAAGAAAACTCACCCTGTTTTGGAGTTTAATTAAACAAAGGCCAAAATGAATAAGACATAATTATGCAAAGTCATTTTATAAGTCTGCTGAGGTTGTATAACACTGGACGGTGGATACCAAGATGATTGCAAAATCAAGTATTTGCAACTTGTTTATTTGCAGTGAGTAAACTCAATTAACGGTAAAATAGATTCAAGTGTGTCCAATCAAAGTTTTGGTCTTAACCATTAGAATGTTGAGGTAAACAAAACTGAATGCAAGTCCAATTTTTTCATTGTAATTAAACAGTTCCATGAATAAAAATTTACATTATCAAAGCCTAATGACGTCCACTGCAATTAGTCAACCTATAGAGCCATATTTGGTAGCTTTATCTCTTCCACGGATCTTCTTTTCTTATTCGATTTTGATATAATCAATATTTATATATTATTTTAATCACTTTTCGTTTCAAAGCCCGTCGTTCAGCATAGGACTATTAAAAAGCTGTACAGTACACTCCAAGTACAATAAATTATCAATAGCAATTATTTATCTGATAAAGATATGATTATGTATAAGCGTTATTTCCCCATTCTTTCATCAATTGCAATAAACACACATTTTCAATTTTAAGTTATCAAGTCTACTAAAATTAAAATGGAATATGTATCTTTAATACGTAAATTACTATTTTTATTACGAATTTGTAGGTAACTAGAAATAATTATTTTCTCTCATAATTATACCACTGTGAGCAATGTCGGTTACGATTGTATGCTATCATACGCTATTTGTCAATGTAGGTACCCATATAAATTGTATGAAATGAAATTATTCAAATAAAATCTTAATTAGAAAATTGAAACGCATATATTCATCTTATACTGTCAATCTAAATTACGCGAAATCTCAAAGGGGACAAAGAATCAATATTAATTGGCAAATATGAACACTCTGAAGACGTCTGCTGAACAACTACAAATTATGAGACGATTTATCCTTACCCGATGTTCCATTTCGGAAATAAAAGGTGGAATTAGTTCCAGCACAGTAAGGTATTATTATTTAATCTATCAATTTTGCACTAAAATTCACAGATTCGAAAATATAATATAATCTTAGTTGATTTTGTCACATATCTAATACTTGCAGGTAGATTGGAACTTTAACGTTCTTTGTTTTTTTTGTTGTTTTGTTTAATTATAATGATAATTACCCATGAAAATTTGTACAAACATAAAATACTGCAATAGATTACTGCGTACATTTTTTTACAGGTTATAGATCTTGTTATTTTAAAAACTTGTTCCGACTGAGTATTTATAAATTACATTTACATTTATTTAACCATCTGCAAAAATTGCAAGAGCCAGCTAAAGGGTCCAAGATGTATTTTTTGAAGGTGCACTTAACATTTTAAGTACCCGCTACTTAATACTGTAATTGTATGAATTTATTTATGACAGTTATGTCAAATACGCTATTATATAATGCTATTATGCCTTCACTTTTATTAAGCGCCGATAGACAAAGGTATGGGACCTTTGCCTACAGCCAGCTGTCGATGATTATGTAGTTTGTTAGGCATAAAAGAGCTCTTGACTTCGTAGATATCATAAAGGAACAAAATCACAGTTAGCTCTGCAGACGGAGTATACTCAGGCTCGGGTACTCCGCGTTGACCATGATCCGCATGTGGCACGTTGGTCTTGGCACTTCTGATTATAAGAAAAACTCCATATCCTTGAAATCATTGGTTTATTGTTTCACTTCGTACTTCCTTTAAACGTCACTTATAAACCTTATCTCACTTATATATAACTTATATGAATTTGGGCAGAGTAACAGTGTAAACACTGGAGGTGCACATCGCACCGCTTCACCGAACAGACTGCCGACTTTCTTTCGCTCCTCTACGGCCATGCTTTTTCCCCTTCCAATTTTAAGTCGGGTAGTCCTTCAACCGACTAGGTAGTCAAATCAAAGTCTCCAAATCAAAATAAATAGTCGATTAATATCAGAGTCAAATTAAATACTTATTTTAAAAAAACAAATACCATTAAAATACTTAAAACCTAACAATATGAAGAACCTTAACAATGGGTGTTTGTTCGTTTAATCTATACTAAGGGAACTTATAAGTGATAAGTGGTAGCCGAGCCTGCATTTTATAAAGTGTATTTCTCGGCACAAGCGTTACCTACTCAAAAATGTTGAAAAGTTCTATTCTTAAAACTTGCGACTTGGGTCTCCTTAGTACTGCAATGCAGAGCTTGTTCCGTTTCATGCCCAAAACACCACCTCCACAGACAACGGCGACCTCAAGGATAGCTTCACCACCTCAGGCAACCCGTACGAGAGCCGACATGGGACAGGTCGATTCGCCCCGTTATATCTTGGCCTCGGCGCCACGAGACCACGCGAGAAACGCCTTGATCGAATACCTAGCCTTATTGAGAGCGACAAAAAATGTCAATCTTAAGAACTGCGACAACATCCTGGAGTTCTTTAGGCTGGGTGGTCCGGTAAGTGAGAGTCTACTAAAATCAAGACTCGAGGAGGCAGAAGGATTGGAATTGGAGACGTCAATCAGCTGCCTTATATCGACAGAGAAAATCTCTTCGAGATGAGGTACCATCGCCCGACCCTGGTTGCAAACATCACCCAGGAGTTGCTCTGCACACATAGGAATCCAATGGATGTCGCGTATGCGTTGAGGGAAATATACTCAGGTATATATTCCTCAGTTCCTCGTATTAGGTCTCTTGAGCAGAAAAGGTTCAAGGGGGCTCAAATATCCAAAACCCTCTCCAACACCCTTTTCTTAGTGCATACACAGGAAGAAAAGGAGACCCTCATAAGCCAGGGTTATGGAGAAGGTCCAGGTTCACGCACCCTTACCATCCACGAAGCTCAGGGACTGACGTACGAGTCGGTAATCGCCATCAAAACTAAGCCTAGAATGAAGCTACACGAGAGCGTCTCACACGCTGTCGTTGCACTGTCGCGGCATACTGGGACTTTCATCTACTACGCCGACGACTTCGAAGATTATGCCATCAGTCGATTCGTGAGGCGTGCATCGTCTGCGTCATTGAGAGCCATCAAGGAGTATAACCTGCAGATGGCAATCAGAGATCGGAATGCGGAGGTGATGGAGGCTCTGGGCCGGGAGGAGGCAATACAATTGTAATAAAGGGAAAGGGAGCGATCACAAGCAGAGTAGATACCACCGAGTAACACACAGAAACGTAGCCTCGGACTCTGCTGGTGATCGCTTTCACAAATTAAATCATAATAAGTGTGTACGTAATTATGTAATGTAATGTTTAGAAATTGTGTGCATTGTGTGCATGCCCTGAGCATTCATGCTCGCCATCGAAGGCTCGTTCTTGCGGCGGCGTCGTGTGTCGGGTCGTTCTCTTCCCTCAAATATGGTCGAGGAGAGCGATGGCTGGCACATGCGTCACACTCGTGATCGGGTGCTGCATGCGGGTCGCCGGTTTGCTCGCGGCATTCACGCAAAGCACTGAAACTACTAACTTAGACTAAGATTTAAACTAACCTCTCTCTATAGTACAGTCGAATTCTTTAAAATGTAACTACTCAACAAAGGGCTCAATAATAATTTAAATTATAAAAAAAAAAAAAATGTGCATTGGAGTCGCCTTTTTTGTGGGTTCACAGATACACGATGGGCTTTCCCTCAATTTAAATCGATGCAAATACTGGGAAATCTCACCATGTCCTGTCAGTACTTGAGTTATGATTCCCACTAGTGCTATTTCTCTTGCATTCTTGTATGCCGCCCTTGCATCCGGAAAATATGTTTTGGTTACCACTGCTGTATGTCCATCCTGATACCGCCGGTCCCAATCGCCAAGAGAGTCCTTTCGGATTTCTGGCTTTAAATGTCTCAGAGGCTATTCGCGGTGTGGTGAAATGGCAGCAAGTAGGTACATCAGCATTACTGAAGAAAGTTTTCAATAATTTCCGTTTGCGATTAGAGGAGTGCCGTCGTAGAGAGGGTCATCATTTAGATGATGTTATTTAAAAAAAAACTTCACTTATTACTTAACAATATCCTAGTTACATTATAATTATGCCTATCTTATTTACTTTTTAATCTATTTTTTTTAAATGCACGTTCTATTGCGGTCACTCTGTATTAATGGCAAGTGCTTAAAAAATTGGCGTAGCTTATGTGATGCTATCGCACTTGGTACCTTTATTTTAAAACTACTTATTTTTACGCTTTATTGATAACAACCGCTGTAAAAAAAACAGTCTTTTGTCACTAAAAATTTCTGTGAAATGGCTAGACTAGACAAATTGCTTAGCTATTATCGCTAAAAGAACTCTTTTCGCTGACCTACAGCGCGAGTACCGTTCTTATACAATCGTTAATTTGACATTTAAATCGCGAAAAATCGGTATTTTTGAAGTATTTTCTATCACTGCAAGTACACTGTCTATATCGATCGGTTGTCAAATTTCGCTAAGGATCGTAAAAATTTCACCATAGATCTATTACTTAACGAATTATCACGAATATGCAAGTATGAAATCGCTAAAGAGACATTTGAAATTGGTAAGGGGTGTCATTATAACGATTGCTTTATCGGGTTTTGAAACGAGAAAAGTCGCTTCCCGCTGTCTGTCCCCATGTATGCTAGTTTAATAATAAGTAGGTTCATAAAGATAATGGACTCAATTCTGGTTGTGCATCCTTTAAAATCCTAGTCCTAATTCTGTGGTACCATCATATTCTCAAATATTAAATAAAATGATTTTATGCAGATATTTTTCGAGCTGTAGTTTAGTTTAGGAAATAGGGCACCGGAATCGACCTACTGTATTTTCTCATATGATACCCACCTTATACTATAATTTTGTTACTCGCTGGCATGCACCCAGCAACGTCGTAGACGACATACCGGTATGTCTAGTACAATAAGTACAAAGTACCTACATTTCAAGACAACAACACTTTATTGAGTCAAGTAAATGGTCACCCTCACTTTGTCCTGCCCGTGACTCAAGTCCGATGCCCTGCCGGGAATCGAACCCTTGCACCGAAGTACTCCCAATCGCGCCAGGAGAGTATTTCGTTGCGTTGTATCCTCTTTAAATATACTGCCTGTTTTAGACTTAAACCTCGTCACAGTTTTCTCTTCTTCATAAATCGTATTGACGTTCTAAATTCAATTGACATAAAACATGATTCTTTTATTTTGTCATGTCAGCTGTCTGTCAAAAAAGAAGTGAGTCAGGAAAGAAAATATTCATTGGGTTTTTACGAAATTATTGTAAAATCAATTAGTGCATTGGTACTGCCATGAAGAAAAGAGAACTTGTGTTCACACTATTATTCAGTGAGTCTATAGTTTCTTAAGTCTTGCGGGTTAGCCGTCTCATACATTTGAGATACTAGCTCAAAAGTGTATGTGAGAGTGACGTGCCACCGTGAAACTGTTAGTGATCTTAAGCACGGCTCTAAAGCAAGGTTGGTAACAAATTTTCTGTTAGTAGCGAACACTTGTATCATTTACCGAAAGCTGAGGTTCGTGTACCGAATATACTCAAATAATACCTTAATTTCCCTTTTGTATTCAAGTCCAAGAACACTTCTAGTGTACAGATATCAGTTAATTTTTATTTTAAATCAAAGCTTATTTGATCATCTGCCTGGAGCTTGCCTTTTACTTTTACACTCTTTCGGCAGTCAAGAACCTACTTAGTTTATAATTATCTAAAAAAAACATGTGAAATACACAAGTGAGTCATGATCATTAGTCATCATGTTACTTTATTTCAGGGATTGAATGTGATTAAAAAGCAGTAAAATGTCAGATAAGCAGGATAAAGATAAACCGAAGCCGCCGCCGAAGTCTTTTGTGAAGGATTTCTTGGCGGGTGGCATTTCGGCAGCCGTTTACAAGACAGCCGTGGCGCCCATCGAGCGCGTCAAGCTCATTCTACAGGTGCAGCACATCAACGAGCAGATTCCGCCTGACAAGCGCTATAAAGGTGACGCCGATATATCTTAATTTTTTAACCCACTTCCAAAGAGGAGGTTCTATGTTCGTTTGTATGTATTTTTTTTGTGTATGTTCATCGATAATTTCGCCAGTGAACTGAATCGAAAAATTATTTTTTGGTTCGAAAGGGTATACTCCCGAGGTGGTACCATTCAAATTTTACAGAAATCGGCTGAGCCGCTTTTTAAAAAAAATCAACAATAATATAAGCAATTCGAGCGAAATATCCGAATTTGGACACGATGAATATCGATAATTTCGCCAATTGTGAACCGAATCGAAAAAATATTTTTTGGTTGAAAACTCCCGAGATGGTTCCATTTAAATTTTACAGATATCTGCTGAGCCGTTTTTGAAAAATGAACAATAATGTAAACAATTCTAGCGAAACATTCGAATTTTGTACACGATGGAAGACGGTTTTGCCATTTTTTGCGAAAAATAATTATCCGTTCCTTAGGTAACGAGAAAAAAGTAACTATCCTCACTCGGTGTCAGGGAATTGAGAACAATGAATGTCCTTCTTCATTCCTTCGTGTATGCGAGGGTGAGGTGATGAACTTGTTAGATCAGGGTTAAAAGAGAGCGGTTACTTTATCTATTTTCTACCAAAATATTACTGTTAGGATGGAAATCTTACTTTAAACTAATGCAGCAACCCTGATTCTAACTTAATAACAAAGAAACTCTTCAATCTGATCCTAAAATGTTCGTGAGGGTACTTGTCTAATGTTCAGGATTCTAAATTAGTAAAGTAAACAAGTAGGTAAGTATATTTGTTTATTCATATACTTCATGGGTCCCTCGAGGGTACCACCATGTATTGCAATAATTATGCCACGTTCGCAAGGCCCTAGACGTTTTGAGAAGAAGTGGCAAGAAACTCAAGACGCCATCAGTATAATCTTTTGATCAGTCACCTTAATTTAGATATTACACAAAGTACTTAACTTTAGCAACATGGCGACGTCCACTCGACTTGGCTTCGAATATAAAAGGTACCGACACTCAGCATAACTAGCTAAGCAAGACTCTAACGTTATTATCAGAATACCGGGAAAACACTAAGAGATACTGAAGCGAACACCAAAAGGCACTAAGAGAGCGAAGCCGCGCCAACAGACCGTTTTATACTGATTTCACAAGCTCCCACCATGCCTTACCACCACTGCTCGATGTAAACATTACCAACAACCAATAGGGAACGAGCAAGATGGCGGGCACGGTGGTAGCTTCCATTTTACACAATTGTTAAACATAAAATCATCTTAAACTGTATTTCATACTTATTAGAATTATTAGAACAATTATTGATACATTTCAAGTCATCTATAACATTATGAAATCACAGTATTAAATAAATGGTGTACGTAAACAACAATGGCCGACATTCGGACGTCATGATATTTCCGAGTTCCATTTAGCTACTTACAATTAGTCTTTTGTAATCGTTATTAATATTATTATAACATTATTATTCTAACAAACTCAATACTACCTGACTAACTTAAGCAGGTAATGCTTACCTCAACACTTTGTACGCCACGGCCAAACCCGGCTGATAACTTTGGTTACCACCATATCGGTTGTTCATCTTTCTGTCGAGTACTTTTTCTTACTAACTCTAAGATATAAACTTGAAATTTGTATTAGATACTCAGATCACAAGATGGATCCAAGCCGCTTCAAACCGGTCGTTGAGATCTAACGCGAGGCCTATGGCCAGTAGTGAACGTGCTTTGGCTGTAAACGACTAGGACTATCTGTTGTTTCTAAGCTGAGAAAAATGATTAATTCAGATTCAATTATGTAGTACATGTGCAAGCTTTGTAAGTTGGGGTGTCTGCTCGTTTGTCACTTCGTTATGTACAAAATAGTAGTTTATGCAACTGTCATATAATGAAGGGTATTAAAACACGAGTGTGAGTTTATGAAACGAGCGCAGCGAGTTTCATAATAGTAACGAGTGTTTTAATACCCGTGTTATATGCAGTTGCATACACTACTTTATCTTCACTAATAAAAATAAAAATAAAAACATATTGCGAAACTTTAAATTTACGCGTAGTACGTGTATTGTCACAGTGAACTTGGCGCCATTAAAATCTAACCAAAGAGAGCGCAGCTGCGCGCGCAGGGTCAATCAGGAGCGAGCGCGCGCTGTTCTTTTTTTATTTCATTGGCACAAGATCTTACCAAAGAGTTTTGTGTATGTAAGTTTAGTAGTTTCGACGAAGTTTTCACGTATAACCCAACTGTTTTCAAAAGCCAGCCTAATATCAAAATTTTATACAACTTGTATGAGGATTTTGACAAAAGGCTCGCCAGGTTAATTGGTCGCGTTTTATCGATGTTATAATGAGATTTTACGATATCGATGTGGATATTATAACATCATTTGAAATTGCTTAAATTGAGTGTTTTGTTGTCTGTGCTATAACAGTAGTCATTATAAGTCAAATATTGGAAACATAAGTAGAATGTTACAACATTAGTGTAGATAAATATATTATCGCAACTTGTACCAAAGCATAACCACCGTTAATTTTTCATTCATAAATTGAAGGAGAATGTTTCCTATGTAATCTTCAGTATCGATCGCAATTTTATTTTACTTAGAGTCTAAGCCAAATATAATTGCGACAAGAAAAGAACAAATGGTCCAAGCATTCGACCATTTGTTCTTTTCTTGTTTTTTTTCAACACATTGGTGTCTTTGGAACTCCGTCAAGAGTTTCAGCAATCGCAGTAATGTAAATTAAACCTTTAGTCACCGTTTGGTTAATTTTTGAGTGTCAGCCTTCCAACATGTTATTGCAGTTATGATAAAGAGGTGTTACCAAAATTAAATGAGATTCCGTAATAACTAGCCCATTCGTATTACGGGATATAATTTTTCACAACTATTAGTGTCACGAGAAGGTAAAATATCCCTTCACTCTACTGGCAGTACCACGCAGTTGAATCATATTGTTACGCAGTAGGCCGCGCGCGGTACGACGGCTACTTGTTTATACCTAATCGCGAGATTTATGGTTTTATGACTCAGGCGGCACCGGCCTTTGTGTCGCGTCTATTGTTTGTTGTTTGTTAGATTTTTTTGTGGTGTTTTCGTAATAATTAAGAACAATAGGGTTTCTCGAACTTTACACTTGTTTACTTTGTCAGTCACAATGGCACCGAATATTCTACAGATTTCTAGAGAACCCTTATTCCGATTTAAATAGGGCGATGGTTTTCGTTCGTGGCAGTTATCGCGTTTTATACCGGAGTGAAAACATCTCGTGTTCAAGTGCGGTACCAGTGATTGTAAAGTGAAAAGTTGTGTGAATTTCAGTGCCAGTGTGAAGTGTTTGTGCGAACCAGTTGTGTCGTGTGTACTGTGATTTTGTGCAATAAAGTGCAAAGTGAACAATCGGCGTTTTAACTGATTATCCAAGAACCCATCTCGTAACATTTGGTGTCAGAAGGGTGGATAATTGAAAATGCCGATTACTCCGTACGACGACGAGACGCCCCGTACACGGAGTCAGCGCCGACAGGAGGAAGCGCGCCGACTAGAGGAGCAGGAGCGCCGCCAGGAGGAGGTTGACCAGCGACGCTTCGGAAATAATTCGCTGTTAATGGAAGCCAGCGAGTCCGAAGCAACCAACGATGACTCCAGGAACTCGGAAGCACCTGCTGCGACACCAGCTGCACCTGCTGCGACACCAGCTGCCCCTGCGGCAATTGACATGGCTGCAATGATGTCGATGTTGCAGTCGATGTTTGATCGCAACAAAGAAGAACTGGCCCGTAACAACGAGAACCATATTCGCCAGCTGGAAGAAAAATTGGATCGCAACAAGGAAGAACAGACTCGCCAGCTCGAAGAAAAATTGGACCGCAACAGAGAAGAACAGGCTCGTCAAAAAGAAGAACTACTTTCAAGCTTGCAGACGACTTTGGGCAAAGAAATAAAAGAGGTCAAGGACACGGTCAAGCAGCTTGATACCAGCGTAAAGGAGCACGAATCCCGTATTTTCGAAGCGGAAACACAAATCGCCGATGTGAGGAGGACCTTGAACGTTATCAAGTCTGGAGGCGGAACCGTTGCACCTACAATCTTCTCGCCAGCTTCACAGAAGCTTAAAGTGACGCCTTTCGACGGGACATCATCATGGTCAGCCTACAAAATTCAATTTGACGCTGCCGTTCAAACCAATGGATGGAACAAGGACCAAGCCAAGAACGCCCTCATAATGAGCCTTCGCGATGAAGCCCTGTGTATCCTTGATGCTGTGGGCAAAGAAGTGACCTACGATAAATTAATGGAAATGTTGGAGAGTCGCTACGGTGATGAGCACCTGGAGCGTGTGTACAGAGCGCAGTTGAAGAACAGGGTGCAACGTCGCAACGAAAGTCTTCAGCAGTGGGCTATCGAAGTGGAGAAACTGTTCCGGAAGGCTTATCAGTCAGCACCGTTACCCAACGACGAGCACCTAGTGGAAGCGTTTTCTAACGGGATAGCAGACTTTGAAGTTAGAACTGCAGTGAAACTCGGGCATCACAAAACACTAAAGGATGCTTTGGCCCAAGCCTTGGAAGTGGAAGCTGTACGAAATCCAGCGAGAGATGTTCAACACATAAAGGAAGTTAAAAAAGCGTCACATCGTACGAGGTTTGGTCCAATATGCTACAACTGTGAAGAGAGAGGCCATTTAGGGCAGAATTGGCCAAAGCCATGCCGAACCAGGGACGATCGACTATTGGAAGAACGGAAGGATCGCGAAGCAACGCATTCACTATGGAGGAATAAACGACCTGCTGAAGAAAGGGGAAAATGGCGAGTGTTATCCGGGCCAGAAAAGCCAAAGATTTTGATCTCACAAGCTCACGATGGGAACAGCTTAATCATCAATGGTGCCATCAATGGAACTTCTTGCAAGCTGACATTGGATACAGGAGCTTCTCGCACTGTCATCAGTTCCCGACTGGCTAAGCGCTTTCTTCCGAACTTCGAAAGCTGCAAAACAGTTCAACTTCTGACAGCGACCGGTCAGCACATATCCATCCGAGGAGAGAAGCTGGTGGAGTTAAAGTTGGGTGAGAAAACTTTCCAACACAAAGTCATTGTGGCTGATATAGTCGACGATTGCATTCTGGGTCTTGACTTCATGCGAGAACATCATTGCGAGATAGACGTCAACCAAGGTATCTTGAAGTGCGGAAGAGAAGAAATCTTCATGGAAGGCGCCACATCAGGAAAGGTTTATTGTCTGCAGAGAACAGTTCTTCCACCTAGATCGGAGACCATTGTGGCAGTTAGATTACCGCCGAAGTTGGGACATCAACGACGATGTGCGCTAATAGAACAGTCGGAAGGTGATCAACCATGGTTATTGGCCCGAACTCTGGTGAGGACTACTAATACCGCTGTGGTGCGTGTTCTCAACACAAGTAACGAGGAACAACTCATCAAAGGAGGAACCCCAATTGGTACTTGTGAAGAAGTAGACTGGATGCGCAGATGCCAAGAACAACCAAAGGAGATATACAACTGTGCTGGGAGTTACACCGTGTCAACGCTATTGGAAGATTCCCGTAAAGACCTGACCGAAAGAGAACTTCTGATGGCAAAGAAGATGCTGCAGCGCTACTCCGTCATATTTGCTCTCGATGATGCTGTCAACGGGAAGACTGGGTTAGTGAAGCACACAATAAATACAGGAAGCGTGTCACCGATTCGACAGCGGCCAAGAAGGATACCAGTGGCTCGAGAAAAAGAAGTTGAGTCAATGATCGAAGACATGGCACGCAATGGTGTGATAGAACCTTCATCCAGTCCGTGGTGTTCGCCAGTGGTTCTAGTGAAAAAGAAGGATGGCAGTATGCGGTTCTGCGTTGATTATCGACGACTCAACGACGTAACGAAGAAAGACAGCTATCCTTTGCCGAGGATTGATGACACGTTAGATACACTGACAGGTATGAAGTGGTTCACTACGCTGGAGTTGAAGAGCGGATACTGGCAAGTGGAAATAGATCCTAAAGATAAAGAGAAGACCGCATTTTCGACGGTAAAAGGCCTGTGGCAATTCAACGTGATGCCGTTTGGATTGTGCAACGCGCCCGCTACGTTCGAAAGACTAATGGAGTTAGTGCTCGCGGGACTGGTTGGAGATGCATGCCTAGTCTATTTGGACGACATCATAATTGTGGGAAAAACCTTCGAAGACCATCTGCATAACCTGGAACGAGTATTGACTAAGATTCGCGCAGCCAATCTCAAGCTAAGTCCGAAGAAATGTTCCTTCTTCAAGAGGCAAGTGAATTTCCTGGGACATGTGATTTCCGAAGCTGGCGTACAGACGGATCCAGGAAAAGTCAGTGCTCTCAAGGATTGGCCTGAGCCAAAAGACAAGACGGAAGTTAGAGCATTCTTGGGTTTATGCTCCTACTACAGGCGATTCGTGAAGAACTTTGCTGACATAGCCAAGCCGTTGCATAGACTGACTGAGGAAAAACGACCCTTCCTCTGGGATGAAAATTGCGACGCAGCTTTTCAAGAGCTAAAGAAGCGACTTTGTAATACGCCTATTCTTGGCTTCCCGGACACCGAGAACGATTTCATCGTGGACACTGACGCCAGCAACACCGGTATTGGAGGAGTACTGTCACAAAGGAAAGGAGACCAAGAAGTGGTGATTGCGTATTTCAGCAAATCCCTGTCCAAGCCGGAAAGGAACTACTGTGTGACCAGAAAAGAGTTACTTGCAGTGATGAAGACATTGCGACATTTTAGCAAGTACCTGCTCGGGCGAAAATTCCATCTGACGACCGACCACGCTGCTCTTAAGTGGCTACTACAGTTTAAGGATCCCGAAGGCCAAGTGGCAAGATGGATTGAGCAACTACAAGAGTTTGACTTCACCACGGAGCATCGCAGTGGAAAATCTCATGGCAACGCGGACGCACTGTCAAGAAGGCCATGCTCAGAGGACTGCAAGCATTGCTCAAGACATGAGTCGAAAGATTCAGTGCCCGTCAGAATGCTCAAAGCTGACATCGGTGACGAATGGAAAGAAACCCTTCAGGTCGCACAAGAAGAAGACGCCGACATCAAGCCGATTCTTGAATGGATGGAATCAGATGCCCCTAAGCCAGACTGGAGTGCTATTGCTTCAATGAGTGTTACGACAAAGAGCTATTGGGCGCAATGAGATAGTCTGGTGCTTCAGGAGGGAGTACTTTGTCGAAAATGGGAAAATGCTCGTGGCAATCAGTGCCATCTCCAAATGGTTGTACCCAGAGCAAAGATACCTGAAGTTTTGAAGCTGTACCACGAAGGGTTTTCGGGAGGACATCTGGGTGTGAAACGGACACTCTTGAAAATTCGAGAAAGGTTTTACTGGATCAACTGCAGAGATGACGTAGAAGACTGGGTACGGAAATGTACGAGCTGTGCATCAGTGAAAGGTCCGCATACCCGCAGCAGAGGAGCATTAAAGCTGTATAATGTTGGAGCACCATGGGAGCGAATCGCACTGGATGTGGCCGGACCATTTCCTGTGAGTGAAAGTGGCAACAAGTACTTCCTTGTCGTCATGGATTACTTCACCAAGTGGCCGGAAGTCTTCGCAATTCCGAACCAAGAGGCATCGACGATAGCAGACAAATTGGTGCATGAAGTATTCTGTCGATTTGGAGTACCATTGGAAATCCACAGTGACCAAGGAAGAAATTTTGAATCCGCATACAGAAAGGACCTCGAGGTGCCCCCAAAATAGTTCACGTGGATCGATTGGCGCGATATCACGGATGCAACGATGCTCGGGACGAGCATGTCTTGGGAGGAGGCGGTGTTACGCAGTAGGCCGCGCGCGGTACGACGGCTACTTGTTTATACCTAATCGCGAGATTTATGGTTTTATGACTCAGGCGGCACCGGCCTTTGTGTCGCGTCCATTGTTTGTTGTTTGTTAGATTTTTTTGTGGTGTTTTCGTAATAATTAAGAACAATAGGGTTTCTCGAACTTTACACTTGTTTACTTTGTCAGTCACAATGGCACCGAATATTCTACAGATTTCTAGAGAACCCTTATTCCGATATAAATAGGGCGATGGTTTTCGTTCGTGGCAGTTATCGCGTTTTATACCGGAGTGAAAACATCTCGTGTTCAAGTGCGGTACCAGTGATTGTAAAGTGAAAAGTTGTGTGAATTTCAGTGCCAGTGTGAAGTGTTTGTGCGAACCAGTTGTGTCGTGTGTACTGTGTTTTTGTGCAATAAAGTGCAAAGTGAACAATCGGCGTTTTAACTGATTATCCAAGAACCCATCTCGTAACAGTATGCAGCGATGCTTATTTTTAACTTGTTCGGTGCTTGATGGACGAGATTGGAAACAATTCAAATACGGGACCTTGCATGACCTGATGACTTTTGTTAATATACCTTCTGGTTTTATGCTTTTCATGATGTTACTTAAAAGTTATTTCCGACTACTATATGTTCTTCAATTGTTTCCCTTTGATTATCTCATACCGCTCCTTCATATTAATCTTACTAAAGGTAAGGCGGACATTTCATGTACTACTCGTATGTGTTGTGGAGTTAGCTGTCTTTTTGTCTGGGGTCCTTCCGGATGGTCAACTTGATAGTATGATTTGTCCAACAAGAAAAAAAGTCCGCGTGGTCGAATTGCTGGACTCTAGATTTTTTTTATGAATAACGTGTCATTACCAAGTCATCACTATTATGTTATATTTTCCCGATTATTTCAGTTGCACGGAAATAATTGCTTCAAAGGTTTTTTTTTTTTTAATTAGAGAAGGAATATTATATTCTATACAAGATGTTGCGAAAAAAAAAACTAAAGATATTTTCTGTTGAAATCCGGGTTAGAGCTCGCGAGGTCTTCAATTCTCACAGTGCCTAAATAGTATTTGAAAGTATGTTATATTACTTTATTTAAGTTATTTTATTATACATAGGACATGTATTTCGTTTTGTAGGATTAATGGAGGAAACTCAAATGTTTTTTTCTTAATTCTGTTACAATCACTTCATTAAAACTTTCTTTAGTAATTCTGTCACATACAATAAGTTATGTTGCTACTAACTGTTACTACAAAAATACAGCTGTTCCATACATTTTGTCGCGGGTAAACGATATTTTTCCATGGAACAACATTTTTTTTGAGTTTTGACAAAAGTCGCAGAACAAGAGTTGTTAGTTTTGATGTACAGAATAAGTCCCAAAAAGGACGCTAATTAATTAGGAATAACCCTGTATATTATACATTTTGTATTAAACCTAAGTAATTCAATAGGTAATATACAGTTTTTTTTAGATAAACTCATTATACAATAAGATTTAAATAAACTCAGCACCTAAAAACCACAGTAAGTTTTTGTCTAGGTACTTCGATACTCACTTCCGCGCTAACATTTTTGTAAACAAAATTAAACAAATATAAAACTAAAATTTCAATACAATATTATGACACGAAAGAAAAGAACTAAATGATCTCCTATAATGCTTACATAAGAATTTCAATACTAATAAATACTTCAATAAATGTACTTGACGGCGCGTTTGAATATTGAGAGTAAACAGCAGTGGCAACTGTCAGCTATCAACGTCACCGAGGTGGAACTGCCATTGTAGTTTACTCTGACGCAACACCGAGCGCTAGTGGAGCGGCGAGGGCCGGCGGCCGCCATTCGATAACTTGACGGCAATCGGTTTACATCGGACCGCGTGCTACGTGTTTGGTGGAGTGTCATCTGATATTGGAGTGATCAATGATTGGACTGTTTGATTCAAGACTTATTTTGTGCCGAGGATTGGAATCTGATTGGAATTACAGCGCATAACATAACGTTGCGTTATTATTCTCCTCGCCCGACTACCCACGCCTACCCACAATCAAACATGGATACTTCTGATGAAAACATGGATACTCCTGATGATATGGACGCCTCTCATGTCCCTTCATCAGAAGTGGGATGCAGAGGGCTTACTTCAGAGGAGAATAGTGGTACCAGATCTTCAGCTCCAGTACTAGAATTAGGCCTGTCGCAACAGATGGAGTTGTTTTACCTCGATTGACAGCTTTATCACCGCCGTAACCTCCGAGCAGCACGTGTACCCAGTTGATTATGTTGGATCCTAATGACAATTATGCAGACATTGAAGGTTGGTGAAAAGTAACCGAAATCGTAGCCAACGAGCGTAAATTGGGAAGAACAGACCTGCTTTTGTTACTTACATGTGCACTTAAAGGCCGAGCTGTTACCTGTTTAACACGACTGCAGGCATTGCAGCTGACACAACCTCAAATAAAAGAACTGTTGCTACCTAATTTTGCCAAACCTATGTTGCTATAAGATTATTTCGATAAAATCCTACGATGCCAAGTGATGTTAAATAAACTGCGTGAGTCAGCTATACGCCTTTAGAACATCATCGGATGCATTCTGCGGACGGAAATACCTGAAAATATTATCACGAGATAATTTTTTGTCGACACTTTTATGCCAAAAGGGCGAAGTGATTTGTCGTGAGCTCTACTGTCATACTCCAAGTACCAGACCTCAACCTCTGCGAACTTTCATCGATATTTCATTGAAAAGAAACTATGAATGTGAGAAAATGATTAAGGATATATGAGGGTAGCGATAAACATGACACGGATGTGAAAAAGACCCGATTTAATAAATTGCGCTTCACGGAAACATCTCACCGCTACGGCACGTCTGATCACAAAGCGGTAGACAGCCACAAGCGAAAAGGAGCGTCTGCAACGTCAGACGAGTTGCAGAATTGAACATTCAGAGCTGCTGATAGACCACAATCAATCACCTGCATCACGTGTGGGCGACCAGGTCCCGTGGCGTCGGCGGCAGCGGAGCAGCGGCAGTCAAAGAGGTTCATGTGTGTGAACGCATGGCATCGAGGAGTACCTACGCTGACTATTTTATCTGGTGAGCTCGTTTCCTTTCTTTGTGATAGTCGATCAGTTTGTTCATTAGTAATTAATAGCTACGCCGAGAAGTTCCCTGGTACTGCGCAGAGTGAATTAGTGTGTCTGACGGGCATTGGTAGAAATTATGTGGAATGTGTTTCCTGGGTTCTTAGTTCCATCAATGTTCAAAACTTCTCGCTCTGTGTTGCTTCACATTGTACCTGATGGCTTTGTTGCTGAACCGGTAATAATAGGTACCTAGGGATATTTTAGACTATAACGTGCACGTGCATATTGATAAAAATTACATTTCTCAGCCTACAGAAGTTAATCAATGTGACAAGTCTAGCGGTTTTATTTTTTTACGATTATTGATACGAACCATGGATGTATAACCTAAACTATCATGGATGTATTCCATGATACGGACGAATGCCAAATTAGAATTGATTAGGATTTTAAGTAGCGAGTTCTTTATTGATAGTTTACCAATGCAACGAGCTACGACAGGATAGTTACTGCGGTCTCAAACGAAAAAAAAGGCATTCAAGGCAAAAATAAGGTCCCCATTAAAAGCGAACGTTATTCAGGAAACAGCTCCTTCTACAAGCTCCCTTTTTTATTTTTATTTGACGTGAAGTCTTATCAATCGATGTACGCGGGCTGCACGCATGAATGTCTGCCTGGAGCACACGGGCAAGCAAGAGCGCGTAACATGCGATAGGGACGCACGATCAGCCTAACCGTTTGGCTTGTTTCAGTGCTTGATTCAACAATGTTTTCTTTTGACTGAGTAAACTGACTTTACAGACATCCAATTTTAGAGTCCTCGTGGGTTTGCGTTTGACTACATACTGCCTGATATTGGGTGGGCATACAATCTGGGGTGTGGCGCGCTTGCCTGGAGGATGCGTATTTTCTCGGGTTTTTAAGGCGCCTACGTTGTGCTTTGGCGAGAACACGGACTCAGGCAAGACGTTTAGCATTCTGGCTGTTGAGTGGAGAATGTGGGTACGAGGTGCTTGTTTCTAGCGCGTGGATTGTCGACCATGAAAGGGTGGTGATTTGGTCGCGTCTATCTACTCGTACGATAGAAGAAAGTGGCGGGCGAGACTAGACTTTGCAACTCCTGGGCGCAACCTCAGAAGTGAATAGGTGCGATAGAAGGCTGATACACACGCCACCTTACGTCGACGCTCGAGATTTTGCAGCTGCGACTTAATCAAGGTTTATCAACCTCCGAGCGCGCGTCTCAATCGACACTATAGCCTCTCTGAGTGGCTCGATCTGTGGGACACTGGTTCTTGCATTGGATATGTTGGTCTCCACGACTATCGTAGTCTGCGTATCCAAAGGTACCGGGCTTTAGCTGGTCGTTGACATCACAGAAGAGAGAAATCTAGTTCTGCTGTTCTGTGGTTGACATGCAGTAGGAAGAGCGTCGCAGAGAGCACTTACCTCCTGAGGAATATCGGCGTTGATAGTTATTTGGTCTAACAAGCAGCTATCTACTACCACACGTATCGACCGATCCCTCAAGAAATCCGATCAATCGATTAGCTTGGCTCTCGTGCCAGACCCTGTCGAAAGCTTTGGAGATGTCAAAAGAGACAGCCAGCGCCTCTCAATGACCTCACTCCAGATGTGTGTAGCGTACGCCAGATGATCCCCAGTAGACCGCTGTCGGCGAAAAATGTACTGACGGACACTGAGTAGGTTATTCGCTTCCAAGTACGCCAGGAGCCTGGTGTTACGATTCGACGACGAGACCTAAACCGGTCTGTAGTTCGCAGGGTCGGCGCGGCTCCGTTTTTGGGATATAGGCTACACGTTAGCAAACTTCTACGTTGGTCAGTACCCACCTTTAAGGTGGGTACTGACCAACGTTACGAGGTGTAATGTAACATTCGAATCGAGCGTGTACGCATCGAGCATGTTACGCAGTGTCCTTAAAATCGACGTAACATGCTGGTCAAAACTCTGTGCTCCGTCGCCGCCAGTTCACTCCGAGATGGCCGACAGCGAGGACGTATTGGGAACTTTGATTCTACTTAGTTATTGTTTCATCCAAGTGAAGAAAAAACGTTACTGGACATCAAACTTATTTAAAAATAGAGGCATATGTGGTGGTTTGTCATTGATAGCAATATTAAAAAACCAAATGATTACTGGACAGTATAAAAACTTTGTACGCATGTCTCCGATTGATTTTGAAGAACTATTGAATTTAATTGGACCAAAAGTACATAAAAACGATACAAATTATAGAAAAGCTATCAGTGTCACGGAACGGTTAGCACTAACGCTTCGTTTTTATGCTACAGGAGATTCCTATACTAGTATGCAATATCTTTTCAAGAAATCAAAACAACGAATAGGATTTATAGTGAAAGAGGTCAGCGAAGCCCTTATTGGAGCATTAAAAGAATATGTAAAGGTATGTATTATGTATGTATTAATTCAGAAAATGTAGTCATTACATATCAAATTAAATTAAATCACCAAATTCTGACATAAATTGTTCACTCATAGCTGGTGGCTCATAGTCATTTTGATGGGACGTATTTGATGCAGGAGTTTCGGTCTGTGGCATCGATGAGACTCTGGAAGTTGTTGGTCGTGTAGAGTAGCCTGAATAACTGTAGCTGTTCATTCCATTTCCAACACAGTCATACTCTCCGCGATCAGCACTGAACAATATATTTGATATATAATGCTGGACATGTATTTTTGTTGTCTTTGAATAAGATCGTAATTTATTTGCCAAAAACATACCATAGGCTTCACATTCGTCAGGTCTGTGCGAAGTTGCCTCCGTTTGCTCGGTTCTCTTTTTTAATATATTTAAAGTAGATACCATTATCTCTTCTGGGCTTGGGGCTACTGATTTCTTCCTTTTTGGAGGAGGAGGGCAATCATTGTCGCTTTTTTTGGCAGACGGAGGGCAATCATCAGGCAGTTGTTCTGAAGCACCTTCATGTCCACGTACTCGTAGCTGAAAATAAATATTAATTATTATTTCAGACGCCAGAAACACCGGAGCAATGGCTGGTTGTAGCAAATGACTATGATACTTTGTGGAATTTTCCACATTGTTTAGGTGCAATCGACGGTAAACATATTTTACTGCAATCACCGATCAACAGTGGCAGTGAATTTTATAATTACAAGGGTTTCTTCAGCATCGTATTACTGGCAGTTGTTGACGCGAAATATAACTTTTTGTATGTAAATATTGGGTGTCAAGGAAGAATATCTGATGGAGGAGTTTTCAACAACTGTGTTTTAAACGAAAAACTAAAAAATAATGCACTAAACCTCCCTCAGCCCACTGCGTTGCCAGCAAGAACAGAAGAAATTCCATTTTACTTCGTTGGCGATGAAGCTTTTGCTCTTTCCCAAAATATGATGAAAGTATATGCAGGATATCATGAACGTGGTTGTAAAGAAAGAATATATAACTACCGACTTTGCAGAGCTCGTAGAGTAGTGGAAAATGTGTTCGGCATATTGTCAGCAGTGATTAGAGTTTTGCGGAAACCAATGTTGTTAGAACCGAAAACCGCGACATCTGTCGTAACAGCAATAACATCTCTCCACAATTTTTTAAGAAAAGGTAATAATGCTCATGTATATACCCCTGCAGGTAGTTTTGACGAAGAATTGAACGGCCAGGTCAGATTAGGAAACTGGAGAGAAGGTAACAATGATATGACTAGTATGTTACCCTTGCAAATAAGACCGCGAAGGGCTACAACATCTGCTCACAATATTCGTAATGAAGTTGCTGAATACTGTATTCAGCAAGGGTCTGTAAGTTGGCAAGAAAATTATGCTTAAAATGGACTTACAGTATCTGTTGTGTCACGAGGTGTATTTCTATCCAGTAGAAATAACATGGATTTGTAAGCGAACCAAGTGCTGTGGTAAACTTCATCTGCACCTGAAATTTAATTTGTAATTAATATTGAATTATTTTAAATAAAAAGAAGCACTATACAGATTAATACCGAGTTTATATTGTTTTCCCCACACTAGCTTGGAAACACCTACTTCCCTCACTAATTTCCACCCCCCCTACTATAACCCGCGTTAAACTTACGTACCTTTTCCAGTACCAGTTGATTGTTTAGTTTTCTGTTTTTCCCTCCTCAATGATGCCAGTAAACTTGTCATTTTCTTTTTACAGGCTCTTTCGCTGTCGAGTAACGAAGCCAATCTATCCCAAGCGTCTTCTTTCTTTAATTTGTTATAATGCTCTGGGTGAGCTGGGTTCCACAACAGTGTTTCTTCTTTGTATTTTTCAATAAAATACAACGTTTTTTCTTTATTCCACTCCATGCTTCTTGAAACTTGATATAATTACGAGAGGAATAACGGGTGATCACTTGCGATGTCCACGTGCGCTCGTGACGACTCGCAACGGCGTACTGACTGAACCGCGTAACAGTCAAAGGATTCGCCAAAAAACCGACAGCCGGGTGGAGCACTCAAAGCGAGCAACAAGCCGCTCGTTGCTCGCTGGTTTCCCCGTAACACGACGTACTGACTGCACGAATGCTCGCGGTGTAACACGTTACATTACGCCCCGTAACGCCGGTCAGTACCCACCTTAAGATTCGGGTATCCGATCTATCTTCAGAGAGAGACAAAAGAAGCGATTCAGCTCAGGCGCACAAGTTCTCAGTAAAATTACCGGAATACCATCAGGGCCACTGGCCTTGTTTACATCTACACTGCGGAGAAATTGAGAACCTCCGTTTACTAGATGTGTATTTCAATCATGGTAGTGCCACAGTTAAGCAAAGTTAGAGGTATCGCACTACCGGGGTCTACATCTACGCGATACTACGTTTAGGTCTAGGTATACGTAAAGACTCCGCAAGTTGAGATGCAAATAAGTTTGCTTTCTCTTCCGCAGTATGAGCCAGACCATTTAGTGTAGGTGACTTTGTCCTTGCCTTTTACTGTCGTCCGGGTGTTTGATCGTGACACATATGAGCTGCGAGACATTGATGGGTCTAATCGAACCTATAAACGTGCCCACGAAAACTTACGTGCAGTACCCGGGGGCTGTGCTACAGTGAGTTGGATGAAGTAGATACTTTCATAATTCATAATGCAGAGGAGGCCGCGACGGCGGCAGACCGTAGTCGTGAGAGTGGAATGGTAATTTTGATGATAAGAGGAATACAATGTCAGTATCTGGTTCACACAATCTGGCTGCCAGTTCTTTTTCTCAGAACATAGTGAGTGGTGGGTGTATAATTATGTGTAAACCCTGTTCTTCCGCCGACAATCGATCTAGCTAGAGCGTAGGACATTGGTGGTGGTGTAGTTGGTTAATTGGGCTGGCCTAAACCGGGTCGATGCCCATGAGCAGATGTGGTCCTACGCGGTGTGTGGTGTAGCTGATTACTGGGCTGGCCTAAACCGGGTCGATGCTCAGGGTCAGACTATGATTTCGCGGTTGGTGGTGCTGTGTGGTGTCCGCTGGGTGGCAGGTGAATGAGTTAAGGAGCTGGCCTATGCGGGTCGATGTTCCGGCTCACTTCACTTGCGGCAGCGTGGGAACGTGCGACGTTCGTTACTGGTTTCTTCGGTGTGTGTGCTGGGTGGCAGGTGGATGGGTTAAGGAGCTTGCCTATATGGGTCAATGTTCCGGCCCACTCCACTTGCGGCAGCATGGGAACGTGCGACGTTCGTTACTGGAGGATGGGACGCTGGCGGGTTGTCTGGTTCACGTCACCATATTGAGATGGTGGCTGGCCCAGTGTGTGTGTGTGTGTAGTTAACGTGGTGGAAACAAAGATCGATATCTACTTAAACAGGTGACGTAACTAGGTAGATGGTCAGGGTTGGACGAGCGGGCCCAAATGGGCACTACAGTTGTGTTTGGTCTTTGCAGGTAATCCGGGATGTGAGCAGTCGCACGAGGACGTGCGAATGTCAGTCTGGCCGTGACGGCGCGTTTGAATATTGAGAGTAAACAGCAGTGGCAACTGTCAGCTGTCAACGTCACCGAGGTGGAACTGTCATTGCAGTTTACTCTGACGCAACACCGAGCGCTAGTGGAGCGGCGAGAGGCCGGCGGCCGCCATTCGATAACTTGACGGCAATCGGTTTGCATCGGACCGCGTGCTACGTGTTTGGTGGAGTGTCATCTAATATTGGACTGATCAATGATTGGACTGTTTGATTCAAGACCCATTTTGTGCCAAGGATTGGAATCTGATTGGAATTACTGCGCATAACATATCGTTGCGTTATTATTCTCCTCGCCCGACTACTCACGCCTACGCCGCAATCAAACATGGATACTTCTGATGAAAACATAGATACTTCTGATGATATGGACGCCTCTCATGTCCCTTGCTTAAGTCACAAAAAATGTTGTGCGCTCAAAAATGCTATATGTATATATAAAAATGCTATATATGTATATATAGCATTTTTGAGCGCACAACATTTTTTGTGACTTAAGCAATTATAAAAATGTTCGCTATTACAGTATGTTGTATATAATGAATGAAAGTTAGGACAGCCTTTATCTTCAACGTCGATCAAAGTACAATTGTCACATAACTCCTTCAACCATGTTTGTTTTTCAAGACCCTTCATAATTATTGTTTTATTCTCCAAAAGTTGTTTTATTATTCTTTTGAATTCTCTATAGTCAATATGTCCTTCCCTCCAGGTAATACCTCTGTTGCGTTCAATCCAACCAATTCTTCTTTTTTCTTCCGTTGATAGTTTTGCATATGGGTATGGTGGTTTTATTAAAAAAACCTGAGTAAATTTTAAGGTTGAGATAGCAAGCTCTTTTAATATAAACTGGTTAAGCGAATTTTTTAAACCTTGTACATCGACAAAAACTGATGAATCCATGATATTTTTCGAACTATGTTTGTTAACGGTTTATATTCCACTAAGCAATCATTCAAAATAAGGCAATATGCTGAAGTATGATCAGGTATCTCTTTATCACTCTCTAATTCAAGGCGAATATTTATTACTGGTCCAGTTTTTATGTTGTCGTTTTGTCGGGAGCAATCTATTACAAACAATGGTGCTATATCTTTAAACTCTTGGGCACTGAGCAGACAGCTAGATCTACGTCCATAGTAAGACTGTTGAAAATTTACATATTGTTCATATATTAAAGCAAAATTGTGTTTTGTAAAGTTGGTATTATAACTTTCATAAGGGTAATAAGTAGAATTCAAAAAAACTTTAACGTCACGTATGTCGCAGTGATCAAATTGGGACATATCTTTAAACCCATTATTTTTTCTATTAGTCTGCAACGCTAAAATAACATACCTAGGTTTTTCGATTTGTGATGAAGTTTTAATTGACCATGTATGTTTTGTGGTCTTAGGCAACATAGGGTACTCATAAAGATCCCAGTTTCTGAAAGCTAACTGAATAGGTCTATCTTTTTCTAAAAGCTTGAGTAAATTTATTTTTTCTCTATCTGACACTTTAACATGGGGCACTCGCCAAATCAGTTTGTGAATATCAACACTTAGCATTATCTCTCCCGCATTAAGTTTCAATGCATTAAGGTCAGTATTGCTCCGCAATAAAACGAGCTCATGTTTACAATTAACAATAACCTTGTTATAATCTTCTGCAAATCCCAAAATGTTCCTGAGAGGTACTGACGCCGCAAAATGACCTCCGATGTTGTTTTTGGTTCCATGTATATCCCAACCCCATACTTTTGATATTTTTGATTCTGTATCATTCATTGATAGCAACGATTTCATAGTTGTAGTTATGCCTGCATTTTTTACTTTATCTATTTCAACACCATTCAGTTCGTATCGTATGTCTTGAAACAGATACATTAAGGGATTATTTGTAAACTGTACGATAGGTACTGGTTCTTTGTTGTTATCATTTTTAACAACATTGATAACAGCCTCTACATACAAAGTACTTGCACATGGTAGTAAGTATAGGTCTTGTTGATTTATCGGAATTCTGATTTCATCATTCCTGTTGAAACTTGTAATATACGGCTTGTATGAATGAAACTCAATACTCTCGATAGAGTTATCATACGCAGGTGAATTTGTGATATTTAAGACATTCATTTTATAAGTCCAATTGATTTCAGAAATTGTCTATTGCCAGTCGATAGTTTATTTTTTTTATTTCGAGTATGTGTTATCTTTCTGATCGCTTGATTCTAGTCTCCTGAGTGCATAAAGTTGTATATTTATTGTAATCGATCATATTTTCTTAGATGCAAATATAACTGTATTTCTTCACCGCGAAAATTTACTAAATTGTTATTTATATCTAATATTCTTACATTTATATTATTAACGGTATTTCTGTTTACAGGAAAATATATCGTATTTTTTGGTATTTCTATAATTCTGTAACCTGGTGGTACATTAGGAGCAAATTCATGTATAATATGACTTGGTTTCCCGTTAATATACGAGCCACTAATGATATCACATTCGACCCTCACCACAGTTGTTGATAGAATGTTCACTGGAAGGGGCGATTCGTGTAATATATTACTTTTAAGAACCACTTTACTAAAACCTAGTAAAGCTCCAATTGAGTTAGGTTTTTCAAAGTGAAGTTCTTTATTGCAGAATATAGATGTTTTAAGTGTATTATTATTACAATATAATTTAAAGACGCAGTTTTTCACTTTAGATTGTAAATAGTCGCAGATATCTTGAAGTTCGTAAGCCCCTTCAGGAATTTCAACAGTTTCATTAACATCATAATACAGTTTATTGTTATTTTGTGTTACATTGGGTGTGGAATTAAAAGTAGAGAAATGTAAAAGAGCACACTCGTAGTTGCCATTAAGGTCCAAAGGAGGTGTATATATTGTAGATAATAGCGAACTATTCCCAGTAATGGACAGTGTGACAGACATTGTAGAAATGATTACCAATAAAACGCTTCTTTAATTATATAGCATCTTTATTCCAAAAATTATGTAAAAATTGTAGACATAAATGACCACATACAATAGTATCAAAGTTTTGAAAACGAGGATAGTTGTAATTCAGGTCTATTTTACCTAAATATTTTACTAATTCTTTCGGTGGTTTTAAATCACCGAAGCTATCAAAATATTCACAATATCTATTTATTTTTGCATAGGCTACCCAGTGTGTCCCACTACTTATATAATCGTCCAAGTTAACAATACCACACTCCACTGCCTTTGGTTTAGCTGGCAATCTATCTCTCATGTAAACTCCGCGGAAGTATGGTATTCTTTCAGCGTATTTGACAATGTCAAGATTTGTCAAAGCACGGTGAGGTAGCCGGTGAATTAGTTTTTTGTATGTTTTATCATTAACCCCTCACCTGTTTTGTATGGCTTAATGTATAGACCTTTCCCTATAGCTATGGCTTCCATAGTTTTGTTGTGGCGTTCCGATTCTTGTAAGTTATCTCTTGCATTTTCAAAATCGTTTATAGTTTTTGCTACACCAGCTGCACCACCAGCCAAAGCGCCTAGTGCAGATAAACCGGCAAAAATTGGTATCAAAGGTAAAATTCCTCCTGTTTTAGGCATTGGTATAATTCTTGGTAGTCGCACATGAGATTTTTTAGGTATAAGTTTCTTGGCAACTTCATAAGCATATTTGATAGCAGTTTTATTATTTTTGTGCTTTATTTTTTTATTTGAGACCCTATGTTAGATACTATGCTTCTAAATTTCTTAATTCCTGTGCCAGTTCTGAGCTTTGTTTTCATAATTTTGCTGACCAACCATGACGCTATTTTTTCTCCTTTCCCAGTGTCTTTGGAATTTAATCTGTTTTTAGCCATTTTCAATAACTCTAAATCTGCTCTATGACGATCGCTTAAATTATTAGAATTAGAGTATGCAATATCGTGATATTTACAAGCTTCATCCAATTTATTGATTCCTTTGTCACCTCTCTGTAATCTTTCTTTTAATTTTGTACCCGGTCCACAATAATTATATCCTGGTAGGTAAAGCTCGAACGGTATATTATTTATTAAGTTATTAACAAATCCTCCCCCTTGCATTTCTAAATAAACAATGAATATCGTGTTTCATTACTATGATTTATATTATGATAGAAGTTTTATCAACCCAACTATTTTCATGATGAGGAAGTCCTAACCATTTCACTAAAAGTTTGTTTCCTTTTGTTTTTATAATTTGTTCAATTAAAAATATATCAGGATACTTTGTTTTTTGCAATTCCTCTTCATAGAACGAACCTAATATGTCTTGTTTCCTTTGATCTTGTATATGGTATGTGATTGGGTTTGTTTTATTAACAGTTTTAATTGTAAATATTTCAGTTGACCAGTTAGGTGTGTATCCTTTTGCAAAACTACTCTTATATTTGCTTATTCGAACACAATCACCTTCTCTAAATTTATTTTTTAATAGTTCTTTTCGTTTTTTCTGGAATTTCTTTATATTGTTATTTACGAGTGATTCATTTTGCATATTAATATTAACAGGTTTGAATTTAGTCACGCGATGCTTACTGTTATTATAAGCAATTAAAATGTCTTCCAAACATTTTCCTATCCACTTATAGCTACCTCTATAACTGAAACTTTTGTAAAATTTATTCTTTAATGTTCTTATCAATCTTTCTAATATGGATGCTTTTTTAGTTGAATAAGATGAATAATGGTTTATTTTTAACAAACGCATCTGTCTTTGAAACACGTCATTATAAAATTCTGTGCCCATATCAGTTTGCAAGTTTTGTGGTATACGACCACTACTTTTGGTGACAAAGTTGAATGCATCTGTTACTTCATTTTTTGATTTAGTTTTTAATGATACTGCCCAAGCATATTTCGTAAAGCAATCAATAACAACTAAAATAAAATTGAACCCATCATTGTATTTTTTTAGAGACTTAAAATCAATGAGGTCTGCTTGCCATTAGTCATCAATTCCCTTCAACAAAACAGAACGCCTAGGAAAATTTCTGCGTGCTGATTTGTGAATTTCATTTACCACTTGCTCTTTGGACATTCTGTGGTTTCTTAATCAACTGGTCAACGTACTCTTTAGTAGTAGTTCAGTGTTCCCCTGAGACCTCATTGTTGTGTTGTTGAATTGACAAAATAGTTTCACTGATATAATTTATTTATGTAATTGTTTTTTTAAATTGAGATATGTAGATGATTATTGTATTGATTTGATTTTTTAATTTTTAATTGATATGAATGTTATTGATTGTATTTATTCTTAACTACTTAATTTATGTTGTTGAGTGAATTTTAATGTTTTTAAATTGAAAGTGAAATATTGTAAGATTTATATGACCTGTAACTAATTGTTATTAGTAAAAAAGTATGAGTATAAGTATGAGTATGAGTACAAAATTTTTTTTCAAACTGCTTAAAATTGATTCGTACATCTTCTTTTATTGCATTTACTAATGTTGTTATTTCGTCAGATATTCTTTTATCCACATACTTTTTGCTCACAGCATCTTCAGGTTTCACAGGATCTTTTATTCCGGTTAATGAAGAAAATTGTAAATCAAAATCTCCTGCTGCAGTTTTAACCAAATAATTTTCTGAGTTAACCAGTAAATCGGATAAGCGTAATCTTTTATGGACATGATGTCCAAATTTATCGATATTCATTTTGATAACTCTTTGTCGCTAGAGGTCGAATTCTTGAATAAAATATATCTAATTATGTTCTTTAATTTATAATGCCGCTCTCACGTAACTCTTCTATAATTGAAATAATTTCATTATCAAGTCCTGTGTTGCCAGCATCTTTGGAGGCTATCAGCAACTTTAGTCTATCTACAAGCTCATTAGGATTATCCCAATAGGCATAATCAGTATTTTTGAAATATTTTTTTTAATCATTAATCCTTCTCCTTCTGTTAGATCATCAGAATTGTCATCTAATGATGATGCAGAAGATTTAGGTTGATCACGTGTCTTAAAAAGGGGCTTGATGATTTGCAAATACTTCAGACCCTTATTGGACTTTATTGGTTTACTGGGATCAAAATCACGTCGATGAGCATTTGTTTCTTTTAACATAATTTTGTAGTTTTGACAGTCATTATTTGTGATTAAATTTATTTGAGGAATCTTATTAAATAGTTGTTCCATAAGTCCTGGTGTTTTTTTATAGGTACGACCAGCTATGCATATATTTTTTTCATTAATTACAACACGCGAAGTACCCATCATTAGTCTACCTAGTTCTCTTCTAACTCCAAATGGAACATCATCGAACACTTCTGAAGTTAGAGACCAAGATGAACAATCCTTGAGAGAACTTAAGGTTGAGTCGTCCGTTAGGACCGATGCTTCGTCGATATTTATTTTTCTAGTTTTGTCGCCATTTAAAAAATTGTCCTCGGCATTATTGATTTCTTCATCAGACGAATCTTGTGCAGAAATGATATCAGAATTTCTTTGAAGTGTTTTATTTAAATAAGCAGGATAACCGGAGTAAAAAATTCATCCTTCATTGTGGGAGATTCAATCACCGTATCTGAATTAGATTTCGAAGTTTTGAATTGTTGATTTTCTTTGATAATAGTATTACTAAGTGGATCTGTAATAGGTTTGAAAACAGTCCCTAACATATTTTCATTATAAGATTCCATAAGACGCATGTCTTTTATTTTCTTTTTAACAGCATCTGCAACTTGAACAACTTTTGCTTTTAATTCAGTCTCCATTATAGTTTCACGTTATTTGTCTAACGAAACAAAAATTAAAATGAAACTATGCGATCATGGGAACCTTTTTATATTTGTTTGTTATTCAAACTTTACAAACGTGTCAAAGTTCATTCTATAGCAGCCATTGTTTTTTGAACAATCGTTGTTGATAATAACATAGTTGTAGGGTTTACACCATATTTTTGAACACATTTCTCGAAATTCTATCCACGTCATATCGGTATTGACATGTTCATCATAAATATGATGCAAATTTATATAATCTTGTTTAAATAATATTAAAAGGTTTGTATTATCTCTGACAAGCTGTTTAGGAATTTTGCTGTAAGTTTGATTCAAATAGAAACAGTCTATGTTTTTATGTCTACCCAAAGCAAAATAGTCCCTCATATTAGATTGGTTTTCACAAGCAACATCGTCAAATATAATTACTGAATCACATTTTGCATCATGCGGACTCATTATAAGTTCACCAGCACTGAATTTTTCAAACGATACATCCGGTACTAGATTGAGTACTTTTTCAAAAACAAATATTTAGGTTGGTATAATGTTTTAGAATACACATAAACGTTCCTAAAACGTAAACCGCTTTCATGTAATAAGAGACCTATTACAACGTTCGTTTTCCCGCAATTCGAAGGACCACAAACTATACATCTGATTGTATTAGGCAGAAGATCCCATGTAGGTTTTCAGATGTTTTTGATTCCGGACATATTTCGTCTAAATGCAACTTCTGAGATTGCTGTATGAATTTCATTTTAAAAGTAGTGGTTATCCGGAATTCCTTCGACAAAATGGCATAAATTCGTGATTTTATTTCTTATATACAGTACACACCGGCTCGGCACTAGGTGAGTTGCTTTTCTTTCCAATTGGTTATTGGGATTGGAATGAACGCAGTGAGGACAACATGATATCTTTGTGACGATAATATTAGTACAATAGCCTGGGGGCAATATAAAATTAAATGAAAAAACTTGTTATATAATTGTAAAAAAAACATATTTTATTTCCCAAATTATCCTCCTCCTCCTTCTCATAACTCGTTAACATAATAGGAACACTTTTTAGGATAGAAATACATGTAAATGAAAGGACACTGACTAAAGTAACGAAGATGTAGCATCCAAGGATTGTCATTTTCTTCCCAGTCCTCTAGACTTCCACCACAATAGAAACACATAGTTATATCTTCATCACCGGTGTAAAAGAATCCTGCATCCGCAAGTTGACTTGGTTTTTGATGTTTGTCCTTGGGCCAATCAATAAAAGTACAGTACAGATACGCGCTTTTCTTGAAGTAAAGTATGGAAACTGAGGATAGCTTTTATACTCGTTCAACATTTTTTAACTGTTCGCTTTTTATTAGCTTTGAAACATATAAAACGTGCACTCTGACGGAGAATTCAATTTTAACTAATATAATTTAAAACTAACTCTTAAACTCACTTCTCTTATTCCGGGGCTCAGAACAGTGGACAGAGATAGTCTGTCGTTGTTGGGTGCGCCCATTTTGTTGGAGGGAGTCGATGAGTGCATCCGTTCGAAGGCATCCGCCTTGAGATCTCTGGTGGATCATCTCAAGTGTCTTCCAGCTCACGTCGCGCTAACTATTTTGCGGTGTTGCTTCGCATTACTCAAAGCGACTTACGTCTTGAGAACGGCGCCCACGTGGAAGTTTCCAGAGGCGGTTGCCAGCTTTGATGATGGTCTCAAACACGTGCTTGAGGACGTCCTGAATGTGCGCTCGAGTGACCAGCAGTGGTTTCAGGCAAGCGCGCCGGTTCGGTTCGGAGGCTTAGGAGTGCGTCGTCTTCAAGAGGCAGGACCCATTGCATTTTTGGCTTCATCGTGTGGGGTCGTGGAGCTTGTCACTCGTATTTTGTCGCATAATGGTGACTTGATCCGCATCCCATACGCTACTGAGGCCTTGGATGTTTGGTCCACTCTGTGCGATGGTGCTGTTCCTCCTGAGAAACCTGGCCAACAGAGATGCTGGGACGATGCATTGTACAAGACTCTAACATTATCTCTGCAAAGGGACAGCTCGGGGGTCGATCTTGCTCGGTTGACCGCAGTTACTAGGCCCGAATCTGGCGCTTGGCTTCACGCCTTACCCTCGCCGCACATGGGCACGCTCTTGGACAACAACTCTTTAAGAGTGGCTGTCGCTCTTCGTCTCGGCTGCAACGTCTGTGAGCCACACTTCTGCATTTGCGGGGCGAGAGTGGAAGCGGATGGCTATCACGGCCTAAGCTGCACGCGTAGCGCCGAGCGAAGACCACGCCATCATAGTATTAATAGTCTAATACAGCGTGCCTTGGTGTCAGCCGAGGTCCCGAGTGTTTTGGAGCCCCCCGGGTTGTCCCGGACGGACGGCAAGCGGCCGGATGGTCTTACGCTGATTCCCTGGCAAAAAGGGCGTTGCCTCGTGTGGGATGCAACTTGCGTAAGTACATTTGCATCCTGCCACCTCCCTGCTACTCAGCAATTGGCTGGTGCAGGAGCAGAGGCAGCTGCCCGAGGCAAACACCTTAAATATGCCGGTCTGGAATCAGCTTATGACTTTGTCCCGTTCGCGGTTGAGACAGCTGGTCCGTGGTGCTCCGAAGCTCTCAAATTCGTACGGGATCTAGGACGGCGGCTAAGGGATAATGGTAGGGATCCACGCTCTGGCTCATATCTGGCGCAGCATATTTCTTTGGCGATCCAGCGTGGTAATGCCGCCAGTATAATGGGTACTTTTGGCCAGGGCACCATTAGGGGTGGCCTGTTTGATTAAGTTGTTTTTGACATGTAAATTGATTATTATTTACTTAACATATTTTAGAATTGAGTTTAAATAAATACCCATTTAATACTCACAGTAAATTAATACACAATGATTTAATGCACCTCCCTTATCTATAACCATAATTTGTCTGTCGTCATTTGTTTTATATTTTACTGCATAGTTTGGAATCGCGCTCCAGATGGTGATTGGTATGATTGAACGCTAGTCGGTGCAGTGATAAATGAAGGATTAACTTTGATTTGGGTTTGCTTTAAATGTGTTGTGAGGGAACAATCATCTCTAGGTGTCAAAAATTTGACACGAGCAAACGGCCTAGAGATTGATTCATCCCCTGAACAATCGGCCACAACACAGTAAAGACATCCCAACTTTGTGAGAAAATTTTCAACAACTATCTATAAATTGATTCGGCTGTTGAAATGTTTTCTGAGCAACCAGCCACATTGAATAGTCAATGTAATCTTTCACAAAACTGTGCTGATTTGAGTTTACTTAGGAAAAATATGTGTTGTGAAGGAATATCATCTCTAGGTGCCAAATATTTGACACGAGCAAACGGTCTGGAGACTGATTAATTCCTTGAGCAATCTACAGTGTTTTTCAAAAAATCGAAAAAAGTCATTGGGAATTCTAAATCCAAATGTTATTGGGCATTCTAAATCACTTTGATTTAGAATGCCCAATAACCACCTACTATGGTTCCACCTTTCAAGAAATGTTTGTTTTTGAGAATAGCGATTTTTTGGCCTAACGTTGACAGCGTTACTATTATAGGTCTTATTTTGTCGTCTGCTTTTTTACCAATTCTTCGTATAATTTCTAAATCATTTTTCTGGCATTGTATTTTTATTTATTTATTAATAATACCCAAAATTTTGGATTCTAGCGCTTCATAGGATTTTTCACCTTCTTCTACACCAAATAATATGATGTTCCTGCAGCGTATATGTTTTTCTATCTCCAAAATGCGTTGATTGTTTTTGATTTCATTCGACTTAATTTTTTCTATTTCTTCACATATGTGGCCAAGGCGCTGGTCAATATGATTAATTATATTTGTTGTGATACTTGTTTCCATTTTTTGCAGAGACTTTTCAGAGTCTTTAGCAATATCCATTCTTAGTTCTTTTAATACTTTTTCAATATTATCCATTTGTGCTGCCCTCTATTAAAACTCTTGCGTACCAGTAAACGACGCTTTAACGTATCGGTTCAATCCCTTGGTTCAAACTTCAATAAGTTGAGTACTTTTCGATAGATGGCGCTGTTGCTATATTCTGTTTCCTCGAATTACGTTACAGTGTTTTGGTGCATTCTTCAATAAATGTTAGTGAGTGAGATCGACATTTAGTTACCTGTTATTTAGATAGATGGCGCTCTTTAACCTTTTCTTTTTAACGAGACGTTTATATTGGGAAATATGAAATTTTTAGGTTATTTTCTCACAATTTTTCCAAAAACTACTATTTTCGCCGTTGCAATTAGTCACTTGTGTTTTGAAGGGTTGTTTTTGTCCAATTTTAGTTCTAGATAACAAATTAACTTGCAATATAATGTCCAAATTGCATTTGCTTTGTTCACACTATAACTTGTATTTTTACACTTTTCAGTTTTATTAATCACTGTTTTGACTTATACTAGTCAAGTATTTCACAATCGCCGAGAGATAGAACACTTTCTCAAGATAAAACCTTGTTTAATTTGATTGATTTTAATTTTTAAAAGCGGAGTGACGTTTACTTTGTGTTTACTTCACTGCGCCCTCTAGCGGGCGGGCTTTTTAGGGTTACGGAACCCTAAAGGTAAAAAGGGGACCCTATTATTGATGGATGCGAGTGCTAAAACTGATACTAATGTTTCACTTAATCACATTCTGCACACTGGTGTTAATTTGCAAAATAATTTGTTTTTAATATTACTTGACTTTCGCTTATTTGAAATCGCATTCACAGCTGATTTGAAACAAATGTTTTTGCAAATACTAGTATCCGAGGAACATACTTTCGCGGCTCATTTTATGTTTTCTATCTATTATCTATCTATTCTATTCAGCCTAATCCACCCACTGCTGAGTATAGGCCTTCTCTCTCTCGCCATTTTTTCCGGTCCTGTGCTAGCCTGATCCATTGCCTCCCGACATTACGACGTGTATACAAAGTCCTAAATAAAAAGAAGTGAATAATGCTTCGAAGATCACCTTAGTTCAGTAGCGGCTTCCGATATTATGGTGTTAAGAAATAATTACTCTCGGTCACGCCCATTCTGATTGGTTTTCGTAAGCGATCATAAATCTACATTGAACCCTGAACATGTACAATCGTGAGGTCGTGGGTTGGAATCCCGGTCCCGCACCAATGAATTCCTTGGAACTTATGTACGGAATTTCACACCTCTGACTTTTCGGTGAAGGAAAATATCGTGAGGCAACCTGCATACATCCGTAGAAGAAATTCAATGGCGAATGTGAATCTACCAACCCGCACTGGGTCATAACAGTTCCTTCGCTCAACTAGTTGATCCAGGCAGTTGAGCCACGGGGGATAAACGATTTTGTTGGCTAAGTTTCAGATCAATACTTTCAACAATCATTTGCTCGAGCATCTTTTCACGTCAATGCATTGTTCGCCTTCGAATTCAACACTAGAGAAAATAAAAAAGTAAAACAGCTGACAGGCGCTGGGGTATACTCGTATGTTGTACACCACCAATGTAACGTTATACCAAAAATTCAGCTTTTAGAAAGTGTCTACTTGCATTTTTTGTGCTTACCTTCCGGGCTATCAACCAAATAATCGAAACAAACACGAATGTATACGAGTATGACGCCATGTATAGCCAAAAGACATTCTAATTTAGATAGGTATAGGCTATACCTGATTTGCATTCTACTTTGCTGTGACGAATGCTGCTATTGTTACATTCATGCGTACATAATCAAATAGGCAAGCGAATAGGTATGTAAGATGAAAGTAGGAAAGACTAATAAAAATATCGAGTACTTCCACTCTGCCCCACCAAAGCGCCCCACTGGTGGGGCAGATTCCACTGCTTCATTTTTTCGAGTGGAAACTGCCCCACTCGTCTCATCTTGGTGGGGCAGATTCCACTCACTTTTTAGACCAGTGGAATCTGCCCCACCAGGGGCGTCGCGCGATTTTAAATTAAATTGGTAGTGCCATGAAGTGAAAAAATTTGACTGCAAAATTTTAATCATTATAACGCCCCACCAAAAGAACAGATAAGTGAAGACATTGAATGCAAAATATTAAGAAGATTTTAAACTAAAAGCACAATTATCTGAAGTAAAAAATTACGGATTGTATGTAGTTATAGTATTTATATCGCAATTTTTTTCTTATACTTTAGTCATCGTAAAGTATAAGGAAATTATAAATTGAATATTATGAATCAATTCATAATAATCCATTAATTGTAATGATCTTTAATAATCTATTCTAGATTTTAATCTCAGTCAGTAAGTTACTTCACCCTTTATGGCGCAAGAGCGTTAATTTTTGTATTTTCTTTAATATGTTATGCTACGTGGTGTATAAGCAAAAGGAAAAATAATAAAAAATCCTATGTGAAGTAAAGTATTTTTTTACTAGGTATATTTTTTAACATGGTGTAGAAATACAAAACTGCATAAATCTACATCATTTTTTAAAAAGCTTCATAGTTATGAGAAATGAAACATTTTGAACTGTGAAAATGTATTATATGCTTATTTTAGATTTCACAGATCGTTTGCGTGTAGCTCTTGCAGCCAGGAAATTTTATTCTGGCTTGTTTGCCGAGCTAGATAGGCTAGTGGCCAGTCTGGTCTAGTTTGACATCCTTGATTGGAAGGTTCAAGCTGGACCTTTTGTCTTTTTCAGCTGAATAGCACTTTCTAGGTCAGAGGTACTCTTCATTTGGTTTGCAGTTTTATATTAGCATAAAGTTTCAGCTAAAATAAGTTTGAAGTCTGTCGAATTCAGACTTTTGCTAGGTTCTCCGGTTTCAGCATTTATTTTTCTGTAGAGAAACTAGCTGTACCCATACTATATACCCCCGCTTGTTTTGTAGCTTGATTTTATAGCGACAGCCTGGAAGATCAAATCCTCCTTTATAGCGATTATAATGGGCTACAGCAAAAAATCGTTCTATTGTAGTATATTTTTTTTGTTATTAGTCAAATCTTCTCACTTCAGAAGTCGGGGTTATTCCAGCAAAATTGGATGCAATTTATAATTTTACTGTCTCTTCAGGTTGTAACAGCGATATCAATGCCATTGTAGTTACTAACTTGTTCCTCAGATGTGCCCCGTAGTTGCTTCTTCAAACGTTTGTCATCCGATAATATGCAGTTCAGTATACGATTTCCTGATATACTTGTGATAGTTCCCAAAGCCAGGATGCTGCGGTTTGCCAAATACGTAAATTTAAAAAACTGTTACATCTTGACAGAAAGAAATTTCTACAGTCGGTATTAAAATTAATTATCTATTACTTAGCTTAATAATTACTCATGATCAATTATTGAGTGATTTTTATGAATTATTCAATGATGTCATAAGCTTGGTATTATTTTTAACTATTGAAACAGATAGCGCGCAGCATAAAGCCCGTTCAGGTAAGTGTAAATTGATTACAATAACAATTATAATAAATGAATTATTATGAATTGAATGATAATATTCAATCTATAATTTTCTTTTACTTTACTGACTTCGAAAATATTTGCGACATAAACTATACCTACAAACAATCCATATTTTTTTACTTCAAATAATTGTGCTTTTAGTTTACAATCTTCTTAATATTTTGCATTCAATGTCTTCACTTATCTGTTCTTTTGGTGGGGCGTTATAATGATTAAAAATTTTGCAGTCAAATTTCACACTTCATGGCACTATCAATTTTATTTAAAATCGCGCGACACCCCTGGTGGGGCAGATTCCACTGGTCTAAAAAGTGAGAAGAATCTGCCCCACCAAGACGGGACGAGTGGGGCAAATTCCACTCCAAAAAATGAAGAAGTGGAATCTGCCCCACCAGTGGGGCGCTTTGGTGGGGCAGAGTGGAAGTACTCAAAATATCATCATACAGAGTTTATAAACAATTGTTGCTCAGTGAACACGTGGCTTTCCATTAGTTTTTTTCTTAACGATTTCGGAGCTAGTCCCATGGAAAAAATAAAAGTTAATTAAACACAAGACAGCCTAGTTGCTTGAGCATAACTACTACGAAGTTGCTAATAAATTCGCAGCCACCGCAGGAATATTCAGTCAGTAGGATTTCTAAGCCAGTGGACGAACACGCACAATACACTGTCCGTCTGGTAATACCACGTACTCCGTCGGCTCATGCACATGTGTTCCAGTTATCTTCACCACTTCACTATTGTTCAAGCTCAAATGCAGACGAGCGCTGCAAGCGGTGTGAGTACATCTCCAAGTCAGGTTTTATTTATTGCTTTATAATCTCAAAATTTGACTTTTATCTTTTAAAAACTTGTATTGTAGATAAACAGTATCGGACGACACGATCATCTTGATTAAACCCAACTTGTACAAGCGAAGAACTAATTAAGAGTTCAAAATTAAATTTTTATTGCATTTAAAAAAAATCAGGATTTAATTAGTCCTATAAGTAACCCATTGCTTATTTCCCATCCTTACATAGTATAAAATAAAGTCGCTATTTTCGTTTGTTTGTTTGTCTGTATGCTTAAATCTTTAAAACTACGCAACGGATTTTGATGCGTCCGACTCGTACTTGGCCGATTATTACATATATACTTTAAGTATTTTAGCTTAGAGATTACTATAGCTTTATAACTATAGTAAGCTTTATTAAAGGTAAAGATAGGTTTATATCCTTACATAGTATAAAATAAAGTCGCTATTTTCGTTTGTTTGTTTGTTTGTCTGTATGCTTAAATCTTTAAAACTACGCAACGGATTTTGATGCGGTTTTTTTTTAATGGATAGAGTGATTTAAGAGGAAGGTTTATATGTATAATACACCTGTGCGAAGCCGGGGCGGGTCGTCTAGTGCTATATAAACTTACTTGCATTTAGTAATTATTAACAACATTTTACCTTCTCTCCTCTCTTTTGCGTATAATGACACTCAGGGACATGTTCGTCCCTGGCGGTGCAGGCGCGGGAACAGAACGGCCACCCGCACTTGTCGCAGGTCACCGTCTTACCCTCCTCCAGCAGGTTGTAGCAACCCAGGCACACCGGCGGAGTTACCTGAAACGTTGTTAAGGATTATTCAAACAGAATGTACTGATCCGGATTGTTGTAATTCAGTTTTAACAACTTTTTACAATGGGCCAATCTTTAATTCAAGAAATGACTATAGGTATGAAAGTATTTAATTAAATAATATAGTTCTCGTATTTTTGTATCCCTTTATCATCCTACTGTCAATCATAGGTCTCTCGTTATATCTCGAGAAAGTAAATGTAATTCTGCAATCTATTACATTAGTTAAAAACAAAAGAGCCCTCTACCCCCAAATATCTTAGGATAAATGAATATATTTGACACAATACGTCATAACAGGCAAGTCCTAATAAAAGCATTTAAAAAAAAATATATTAGCATTTTTCAATTTTCAGACTTTGACCCCTGATCTGCTGATATTGCCGCGTGACTTTTGTGTCTAGATTTCAGTCATTATTCTAGAACTAATCAGATTCTATTCAAAACCAAGGAGTTCCGTCTGATTTCAATAATTCATTTTTTATTGGAAAGAGTATTAATAAAGAGTATAAATTTTGTTGGAATTGGCTGAGCCATTTTTGATAAATCAATAATAATGTGAAAAATGCTACATATATCTGTGCGAAATATTTGCAGGATTATAGTATACTATGAAGCAGACTAAATTTATATAACATCTTATTACGTTAGTACGTGGCATATTCTTCGATGGACGGAAGGCTGTTGAGCATAATCTCTCATATTGTCGCTGTTTCTTATGCCTTGGAGTCCGTTTTGTAACTAGCTGTTGGCGGTATAATACGGGCCGTATCTCCAGTTATCGACACGATATCTGTTATTATACCCTTGGGCCGCGGTGATGAGCACGTTTGTTGGCGGGCGGGTGTGCCCCGGCGCGAGTCTCTCTGGTTCCCGTGCATACCTATATTTTGCCTTTTGCGCAGCGTTCTGCGCCTAACTTACCATCCGCCGACTTTTGTGGCGCGGATTATACTTAGGTTCATGATATCACCGAGTTTCGCGTGGACGTAGTCAAAAAGCACGGAGTATAGAACTGGAGGGAGGGCTTCTCACAGCGGGCGGACCCCGAAGCAGAGGGATTCTGCAGACGTGTTCGAGATATGTAGATTCGGAGAATCCACAACTTTCCCTCGCTATGGCCGCACACTTATTATGTCATTCGGACTGGCGACGCTAAGCGTTCACTGCATTGTCACACGATATACATATGTGTGAAAAATTTCGGCTCAATCGGATACCGGGAAGTTGGTTAAATCTAGACACGCGGCAGCGTGTCCAGCCAAAGTGTTCAAAGAAAAATGGCGACGCAGCGGCCGTGTGTAATATTAATGAGAGATTTACTTGATGACAATAAATATCATCTTATCTTATTATCTTATGGAAGCCCTTAATACATTTTAATTTAATTACTTATTTTTGAAGGTAATATTTATAACTTATTAATAATTATTTTGTTCTATAAGAGAGAGACGTTTTTCCCTCATGGACCTCTATAACTGAGAGTACTACTTGTCTGAACCTCTATAAGTGAGAGTTGAGGGTAATGAAACATCTGCACTTTATGACCTATTCTTAAATTTCTTGGAACTAACTATCAGGTGTCGGCATGGAGATCGTGCTTACGTTACTTAATACAAAATTCGCGAAATATTGATCCTTCTAACGTAATTGGAAATGATCCGAAACTGAAATGAGCTAAACGAAAGCGTCCCTCAGATTTCTGCAGCCTAGCACTCAACACATCATAGAGGTTATTTTTTTTTACCCAGGACAAACATTTTAACATAAGATATTTCCACTGAGTTCTTTTTGCCTCTTCATTATATCAAACTGTATGTAGAGTGGTAATCGACTATATTTCTTTATCATTTTATGTTCATGACATTCATGATCCAAACGCTTTTTATGATACCACTTTGATAACATCGACTTGGCATTTTTTCTCTTACATTCCATATTGATGTTTGATAACAATAAGCATAATATACCTATACATATACATAAATATACCAGCGTATAAATGTAGCATACCAGCGGTTTATAGGTTAATCTTAAAAGAGTAATAACATATACGTTTAAACCATCAAGCTTTGGTTAAAGCTTGATGGTTTAAACGGACCTGTAAAACGGATGGCTGCTTATTTTGTCGGATCGATATTTTACTGGATCAGGAATACTGTATTCTGTGTGAACTCGCTTATACAACTACATACGCTAACAGCATATACGTTACTTACTTAGTGACTGAAAGGGGATACCTAGAGGTGCAGTCATTCAATTTGTCATAATTTTAACCGCAATACTTATTTTGAGACAACTTATTATTACTGCTGCTGGTTCCCGTAATTACAGCTCCTGGCAAGTTCGGGAACCAGAGGCTTCATTATTTTTTATAAAAGATTTCCCCTGGCAAAAAAAAGGGGGTTATTCTGTACATCAAAACTAACAACTTTTGTTCTGCTACTTTTGTCAAAACTCAAAAATAAATCGGCTGTTCCATACATTTTGTCGAGGGTGAACGATATTTTTCTATGGAACAACAACTTTTTTTTATGAATTAATAAAAGTCGTAGAACAAAAGTTGTTAGTTTTGATGTACAGAATAAGCCCCTAGAAGGATGCTAATTGATTAGAAATAACTCTGTTTAGTTAAAAATAATTTGTAAAATATTATGTTTGTAAATAGACGATTCTAATACGACCTGTTGGTAGCGGCTTGCATCTAAAAGTGTGTTAAAAGGGTTTAATCCGTTTGCCGAACGTGGTGAACAAATCTTTCATGTCATTTGCAATAAGGTGTGGCGAACAGGAGAATGGCCATCAGAGTGGACGCATACGGTATTTACTCCTCTACATAAGAAAGGTTCCACGAAGAAATGTAGCAACTATCGTCTTATTGCTCTAATTTCACATGCTAGCAAGATTTTGCTACATATTCTGAATGAACGGCTGAAGGCGTATCTATCGAAGGAAATTGCACCAGAACAGGCTGGATTTGTCAAAGGGAAGGGAACGCGAGAACAGATCCTAATTGTCCGCCAAATTATTGAGAAGGCTAGAGAATTCAACAAACCAACCTACATTTGCTTCGTTGATTTCTCAAAAGCGTTTGACTCAGTAAAATGGCCAATATTGTGGAAAACCCTTCTTGAAATGGGCGTACCGAAGCATCTCGTACACCTTCTAAGGCGTCTATATGAAGAAGGTACCGCATCGGTACGTACAGATGATGTCCTATCTGGTAATTTTCATCCTAGTGCTGGGGTCCGTCAAGGCTGCATAATATCACCTCTCTTGTTCAATTTATACACTGAAATCATAATGCGCATCACCCTGGAAGATTGGACGGATGGGGTCACTGTTGGAGGCTATAAAATTGCAAACTTGCGGTATGCAGATGACACCACACTTTTTGCAACTAGTGCACCTCATATGGAAGAGCTGCTTCTTAAGATGGAACAAGTGAGCCTTACATTCGGGTTAAAGATTAATCGCAGCAAAACCAAGATGATGATTGTGAACCGAACGAATGACAACTTGCCGGAAGTCACTCAGATGGCAAATTGTGAAGTAGTCCAATCATACACATATCTTGGAGCTTTGATCTCCTGTCAGGGTGGATGTATCGATGAGATCAAGAGGCGTATGGCGATCACTAGAACCGCTATGGACAAAATGAAGAAAATATGGAGGAACAGGAACATCACCAAAACCACGAAGACCAGGCTCGTGCGAACACTAATTTTACCCATATTTTTGTACGCCTCTGAGACATGGACACTGCGAGAAATTGAAAAGAAAAAGGTAGATGCCCTAGAGATGTGGTGCTGGAGAAGAATGTTCGGGGTATCGTGGACTGAATTTCGTACCAACGTATCGATACTACAAGAACTCGGCATCAAGCAGCGTCTATCAGCCATAGTACAGTCTCGCATACTCGCTTACTTCGGACACATCTCAAGGCGAGGTAGTCAGTCCATAGAGCGTCTTGTCGTCCAGGGCAAAGTTGAGGGCCACGTGGAAGGTCGCCCATGAGATGGACCGATCAGATCAAGTCTGCTGTGGGTGGGTCCGTGCATGAATGTACCCGTTTTTTTACATCCCAATCTTAAACTTACTTTCAAAATTGTGAAATAAATAAAAGAATTTTAGCCTTGAAAAAAATATTTAGATATGTACGTTTCTGAGAGGTATGTTTAGGCTTTACGTACATCTAAAATAGATTATGCTTCTAGGGTTAAAATTCAGTTTCATTTTAAAGATCTAACCGAGATTTACCTACCTTGAACCGTCCCAGGCGAGAATTTCGAACTGCAATAAATGCAAACGGATGTATTTGGCAAAAGACAGATACCTATTTATGAACAATAGTTAGAGAGTAATACTTACCATCAAGCAAGATCCGGTATAAAACAAATACCTAGGTAGGTATTACAAGAGCAATGTATCCCAGACACTTACAAAAAACATTACCCTCTTTATTGGAAACTCGGGCAAAATGCACTTAATTTAAAGCAACTTTTATCACTGTTGTCACTAAATATTTTATACTTACTTCTATATGGTTATAGAAATAAGATACACTAAATTATAAGATTGTAGTTGAAATAATACACCTTTTTCCCAAATTTATCGATCTACAAATATTGAAAGTTATTTAAATATATGTTTAAAGTATTATGTAAGTAATACAATACTTTTTGATATAAATGCGCGAGCGCCACCGCCGCGCCGTTCAATTGGTGAGCACTTGCTAGCATGGGCGTATATGAGGGGGGGTCCGAGGGGTCCGGACCCCCCCTTGGCCTATACATTTTCAAATAATTTAGAAGTGTATCCTAGTAAAATAAAGCATGCCAAATATCATCTCTGAAAATGTGACAAATATTGTAGAAAGAACCCTTCTCAGTCAGGTACATCTGCTTTGTTGAGTTGCATACCTTCCCTAAAGTTTTTATACGGCAAATACGCATGGTCTTTTGTTTTCACCGGGTCGGCGGTCAACATGTGCAACAGATTTAATGCAAAAAAGAGAACTTTAACAATGTTAAGTGACAAAAGCAACCCAATTTTATACCCGCGTAATTAATACCCGCGTGTTCATTAGCTTTTTGTGCCATCCCAAAACATTTTATTTTTTTCGGATAGTAAAAGTAGCCGACGACACTCCGATCTTCAAAGTAGGTACGATACACCTACGGTAGGTACGGTAAAAAGTAACCGACGTAGGTACAATGCTTCTGAATTTATAAAATTAGTAAGGGTTCCTGGCAGTTTTGTCACAAAAAATGTTTATGTTTTCGAAAATAGATCGTTAGAAAGTGTTAACCAAAATGGCTTAAAAACGTGAAAACACATTTTTAACCGACTTCCAAAAAGGAGGAGGTTCTATGTTCGTCTCTATGTTTTTTTGTGTATGTATGTTCATTGATAATTTTTCCAATTGTGAACCGAGTCGAAAAATTTCTTTTTTAGTTCTAAAGGGTATACTCCCGGGGTGGTCCCATTTAAATTTTACAGCAATCGGCTGAGCCGTTTTTGAAAATTCAACCATAATTTAAACAATTCGAGCGAAATATTCGAATTTTGTACACGATGGAAGGGGGTTTTATCATTTTTTGCGAAAAATAGTTATAAGAACCGTCTTTGTTTAAAACCCACATTCATTGACAAACGTCAGAAGTAGGTGCTATTTTATGTACCGAAATGTTATAAAATATCGTCCCTTTTTTATTATGGAAAGTATCGTGGTTATCACACATCTTAATATTTTATATCTCGGGATTGCACTCACGTTTATTCAAGTGTGAAGTCAGATCCATTGACATCTAAAATGGGAGTGGCGCAGGGATCATCAGCGTCCAACATCATGTTTTCTCTTCTGCTGAATGATCTGCCGGCCGCCATCACTGCGGCCGAAATATTTATGTATGCTGATGACGTCGCCGCAGTGGTGACGGCGCCCACGGTGGACCTCCTGGAGGGATTAATTGTTCAAAATGAAGCCATCGTTGCTCTCAATACATAGCTGCATTTATCGTCTCAAGGATTGTACTGCATTCAGCATTACAATTTATTGATTACATTTAGAATATATCCCAAACATTGTTTAGTTTTTTACCAGAGATCCCTAGAGAAAATAATCCGTTTCGTCTGATATTAACATAATTACCTAAAAGATATACTTACTATTAAGGCACGAACTGTGAGTACGACGAGGACCACCATCACTTACTTCCTCTCCGAATCCAAAGAGCGGTAGCTGATCTTTCCTTCATTCATAATATCCTGTCCAACTGGATCGATGTAACACTCTGCGTATCGTAAGTAGGTATAATAATACTTCATTATTATTGTTTGTAGCGAATTATGAATGATAATCGATAATAAAAATCGATAATTCGTTTTCTCCAAAAGTTAGCACTAACTGTCAATAAATCATTGAGTTCGTGAGTAATGCATCGGTTTTAATTAACTTATCAGATACATAACATGCAAAATCACGATGGCGTTTGAATAAAATATACATTATTATTCTCTAGAGAATATCGTTACGTTATTATAATAATAAAAAAGGTGAAATACCACTTACTGGTCACTGGTCATTCGTCTCCAGACTGCGCCACTCGATACTCCACGCCGGCCGTGGCAGCTGGACCTTCTTTTATGTTCGTTCCAGATGCTGCAATGGAAACGAAACTCGTGTCGATGTGTGTTGAACTAAACGAGCATTAATGTGCTATCAAAAGCGATGCTCCACTGCGCTCGTGAATTTCAGTATCTAAGATTCAGTGATCTTGATTTATTTAATAAAAACTAAACAAGTGCTCGCTAGTTCTTAAATTCGAATATCCAGCACGTGCACATGTGAACGAGTGCTAATACATAACGCCAGCTCCAATTTCGCGATTCGGCCAGGTTCGGCCCAACTTGTTCCAAGTGCATGTTGAGACGGGCGGCAATGACACGCTCTAAGAGCTTGCCGGCCTCGTCTAACAGCACGATCGGGCTCACAGTCCAGTCGCCATGTTTCACTGCTCGAAGTAACGTATTTCTTTGGTTCGAGGATAGCCGGTTAACGGATGCACTGACTCTAGGATTTTTCTAGGTAGGCCGTTAAAACTTTTTGCTGCCACACACTGGAGAATTATCTATTTGAGAAAAATACTCCGCGATGGCAAAAAGTATTGTTACATTTTACATGCATGAAACCAGTTTCGCAGTTGTTTGTTCTGTCGTTCAATGTGATCAGGGGCCTTATTGTGTAAGCGCTCTGACGTTCGACTTCGCTTTTTCTCCTGCTGGCGCCAGTCACGCCACGAGAGCGGACTCATACTTGACTCAAATATATCGTTGCTCTTTAGAATAATTTACGAACGCTTTACTCATATAGTTTACCATTATTGCGCCGTTAACAAATATACAAAACACAAGCGAATATAAGGCAAAGCTCGTTGCATAAATTAGGAGCTACGTATTGTGCGGGCAAGTGCGGTACCAGTGATTGTGAAGTGACTAGTTGTGTGAATTTCAGTGCCAGTGTGACGTGTTTGTGCGTACCAGTTGTGTCGTGTGTACTGTGATTTTGTGGAATAAAGTGCAAAGTGAACAATCGGCGTTTTAACTACCTCCTCCGGTTTGGTTCGTCGGTCAAAAAATATTAACACACGTATTATTTCTTAATATGTCAATTAAACTTAAATTGTTGAAGATACATACGTATAGGGCGTTAAAGTTCCATGTAACGTCAGGACTGGACTACATAAGTATAGACTTTTGACAGGGAATAGACCCATAGTTCCTACACGTTTATAAAAACGATGAGTTAGAGTATCTAATGATAACTAATAATAAATACAAGTAAACACAACAAGGTGCCAGAAAAATCAGATGTTTATTATGGATACGCGCATTCACTTTTTAAGCAAGAAACGCAGAGATTGGATAAAAACCTAATTTCCGGGTACAAATGAAGTAACTTGACATAGGCCACGTAGAGGAAAACACTTTCACCGTCTCATCTTAGTTTCATAGATTCAAATCTATATAAGGTCTCTGCTAGAATATGGGTGCCAGGTGTGGAGTCCATACATTAAGAAAGATATTGATTGCTTGAAAAGGCACAGAGAAAAGCCACCAGGATACCATAAGCTCTGTGCCACAACTCTGATTCATCCTCCCCATTGAAACAGTGATTATTGCAACAGGAAAAACAATCAATAAATCATGTTTAAACACGATTCTATAGAAAACCACCATAATTTTATTCTTTTAACCCTTAAACTAACGCGAGCTCCTGGTTATGGAACAAAGAGTTTCTTAAAGAGGTGAGGCCCAGGCAGGTCAGTGTCTTAATTGGAAGCTCGCGGCAACAATGCGGCCCGGTCTTTAATTGGGAAGGAATGGAGCGACGGAACCAAATGCAATTTGGAAAGAAAACTTGTAAAGTTTGTTTATTTCGCGATCTGCAATTAATGATGTCCCGCGGAGAAGGACGCGGTGCATCCTTTTAGGGGCTTGTTCTGTACATCAAAATTAACAACTTTTGTTCTAGGACTTTTATGTTGTAGTTTAAAGTTGTTTTTCCACAGAAAAATATCGTTTACCCTCGACAAAATGTATGGAACAGCTGATATGTTTTTTTTTAGTTTTGACAAAAGTCGCAGAACAAAGTTGTTAGTTGTTAGTTATGATGTACACAGTTACAGTTACAGTATAAGCCCCTAAAAGGATACTAATTGATTAGAAATAACCCTGTATACTCAGGCAGGTCAGTAAGCGCTGCTCTAGCAAATGGGCAACCTTAAAAAGCTCCGACTCACCTGATTTTAGCGAACAAGCCCAATGCCACCTCAACATTGCAGTCCATTTGGTCCGCCGTAGTAGAAGCTTGTTTCCATAGGATTTAGCGGGTACTTGCTCTGCTCCTTCGGCCTAGAAATATTGTTCATTTTATGCGATAATAATCCCGTATGAACATTAAACAACTTTGGGTTGAGGAAATTACTAACAAAAGAGATTCAACCATTTTAGAGAAGGTAATATAATAATTTTGATAAAATAAAGGAAATAGCAAGAAAGTGGACCCTGGCATAAACCTTAAGCAGAAAAAAATAATGACAAAAGTATCTGTAAAATATATAAATAAAAACTATAAAAACGCAAGCCTAGCTGCTACACTGCTATCGACCATTATATTACAAGTAGACAACATGAAAGGCGGTTTTGCCATTTTTTGCGAAAATTAATTATTAAAACTTAGTAGCAATGATTACGAATTATTCCAGTCTGTCCCCCGGATCTGTCCCCTGGGGGACAGAACGGAAGAAAAAATTCTAACGACAGTCTTCTAGTACTCCTTCATCAGGGAAAACGCACGCGCCCGGCGACGGACGCCTGCGCACTGAGTAATCTAATCGTAAGTCGTATCCGGTTTTCATATACATTTTAATAATGGAAATGAATTGTTAAAATTAAAGTTTTTGAAAAACTGTCGAAGGTTTTCCTCATAATATGAAAAAAAAGGTTACCTACTTGTACAATGTGGAAAATTGATTTCGATGCTCAAAATAGATCATGATTCTTCCATAAGACAGATCTACCAGTGAGAGGCGATCAGCAATTCTAAGTAAGTATATGAAAATATTCAAGATGCTGCAGCTCCTTCGGTTGAGAGCCTCGTTCCAGGTTAAATGAGTTTACTGTCTTCGATCTAACCGTCGTTTAAACTCGATGTAGAGATAGGAATCTTGGTACCAGTTATACTGTACTTTCGAGGTGACCTAACAACTGTGGGCATAATCTATTCGAATAGATTGCTCTAGTTGACTCTTACAATTTATTACTTAGTCCGATTATACACACCTTCCTATTACTTTGAACAACGTTTTGGCCATTTTCTAGTTCAAGACTACTTAAATAATCGAAGACTTCATTTAAGAACACATTGATATTCACAAAATTTTTCATATTTAGAGGTTTTTTATAACCATATGCATTGATATTTCGGCTATTTAAAATATCGAACAGATTATTTACTTTTCTAATAAAATCAACGGTGGGTGATGACCCTTGGAACTGTTAGAAATGATTTTCTTCACAAAACTCAATGGAATCAGCAACTGAATTGCTAAACGTCTGAACTGCCAGTTTAACTTTCATTATCTGTTTTACGAAGTTAATATGTGCTTTTCTTAATTTATTTGCTAGATGGAGACCTTCTTGTTCCTGCAAATCATGCAAAGATGTTATAAATGACCACTTTATGATTTTATCATCCCTAGTTTTTAAAACGTGTTTATTGCCGAGCAGATTTTTAATTAATTTCACCATATGTGGTGAATCAGGAAAGAAACACACTTCTTTATTAACACCCTCTATTTCAATGTTAAATACAGGGTTAACTTCGACATCATGTTCTATTTTGCAGCCTAATATTTTCGCCATCGCAAAATTTGAGGGACATCCATCACAAGTTATTGAAATAACATTTACGTTACAGGAATACAACAACTTAATGCAATCTGTTACAAGCTGTGACTTCTGTTCCGCAGTAACGCTTTCGATTAGAAAATACCCAACAGGTATTTTCCAAGAATCGTTTAGGGCTGTTACCATAAAAACTAGAGCCTGAGTAGCCATTCTAATATTATAGCCATCTAAATTGGCACCAATATTTATTGCGCCAATACATTCCCCACCATCTAGAGTCATAGCTTTTGTTATTGACATTTCATCAAATGAAAGGCACACATGAATATTTTTACCTGATGCATTTACTTTTGACTTTATTGCATGCAATGCCTCTTGGGTAAATCCGGGATTACCATCAACTGATCGATACCAACTAACCAATGTTTGCGGGTGTGGAAGGCAAGTATTAAATTGTTCTCTAACGTAAGAATAAGCACGTGGACTAATGAAATGCAAACATAATGCAAACTTTCTCAATGCAGGAGAAAATTTTTCAGTTTTTCCAACAACACCCAAAACCGTTTAAGGAAATCTTTGTTACCGCTATCAATTGTGCTTAATATGTCAGCATCTTCATATGATATCAAGGATTTGAATTGTAGCTCTGAAATAATATCTGATAACTTAGCATTTCGTTTCATTAGACGCCTGTTTGTTTGCCGGACAGCACGTATTTTTTTTCGAAGATTTGCAACAGCCTCAGTTTTCTTCATTAAAGCCACTTTAAGTTTTTTCTTTCTTGGCGAATCTTCCTCTTCAGGTAATTGCAATTTTCTTTTGATAACCTTTTTAGTGCCTTTTATTTTTGTGTCATCTTGAAAATTGGCACTTGTAGATGTGGACGGTGCTGGATCAACACACTCCTCGGGTATTGAAATCTAAAACATTCAATCAAATAATAAAAAAACATATCCACAAGTACCACATTAATTTTTGTGAATATGTTAATCTCTTGGATCAGAATTTATACGAGTTTGTAATAACAAAAGGTTGTGATTTTCCATGCACTAATTACTGTCTGACAATATGTTTTAAAATAAAAACGAAAGATGACAAATGAGTCTAAAATCTGCTTGAAAAAACCTGTCTAAATAGTTTGCTGCTAATTATTTACCTACTTCTTAATGCTAGCAACACAAAATCTCGTTTAAACTTATTTTTGCCAAATGTGGTACAAGTTGAAATAAATTTAATTCTTGAAGGCAGCAAATCATATTTAATCAACGAAACTGTTTTCTTAGGAGCTGTGGTTGAATGTATGTTCTAATAAATTCTTACCGCTATTGGTACAGCATCAGGATACAGAACTGTCTTTTTGTTCTTTTTTATAAGTTGTTTTTGTGGGAAATGATTGCTACATATTTTACAATATTTTGTGGGAATCCAATCTTTTCTCCCAGTTGCTTCGATCCATTTATTACGTAGGTCTGGATCAGCTGGAAACCTATCGATAAACATAGGTTAATGATTAATACTCGCAGTTAGTTCAGTTCTCTAAAATATTATAAGTGTAATTTTATGTCAATCAAAATTACTATGAGAAATAATAAATCAAAATATGTTTTCGATGCCGAAGTCTTCCCGAAACACTGGATTATTATGGTATTTCGTATTTATTCACTTTCGAGTTTCGCCATATTGTCAAATAAATATTTTTTTATCGATGATCGGGGTATTATTTTTACAAAAACTGGCAACACTTACTTGTTGATGTTTATAGGTTATTGAATGATAAAACTCGATATTACGCTAATATTTTCCTTGTTTTAACGCGACTTGTTGTAATACGACTTATATTTTCCGTAAAATTAAGTTTTGAAAAGTAGCTTATTCTAAAAGAACGTAACTGCAAAACTAAGGAATCCTAAACATTTTACTGAAGCCACATTAGGAAAAAAATAAGAGCTAGCGTTGATGTCACTGTCAATGACAATCAATCCATCACAACATTCACAAAATAGGCCGGGAGGTCAGCGCAAAAAATGCAAATACTTTCTGACAACTGCATTTTTGGTATTACATTATCATGGTGGTGTACAACAATACCCCGGAGTCAGTGAGCTCCTGAGGTTTCTTAGCGTTTGGCGAGGATGCCAATATATAAAAAAAAAATATCATGCAACTACCTCTAAAAGCTGAAAATTGGTGTACTATGGGAAGAAAAATATGAAAAATAGTTTAACGACTGCCAATCACCTGAAATATGTAACAGGGCCTGCCATACATGCTTTAAATTAGCACCACTTTAAAGAAGAAGAATAACTACTACCTACTTATTAAGTAGTACCAAATAACTTTTAAAATTCAAACGGATTCCTCCACCAAATGCTAAGGAACCCAGCTGACTGACTCCGGGTATTGATGTACACCACTTTGGTAACTTAATACCAAAAATTCGTCATTTGGAAAGTACTTGCGTTTTTTGCGCTTACCTCCCGGGCCAAAGCAAAATATGTCATTTGAAAATGGACATTTTATTTTTAAACTACATTTTATGTGTCAACGGTCAGTGTTAACCATGAACCTATACTTAAGCTGGACTGCACAGTATCCATGAAAAAACGAGCCGAAAGAGAGGTCCGAAAGTAGATGTGCGTCCTTTTCTAATAGGGTAACCATAAAATATTATTTTCTCGGATAACCTCACTGGATTGATATGTACTTGTCGGATCCATAAAAAGGCACCGCATCAGTTATGATTCTGCTTCAATGTGGTAATGTTTTATACCACTGACTGACCCAACAATGCTTCAGTGTGGCGTGGCGTGGGTTTAGCGGGCGAGGAGATAAAGGCGACGTCACGAACAATCAGTTTATTGCACAGAAGATTACGTCTGATTACAATTATAGAGAACTTTAAGCGAAGGACATGGCGTTCCGCAGCGTAACGCACGCTGCTACCATTCTATCAAGAATCACCAGGCTTGAACCGTTCTAATCTCAGTTTTCCACAACTTCTTCCAAACCAGGCCGTCTAAGATGCGTCCCACGAGAACGATTTTATTTCGAGTAAAATAGCAATATTTCGTTATGTCTACCTCCTCTAACATGACAACGTACTTAATTCGTCTATTTTTACTCTGTGATGAAGAATCCTCGCGAACAATTGTATGTACTTGTGGCACTTTTGTCGACAAACTCTAACATGTGCATGCGAAATTAGCCGAGTTTTGACATTTCACCACGATTATTTTCTCGTCAAACTTTTTGAGGACGAAATACTACGAAATAGGTAAAAGAAACTAAAATTAACAATCAGCGTTGCTGAATTGTGGAGGATTAGCCAAATTGCGGGGAGTTTTCTCCATTAGAGATTGTTGTGGAGATAGATATTTTGTTGTACCGATTTTGCGAGGTAGTTTTGGTAAAGCCAGGCTCCATGCGGAGAATATCCCTAGATTTCAAATGCAATTTAGTAAAGTATCAATTTGGATGGGTGATCGGGATAATTTTTGACCTAATATGGAGAATTTTACTTAGTTTATTGAAGTCCATCTTCTTTTTTTTAGACGATTTAAATGAAAGCTTGTTTTTAATAAGGATATTTTTTTACTTTCATTTACTTTTTAAAAAATTACATGACATTCTAGTTATGACAATTTTAGAAAAACCATAAAAACGTGATTCAGATAAAATATGCAATAACTAAGATCCAGCTTATTTTGTTTGCATTATATCGCATGTACTTCTTTTTTGAATTTTCGATAGTAAAAGAGGGCAATTAGAGTTACGGTTAATTGAAATCAGTGGTATTTTTATTTATTAAAGAGGACGTTTGAGTTACTTAATCCGTAATCAATAAATACATAATTAGGTCTGTCAACATTGGATTATTGACTGTTCACGTTCAGTCCGTTCACAGTTATTTTATCTCTAACTGCATTTTACTGTCTCTGTTTAGTCATTATGAACCATCACAGGTTAGATAGAGATCTATCTCTATCTATAGCACAAATGTCAGAGGTAAAATAACTGTGAACGAACTGTAGTTACGTTTCAAAACTATATTTTGAATCACAGATTCAAAATTACTAGAATCCACTGTGGCAGCCGCGTCCGCTGCCCATGTGGGGAATCCTGCCTCCATTTGGGATTGGTGTAAGGATTGATTGAATGTGGGGAATACGAAAAATCCAAAGAAAAAAAACACACGCGCAGTGACAGAATTCGCACGCTGTGACGCCCCCTAGGACCATAAGATTACGATTTCAGCGTCGCGAAAAGCAAAACTTGCGTTAAATGTGCTTAAAGTTACCTGTTTCAGTCATATAAACTCTGAGTGGGGAATCGGAATATTTTATGTCACCAACTTGGGGAATTTGAGTTTTATTTTTGGGGAATTGTGCTCATGTCCAAACTCCCCAAAAATAAAAGACAAATTCCCCAAGGTCGGGACAAAAAAAAATAAAATAAATAAATAGCATCAGCGCGCTGAAATGTTGCCATTTAAGGACCTCTCTTATATTATTTTAATTTGATTTGACATTAAAATTCTTATTTTGGTGATCATTCTCACCAAAATAATATAATAGTTTTTCTTCTTTACCTTGTTGATCGATTGAAATTTTTTCAAACAAAAATCTGGCAAAAGCCATTGGGAATCGAGATACTTTGTTTTCTTTTTGAGTTGTGCTGTATTAAAATCAAAGGATCTATTTCAGATTATCTCGAGAGACCACACTATCCCTTTTGGAACCTCTGTGTTTTGAATGAACTAAATCAGTGTTGCTTAATTGCAAAATGATATATCCAAAGTAGGTTTTCACAGGGCGACACTAGTTTTTCGTGACCATAGATCACGATTCTATGAAAAGAATTTACTTCACACGAATTGGTATTTCGGACGTAATACTTTCGTCAGGTCGTATGCTAAGCCAGCAGCTCTATTTACAACTCACTCACTGACATCTGTCTGACATGCCACCTCGCCGTAGACAGAGAAACCAATAGACCCAATAACGATACCTTTCTCACTTACACAAGATAGAGAGTGATAATACAATTACGAATGCATAAGACAAAGATACAAATACCCTTTTTTTGTCCCTTATTGTGTAACCGGTTTTTCAAGGTCGGCAACTTGAATTGCGAAACAAACTTTGACAGTTCGTGCCTTCATCGTGTTTGGTGTTCGAATTTTGTGTGTTATTTAGTTAAAAATAGATTTCAGCCCATTGAAAAGACGGTGAAATTATCCTAATATAGACATCGAAGTAAATATAATGGTGCGTTGTCGTGTTATTTCATGTTTAAGCGACAGTGAGAAGAAAATGGCCGGTGTGTCTTTTCACGCGTAAGTACGACTTTATTGTCCTAATCTATAGTTTCTCAGTGATGATTATTTATATATTAGCATAGAGTAACAACAAGTCGCGTTAAAACAAGGAAAATATTAGCGTAATATCGAGTTTTATCATTCAATAACCTATAAACATCAACAAGTAAGTGTTGCCAGTTTTTGTAAAAATAATACCCCGATCATCGATAAAAAAATATTTTTTTGACAATATGGCGAAACTCGAAAGTGAATAAATACGAAATACCATAATAATCCAGTGTTTCGGGAAGACTTCGGCATCGAAAACATATTTTGATTTATTATTTCTCATAGTAATTTTGATTGACATAAAATTACACTTATAATATTTTAGAGAACTGAACTAACTGCGAGTATTAATCATTAACCTATGTTTATCGATAGGTTTCCAGCTGATCCAGACCTACGTAATAAATGGATCGAAGCAACTGGGAGAAAAGATTGGATTCCCACAAAATATTGTAAAATATGTAGCAATCATTTCCCACAAAAACAACTTATAAAAAAGAACAAAAAGACAGTTCTGTATCCTGATGCTGTACCAATAGCGGTAAGAATTTATTAGAACATACATTCAACCACAGCTCCTAAGAAAACAGTTTCGTTGATTAAATATGATTTGCTGCCTTCAAGAATTAAATTTATTTCAACTTGTACCACATTTGGCAAAAATAAGTTTAAACGAGATTTTGTGTTGCTAGCATTAAGAAGTAGGTAAATAATTAGCAGCAAACTATTTAGACAGGTTTTTTCAAGCAGATTTTAGACTCATTTGTCATCTTTCGTTTTTATTTTAAAACATATTGTCAGACAGTAATTAGTGCATGGAAAATCACAACCTTTTGTTATTACAAACTCGTATAAATTCTGATCCAAGAGATTAACATATTCACAAAAATTAATGTGGTACTTGTGGATATGTTTTTTTATTATTTGATTGAATGTTTTAGATTTCAATACCCGAGGAGTGTGTTGATCCAGCACCGTCCACATCTACAAGTGCCAATTTTCAAGATGACACAAAAATAAAAGGCACTAAAAAGGTTATCAAAAGAAAATTGCAATTACCTGAAGAGGAAGATTCGCCAAGAAAGAAAAAACTTAAAGTGGCTTTAATGAAGAAAACTGAGGCTGTTGCAAATCTTCGAAAAAAAATACGTGCTGTCCGGCAAACAAACAGGCGTCTAATGAAACGAAATGCTAAGTTATCAGATATTATTTCAGAGCTACAATTCAAATCCTTGATATCATATGAAGATGCTGACATATTAAGCACAATTGATAGCGGTAACAAAGATTTCCTTAAACGGTTTTGGGTGTTGTTGGAAAAACTGAAAAATTTTCTCCTGCATTGAGAAAGTTTGCATTATGTTTGCATTTCATTAGTCCACGTGCTTATTCTTACGTTAGAGAACAATTTAATACTTGCCTTCCACACCCGCAAACATTGGTTAGTTGGTATCGATCAGTTGATGGTAATCCCGGATTTACCCAAGAGGCATTGCATGCAATAAAGTCAAAAGTAAATGCATCAGGTAAAAATATTCATGTGTGCCTTTCATTTGATGAAATGTCAATAACAAAAGCTATGACTCTAGATGGTGGGGAATGTATTGGCGCAATAAATATTGGTGCCAATTTAGATGGCTATAATATTAGAATGGCTACTCAGGCTCTAGTTTTTATGGTAACAGCCCTAAACGATTCTTGGAAAATACCTGTTGGGTATTTTCTAATCGAAAGCGTTACTGCGGAACAGAAGTCACAGCTTGTAACAGATTGCATTAAGTTGTTGTATTCCTGTAACGTAAATGTTATTTCAATAACTTGTGATGGATGTCCCTCAAATTTTGCGATGGCGAAAATATTAGGCTGCAAAATAGAACATGATGTCGAAGTTAACCCTGTATTTAACATTGAAATAGAGGGTGTTAATAAAGAAGTGTGTTTCTTTCCTGATTCACCACATATGGTGAAATTAATTAAAAATCTGCTCGGCAATAAACACGTTTTAAAAACTAGGGATGATAAAATCATAAAGTGGTCATTTATAACATCTTTGCATGATTTGCAGGAACAAGAAGGTCTCCATCTAGCAAATAAATTAAGAAAAGCACATATTAACTTCGTAAAACAGATAATGAAAGTTAAACTGGCAGTTCAGACGTTTAGCAATTCAGTTGCTGATTCCATTGAGTTTTGTGAAGAAAATCATTTCTAACAGTTCCAAGGGTCATCACCCACCGTTGATTTTATTAGAAAAGTAAATAATCTGTTCGATATTTTAAATAGCCGAAATATCAATGCATATGGTTATAAAAAACCTCTAAATATGAAAAATTTTGTGAATATCAATGTGTTCTTAAATGAAGTCTTCGATTATTTAAGTAGTCTAAAACTAGAAAATGGCCAAAACGTTGTTCAAAGTAATAGGAAGGTGTGTATAATCGGACTAAGGTGCTGCATTCGTGGTTTGCAATTTTTATAAAAAAAACTTATCTCCAGCTCAGAGTTGATATTCTTACCTACATATAAATTAAGTCAGGATCACTTGGAATCGTTTTTTAGTGCAATTCGATCTAAAGGCGGTTTCAATAATAATCCCTCGGCGGTACAGTTTCGAGCCGCGTACAAAAGATTAGTCGTTCATGGAGAACTCAAAAACATTGATACAGGAAATTGTACATCTCTCGAAAATATAAGCATTTTAACATACACTAACTCGCGTTATGAAAAATCAATAAATGCTACTTTACCCCTTTTGGAACATTCCACTAGTTTAGAAAGCGAAAGTCCAACTGAAACCGAGTATTTTAACATTGATACTGATCATGACTACCTTGCCGATCCTTCACGACTTACAGAATTTTCTAAGCAGATAATTATATATATTTCTGGTTTCATTATAACAAAAGTAGCAAAGATGGTGAAATGTGAAAATTGTTTGATGTCAATGATTAACACTGCCTCCAAAAACAGTTACAAATTAATTGTAAAAAAGGATAAAGGCGGTCTGCATTATCCTTCCGCTGATGTAATCGTCCTTTGTGAAATTGCTGAAAAAGTTTTTAGGAGCAATTTAACACAATCGGGCAGTAATCTACTTACACGAAATAATCTTTTGCTAGAATTAATGAATCAATGTATTCGCCAATGTATAGGGAAAGAGTTATTTAAAGAACATGGTATTTCTTATGATCATTCTCCTCTAGATGATCATAAAGTTCTATTAATGAAAGCAATTACCATGAAATACCTTCAAATTCGAATTTACAAGTACACAAAACAGCTATCGGAGCCCAAAGAAAAAGTAAGAAATTTGTACACGAAATTAACATTGTTCCGCAATCAATAATTAATTATATTTTTGTATCCCCACATTGATTATAAAGACAAAAGAAAAATCTCATATCTGGTTTTATTTAATTGATCCTAAAATATTTACCCTTTCCCTGTAACATCCAAAACGTCCGGGAGTTCGGATACTGTGGCAACATTCATCGCATACGTTGACAAACTATCTTTGTCTCAGTCGCGGTTACAGAGTACCTTTGTCTATTGGTTTCTCTGTCTACGCACCTCGCACTTTTCCGCCCATCGGCCGATCATGCGATGTCAGTGTCACTTAAAACCTCCTTAGAATCAATCAACAGCGTTTGTCACAAGCGTTACCCCAGGAATGTTGCCACTTCCATTCCTAGTCCTTCGAAATTATACTAAGTGGCACTATTTAAAATTAAACTTAAAGCTATTGTCCCGTTACGGCCATCTTGACATTCGCACGTCCTCGGGCGATTATCGTCAGTATCTGTAACAAAAGAGCAATGTGAATGTTTGTTTATCCACCAACCCGCACTGGGCTAGCGTGGCGAGGCGTATGTTCAACATTGGACTATTCAAAAATGTCGGTGTAGAATATTCGTTTACTGCTCGTCCATTCCTGACATAATGTTACTTTTAATCGTGTTCGAAACAATGACTAGATAAGATAGTAAACAAGAGATGACTAGGCAAGGTAAATAATAATCATTAATTGTTTCTTTACATTAGCGTAGGGTAGGAAAATCAACACTCACTAGGACAACTCTTTGCCAATACCACCAAATCGCACACCCAATATTGGACAACAGTGTCCCTCAAACCGCACTCACCACCCAGTAAATGCGAGAATCGGCAACTGCGTCTCTTTGACTCCAGTCCATCGGTATGAGACCGGATAACAACGTCCCTTCGATCTTCGCAAGAACCGGACAACTGCATCCCTTCGACTCAGCCCAGATGCAACTTTCGTACAACCCACCTACGCTTATCAGATACCAGATCGAGGCATGAGACCGGATAACAGCGTCCCTTTGATCTCCGCAGAGAACCGGACAACTGCATCCCTTCGACTCAGCCTAGATGCAGTCTTCGAACTACCCACCAACAAAAATTAAATGAGTTCAGCTTTTCTTACCCTCGCTTTTATTATTACAGAGAATTTAAGAATCACTTAAAATATTTCCTTGACCTACTTCCGAAAGTAAAATCTGTGGCAGCATTGTACCAAGAAGTTTGTTGAGTCAACAATAAACTTCTTGCATGGTACTGCCACCTCCTTGAGGAAACTGAAAGTTGACTGACCGAATGTTGAAAAAGCCAATCATAGATCTAGGGTCGCCATGACAGTGTAAGGTTCTTTATATTCTCTTAAAAGTGACCAATATTTCCGATCTGATCTAACATGCGTGATCTGGGCGACGCGACGTTCACTTTAAATCCGATCATTGTGCACGGTACTAGGAAACTCAACACAACTAAGTCAGATTTAGTCAAAACATGCAGAACTACTTTCTAACTAAAATTGGACGAGCTCACCCGGGGTTTTGTCAGACAGCTTCTCGCAGATTAGAAGCTCAGGTGACCCTTCCCAGCTTTCCTGGAACCCGGACCCGCCTCTCCAAACAGGCCGCAGCGACATGTTCCGGCCAACAGCACACGAAGCAAGTTATATTCCTTTTCCTCTCCTGGTGCAGACTGTCTTGTAGCATAGTGGTCTTCTATGTTATCATTCGCCATTTTCTTTTGTGATTTGCTTGATAATATTGCTCTGATTCATAGGCGACAATGATTGATGCAGTCAAAGGATTTTTCTTGTAATCCTGCATCTCCTCAGGATCTAGCCCTTCGATCCCACCTTCTGATGTCGGATCCATAAAAAGGCAACGCATCAGTTATGATTCTGCTTCAATGTGGTAATGTTTTATACCACTGACTGACCCAACAATGCTTCAGTGTGGCGTGGCGTGGGTTTAGCGGGCGAGGAGATAAAGGCGACGTCACAAACAATCAGTTTATTGCACAGAAGATTACGTATGATTACAATTATAGAGAACTTTAAGCGAAGGACATGGCGTTCCGCAGCGTAACGCACGCTGCTACCATTCTATCAAGAATCACCAGGCTTGAACCGTTCTAATCTCAGTTTTCCACAACTTCTTCCAAACCAGCTCTATTTACAACTCACTCACTGACATCTGTCTGACATGCCACCTCGCACTTTTCCGCCCATCGGCCGATCATGCGATGTCAGTGTTACTTAAAACCTCCTTAGAATCAATCAACAGCGTTTGTCACAAGCGTTACCCCAGGAATGTTGCCACTTCCATTCATAGTCCTTCGAAATTATACTAAGTGGCACTATTTAAAATTAAACTTAAAGCTATTAAGCCCGATTACAGAGACGCCATCCTAATTATATTAGCTAAAAAGCATATTTCTGTTTCTTTTTCACTTTAGGCATTCGATAGAGAGAACACTTTTTACGTTGCTATTAAATTTACACTGGCGCCTCTGTAATCGGGCTTACTGTCCCATTATACTTATTAGATTAAAATCTGAAACAGGTTTTTACTGTATCTGGGATTTGATTAGATATACCTAAATAACACAGAAACTGATTTTATGTACTTATAATCACCTGCTAGGCGATGCTATTTTTGTTGAATTAGGTATGATCTTTATTACTGTGAAATAGAGTAGTTAGTGCGGTTGGGTACTGGTGCTACCAATGACTGTACTTTAGTAACTACTTATTACTTTAGTAATTAGACGATTTAGTTTTTAGTAAATTTATTTGGTAAAGAGAATAAAACAAGAAATTAATCACAGAACTTTATTAAGAATTCAAACATTACCGAATAATTTTACTATGGAAATTTACGTGGTTTTCACACATTTTAAACGATATTAAACGGGACTCACTCACGTGTTCGTATAGTCATAACACGACCATAGTTTCGATCGCGTTCGGCGACCTTTCTCAAGTTGGCGAGTGCTAACACGCGGAGCCGTCTCGCAATGCACTGCGGGCTGCGGCGCGTAGCGCTCGCGATGACAGCGGTTGCGGTGGCGGGGCGGGGGCGTGTAGAGAGGATTGTTGTGTCGGCGCGCACTGAATATCCTCTTCTTCGATATAACGGTCTCCGTCGGGGATACTCCAGCACACTGAGCTCACTATGTCTCCACCAGTCCCACGGTCAAATCCTCTGGTTCCCTGAAGACACGGTCTCCACGTCGGTGGCAGTGTCCATCCCCCGTCTCTATTGAAGTTAGGGCGTCTGCTAATCTCAATAGCCTCCCTAACTTAACGGGGCACGAAAAACTTCTCTCGTGCTAGCACCTTCGCTCTATCAAATCTGATGAAGTGCTGTGCATCGGAATCGAGAGTGTGTTCCACTATCGCAGATCCATTTCTGTCTAAATTCTTCATTGAACGTATATAATGCATAAAAAATATGTGTGAGAACAATTTATTCGCATTATAATTATATGCTAAATTGTGCTAGCAAAAGTCATAATCATGGTAAAATTCATAATGTTTTCGAGACATTTTGAAGAAATCATACGATAGAATTTAGTGTTTATAAAACACCAATTTAAGGACTTGCGTGTGATAAATTATGTGAGTTCCTGGAAACCAAATACTTCCGCAACCACGCACTACACATTGCTGCACCATTTTCTACAATTTAATTAGCATAAAAGCTTAATTTAACGTTTAAAAGCGCGAGTCGACAAGAGTGTCGGCCATGACAGTTAGTATTTTGATGACGAGTGTTGCCGCATTAGGAAATCCCCTAAATGAAGGTTTATCTTTTAATTCCCTCCAGCGGAGCAATTCTGTCCACCGATCTCGTTACTATACTCGGAATTTTAATTCGATTCCAGATTTGACATTAGCTACTCTCATTTTTGACAGTATGTACTGTCAAAAACTGTCAAAAATGACAGTAGCTAATGTCAAATCTGGAATCGAATTAAAATTCCGAGTATAAAGTGAAACGTTTTTGAATCTGTCTCGTTTTTCTGACAGTTTTGAGCTGTCGGAACTGTCAGAAAAACGAGATCGGCTAACATAACGTACGTATCACTTCAGTAAAGAGATCGGCTAACAGAATTGCCCCGCTGTGCTAGTAATTTAAAAAATTTAAGCTTTACCTACTTAGTTTTTTTCATAGTTAGATATCATTATTATTTCTTAAATTTTTTATAATAGGTATGGATCTGCTACTGGTACGGCTACTAGAAAACCCTTTTGTAATCAGTTTTTATATTAACAGCTTTCACATTATCAGTGTTACAATAATTCACATTTTATCCTCTTTTGAACTGCAAAAACTAAAATATAAATATTCATTTAAATCATAGTTTGGGGTTGGATGAAGTTGATAAACTCAAAACTTTATAAGTAAAGGTGATGTTCTCAAACCTGGCCCATACCTGGCTTGCTTTTATCTTATAGACAAAAATATGACGAATCACGAAAAAATACTGAAAAAAATCCAAACGCTTCAGAAAAAAAGCAAAACATTTATCATTATCGCAGGCCTAGCAACCCATGATTTGAATTTTCCGCCATCTAGTGTACCTAAAGAATGAAAAAGTTAATTTCAGCGGTGCCGCTTTGTGGGAAATCACCCGAATCACGGGGAATTTTAACTCGATTGGTAATTGAATTTCAACGCCGGGATTTTTTTATATTATTTTATGGACCATGAGGCATTATTATTTTAAAATTATAAATGATCTTTATGCTATATATGAGTGTCGTAGTATGATTTAAAATAGTTTTGTCGCAAATATCTAAGAAATTTCGCGAAAACACGCATAATTGTTTTGAGATGAGCTACGACATTTTTCAATCTTAGTGATTGCGAAAATACAATGTAGGTATCAAATCATCCTACTACGTGCATTATATTTGTTACTGGAGAATTTCGCCTCATTTTTCTGGGAACTAAGAAAATAGAAACTGGTAATACTGTTTACGGCTTGCTATTGTTTTATCTCATTCGGCTTTAATTGTACGAATGCATTGTGATATCTTTGCCTTTGCTACAATTCAATTCTTATTATTTACGACATGGTTACGATAATGGACTTCGATGTATTACAAACCTGACAGATCTGGCGATGACTTTTTTGGACAATCGTGACATTTAAATCTGCAGATTTTGAATCTTGTTGCCGATTGACTCCTTTCTTACATCCATGATCCACAACGTGGTGGATCACGGATGACTTTAATAGCGGTTAATATGGCAATAACGCAAAACAAAAAAAAATAGTTTGCTTTTTAATTGACTGTTCGATTAAAAAACACTATGCCTCATCGAATTAAGTTGATTTTTCTCCCTATTATAGTTTAGAGCCCGTCATTGAGCCAAAGTCCCATACAAAAAAGAACATGTCCTTTACCCATTTTCGGGAATTTTTAGTGTTGATATATAAATACCATACACCACACTAGAAAGAGAGTTCCGACCACAGAGAGTGAGATAGCAATGTGTAGGTATTTGACTCAAATAGGTATTATGAGTGCAACCTCCACCTATAGGTATAGCTTCGTGCTCCACAGGATAGCTCTATGTCTTTTAGTTGCACCATAGACAATTATTGTTTTCTTTCCTACTTTTTTCGTACAGATTTTTTTTCTCTTTCACGTCTAAAAAATGAATTTCGAAAATAAATCATAAAATATTGCTGTCAAAAATGTATAGATATGGGATAAGAGGGGTAGCTAATGATTGGATAAAATCTTATTCATGTAATAGAACTCAATGTGTTGAAATTTCAAAATATAAAGAAGACAGTAAATCTGTGGAAGCATATACATCCGAATATCTTGGGAACAGTCATGGGGTGCCCCAAGGAAGCATAATAGGTACTTTGCTATTTTTGTTTTATAACAATGACATTGCCATAAAAGAAAAGACCATTTTGTTTGCAGATGACACTACTATTATAACAACAGGGCCCTGTTTTATAAAGCTACAAGTACAAGCTTACAATTGTACGAGTTACAAGTACCAGTAATTACAAGTTACCAGTTACAAGTGTTTTATAAACATGCCGTATTAACTACAAGGGTAGTTACAAGTTACAAGTATCGATTATAAGTCTAAATTACAAGTATGCTTCTCATCTCTAGGAACGTCACTCACTGCCATGAAACAAAAAAAACTGATTGTTATCGAAAGCTTGATAAAATTTTATGTTCATTTATAATTAGTATGAAATTAATATCTTTACGATTGTTATAGGCCGCGCCACACAAGTTGGCGGATGTGAAGTTAGCTACAAGCTGCGCAATAGCCAATCAACGCGCCACTTTATGTGAGCTTCAGTTAGGTTTGGATATTTTGCAGCTTGTAGCTAGCTTTACTTCCGCCAACTTGTGTAGCGCGGCCTATGCTTGATATTTAAAAAAAACCTGATTGTATATTATAAGTTCATATATACAGGGTTACTGGTAATCAATTAGCATCCTTTTAGGGGCTTATTCTGCTCATCAAAACTAACAACTTTTGTGCTGCGAATTTTGTCACATCCTCCTGATTCGTCGGTACAAATATTTTTATTCTTTCTTTAAAAGCCCTTGGTCATGGTCATTGCAGCCTAGGTGCAAGCAAACTATCGTTGTCAGTATCCCTATTCATTGTAATTATGTTGTTTTTGTAGCTAGTTTTAATTTCGTCTTCACTTGTAAATATTTTACCTAGCGTCAGAGTTAGGTAAAAATAAATACAAGTTGTAGTGATAAACTCTTGTAATGCCTAAGATAAGATTTTTATAAAACACTTGTTCGATTTTACATTTAAAAAGTAAAATACTCTATGGTTTGTCTCTGATCTACGTACAAGTGCTTGTACTTGTAGCTTGTATATTGGTTGTCTTGTAGCTTTTTATAACACCGTACTTAATTATTTTTTGCGGTGTTACCAGTTTTTTACTACAAGTACAAGACTTGTAGCTTTATAAAATAGGGCCCAGGTAGGGATAAATCTATATAAATGAACAACAAGTAAATGCGGCATTATCTGATGCTGTAAAATGGCTATCTTCAAACAATCTTAAGGTTAACATAAGTAAAACTAAAGTTATGCAGTTCTCAACTACGCAAGGACAATCTGAGGTACTTCGTATAAACTATGATGGGAAGGACATTGATGAGGTTTTAGAAATCAAGTTTCTTGGCATAACCATTGATTGTAATTGCTCATGGAAGTCTCATGTAAATAATCTGTGCTCTAGGGTAAATGGTTTTGTGTATCCTCTGAAGAGAATAGCTCAAGTAGTATCCAAAGAGGCTGCTCTGAACGCATATCACGGTTATGTTAATTCAATACTGCGTTATGCTATATTAATATGGGGAAGATCGGTGGATATATCGGAACTATTTATTCTACAAAAGAGGTGCATAAGAGCTATATTTGGTATCAAACAAACTGACTCGTGTGTGCCTTACTTTAAGAAACATATGCTATCCTAGACCGCATATCTGCTTAACAACAGGCAGTATGTGGTCAAACGCAAACCTATTCAGAATAAAAAAAAAAAAAAATGACTTGTGATAATTGCTACATGATGTGCATTACAATATACAATATTATCCCTGATGAATTCAAAGAGTATACATTCTTTAAATTTAAAAAACATTTAACTCAGTGGCTAGTTGAAAAATGCTTTTATAATATGAAGAAATTTTTAGATTATGGAAAATCAGTTAAAAAAACCGGCCAAGTGCGAGTCGGACTCGCGCACCGAGGGTTCCGTACAAACCTGCAAGGTTTACAAAGTTCGTTCATTACGACAAAAAAAGTAATAAGTTTATATTTATTAAAAAATATATATTTTGTAATGTAACTAAAAATTTAAGGTTTTCGAAATTTTTCCTTTATGTGTGCTATAAAACGTTGCTTCATGCCAAATTTCAAGATTCTAGGTCGACTGGAAGTACCCTTTAGGTTTTGATTCCTTTGCGAGTACTTGCGAGTTTCAAAATTTGCGGCATAAACGGCTGTATCTTTTGATTGCGTTGGCTTAGAAGTTTGATTTTTTCACAGCTTCAAGGGACAGTAGACCTGAGTAATTGATATAAATTTCAGCTTCATACCTCCACGCGTTCCTGAGAAAAAGGGTCTTGACAGACGGACGGACGGACAGACGGACAACAAAGTGATCCTATAAGGGTTCCGTTTTTTCCTTTTGAGGTACGGAACCCTAAAAATATTATGTAGGTTGACAAAGTCCTATAATTTCAGTTTTAACATTTGACATTTTTTTTCATTATGACTAATTTGCAAAGAAGTAGGTACTTATTATGACATTTTTATTAGAATGAATTAGAATTATTAGAATTATCATTGACAGTTTTGCATAATGGCAAAACATCATGCTGAAAGTATTATAAAAACCAAATATTATTAATTGTATTTTGATTTAAATTTGACTATTTTATTTACTACTAAATGTATTCGTATGCCTGAAAATGCAAGTTTTGGCATAAGCACTTTAAAAATGAACCACCTTGTATGTACCTGAAACTTATGAATAAATGATTATGATTATGACTATATTGACCATCTCTCGACTCAGACTAGGCCAATTATTCAAATAAAATCGGATTGAATTTTCAAACACGCGTCAAAATAAAATGTAATTTAATTCAAAAGCAAATCTATAAAAAGTAACTTTCATATTTCAACAAAACTCGAAATACATCTTCTATTAATTCTATTACAGAATGTATTATGGGTATAACTTATCATCGAAAAAATAATTATGGTTTCTATTTGAGGTATTGAAGGTGGTTTCAAGCATCTTATTAGGTGTGCTAGAGAAATCACTTTTCAAAAAATGTTTCAAACAAATTGTACTCGATTTTGTAGAAATCCAGTCATGTTGCCCTGTTGCCTCGATCCATTTACTCTTTGTCAGAGGATCGGCTGGAAAGCTGCAATGAAAATACAATGTAGCTACAAATTGTAATAATGCAATAAACAATTTGTCAAAGCCAACATGCAACGGCAGCCGGCTTCGTATTCAATCTATACATAACTCTATATTGGAGCTTCTAGTCCAATATGTGACCACGAAAAGAACTCTTTGCAACGTGTGAAAAAGTGACAGATACATCGCCACCACGCTGTCTCGTTCCGACACGAAAGAAATATTACTTCGTGCGCATCCTAGCCCAGCTAGGAACTTTTATTTATAAAGAGTATTACAGTTAAAATGTGATGCAAATATAATTATTATTAAAAAATACACCACAATCATAAATATTTTACTAAATCAAAATATGCAGATTACTATAAATTTCGAATTTCGATATATTAACTAACACTTTATCGATATTGTTACGCAGTAGGCCGCGTGCGGTACGACGGCTAGTTGTTTACACCTAATCGCGAGATTTATGGTTTTATGACCCAGGCGGCACCGGCCTTTGTGTCGCGTCTATTGTTTGTTGTTTGTTAGATTTTTTTTGTGGTGTTTTCGTAATAATTAAGAACAATAGGGTTTCTCGAACTTTACACTTGTTTACTTTGTCAGTCACAATGGCACCGAATATTCTACAGATTTCTAGAGAACCCTTATTCCGATATAAATAGGGCGATGGTTTTCGTTCGTGGCAGTTATCGCGTTTTATACCGGAGCGGAAACATCTCGTGTTCAAGTGCGGTACCAGTGATTGTGAAGTGACTAGTTGTGTGAATATCAGTGCCAGTGTGACGTGTTTGTGCGAACCAGTTGTGTCGTGTGTACTGTGATTTGTACAATAAAGTGCAAAGTGAACAATCGGCGTTTTAACTAATTATCCAAGAACCCATCTCGTAACATTTGGTGTCAGAAGGGTGGATAATTGAAAATGCCGGTAACACCATACGACGATGAGACGCCGCGCACACGGAGTCAGCGCCGACAGGAGGAAGCGCGCCGACTAGAAGAACAGGAGCGACGCCAGGAGGAGGTCGACCAACGACGCTTCGGAAATACGCTGTTAATGGAAGCCAGCGAAACCGAGGCAACCAACGACGACTCCAGGAATCTGGGAGCATCTGCTGCGGCACCGAAGGCAGCACCTGCTGCGACACCTGCTGCAGCACCAGCCATCCCTGTGGCATTTGATATGGCTGCAATGATGTCGATGATGCAGTCGATGTTTAACCGCAACAACGAAAGGCAGACTCGCCAGCTGGAAGAAAAATTAGACCGCAACAAAGAAGACCAGGCTCGTCTACTGGAAGAACAGGCCCGCAGCAACAGAGAAGAACAGGCTCGCCAAAAATAAGAGCTGCTTTCAAGCTTGCAAAAGACTTTGGGCAAGGAGATAAAAGAGGTCAAGGACACGGTCAAGCAGCTTGATACCAGCGTAAAGGAGCACGATACAAAGATGAAGGCGTATGAATCTCGCATCTTCGAGGCGGAAACACAAATCGCCGACGTGAGGAAAACGTTGAACGTCATCAAGTCTGGGAATGGAACCGCTGCATCTACAATCTTCACGCCAGCCTTACAGAAGATTAAAGTGACGCCTTTCGACGGGGCATCGTCATGGTCAGCCTACAAAATTCAATTCGACGCCGCCGTTCAGACTAATGGATGGGACAAGGTCCAAGCCAAGAACGCCCTCATAATGAGCCTTCGCGATGAAGCCCTGAGTATTCTTGATGCTGTGGGCAAGGAAGTGACCTACGATAAATTGATGGAAATGTTGGAGAGTCGCTACGGTGATGAGCACCTGGAGCGTGTGTACAGAGCGCAGTTAAAGAACAGGGTGCAACGTCGCAACGAAAGTCTTCAGCAGTGGGCTGTCGAAGTGGAGAAACTGTTCCGGAAGGCTTATCAGTCAGCACCGTTACCCAACGACGAGCATCTAGTGGAAGCGTTTTCTAACGGGATACCAGACTTCGAAGTTAGAACTGCAGTGAAACTCGGGCATCACAAAACACTAAAGGAAGCTTTGGCCCAAGCCTTGGAAGTGGAAGCTGTACGAAATCCAGCGAGAGATGTTCAACACATAAAGGAAGTTAAAGAAGCTTCACATCGTACGAGGTTTGGTCCAAGATGCTACAACTGTGAAGAGAGAGGCCATTTATGGCAGAATTGCCCAAAGCCATGCCGAACCAGGGACGATCGACTATTGGAAGAACGGAAGGATCGCGAGGCAACGCATTCACTATGGAGGAATAAACGACCTGCTGAAGAAAGCGGAAAATGGCGAGTGTTATCCGGGCCAGAAAAGCCAAAGATTTTGATCTCACAAGCTCACGATGGGAACAGCTTGATCATCAATGGTGCCATCAATGGAACTTCTTGCAAGCTGACATTGGATACAGGAGCTTCTCGCACTGTCATCAGTTCCCGACTGGCTAAGCGCTTTCTTCCGAACTTCGTAAGCTGCAAAACAGTTCAACTTCTGACAGCGACCGGTCAGCACATATCCGTTCGAGGAGAGAAGCTGGTGGAGTTAAAGTTGGGTGAGAAAACTTTCCAACACAAAGTCATTGTGGCTGATATAGTCGACAATTGCATTCTGGGTCTTGACTTCATGCGAAAACATCATTGCGAGATAGACGTCAACCAAGGAATCTTGAAGTGTGGAAGAGAAGAAATCTTCATGGAAGGCGCCACATCAGGAAAGGTTTATTGTCTGCAGAGAACAGTTCTTCCACCTAGATCGGAGACCATTGTGGCAGTTACCGCCGAAGTTGGGACATCAACGACGATGTGTGCTAATAGAACAGTCGGAAGGTGATCAACCATGGTTATTGGCCCGAACTCTGGTGAGGACTACTAATACCGCTGTGGTGCGTGTTCTCAACACAAGTAACGAGGAACAACTCATTAAAGGAGGAACCCCAATTGGTACTTGTGAAGAAGTAGTAGACTGGATGCGCAGATGCCAAGAACAACCAAAAGAGAAATACAACTGTGCTGGGAGTTACACCGTGTCAACGCTATTGGAAGATTCCCGTAAAGACCTGACCGAAAGAGAACTTCTGATGGCAAAGAAGATGCTGCAGCGCTACTCCGACATATTTGCTCTCGATGATGCTGTCAACGGGAAGACTGGGTTAGTGAAGCACACAATAAATACAGGAAGCGTGTCACCGATTCGACAGCGGCCAAGAAGGATACCAGTGGCTCGAGAAAAAGAAGTTGAGTCAATGATCGAAGACATGGCGCGCACTGGTGTAATAGAACCTTCATCCAGTCCGTGGTGTTCCCCAGTAGTTCTAGTTAAAAAGAAGGACGGCAGTATGAGGTTTTGCGTTGACTATCGACGACTCAACGACGTAACGAAGAAGGACAGCTACCCTTTGCCGAGGATCGATGACACGTTAGATACACTGACGGGCATGAAGTGGTTTACTACGCTGGACTTGAAGAGCGGGTACTGGCAAGTGGAAATAGACCCTAAAGATAAGGAGAAGACCGCATTTTCTACGGGAAAAGGCCTGTGGCAATTCAAAGTGATGCCGTTTGGATTGTGCAACGCCCCCGCTACGTTCGAAAGGTTAATGGAGTTAGTGCTCGCTGGATTGATCGGAGATGCATGCCTTGTCTATTTGGACGATATCATAATTGTGGGGAAAACCTTCGAAGACCACCTGCAAAACTTGGAACGAGTATTGACTAAGATTCGCGCAGCCAATCTCAAGTTGAGTCCGAAGAAATGCTCCTTCTTCAAGAGGCAAGTGAATTTCCTGGGACATGTGATTTCCGAAGCTGGCGTACAGACGGATCCAGGAAAAGTCAGTGCTGTCAAGGATTGGCCTGTGCCAAAAGACAAGACGGAAGTTAGAGCATTCCTGGGTCTATGTTCCTACTACAGGCGATTCGTGAAGAACTTTGCTGACATCGCTAAGCCGTTGCATAGACTGACTGAGGAAAAACGACCCTTCCTCTGGGATGAAAATTGCGACGCAGCTTTTCAAGAGCTAAAGAAGCGACTTTGTAATACGCCTATTCTTGGCTTCCCGGACACAGAGAACGAGTTCATCGTGGACACTGACGCCAGCAACACCGGCATTGGAGGAGTACTGTCACAAAGGAAAGGAGACCAAGAAGTGGTGATTGCGTATATCAGCAAATCCCTGTCCAAGCCGGAAAGGAACTACTGTGTGACCAGAAAAGAGTTACTTGCAGTGGTGAAGACATTGCGACATTTTAGCAAGTACCTGCTCGGGCGAAAATTCCATCTGAGGACCGACCACGCTGCTCTTAAGTGGCTACTACAGTTTAAGGATCCCGAAGGCCAAGTGGCAAGATGGATTGAGCAACTACAAGAGTTTGACTTCACCACGGAGCATCGCAGTGGAAAATCTCATGGCAACGCGGACGCATTGTCAAGAAGGCCATGCTCAGAGGACTGCAAGCATTGCTCAAGACATGAGTCGAAAGATTCAGAGCCCGTCAGAATGCTCAAAGCTGACATCGGTGACGAATGGAAAGAAACCCTTCAGTTTGCACAAGAAGAAGACGCCGACATCAAGCCGATTCTTGAATGTATGGAATCAGATGCCCCTAAGCCAGACTGGAGTGCTATTGCTTCAATAAGTGTTACGACAAAGAGCTATTGGGCGCAATGGGATAGTCTGGTGCTTCAGGAGGGAGTACTTTGCCGAAAATGGGAAAATGCTCGTGGCAATCAGTGCCATCTCCAAATGGTTGTACCCAGAGCAAAGATACCTGAAGTTTTGAAGCTGTACCACGAAGGGTTTTCGGGAGGACATCTGGGTGTGAAACGGACACTCTTGAAAATTCGAGAAAGGTTTTACTGGATCAACTGCAGAGATGACGTAGAAGACTGGGTACGGAAATGTACGAGCTGTGCATCAGTGAAAGGTCCACATACCCGCAGCAGAGGAGCATTAAAGCTATATAATGTTGGAGCACCATGGGAGCGAATCGCACTGGATGTGGCCGGACCATTTCCTGTGAGTGAAAGTGGCAACAAGTACTTCCTTGTCGTCATGGATTACTTCACCAAGTGGCCGGAAGTCTTCGCAATTCCGAACCAAGAGGCATCGACGATAGCAGACAAATTGGTGCATGAAGTATTCTGTCGATTTGGAGTACCATTGGAAATCCACAGTGACCAAGGAAGAAATTTTGAATCTCAGCTGTTTCAAGAGACGTGCCGGTTAATGGGTGCACACAAAACAAGGACAACGTCTTACCACCCGCAATCAGATGGAATGGTGGAGCGATTCAACCAAACTCTGGAGAGGTACCTGGCAAAAGTAGTCGGAAGCAAACAACGGGATTGGGACAAGCATATCCAGCCATTTTTGTTGTCATACCGAAGTGCTGTTCATGAGAGCACAAATGTCACTCCCGCTTTTGCCAATTTTGGACGTGAATTACGGCTACCAGCCGACTTAATAACTGGCATTCCACCGGATTCCCCACAACCCATAACTGAGTACGCCAGTGACCTCCGGAACAAGATGAACGACATCTATGAGCACATTAGAGAGTGTACACGCTAATTGGTTAAGTTTGCTGCAATCATTATTGTTCTGCACCAATACCAAAGCGCCGCCCACGCCGGGCTGTCAGTGTCACCTGTCAGCGGACTGTCAGGCGACCCCCCGCCAGACGACTTTCCTTCCGGGACTCCGACACCGACAAAACGGTCTCGCGCGGTGGTTTTGTACGTGGTCAGCGGCGGCGGCTCGGATTTCATTTGGTAAGTACAATATTGATTGCAACTAATTTTACCTATTGCGTGTACACTAGCTATCGCGGTAACAGAGAGCATGGCCAGCAAGCATCTGAAAGAATGAAGACTCGATACGACAGAAGGGCTAACAATCCTGGGTTCGAGGAAGGCTCGATGGTATGGCTGCACAATCCCATACGCAGCAAAGGGAAGTCTCCAAAGCTACAAGCCAAATGGGATGGACCGTACCGAGTGGTGACCAAGATCAACGACGTGACGTTCCGCATACAGAAAGGACCTCGAGGTGCCCCCAAAATAGTTCACGTGGATCGATTGGCGCGATATCACGGATGCAACGATGCTCGGGACGAGCATGTCTTGGGAGGAGGTGGTGTTACGCAGTAGGCCGCGCGCGGTACGACGGCTAGTTGTTTACACCTAATCGCGAGATTTATGGTTTCATGACCCAGGCGGCACCGGCCTTTGTGTCGCGTCTATTGTTTGTTGTTTGTTAGATTTTTTTTGTGGTGTTTTCGTAATAATTAAGAACAATAGGGTTTCTCGAACTTTACACTTGTTTACTTTGTCAGTCACAATGGCACCGAATATTCTACAGATTTCTAGAGAACCCTTATTCCGATATAAATAGGGCGATGGTTTTCGTTCGTGGCAGTTATCGCGTTTTATACCGGAGCGGAAACATCTCGTGTTCAAGTGCGGTACCAGTGATTGTGAAGTGACTAGTTGTGTGAATATCAGTGCCAGTGTGACGTGTTTGTGCGAACCAGTTGTGTCGTGTGTACTGTGATTTGTGCAATAAAGTGCAAAGTGAACAATCGGCGTTTTAACTAATTATCCAAGAACCTATCTCGTAACTTAACGTGCTTGGCGTTGCATAGTTCATGTATTTGCCCACGAAAAGTTCATTTTTATAAACTGCATAATGTACTTTTTTGTTTTGTTTTTACAATCTAGTTTCTTGGTTGATATTAAAAATTCGTTGTTTTCTAGTTATGGTTAAATTATAAACTGTTATGTACTTACCTGGTAAAAGTGAAATTTTATTAAGTTTTTTATGTTGATTTATTATTCTATCAATTCAAAAAGATTTGAAGCTACACCGGCAGGTGTTGTAAAGTAATTGTAAAGTTGTTTTATTTTTTTGTATATTTTATATATAAATTTGTATTTTTTTTTTTTTTATAGTATACACATAGTTTATTTATTCTTCATTATTAATGATTAATATTTTTGATCATAGTTGTGATGACAATGATGACTTTTTATCGTTATCCTCGTCCGATCAGCACTCTTTAAATGATAGTTTTAGTAGTATCCCGACACTATCACAGTCTATTGAATCTCAATTCTCTGATGTATCCCAAAACCTTAACCTTATTCACATCAACGTTCAAAGCATCCCCGGCCATATTTCCGATATGCAGGCGTCTCTTGATAGTAAAAATATTCATGGCATTTTGATTTCTGAAACCTGGCTTCAAGCTTCTCTTCCATCCGTCTCCTTTACTTTACCTGGTTTCAATCTCATTCGGAATGATCGGGTTGGGCGAGTTGGAGGGGGTGTTGCTATTTATCTTCGTGACCATATCCCTTTTACAGTAATCAGCACATCTCCCCAGCCGCCTCCAGATCATTACGGTGAGCATCTTTTTATAGAAATTCTTCTTTCCCACTCTAAAATTCTCCTTGGCGTTTATTACAGCAATTCTTCCCATAATAACTACTTTTCTTCTTTCGAAAACATTCTTGAAAGTCTTATTCCTTCCTACAATCATACGATTATTATGGGTGACTTTAATACATGTCTTTTGAAGTGTGATCATCGTGCAAAAAAATTGCAAAATCTGATTACATCATGCAACATGAATATTCTGCCTCTAAGTGCCACCCACCATTTTCCTAACTCTGTCCCGTCTCTTCTTGATCTCATAATGGTCTCTTCTCCTCAACACGTTGCAAAACATGGGCAACTTCCAGCGGATTTTTCCTATCACGACCTTGTTTTTCTATCGTATAGAGTACGTCCTCCAAAAATTAAACCGCCAACCATAGTGCAACGCAATTTTAGTGGTATAGTTCCTGAAAATCTTAAAAATGATGCTAAAAACATTGATTGGTCTCCGGTAACATCAGCAAGCACAATAGATGACAAAGTCTCGGCCTTTAACTCTCTTTTGACTCAGCTGTATGATGTTCATGCTCCGTTTCGGACCATAAAAATAAAGCACTTGCCTGCACCTTGGCTTACGGAGGAAATCAAAACTTTGATGCATAAAAAAGGGGTAGCCAAAACTAAATTTAAGATGCATCCCAACGATGTGAATAAGGCGCGTTATACTGAGCTGCGAAATCGTTGTAACAGGGTGTGTAGGGATGCTCAAAGATGCCACATTTTCAAATCTGTACAAGATAAAGATCCAGCAAAGGTCTGGAAATTTCTCAGGTCTTTAGGAGTTGGCAAGTCTCGTCAAGAAACTATCCCTCATAACTTAGACATCAATGCGCTAAATCAGCATTTTTCTGCGTCTCCAATCATGGATGCTGCTGCCAAAGCTGGCACGTTAAATAATCTTTCAAACATTGCCGCTCCTGATTTTCCTCCTTTTGAGTTCTGTCAATTTTCTGATTGTGATGTTAGAAAGAGCATTCTCTCTATTTCCTCAAATGCTGTTGGACTCGATCTGATAAGTCGTAATATGATTATTCCCATCCTAGATTACCTACTTCCAGTTCTATCCCATATCTTCAATTTTTCCGTATCCAATGGCGCCTTCCCTACCCTTTGGAAAGAAGCCCAAATTATCACATTGCCGAAGAAAGCCAATCCTGTCAATTTTTCTGAATATCGTCCTATATCTATTCTTCCATTCCTATCCAAAGTCCTCGAACGTCTTGTCCATAATCAATTAAACCATTTCCTTACTCGCAATAATCTCCTTAATCCCTTTCAATCTGGCTTTCGGCCGGGACACAGCACGGTTACTGCACTTGTAAAAATCACTGACGACATTCGTCTTGGGATGGAGAATGGAGATTTAACCGTGTTGGCGCTCCTGGACTTCAGCAATGCTTTCAATTCTGTTGATCTTGACATCCTTCTCGCTATACTTCGCTCTTCTAACATATCTCCAACGGCAGTTGACTGGCTTCAGAGTTACCTGTTTGGTCGACGGCAAAGGGTCCGCTTGGAGGAATCTTACTCCTCTTGGTGTGATACGTCAGCCGGAGTCCCACAGGGTGGTGTCTTATCTCCTCTTCTCTTTGCTATTTTTATAAACTCTATTTCTCACAATCTTTCATCATCCTACCACCTGTACGCAGACGATCTGCAGTTATATTGCCAAGCTCCACTAGGATGGCTTTCAGAAGCTGTGGAAGCTATAAATGATGACTTGAGTCGTATATCAGAATGGAGTAAATCGTTTGGTCTAAAGGTGAACCCGGCAAAAACTCAAGTCATCGTAATAGGTAGCCCTCGTAATATTGCCCAAGTTGACTGGGACTCTCTTCCCCGAATAGTTTTTGACGGTGTTACTATACCTTTTAGTGACACTGTTAAAAACCTAGGAATTACATTTGATCAATGTCTTTCTTGGGGTCCGCAGATTGCGGAAACGAGTCGTAAGATGTTTGCATCCGGGGGATCTCTGCGCAGGCTCCGTAATTTTCTTCCTATTACCACGAAAATTGCGCTCGCACAATCCCTTCTGCTCCCAATCCTAGACTACGCTGACGTCTGCTATCTGGATCTTACTCAAGACTTGCTAAATAAACTTGAGCGACTTCAAAACTTTTGCATCAGGTTCATATTTGGTCTGCGTAAATATGACCACGTTTCAAGTTTTCGTGCTAAGCTCAAGTGGCTCCCCATTCGCCGTCGCCGGGATGTTCATATCCTTTCTCTTCTTTACAACACTCTCTTTAATCCCTCTTCTCCTCCCTACCTTCAAGAACGTTTCATTTTCCGTCGTTCTCTTCTATCCCGCTTTTTGAAATCGTCAGAGAATCTAAAACTTACTTTTCCACAACACAGAACCACTTTCTATGGTTCATCTTTTACAGTTGAAGCTGTTAGACTGTGGAATGAGTTGCCAGTGGAAATTAGACGTGCCCCATCGCTGAATATTTTTAAGAACCAAATTAAATCGCATTATCTGTCATCTTAGCTGTATAATAATGAAATAATATATATTTATGCATTATATATATTTATTTAAGTACAATAATATGTAATAATGGATGTAGGTTTATTATTATTTTATTTTAGTTAAGTAATATGTAGTTTATATGTTATTTATGTATGTATCATTTATTGGTATGTGTGTTAAGTAGATTTAGGTATTATTTTTGTTAAGTGTTTGTTTATGGGTTAATTTCTTCTTTCTGTTAAGGCCACGTTTTTTGTAAACTTATTTTTTCTATCCGTACTTGGTTGCCTGGAAGAAATCGCTTAAAGCGATAAGGCCGCCAGTTAGAAACCTAAATTGTATTGTTTTTGTCCCTGTAATTTATTCTTTATGTGGTTGTCTAATAAAGTGTTATTGTTTGTTTGTTTGTTTGTAACAATATTGTTTTCTTTTTAGTGTAGTATGTTATAATTACAAAACGTTTTAAATTAAAATAATTATAATTGGACAAAACTCCCGTTCTTTGTTCTACGTCTATGAATTATTACATGATGGATACAGTTGGTGTCCAGTCTGTTGCAATAGTCTACATCCTATGATAATAACATGACCCTGCCAGGAGATATGGCATGTTATGTTATGGGAGCATTGACATCGATATTTTTTTTTATTCCGACATGTTTTTACTTAGTAGCAAAATTCATCGATGTCGATAAAATGTTTGCAAGTTTTGCAACCACTATCAACGAAATTCTAGGCAGTAAAAGATATACGTTTAAATCTAAAAATGCCCACAACTAAGACTTGCTATTAGAAGGATATTCCTCCTTTTTGTAAACTAAAGTCTCTGCTCTGTATTCGACACGTTACAATAGCGCGAACCGGCATTTTTTGGGCAAAAATTACCTGTGAAATCTCTTGAACGACTGTGACGGTAAATGTCATGATTTCACGTACCGTCAAATCTGGCAAGTTTGCCACGGGATGTTAGCTTTACCACTAGCAGTGTGATCACACAAATCCTCTTATACCCGTGAAATTGGTAAGTTATTTTGGTTGTGTCCATACTTGTCGTAAAATAGGTTAAACAACTGGCAACACTGCATGGAACGAAGCACCTAAGCGTCCATCTTTACCAGTCATTTTAGATCCGAAATCGCGACAGTAAAGTTACCTCAAATTCAGTGCTCCGGGACTTTTGAAATTTATGTCACAAATACTGGGTCTACGTAAGTAAAACTTATTAAAAAGGTTACTTTAATGATAATTATTAGAATTATTACTTTATTATTGATGTAAGTGTTGAATTTTGTCTCAAAATATCATTGGCAAAGATGACACACCCGTTTGCCGGTAGGTGATGGTAACTTTACCAAGTTTTGGAAGGGCCTAGGGTTGTCACTAGCATGAAGTTATTCAAATAGGTATATCAACTGGCATGTTTACCTATTAACAATGTTTTTAAGTGTATTACTATTATTGTCATCACATTATACGCCTTAACTGAAGCAACCGGGTGCATTCCAGATTTTTTTGACACGAGTATGTTAATCGACAAATAAGTGATCCATCCCATTGACTAAAAAGGTCTCTGACTAATATTAAAATGCTAAAAAATGATTTTAACTCATCGACTCATGACAAAAGTGGCAAAGTTGCCAGGTTTGACGGTAACATGAGTTATAACTCATGTACGTGGCTACAAACCCCCCTCCACATCGCCTATCTATTTCCTTCTCTCTTCTGTGGATAGCTCTATGTCTTTTGGTTGCACCATAGACAATTATTGTTTTCTTCCACAGAGCTATTACACTGTGTTTTCTTCCCTACTTTTATCGTACAGATTATTTTTCTCTTTCACGACTATATTGACCATCTCTTTCTTAAAGTGTTCGAATGTGACATGGCGTCACAGACTACTATAGATACTACCATGGCGTCCATCAAGATAAATCACGGCCTTCTGTAAAATTGTTTTAGATGACAGTGGTCTGATATTGCAATTTATTAGTGAGGCCGTCCCAAATCGTATATTTGCATTGATGGTAATGCATGCAAGGAAACCTCTGAAGCGAATAAGCGATGGGTATGATACGGCTTCAGGTGCTTCGGCTAAGTATCTGCACCTATATGGCGGTCGCCGATTCTGTTCTTTTGCAATCTAGTTTCATAATTTAACAATTTATGTCTCGTTTCAGGTACTTTGAGAAGCATCAGGCCCATCCGTATCAGGTAAGAACAGATACAAACGCTTAATGAGGTAAGGTTGAGTCCATCCGTTTCTCAATGAGTATTGGTAACTGGCTCAAAATTATGTAGGTACTTCTCTACGTAATGTTGGGGGGTATATTAATATTCCAGACAAGTTTTGCACCATAATACATTTATTATTCCAATTCTATCTTTATCCGTTATAGATGTGCGATTTATTAAACCATTTTTATCGTGACTCTGTACCAACGCCAAAAGCTCCCCATGACCCTCTAGATTTCCCTTTTTCTTCTTTTCAGCGTCTGATCCACGTATAGAAGACTCCGACGGTATGCAGCTTACCGATTCTTTTAAAATAGCAGTGTTCAGTATTAAAGTGGTGCGTGAAAAAAATACATCATTCTTTCTTTAGTTAAAATTATCAATTTGACGTAACGCTTTAATACTGGACACGGCTATTTTAAAAGAAACGGAAAACTGCAAAAGCAGAAAGCGTCAAATGAAACGCTAATTGAAACCGACAGCATTGCTCGCGGCTCGTCAAGGTTTTATTTTGGCTCGCCACGCAGTGTTACCAACACTATGACTGTAACTACGTTCTATGACTTTCGGGTGGTAAATTTCTTCGGACTGTTTTCAATAATTTCTGTAGTCTTTTGCTTCTACTGTCAGTTCATTGACTACATTTGTGTCTGAGAAACCGAGACCTATTTTTTATTCAACTCCTCACCCACATTTTAGGACATTTTGGATATTTTCATTAATTTCGTAGAATGCTACAGCGAGGTAGCGTAAATTTTCTAACTTTGAATATGAACATTTATGAACATTTATTTTAAACATTTAGTTTATTTGTAGTGAAGTAAGTTATTTGATGTAAAAAAGAATATAAATGATGAGTATGTATTCTATGTATTGATAGGCGATTATTTATTTGATATGCAATTTATATTATCCCATTTACGTATACGTATAGTGATCCGTCTTGTAGAGGCACAGAATAGGTTTAAGTTATTACTAGAGCGCGTCGCGTATTTTAATTGGGTTGTATTTTTAATATTAACATTTCTTTTAAACTACGCGTTGGATTGATTTGTTGTAAATGACAATTTTGTTCTCCTTGAAATGACAAAGCTAACAAAAGGATTCAATTGGATAAGGATTAATACTGTGTTTGTCAAAACAGTTTTGAAAATTATCTACAATTTCGCGTTCACTTTAAAGTGACCAAAGTTGATATACTGCAAAAACCTGAAGAGATAGATATATGCTGTCGCGGACTTTTATGTAGACCTAATAAAGCCGGTTATTTTTGAAGTACATCATTTTCATGTAGGACTTACTATGTAGTCAGCGCACGCGCTTAAAAAGTCTCAAAATTTCATTTTTTTACAATTTTCAATATTTTACGCTGTAAACGTAACATAACTGAAATAAAATAAAACTTATGTGTTTGAGTGGTAAAGTACAATTCTAATGATGAAATAATTTTCGAAATCGTTCCAGTAAGTTGTCTACAACCTTGGTTCAAACATTTCATTCCTAAGTAAAACGTCTAATTTCTTATCGATCCCATAACTTCTGCTGTAAAATTTAAATAACACAAGTTATTGAAAAAATGAAATGGTACCACCAACTATTTAAAAAAAATATCGATCCTACAAAAAGTTGATGGGAATCAAAGTTGTAGAAAATCTAATTTCAAACAATTTTTGTTCCCATAACTTCTGCTGTAAAATTTAAATAACACAAGTTATTGAAGAAATGAAATGGTACTACCAACTATTTAAAAAAAAAAATCGATCCTACAAAAAGTTGATGGGAATCAAAGTTGTAGAAAATCTAATTTCAAACAACTTTTGGTCCCATAACTTCTGCTGTAAAATTTAAATAACACAAGTTATTGAAGAAATGAAATGGTACCACCAACTATTTAAAAAAATATCGATCCTACAAAAAGTTGATGGGAATCAAAGTTGTAGAAAATCTAATTTCAAACAATTTTTGTTCCCATAACTTCTGCTGTAATATTGAAATATCAAGTAATTGAAGAAATGAAATGGTACCACCAACTATTTTAAAAAAATATCGATCCTACAAAAAGGTGACGGGATATAAAGATGTAGAAAATCAAATTTTAAACAACTTTTGTTCCTATAACTTCTGCTGTAAAATTGAAATAACACAAGTTATTGAAGAAATGAAATGGCACCACCAACTATTTAAAAAAAATATCGATCCTACAAAAAGGTGACGGGATATAAAGTTGTAGAAAATCAAATTTTAAGCAACTTTTGTTCCCATAACTTCTGCTGTAAAATTGAAATAACACAAGTTATTGAAGAAATGAAATGGTACCTATCTATCTATCTCATTCACGCATCACACTATTTCTCTCTTTTACTCTTACATGTCATTACGTACATCCGGCACTGTTTCACAATTCGTTCATGCTTATCGTGCGTTCCAACATTCATGCAAAAGTCATTCCCCACAGAGCTATTCATTCTCGCTGATTATTATAAACGGTGGGGATTTCCCACAAGCATAGACGTTGTTGCCAGTCGCTACAAAATATCATTCAAAGAAAAATAATTTCCCGTCCTCGCCACAAAATAAGTAATGAAAAATTCCGTGCTCCTTTCAATTGGTACGAATTTGTAGTTGCGATAAAAATATATTAAAAAATTGCTAGTTGTAACTGGTTCAGTACTAGGTAATGTACTTGTATAAGCTTTAAAAAATGTAGGTATAATAATAGTATAGTTGTAAATACAAAACAACATTCAGTGAAAGTTATTGTTTCTTTTTCTTGTTAATTATCCTTATTTCATTTCTTTTTTCTCACCAAATTAATCTAGAATTGCAGTATGAATTGATTGAATTAGAATCAAGTGCAATGCAAACAGTGTCACCACAAAGAAAGGATTGTAAAACCAATATAGTTCAATATGAGTGGTCTCACATACAGTTTGTTTGTTGCAATGGGATGTGGTGGTGGTCTTCAGATGGGTGTCCATGGGTAACATTTACATTGGAACACTACCACGGCTCAGATGACAAGTTAATTTCTGGGTCCTGTTTGTTTTACTTTTTTTTTTAAACATTTTAGCTATGTCAGAGGCCTTTAGGACAGTTTAAAAACTGACCCCAGGTCTAGCCACTCTGTAAAAGCTTACTTGCTGAATAAAATAGCACATACATTTTTGTCATGTGACAAGTTGTTGATAAATCAGCAGCATGTTGTTGGTAGACTCATACTAATGTAAAATGTGTTTCCAATAAAACAGCAATTGCTGTGTGTGAGATTGTACTAAAGCTTATATAGACTCTACTGGCCTTTTAATAATCCACTACTGATCATAGGCTTATCGGTGGATGTGAAGTTAGCTACAAGCTGCACAATATCCAAACCTGACTGAAGCTCACAAAGCTGCACATTGATTCGCCGACTTGTATGATTTGGCCTATACTCAAAAGAGGATTGGGCCACATGTACTATGTTGGCCTAGTGGGTTAATGGATTATCACATAAGCCATTACGTTTCTTCTACAGTTGTATGCATGTTGCCTCACAATATTGTCCTCCACTGAAACAGCCAGTAGTGGGTAAATCCCAAAAAAATAATTGGTATTGAACCATAGTCCACACTTGTAAAGTGAGCATGCTCCCACTAGAATCTAGTGGGAGCATGCTCACTATGATGTGATGATCTAGTGACTAGATCATCACATCATAAATAGACAACCAACTGAAAATTGTTTCTTACACAGAAATATTCCAAGAGTGATAGAAGGGCGCCAGCCGAGTATGGATCATCGGAGAGCCGGTACAAGCCTCTGCGGTCCCCCAACGGCAATGTCTCGCATGGGCATCCCAGTCAGTCGAGCCACGGCCACCATCATTACAGCCATGTGGTGGATGACAGAGGATATTCTTCATCCAGAAATTCCTATCTGCCAAAAGGATCGGAAGAGGAGAGAGATAGAGACTACAAATCCTCTAGGAATAAGTACACAGGTAAGAAGTTTTTGTCTAATTCTATTTCTAGATGGGTGTGCATTCCCCTATTGCTACCTTACTCAACCAGATGACATCCTTAAACAACAGGATATGGCGTTCACTACTACTGGGTTCGCTGGCATATTTGATCCACCTCTGTTGTGACAGATTTTTCATTGCTTCAGATTTCTAATGTGTCTTCTTCAAGGAGTCCCAATCTTATTCTTACATTTTCTGTAGCCTTGCAGTGCAGAAGTGTTTGTCTGCTTGACTTAATGGATGTTTGATGATTGGTGACAATTTTAACCTACTCGTACTTTTATGTGTGTAAAGCCAGGCCCACACATTGCTTATGTTGGCTAAGAACTGTAGTCTTGCTTCCAACACTCCAGTGTGTGGATTGATCTTGGACTAATATTGGACGCAAACCGAACAATAATAATTGACTCTGTTTGGCTATTCAGTTCGTAGCTATGCTTGGACGCAAGTCCCTGTCCAAAGTGTGGCCCTGGCATAATAGTTTGTTACATTTGCGTCACATAAGTAAAACTTGCGCAAAACATATTACTAAGTGTCTGTAGAGAGGTTAAGTAGATTGTTTTACTGCACTGTAGTGACTACTCACACCCTCCACTGTTCACGTTGTACTATAGATGCACCGTAACACTATCTCGGTTCTAGTTATTTGGCGTGAAGTGTATGTTTAGTAGCTAGGATTACGGGTTTGACCCCTTATGTGTAAATACAAGTTCAGAAGAGAATATAATTCATCTGGCTAAAAAAATACAAATCAAATCCAATGCATTGGTCAGTCACATGTGAATGTCAATCAGAATGAATAAGCTCTCACATGTACAAATTGAATCGCCTTTAATCTTGTATGACCTCTTGCCCCACGCATGGTAGGTACATACATGTATGATAAAAAACTCAAAATGCACTACTTCAGTCATGCTCAGGAAACATGTTAAGGTACAAAATCTTGTTCATGAGCTTGAGCTATGTAAGTATGTTTAAAATCAATCATTATCATATGCATCTTCACTATTCCACTGTGTTATGTGTATAGACAAGTAATGGCTGGGCAATCATCATCATTCATTGGCTATGCTACTGTTTCAAAACTTGTGTTAGTTTACCGAATTTCAGGTGTTTTTAGGGTTCCGTACCCAAAGGGAAAAATGGGACCCTATTACTAAGACTTCGATGTCTGTCTGTCTGTCTGTCACCGGGCTGTATCTCATGAACCGTGATAGCCAGGCAGCTGAAATTTTCACAGATGATGTATTTCTGTTGCCGCTATAACAACAAATATTAAAAATAAAATAAAATAAAAATTTAAGGGGGGCTCCCATACAACAAACCTGATTTTTTAGACGTTTTTTGCTCTATATTAATAATGGTAACAGGTAGATGCTTGAAATTTTCACAGAATATTTAGTTTTTATTTACTTCAATAATAAATATTAAAACTTAAATAAAATAAATATTTAAGGGGGGCTCCCATATAGTACGGAACCCTCCGTACGCGAGTCCGACTCGTACTTGGCCGATTATTTGTGTAAAACTATCTGACTTGATCTATGTATTAGTTACTCGTACAATGCCACAGGTAAGAGGTACACAGCACTCAATACATGCATAGATACACATGTTGAATTTATAACAATCATATTTTTTGCATTGTAGGGATAAAACTTCAGGTGATATACAATAAGGTAGCACTACTTTCCAAGTTATTTACCAACTGCCACCTCATCCAAAGTTTGCCTCGAAGAGATTGATTTTTGTGAAAAGACCACCTCTTATGTACCATTTTCTTATGTTTTCTCTCATTACTATTCTCTGCCTTCCATATTGTAGTGACAATAAAGTGTTGTATTGACAATAAAGTGCTGTATTGACAATAAAGTGCTGTATTGACAATAAAGTGTAGTATTGATAATAAAGTGTTGTATTGACATTAAAGTGTTGTATTGACAATAAAGTGCTGTATTGACAATAAAGTGCTGTATTGACAATAAAGTGTAGTATTGATAATAAAGTGTTGTATTGACATTAAAGTGTTGTATTGACAATAAAGTGCTGTATTGACAATAAAGTGTAGTATTGATAATAAAGTGTTGTATTGACATTAAAGTGTTGTATTGACAATAAAGTGCTGTATTGACAATAAAGTGCTGTATTGACAATAAAGTGTTGTATTGACAATAAAGTGCTGTATTGACGGAAAGTACAGGTTATTCTTTCATAGCGACCATCTTTTTTGAGATGAGTTTATTTTTTGTGTATGCTCTTAAGATTAACTTTTAACTTGAGATGTTAGTTTAGGACAAAATAAAATCTTTGTAATATAATTTTATTTCTTAAATCTCTTTTCAGTGTTTGATTTTAGAGCTGCAAAGTTGGATCAGTTTTTATGAGTTCAAATATTAAATCAGCTTACAAATAAAATTGGATTTCAACGATTTTGTAATGAACTAGTAAACTTTATCGGTACAGATTTAAAATTTCGCAAATAAATTTAAGATTTAAGAAATAAACTCAGATAGTTATATCTGAGTTTATTTTCTGTTTTATGTTTTAAAAAATATTACAACCAAATATTAGATACTTCTTGGTGCTTATACAAGAAATGAAATTAGAGTGTAGAATTATTTGTTTTTCAATCAAATGTAGTTTACATTTAATTTTGACACTTAAATATATTTCAAAACAAATCGACCAAGGCTTAACAGCATTCAGATGCAAACAAACTTCATTTCACTAAAACGACAACAAATACTTGACATGTGCCACACTTTACTCGTATCTTCATAAATCTTGTATATTTTCATTCGTCCCAATATTGGCAAAAAAGTTTTACAACTAAGTAGTCTTAAAAAAATCACATAGACTAAATATAACGCCAAACTAGCTGCTCCTACTGGTTTCGCCTGTAAATTAACTGAATAAATTATAACATATAAACCGCATTGCAAGCTGTGTAGTTTAGATGTAGAAGATCTAAGCGGATACACAGACAGACATACAAAAAATTCGATATTGTTTTATACTAACTAATTATGTACCTAGTTTTATCCTAAGGTCAGGGTAATCAAACGACGTCCAGTATTTTCCATACATGATGTATATTTTCCAGTTTATACACGAGTAAACAAGTTAAGTACATTTCCACATGTAGAGATATATCAATATGAGTTAACTACATAACCATTTAAACCGTTGTGTAATTACTTAAAATATTATATGCCTTTTGTAGAACAGGCACGAGCGCCGTCTACTCCGTCTAGTAGTTCCAATGCTATCCTGCCCAAATTATCTAAGCCCTCCGATTAAGCTATAGAACAAAGAGGCATTTTACCATAATGTAAACAGTGTGAAGGAAAGAGAAATACTCGCAAACATTACATATTGGAATGAGATAGAGTAGCCTTCGCATAGTAACCTAACAGCTCGGCCATCCTACTTCTAGCGAGTCCCAGCGCTGTGAATGAGAAAGCAAACGTTTTAAATAGTAAAAATCAAAGAGAAACTGCTAATTAGCGATCCAATTGTATAAAATAGTATATGCTCCATTCAATGAAAGGTTATTACAGTCCTAATTATTCGATGTAGTTTCAAAAATGTACTGTTCTGAAATGCGAAATTCCTATTTAGTACTAACTATTCAATTTACGCTTTGTTTATGATAATTATTTGTATCAACTATAATATATACAATAATGTACGTATCTCATTTTAATTCAAAGTCATTTTTCTATCTCTTAATTTGACAGAGGCAATATTTATATTCTAGGCCACATAACATCGTATAAGTCAGATTAACATCAAAATCAAGTAGTAATGATAATCATTAACATATTCATAATCATATAATATTATGATTGGCTATATAAACCATATAGTCACTAACTTCACTAAATTATATGTATAACCTAAATAAACATTCATTGCTGCTATAATGCAGTAGTTTAAATCAAATTGGTTCACCATACAGACTTAATAAATTTCAATTACAATTTTACAATTGTCATTGTTTTCCTTATATTCGCGTGCTTTTTTACTGAAGACTCACATCTGCTCGTAATCATTACTATTGTTATCAGACGATTTGATTACCAAATCTCTATTAAAAATCGTCTAAAGTTAAATCTTGTCAACTGCAACTACGGTTTTCAATTCTATGCCTTGCTTACGAGTTAGAAGTGTGCCCTCAGTCAGAAATATGTCATTGAGGAGAATTTCGGTAATTCGGTACGGTCCTTGATATTTAGTGTTAATTTTTGAGGCTTACGATCATGCGGCAGCTATCTCTCCACTCTACTATGTCTCTCTCTTACCAGGTCTTTTTCGTTGTGCTGGTTTGGAGTCTTTCTGCGCCTAATATATATAAACAGCGCCTCTTACCTGTCACTCCTTAAACTTTTCTCCTGCTTTACATCTTCTTTCAATTATTCCATGGAAGCGTTATTCAAAATTTGACGAATTACCTCACCTTTTTGTTTGGCTTATGAAATACGGCAGTTCAAGACTTTCATTGTAGTTTTATCTTTTCCTGTGTTGATATCTACCTGTTTGCGTCAGTAATGTGTTCTTCCTAGGGTTGGTTGTTGTTTCCATAACTAGAAGCTGACAAGGCGTCTAGTATTATCCCGTTAAATCCATTTACCTGCTCATTTTACCAAAAAGTAGATGTTGCATTTTAGACCTACCTGCCGGGCTAGTATGCGCGCCACGAATTATTTCGTTCGTAGTGTCAGAACGAGACAGCGTTATGGCAAAATATATAACTGTCACTTTTTCACACGTCGAAATGAGTTCTTTTCGTCGCTTTTCGTGGTCGCATGCTTTATAGCCAGAATAGTATGTGATAAAGTAAATAATAAAGTCTTGCTAGTAAGACTAGTACTTTTGTCAGTAATAAGGCGTGAAGGAACTCCAGAGTAAGTGATGAAATTCTTTGTCTTTCGCACCAAAGTCGCTGATTTCGTATCCTTCACGAGATTTAGGTACTTTGTAAACCCATCAACCAGTGCTAGTATTAAGTAATAATCCTCATATTTTTTTCTTAATTTTACCCCATTATCGGACAATTGAATCTGATGTACTGCTCAACTATAGAGATAGATTTCTGCTGAGGTCATCTGCGTTCGAGCTCCAAGACGATATACTATTGTGTAAAAATTCCTAAAGTTGGATCTACCATCATTCAATTCCGAATACGAAATCTCGTTTTTCCAGGGATAATCTAAGTAACAATCTAAAGCCACCTCTCCTCGGGACTACTGGTCAAAGCTTCTCTAGATAGATCTCACTTTAGAACCATCGACATGAAGAAGAAGAGAAGCATTCCAGTCCGTCAAAATTAGTTTCTACGAGGTAGATTCTAAACCGGTTTAGCGAAGTGATAACAGCTAATGTAATTCCAATAATTAGGAATAATGTAATTGTATTCCAATTTGTAGAAATGTCACTAACGTTTGTCGACTGTAGTTTTATGGTTAAAATAGAGCACTAGTTGCAGCGCGTCATTCGAGTTCTTTTATAGAAGTATTCCTGCCAGACCTTGTTCGCAAACATGCGAATGGAGTTCCGTTCCAGCTGATATCAGCATGATAGATATAGAGCGAGGATTAATTTATTAGTAATTACTTAACCCTTTTTAATTTACTAACTGTTCAGAGCCACTCGGAGTGTTATTTCATAACTTTTGACAAATCGTCTGAAGAATTCTAATAAACTCAAAAACTGACGTAAATACCTCATGTCTATTGTGGCTAAAGAAATTCGGAGATCGCTTCCACTTTCACCTGCCTGGACGTCCGTCTACGAATACCGTCCGCGCTTACATAATTTCCGAGGAGATCTATTAATTCGGGAGAAATGTGGTACTTACTTTCTTTTAATTCAAGCCCTTCCCTTTATTATTAACAAACGCACTTTCGTTTAATCTTTGTGTCTTCATCGACACCTTTAGACGGTATAAGCACGTTGTCCATGTATAGTGTATACGATAGCATATTTTATCATTAACTATCTTACCTTAATCCCTGGAGTATCTTATTGAAAAAGTTAACATCCTCGACAAAGCATTATATACCTAGCGAAACCGCTCCATGTTCGTTCCTGATCCTGTACTGACCGGGAAATAAATAATAAACCTTACCTCACCTCAAAACCTCGTAACCCACCATCAATAGAAATCATTACCTGACACTCAGCCCTTTTCTGCTTCGTTTCCAACGCTGTTCCTAGGACAGTTAGATGTTTGATGCCCGAAACAGTTCTTGACAATCGAAACAACTTATGTCCGAATTCGTCAAACTGGTACCTGGCTTGAAAAATCCCGTATAGTTTGGATTGGGTCCAAACTTTCTTTCATTTAGCCTGCGTGTAGCGCTCAGAGTTTCTCTCGCCTGACCGACCCTAACGGTTCGAAAATATTTCAATACCTGTTCCAGATCCTTGAACTGATCAGCAGGGTGTGGACTTTAACCTTTACCGTCCGATCCTCAATGTCATTTAGTACAAATTTACTGCCTGCCAGCCTACTATAGATTTTATAACTATTTAACAAATTCATCTTCATATAATTAAACGTTTCTAAAAACTCTCCATAGTTAATTTTCCTTTCCATTCCATCTGCGAATGTAATATCGAAGTTGGAACCTAGTTCTACGTTGTTTGAATACCAATCAGTTTTGGTTTAGCGTGGTAGATAATTTCTTTCTTTATCCATAAATTTTGTAAAACCATGTCACAGATTGCTCTTTAATCAATAGGTCAAATTCCGGTATCGCATTCGCATTGAATATAATTTTATGTTTGTCAGCGCTTTTAACATTTTCTAAAATTAACAAAAACTTATCAATTATCTTACTATTAAAATCATCCATTCTTCAAATACAAAAACTTCGGTGTACTTGCCCTCGTCTGGAACTATGCTCGTTTCCTTCCATGCTGTATTAGTATGCATTTCCTGAACCCGATCCCTCGGGTCCTCCGGCATATAAGTGTATGTCCTATCCTTGGACTTACGTACATACCTCCTGGACCCAGTCCTTGGGTCCCATGCGCTCATGCGCTAGTCCTGTCCTTGGACTCTCCCTCATATCCTCCTGGACCCAGTCTTCAGGTCTTACGCGCTTATGCGCTAGTCCTGTCCTTAGACTCTTCCTCACATCCCTCCTGGACCCAATTTTCGGGTGCTGAGTGCTAGTCCTGTCCTTGGACCCACGTATATCCCTTCATGACCTCAAATTCAGGTCATTCACTTCAGGTGCATCCGTCGTTATTCTCCGTTTGATTGAAATCTGAAACTTCCACGAACAGGCTTAATAAAGTGTTTATAGACATAATCTGTCACCCTATTATTTATGTAATTATGATATTATGTATGTCGTCAGGGGAGGTAGCTTATTATTACCATACTGATTCAACATAATTTTATTCAGTGGGTGGGAAATATCACTAATCACTTATTGTTCATTGTCTGTCACATAATTTTATCATCACTAATTTATTATCTTCTAATTAGCTCGGCAATTTATCCGTTGGTTAAGGATTAAATTAGGTAAGTAGGATTAATTAAATAGGTCACTCCGAAAAAGTGAGACAGTTCCTTGGTGCGTACGCGACTGCTCTCCCAAGTATCGGCCACCGAGACTCTGTCGAAGCGTCACTAAGGGTGAGTTAGCGTTTTGGAGTGCCTTCAAAGCGCGATCCTGATAACATGTAAAGCTTCATAGTAACACGTCCTACTCTTTCTATTGTATTTTGCAGTACGTCGTAATTATGTGCACTGTTACAGTACGCGCATCAAATTAAAATACGTTAAATAAATATGCCGTTTAAAGTCAGCGTATTAACTCGGTAGCAAATATTTCATCCATGCCTGCAGTGACATAACTACAACATCGTTATGATATTAATATCGTAATCATAACATCCGAAAATATTTTTTCTTTTATATTCTCCCAATACCCACACTGGTACACAAATTTTGAAATTTTCGTGTACATTTGGCTTCCATTTAGCCCCTTTTGACCGTCCAGCAGTAGTTGCTCAACATCCTTGTACTCTAACCTTGATACCGCTTTTCCATTTTAGATATGTCCTCATGAAACCTCATTTGTTCATACCTACTCATAATTTACAGCTGCCAAATTTTTAAGGAAAACTCCGGATTTGCGTTTAATTCTCAGCGATATCGTGCACCCCAAAGTTTCTTCTGTGCCAATAGAGGCTCTTTAGAAAATTTTTGATCTCTCTTCAACTCTATAAATATATCCGAAAATGAACCTCATCACAAGAAAAGTGAGTCTAATTTAAAAATGTTAAGTGTGTTCTCATAAAGAAGATAAGTACCTACTTAAAACACGATCGGCTATCAGAGTTCCCGTAACAAACCACGTTGACCAGTAGTATCAATCAATGTAGTACATATTTCCTCGATCAACGTAGCACGTGTGTCATAATTCTTCACACTAAGGATTACATCATGAGTAAAACAAAACAAGTACCCAACAAAAGTATTTCGACGACACGGCAACATATATAAACACAAGCCTCAACAGTTATGAGTATAAAATAAACTCTGATTACAAAGACAACACTCCTTTGTTCTAGCCATCTAGCTTTAACTTCGTCGTTTATGTTATTGAGTAATACGATGTTATTTTAGTAAGAACTAAAACCATGGATGTACTAATTTTATGGATAAGAATAAAAGTCCCTTCGAAAAATGATCTCTGCCTTGAAACTGCCCCCCATAGATCTGCACATCAGATGTCAGTTGTGGGTGTGGGAGTTGTAAATAGAGCTTGTTCGGAAGAGGTTGTGGAAAACTGAGATTAGAACGGTTCAAGCCTGGTGATTCTTGATAGAATGGTGGCAGCGTGCGTTACGCTGCGGAACGCCATGTCCTTCGCTTAAAGTTCTCTCTATAATTGTAATCATACGTAATCTTCTGTGCAATAAATTGATTGTTCGTGACGTCGCCTTTATCTCCTCGCCCGCTAAACCCACGCCACGCCACACTGAAGCATTGTTGGGTCAGTCAGTGGTATAAAACATTACCACATTGAAGCAGAATCATAACTGATGCGGTGCCTTTTTATGGATCCGACATATATATATTTTTTTATTAGAATATTTACTTATTAGTAAAAACATCGACATGGCGTATCATGTCGCCACCAAAATTTCATGCATTTTGGACAGTGCCGACGCCATTCCAGAAAACATATTAGCTTTAGATATTCTACTTTATTTCCCACAACCATGATGCTATTTCAGAAAACATTTCGGTTTTAGGTATTCTACCTTATTTCCCACATTAAAGGCATTCTAGAAATCATCTTGGTTTTAAACATTCTGCCTTATTTCCCACATCCACGACATGACATTCTAAAAAAAACATCTTGACTTTAGAAATTCTACCTTACTTCCCACATCCATGACGCCATTCCAGAAAACATCTTAGCTTTAAAAAATAGTCTACATTATTTCCCACATCCATGATGTCGTTCCCGAAAATATATCTTGGGTTTAGGTTTAGATGTTCTACCATATTTTCACATCCCTGACAGCAGTACGCATTACTTAAATAAACAACAGAATAATGATTTACTTTCGCCAACTTCTTTAGGATCTATGTATTATGATTATCAAAAAGCACATCACCATTAAAATATATTTTTTTTTTAAACCATTATAGTTATTTTATTTCTTTTAGTTAACTAAAGCTTGGTACAAAAAATTTCGCGCTTCCGTTCAAACACGTTCGTAAACATCCAGTGCGATTGAACGAAAAGAATATTAAAGTAAAATTGGATGATACTTAATTGAATTACTCTTGTAATTTCTTTGCACATTTCGATCACAGTCATAGACAGGTCCTCCTCCTTTTGTGAGTTGGTTGAAAGAAAGAAAAAAAATAACAATTTCGCTGTTCGGTTATAGTAATGTGCTGAAGGAAATGACAAAACACAAAGAAAAATCCAGCGTGTCTATACCTACGTATGGGTTAGTCAGAAATATGCAACAACAACTTACGTTTTTCCGAGCGAGCGAGCGTGGCAAGAAAATGATATATTTTCTTGTTATCCCCTCTTCTGACCTTTTATCCTAAGGTCAGGGTAATCAAACGACGTCCAGTATTTTCCATACATGATGTATATTTTCCATTTTATACACGAGTAAACAAGTTAAGTACATTTCCACATGTAGAGATATATCAATATGAGTTAACTACATAACCATTTAAACCGTTGTGTAATTACTTAAAATATTATATGCCTTTTGTAGAACAGGCACGAGCGCCGTCTACTCCGTCTAGTAGTTCCAATGCTATGCTGCCCAAATTATCTAAGCCCTCCGATTAAGCTATAGAACAAAGAGGCATTTTACCATAATGTAAACAGTGTGAAGGAAAGAGAAATACTCGCAAACATTACATATTGGAATGAGATAGAGTAGCCTTCGCATAGTAACCTAACACTAGTGACTCGAAGCAACATTTCATTCCTCTAACGAATGGTGCTGAAGGTGTATTCACACCTATCTTCGGGAAAAGTATCACATAGTACTCGTATAACTTGGCCATGAAGATGTTTTTGTCATCCTATCATTGAGAAAAAGTCACATAGTCTATCTAGATCACTATTTATTAGGATTTATTCACAACTAGCGACCCGTCCCGGCTTCGCACAGGTGTATTATACATATAAACCTTCCTCTTGAATCATTCTATCTATTCAAAAACCGCATCAAAATCCGTTGCGTAGTTTTAAAGATATAAGCATACATGGGGACAGACAGCGGGATGCGATTTTGTTCTATACTATGTAGTGACACACAAACCTTAAAAACAACGCTTAAGGAAATTGCATCTAGCCCTTAGCGACACTGATCTTCACCAGCCATCGCTATTCTCAGAAGTCTGCCCAAACTTCCCCCTAATAAATGTGACTAATTAATCCAGAGTGGCATCTGTCATGCTAAAGAACAGCCCTGCCTGCAGGCTGCAACACCGGGTACTGACGCCAAGTAATGTCTTTGGCACATTCAACGGCCCCTGCGTCTTTTGAAAAGCTGACTTTGGATATGAGAAAATTTTGCGATGTTATTTGGAGATGAAAGGGTCTTTGTTTGGTTCAAATAATAATTTCAAGGAAACTATGCTGTTACTTGAAGTTACGCTAGTTCTATACAATAAATGTTATCAATGTAGTTTATCTAATTTCCGACTTATTGGGAAGGTTTTACGCCGAGTAATTTTTTATCAATAATAAAATTGATGTCACTCTTGGTATTTCACTAAACCAATAATAGTTTAAGTACCAGCTATATCCTTATTTCATTGACTATTGCAGTGACAATCTAAATTTAGCATCGAATAGAACTTAAGTCGTTATATTATTGCTTATTTTATACTCATAATTAAATTTATAAGATTAAATTTATGTCAGCAAAGAGGTGATCTACGTAATAGATCTATAAGGTGGATAGACTATCTGATTAGAACCGCAACCTGAAACGAAATCAGAAACACCATTCAAATTCATTTAAACATTGTAAAGATTTCAATCACAAATTGAAATAGAGGTATCATTGATAAGCCGTCCATTCATCATAGTCGGTGAACCGTAACAAAACCACAGAACAAAACAGCAATTGCTACGATAATTTGCTTAACAGCAACTTGACAGCTAGAAAATAATAAGCTGTTATGCAACATCACAATTTGAGAGGAACAATGGACACTTAGCATCAAAAGAATAACAACTTTGTCAATTGCGTAATCTATAAAACAAGTGCTATAGATTTGGGGCTCGGATAATTAATGTTTTGCTTTTTTTATATTATTGGCCGAATCAAACTTTTTGGCGGGTGTGAAGTTAGCTACAAGCTGCGCCAACCCAATGCCCGCGCAGCTGTTAAGTAAGCTTCAGTCAGAATTGGGTTTTGTGTAAGTTATAGCTAACATCACAGCCGCTTAGAAATTTGATTCAGTCTATACTTTCAACCGGTTTTATTTGAAGTCTATTAAGGAGTCCTATGTTCAGCAATTGACATTCAACGGTTGAAAAAATAAATAGATTTATGGCTCCATTTTGAAATATCCTACTTTATAAAAATTATTCAGGATGCAAAGCAGAGCTGTATATTAATTAATAAGTACATTAAAAACGCTTTTACTATATTGAGTTATTAGATAAGTAGTACCTATTAATTGCCGTGGTGGTCTAGTGGTAATGACAACCGCCTTACAATCGTGGGGTCGTGGGTTCAGATCCCGTTCCGGTACCAATGAATTCCTTGAATTTATGTATGTACGGAATCTAACACCACTGGCTTTTCGGTGAAGGAAAACATCGTGAGGCAACCTGCATTCGACCGGAGAAGAAATTCGATGGCGTAAGTGAATCCACCAACCCGCACTGGGCCAGCGTGGTGGATATGGCCCAAACACCCTTCGTGGGTAGGCCTACGTCTTGGAGTGGATTATTAAAAAGGCTGTCACAGTACCTATTTATTTATTTATGCCCAACCTCTTACCTACACCAAGATGGCCAACTTTTAGGACCAAATTTTGTAATCACATAAAGAGAATCAGCTCTTTCTGTGAAATAGTCGGTTGAATTGTGTTAAACGGTTATTAATTAACAAATATTTAGCAGAGCAAAAGATGGTGATGCTGAAACCTTGCAAGTTGAAACAGGCCATAAAATGTATTTAAGTACCTAGTCGTGTAATAAACATTGTTACAATATTTTCAATTTCGGCATACCAAAATTAAATTTAGAATTAACTTCACTCCTAGATTAATCGTAAAGCTAGTTCACACGATTTATTACAGAAAAGTGGGTTAAATATGACCCATTTAAAATCACTTTATTGCTCAAAGCTGTGCGATTTAAACAATAAATCTAAAAAGCCAAACGGCGCATGACTACCCGTAAATTCCCATACCTACTTCAATATATTATCATCGCAACAGTGCACTAACTTCAGAGAAATAATACTTATTTTTTTAAGTAATAAGTTATCTATTATGTCACCCAAAACGACATGGCACAAAAAGGGGGAAATGAGAAATAAAATGTTTGCAAATGCATTGAAATGTCAAAAAAAAATTGTCATAATTGATAATGTTAGGTTTTAAGTATGTATTTTAATGGTATTTGTTTTTTAAAAATAAGTATTTAATTTGACTCTGATATTAATCGATTATTTGTTTTGATTTGGAGACTTTGATTTGACTACCTAGTCCCGACTTAAAATTGGAAGGGGAAAAAGCATGGCCGTGGAGGAGCGAAAGAAAGTCGGCAGTCTGTTCGGTGAAGCTGTGCGATGTGTACGAGTACCTCCAGAGTTTACAGAGTTACTCTGCCCAAATTCATATAAGTTATATATAAGTGAGATTTGGTTTATAAGTGACGTTTTAAGGAAGTACGAAGTGAAACAATAAACCAATGATTTCAAGGATATGGAGTTTTTATCACAATAACAATGATTGAAATCAGCGATGAAATTTAATATATTTTATCGTTTTGATTGTGAACTGATGCTTTATAGAATCCGTTGTCTTTTCTGTTAAATTTATATTTAATTTTACTCATTCAATCAAAATAAACGAGAAAAGTAAGACTTACTGGTTTTAAGTAGGCACATGTCACTTTTAAAATTAATCTTCTAATCTATATATATAATAAATGCTTTGTCCTGAATGACTTACTGACGGATCAACGCACAGCCTAAACCACTGGCCGTAGGAGCCTGAAAATTGGAGGGTGGGTTCTTTGTATGACGTAAGCATCCGATAAGAAAAGATTTTTCGAAATTCTAACCCTAAGAGGGTGAAAAATGGGGTCAAAGTTTCTATGAGACATCGTGATTCCTTGGATGAATCGACTTGAAATTTTGGATTTACATTCTGTAATTGAAATGAAGGAAGACGTGTTTCGTATTTTATTGAAATTAATCCATTATCGGGGTTAAAAAAGAGTAGAAAGTTAATTTGGGGATGATTTGCTTCGAAGGTGATATAAATACTCCTTAGAAACTTAGTAATAACTTTGATTTAAATTACTTTTTATTTTGACACATGTTTATTTTGACACATGTTTGAAAACTCAATCCGATTGTATCAATGACTTGAAGAAAATAGAGAAGGCGGCCACAGCTTATTTATATTAGTTATTTGACATTTTGCTGCCTACACTTTAATTATAATATGTTCCCATATTTCTTTGTTCATACTGCGTACTGCGAAAATAATTGGGTTAATAGTGACTGCGAGCGGGAATTTACCTAAGAAATTGCGGGAATCACATTGTTATTATGCATAAGTGCATATCAATATTGATTTTAACCGACTTGAAAAAAGAAGGTTCTCAATTCGGCGGTAAGTACGTTTTTTTGTATGTAAGCAACGCGATTATTCGGTCAATGAAGTATGAACCGATTTTATTGATTATTTTTTTGTTTGCTAGATCATAAGTACTTCAGAGTTAGTCTCATTTGAGATTATAAAATAAACATATATATTAAATAATGATAAATCAAAATAGGTTTAGCAGTTTTGTAAAAATCAAGAATAAACTAATTACTAAATTAGGTACCTAAATGATGTTGTGGTTTGTGGTTCCATTCAATTCATCATTTGTTTTTGAAAGATCATCATTAAAAAAAATGGTACACATCGATTTGAGCAATTTATTTGAATTTTGTACCTACGATTGATATCGGCTGTGGCATTTTTGGTGATAAGCAAAATGTAAGTATGTAATGGCGGCCATATTGAGTCCTATGCGTCATACTTTGTTGCTATTTCAAGTCTATATACTTATATGTTGTCATAGAGTTTTGGTTGCTATAGAGATATTTGAGTTGTTGATTCTGTGTGTCAAAATGGAGTAGGTTGTTTTGTATTTTCTTTGTAAAATAAAAATGTGTGCTCATTATTAAAAAGACTCATTATTCGAGATATCTATAATACTCAAGATTTATTATTCGTAAAAAAGTGCGTAAATCTGGGAAAAATCAAAGAGTCATGGTCATATAGAATCGCATAAGCAAGAAAACTATGATGGGATATTCACGCGAAAGCTGTCCTAACAAACCAACACTTTTGGGACCACAACTTGATCGGATCGTTGATGTATCTAGCAATGGCAACAAGGCCAGATATTACGTTTGCCGTAAGGTATCTAAGCCAATTTAATACTTGCTACGGAAACAATCATTGGCAAGCCGCGAAACGGGTCATTCGTTATTTAAAGGAACCAAGAAGGTTGGGCTTAAATATAAAAAAGTGGTATGAATTAGTGTGGTGTGGCAGGCGCTTATTGGGCAGCTTGCACCATGGATAGACGATCCTACACGGGATATATTTTCAAAAATGGTGGTGGATGGATAAGTTATGAAGCCAAGAAACAAAGAGTAGTAGCCTTATAGGCAGAGTACACAGCACAGAGAACATGGAAGCAGATCTCCTTACCACGGCACTACCGCAACCAAGGCTTAAGAGGGCTATTGTGTGTTTCAAAATTGGGTTTACGCACGGAGTGTTTTGAGGACTAAACTGGGAGTCACTCAGACCTGAAGAGACCCTTAGGTCATCATATTTGAGTTGTTGATTTTTTGTGTCTAAATGGAGTAAAATAAAAATGTGTGCTCAATATCAAAAAGACTCATTATTATCATTATGTCTATAATTAAAATATAAAGCCTTCACCTGGAACCCAGCAACCCAAATTATTAGAGAGTTGGTATAAAATAGAAATTTCTAATGTTCTTTGCTCCTAATGAAACTGCTTAAGGAATTCATATTCGAGGCAACCAGGCGTCTTCTCATCTTTTTTCAAGAATTACTGTAATATACTAGCGGACCCACTACAGCGCCATCTGCCGGGCTTATTTGTGAATCTAAACCATCCAGGGCGCACCCAAACGCATACAAAACAATTCATTCCAATCGGTCCAGCCGTTTAAGAGGAGTTCAGTAATATACATACAGCAGAATTATATATGTTTTAAGATAATCTGTTGATCAGGTGCTGGAGACAATGCTAATCGCCACCGTGTAGAGTTTTTACACAGTTTCGCTCTATTTCCTCTCAATCCTACTAATATTATAAACGTGTGAGTATGTATGGATATTTTTTACTCTTTCACGCACAAACGGACGAACTGATTTGGATGAAATTCGGTAAGAAAGTAGTTTAAATTTTGGATTAACACATAGACTACTTTTTATTTCGGGCTAACGCGGGTAACACCGCGGGGCGCAGCTAGTCATGTGATAAGTGGGTACGCTTTACCACTTAGTCACTGATCTTATGTCGCTTGCCTACAAGATAGTAAATTAAACGATTCAATTATCAAACAAGTGGTTTTATTACTCACGGGAATTGCTACTATTAAGGTGCTAGATACATGCACTATGTGCGTACAACGTGCCCGGCGGGTGGTGACTGGAGCGGCGCACTCGGGCTATGCATTGCATCCCGCTAGATCAGCAGAATGTAATACCTGCTATAATGTGTCGCTACATCAACCACCCCCTTTTGGACCAAAAAAAACAAAAATATTATAGTTACTTACAAAAATAGTTTGGCAAACTTACATTGCAAAAGTCCAAGTTATAACTCTGCTCATAACATAATCTACATCGAGCGAGTATGTCATCGCTGCCGGTGCGGCACTATGCTGACGTCGCGGAATGCGATACGTTATCACCAGGCCGGCCACGGTAGCGCTCGACCTACCTAGAGTTTTGCAATGTAGGTCATCTGCCGGTATCACATCTTATAATAAAACTAAATCGTTACTGGGCACTTATGGGAATGTAACATTTGGGGACCCTTTTGGCGTCTCGACCGGCTCAGGTACTTCAGGGGTTACTTCTCCCCACACATGTCACTAGTAAATGGCAGCGGCTGCGGGCGCGTGATGTGGCGCGACGTTCGCGGCCACCGCTGTAGGCACCGCTGCTGGGTGCACCTGCACATGTGTGAGCGTCGGCGCAGGTGCCGTTGTCACCTCTCGGAACCAGGTCCTCATGCGGCTTTGCACTCGTCGTCTGATACACCGTCGCACCCTGCGGAGCATGGTGCAGCCGACGACGAGGATCAGCAGCGCCACTATGACCATCGACCACAGGCTTTGCCGTGACATGTGCGCCTCAACCTCCGTGGAATTCTGCGCGATGATGATCGTTTCTTCCTTACTCTGAGGCTTCCCCATGATGAACATGTAGGTGTACTGACCACGTCGATGTACCGAGTAATGTCAATGCCAAAAGTTACATTCTTAAGTACCAATTATCTTAGCTTAGATCATCGATTTCAACATCTGGCCATTTATGCATAGTAACAGAAAAATATCTAGATTTCTGTTTACACTCGCCGAATAACCAATGTCGCAACGTAACCTTGTTAACTAAACAGAGACGTGCATCCTACATATTAACATTATATTTTAAAGGTAAGCAAATATCTTAAGATAAATTATAAAATAGTATAAAACTTCGTCAGTAAAAAGGTAAACAGTTATATAAGTAAAAATAAAAATATTACTGTTTCGCCAAAATCGCAACAAATTCCCTATTCCATAAAACAATACACAAAAAAATAATAAAAACATTTCAATTAAAACACAATTTATATCATTTATAATCACATGTTAAATCTAATAGGTGGTCTAATTACACGACCACTTCGTGTTTGTTTAGGTAGTGTTACGGTCGGATCACTGATACCCCCTTCGGAGTAGGCATTAGTTACAGCACCGCCCTCATTTGTTCTGTCGGATAAAATATCGTCCGAAATATTATGAGCGTCATTGATTACGTATGCGGGCTTAAGTCGATCGATCGATACATTTACGCGTCTGTTGGGTAACTGCACATTATATACCTTATCGTTTCTACGCAACACGCGATAAGGACCGTCGTAAGGTGGCTCTAGCGGTTTACGGACAGCATCATGTCTAATAAATACATACTCGCAGGACTTTAGATCCGGATGGATGAATAAAGTTCGCGAGTCGCGCTGTCTGGTTGGGACCGCTCGCATCTTACGTATCTTATCACGTATGTCGTGTACTAAGGTAACTGGGTCGGAAGCTTCCGATTTCCCCGAGACAAAAAATTCGCCTGGTAACCTCAGAGTGCGTCCGTACAATAATTCTGCGGCACTGAAGTTATTATCGCTGCGTAGGGCAGATCTGAGTCCCAATAAAACGGTTGGTAACTCATCAACCCACGACGCAGTATCCAGTCGAGCTTTCAGCGCAACCTTGAGGGACCTATGCCACCTCTCGATAGCGCCATTACTCTGTGGGTGGTATGGAGAGCTCCTAATCCGGTGTACTCCCATGCATTTCATCAGTTCGGCAAAAAGACTACTCTCAAACTGGCGGCCTTGGTCTGAGGTCAAAAATTTGCAAGTCCCAAACCTAGAGAACCAACCGCTATAAATAGCTTTCGCCACTGTCTCTGCGCTGATATCTTTCACAGGGAAAGCTTCAGGCCAATGCGTGCATCGATCGATTATCGTAACCAGATACCTATAACCTTCTGTAGTCGTTATCAGAGGTCCTACGAGATCGATATGGCAATGGTCTAGCCGACCTGCAGGTGCGTACTGTCCTAAATATGACACAGTGTGTCTCTGAACCTTCGCCCTCTGACATCTAATACATGTTTTGGACCATTCGTTCACATCTTTATTCATCCCGGGCCAGAAAAAACGTCGGCACATTAACTTACGTGTATTGTTTATCCCGGGATGACTCAAATTATGTATCGAATCGAACGCAATTTTCCTAAACATAATAGGTAAATACGGTCTAATATTGTCGTTCGACATTTCACAGTAAATGTGGGTTGCAATATTAGGTACCGACACCTTTTTAATGTTGACGTTGCTATCTGCCGTATGCGTCCATTGCGCTAAGTAAGCATCGGCGCGCTGTGCAGCGGCGATTTCTTCGAAGTCCAAAGTACTTGGACACGATATGGCTTCAATTCTGCTTAGCGAGTCAGCAACAGTGTTCCCACTGCCTTCCACGTATCGGATATCAGTGGTGAATTCGCTTATATACATGAGTTGTCTGGCTCTTCGTGGCGTCTCCTTATCGCCTGACGATTTCGAGAAAGCGAACGTAAGAGGCTTGTGATCTGTATAGATGACAAGTGGTCTACCTTCGAACATCTTCCTGAAATGTATGAGCGCCAAGTAAATAGCCAACAATTCACGGTCATAAGTGCTATATTTTGTCTGTGTGTCCGTCAATTTCCGCGAAAAATATCCTAAGGGTTTCCAGTGTCCGTTTACCAGCTGATTGAGAACCCCCCCCCGTGGAAAAATTCGACGCATCGCACATTAACGCTAGAGGGGTATCGGGGACAGGGTACGTTAGGATCGCGGCATCTTGTAGACTCTGCTTACATTGCAGAAATGCCGCGTCGGACGCATCGTCCCAAACCACTAGGCTTTTGTCATTTTTCTTAGCACCGCCGATATGTTTAACTAACTCGGCCTGATAGGCCATAGCGTTCGGCATGTGCGGTCGGTAGAAATTCACCATACCTATGAAACGTCTTAATCCGGCTACGGTATCTGGCCTTAGGTAATCCACTATGGCTTTGACCTTATCTAACGATGGCCTTATGCCCTCGGCGGTTACCTCGTGACCTAGAAACTCGATCTGGCTCGAACCAAAACAACATTTCGCTAAGTTAATCGTTATGCCGCGTTCATTTAAACGCTTGAACAAGACTTTTAAATGCTGTTCGTGGCGTGACTTCGAATCGCTGGCGACTATGACGTCATCTAAATAGCAAAATATGAAATTTGAGCTAGGCTCAAACGTGCCATCTTCGAGTTCGATGCCCAGTCCCTGTAAAACCGTGTTGTTCATGAAGCGTTGAAACGTCTGCGCTGCATTACGTAATCCGAATGACATGCGCGGAAACTCGAATAAACCGAACGGCGTAATGATTGCGGTCTTTTCAATATCTTCAGGAGCAACGGGAATACAATGGTAGGCCCGGTTTACGTCGATTTTACTGAATACGGTCTTACCTGTCAAGATATAGGTAAAATCATGTAAACGGGGTATTGGGTATCTGTCGGCTTTCGTTACGGCATTAAGTCGCCTGTAATCTCCACAAGGCCGGATTTCTCCATTCTTTTTCGGAACAACATGTAGCGGACTCGCCCATGGACTTTTAGAAGGCCGACAAATTCCCAATTCCTGCATCAGTCGAAATTCTTCACTAACCTTTTTGTACCTATCTGGAGGCAGGGGGCGGGCGCGTGCATGCACAGGCGGCCCCGTCGTCTCCATGTGGTGAAACACCGCGTGCTTAGGAAACTCCTTAAACGACGGTGGTTTCGTTATGTCCGGATACAAAGATAAAAGTTTGAAATACGGATGATTTTCATCTAACGTATTTAAGGTGGGTTGGTCACATTTCACTATTGTGCCTACCACATTTACATTGGTTACTTCATCGATTAATTTCCGATTACTTAAATCTACCAATAGTTTATGATTCACTAAAAAGTCCGCGCCTAAAATTGGCTGATTCACCGCAGCTAGCACAAATGTCCAACGGTAAGGACGACGCAATTGTAAATTCAGCACTAAAGTTTTCACTCCAAAAGTCTTGATTTCCGTACCGTTAGCCGCGTAAAGTTTATAACCAGCACAATTTTCACTAATGGGCCTACGTGCCGGAAGCACTGACACGTTAGCCCCCGTGTCCACTAAAAAACGTATACCCGTTACAGTGTCTGTTACGCATAGGCGGTTATTAGCACTAGATCCTATAGCACAGGTTCCCGCCGATCCCTGCGCCGCGTCTAATTTCCCGACTTGTAGCTGCAAGGAGGGACGCACTTATTCGCCTTCTCCTTGTATCGGAAATGGTAAAAACACTGCCAATCCGGGCGTCTTGATTGTCCCGGTCCGCCGGCTGGTGTACTACTCCTATTCCTGTTGTTTGTCGGTCCCCTGGACCGCGAGCGTCCAGGGTTGTTGGCGTTTTGAAGGTTGTCTAGCCTCCTGTTGATTTGCCGAATCTCCGCAACAATATCGATATTATTCTCAGAGGCATTCTCCCGGACCGCGGAAATGCAGTGGGTAGACGTTGTTTCAACAACCTTATCAGCTATTTTTGCTAGCACTTTGTAATGTTGCAAACGGGGAAGCCGTTTGCAGCACCACAAGTTAAAAGAGAATTGGAGAGGAACCCGTAATGTTGCAAGCGGGGGAGCCGGTTGCAGCACCACAGGTTAAGAGACTTCAGAGAAACCTAACCAACCTAAGAGTCCTACCTAGTGGATAGGATTCCTAACGGTTCGGAGATTAAAACAGAAAACTAACCTTAGTATTTACACATTTATTTACACTAACACGCACTGCACTTATAGTCAATTAAATCTTCAAGAAACGGAGAGAGGGAGAGAGAATTTTGAAGGTGTCGTTGGAAAGTTAGCCAAAAGGGAGAGGGTAGCACTCGTAGAACCACGCTGGAGGCTGGCCGAGGATTTTCTAGAGCCTGAGCTGGACCCGCCGATAGTGTGGCGCCAGCCAGGTAGCGCTAGGTGAGCGCTAGCGTGAAGACATCTGTCGACTGAGGTGGAGGCGCCGGCCCAAACCGGCCGACAGGCGCCGGCCCAAACTGGCCGACAGGGTTCTAAGTCAGCGCCAGCCCAGTGCTCCAGGGGTAAGGGGTCAGTGGCCCCAAAACAAGAGATCCACCTGTAATCAAAGTCAAAGGGACCGGAGCCTCTCACCCTGACTGTCACGCGACGCTCATGCGGTTTGCAGGGCTCGTCCACGCAAACTCAAATTCACACTCATTACATTATAGAGGAAAAAAGGTGTCTTCCAGATCACTTCCAACTCAAGACTGCCCAATTTTACAAAACAAGGATCGCTGATCCTGTCAATGATAAACATTTCAAAAATTTGAATAATTTCACAATTAGAATTGTAAGTTGGCAGTGTTATCGTTGAAAGAGTCTGAATGTAGAGAAGCTAACAAAAAGGTTAGTTTCTCTACATTTCCCCCAAAACCCCAGAAAAATTTTCACTCATTGAAAATTTTGCAGGTTGAGAATAAGACCTTGACCATCCAGACAGATTCGCACACATCTTCCATACTCCCTCGCACGCACACTCAATCATATGACCATCCAGACAGATTCGCACACATCTTCCATACTCCCTCGCACGCACACTCAATCATAAGTTGGGGTTATGGTTCACAATCCATGATGACCATACTCCACAAGGAATTATCATTCAATTATTACGAAGGCTTATTTTTTTAGAGTTAGGTGTCGTAACCCGCACCTTTTTGAAAACCCGATAAAAGTTAAGATAATAATATTTACAAGTTAATATTTACAGATATGGCCTAAGTAAGCCTTAAGACTCTTCAGAGATATGAAGAGAAAAAGTAATTTTCTATTCAAATGAAGTTAATATTTAAATTGCAACGTGTGCAATTTGAAATATCGAAAGATAAAAGCACAATATAGGCTTTATTGGTAACTTAACCATTGTGCAAGCCTTTTATTATTAAAAAAAAAAATCAATGGTATTACAAAAAATAAGCCAAAGGGTTTAGATTCTTTGTGAAGCATTAACAAGTAGTACGTAAAAAAGAATTACACGAATACATAATCATAACATTATTATATACACCAAACAAAACGAAAACTATTACAACCTTCTTAAGAAAATAAAAACATAGATCAGCACTAGTTAAAAAATAGTAAAAAAGAAAAATCATTATTATATATTATACAAGTTAGCATATAATATATTTAACATGCCATCTACCTCTCGAACCGTTAGGGTCCTCCAAGACAAAGACCAAAGAAGACATTTTTTCAACAATTAATGACTGAAGACGTATGAGAGCAGAGAGAGACTCGCGGAATAATATACACATAATACCAGGTAGTAATAGAATATAATTTATATATGAGGCCAAGTGTTGATATGTACTACTATGTACTACGAAGAGTGTTCAGCTGTAAGTTAGGTAACTTACAAACTGTATGTGACGTACACTGAGAGGATACTCTCCTCCAGCTCGCCGTATAGTCTCCCAAACCCCAACTTGAAGGTGACCGTTAGGTTTTAACACCGCCAAGCGAAGAATGGGTGTAGGTTACAGAGGTAACCAGGTAGTAAGTGACTGTATGTAGGGGTGCGGTATTTATGTAGCCTGTGTACTGTAAAGTCAAGTATAGAGTAATGTATGGAGAATCTGAGTATGATAACCAAAACAGAACCAAAATACCTAAGGTGTAAGCGATGGGTGGATACTTGTGGAAGTATCGGTTTAGAATTTAGAAAAAGAAAGAAAACAAGTAACAGTAAAATAAGAAAATTTATCCCTTTACAACCGGCTCAATATAGGCATAAAATCATCAAAAAAAAATTGACGGGAAAACCATGGTGATTTTGTGAACGCAACCGGTTTCATACGATCGTGCGGTTTTCTGCTCATCCCGCACGAACGTATGAGACCGGTTGTGTTTACAAAATCAATATGGTTTTTGTGCCAATTTTTTTATCGATCCTCACGATTGTATTGAGCCGGTTGTAAAGGGATAAGTAGTCAGGGGTGGATAAGTAAAAAGGTTGGGCGCCAAACTGTAATGTTGCAAACGGGGAAGCCGTTTGCAGCACCACAAGTTAAAAGAGAATTGGAGAGGAACCCGTAATGTTGCAAGCGGGGGAGCCGGTTGCAGCACCACAGGTTAAGAGACTTCAGAGAAACCTAACCAACCTAAGAGTCCTACCTAGTGGATAGGATTCCTAACGGTTCGGAGATTAAAACAGAAAACTAACCTTAGTATTTACACATTTATTTACACTAACACGCACTGCACTTATAGTCAATTAAATCTTCAAGAAACGGAGAGAGGGAGAGAGAATTTTGAAGGTGTCGTTGGAAAGTTAGCCAAAAGGGAGAGGGTAGCACTCGTAGAACCACGCTGGAGGCTGGCCGAGGATTTTCTAGAGCCTGAGCTGGACCCGCCGATAGTGTGGCGCCAGCCAGGTAGCGCTAGGTGAGCGCTAGCGTGAAGACATCTGTCGACTGAGGTGGAGGCGCCGGCCCAAACCGGCCGACAGGCGCCGGCCCAAACTGGCCGACAGGGTTCTAAGTCAGCGCCAGCCCAGTGCTCCAGGGGTAAGGGGTCAGTGGCCCCAAAACAAGAGATCCACCTGTAATCAAAGTCAAAGGGACCGGAGCCTCTCACCCTGACTGTCACGCGACGCTCATGCGGTTTGCAGGGCTCGTCCACGCAAACTCAAATTCACACTCATTACATTATAGAGGAAAAAAGGTGTCTTCCAGATCACTTCCAACTCAAGACTGCCCAATTTTACAAAACAAGGATCGCTGATCCTGTCAATGATAAACATTTCAAAAATTTGAATAATTTCACAATTAGAATTGTAAGTTGGCAGTGTTATCGTTGAAAGAGTCTGAATGTAGAGAAGCTAACAAAAAGGTTAGTTTCTCTACAACTTCTAGGTCGGAATTCTCGCTTACCGCTATAATCGCCCGAACCGCACTCGGCATTGGCCTTGCCATAAAATTTTCAGTGTTTCGTCTGGGATCTTCGCTCTGGCCAATTCCCTCATTCGTCGAAGTAGTTGAGATGGTTTTTGGTCACCGAGCTCCATTTCGCTAATTAATTTTTGTATTTGTCTTGCCTCCGATTCCTCGTAAATTGCTAGTAGGCGCTGCTTCAACGCCTCATATTTCTGCGTCTCTGGTGGCGTTATCAGGATATCTGTTACCTGTTGAATGGCTTCTTTAGATAACTTTGTGATAACTAAATTGTATTTCGCCTCGTCTCCTAGTTTCTGTGGCGCCAACACCGCTTCCACCTGTAAAAACCACAGGCGGGGCTGGTCTACCCAGAACTCAGGTACTCGCGACGCGACGGTAATTGCCGCCATTTCAGATGTCCTTTCGTCTTTCACGTATGCTGCTGCTGACGTGCCAGCTGTCGCTGGTCCCGGTGCGGGACCCTGCATGGTCTGGCTAGGCTGCATCATCTCACGTACGTTGACACTTATTAAGCACTCATGTCCACAAGTATAAGTTCGAATTCGCTTGCGTGTTGTTTTCCCGGACACGGCACGTAGCAACAATTCCTATGTGAGCCACCACCCGAATTGGGGTCACCACTTTACCACTTAGTCACTGATCTTATGTCGCTTGCCTACAAGATAGTAAATTAAACGATTCAATTATCAAACAAGTGGTTTTATTACTCACGGGAATTGCTACTATTAAGGTGCTAGATACATGCACTATGTGCGTACAACGTGCCCGGCGGGTGGTGACTGGAGCGGCGCACTCGGGCTATGCATTGCATCCCGCTAGATCAGCAGAATGTAATACCTGCTATAATGTGTCGCTACACGCTAATCTTAAAATCTAAATTATATTCGTATCTGTTACACTCTTCGCACACTTAATTTTTACTTTCATTTTTTAATCATTTAAAGATCATGAATATCTCAAATCTCAACCATAAAAACTTTACAATATGATTTCCATGAAAACGTTTAGCAACCAAGCGCAATACTCGAATGATGATAATTTACCGTTCTTACTACTGGTTGAAACGAAATTATTATGACTACTGGTAGTAAGATTGGTAGAAACACTGGTAATAAACCATATAATCATAATATCTGAGTAACACTTACTACTATTTCTTTGATTCTTTGACCGCGAAGTGAGATAATAATAATCGGCCAAGTAGGTACGAGTAAGACTCGCAAACGAAGGGTTCCGTACTGTATGGGAGCTCCCCTTAAATATATTTTTATTTTAATTTAATTAATTTTTATTAAATTGAATATACAACTAAATATTCTGTGAATATTTCAAGGATCTACCTGTTACCATTATTAAAATCGAGCGAAAAACGGTTAAAAATTCAGGGTTTTTTGTATGGGAGCCCCCCTAAAATGTAATTTTATTCTCTTTTTAGCTGTAATTTGTGTATTTAGTGTTGGTATAGCGCCAACAAAAATACATCATCTGTGAAAATTTCAGCTTTCTAGCTATAACGGTTCATGAGATACAGCCTGGAGACAGACAGACAGACAGACGGACAGCGGAGTCTTAGTAATAGGGTCCCGTTTTTACTCTTTGGGTACGGAACCCTAAAAATGATATTTTTATATGATTTCAGTTGTTGTTGATAGTATTAGGTCACTGTATCTCAGTATACTATGAAGATACGTCCGCGGGCGAAGCGTGGGCAATATTTTAATTCTTATTCAAAATCATCGAAAGAATCCCTTTGTTTTTAGCACGTACATTTTGTTCACGAACTGTTGATATCTGGTATTTTTCATAAGGTATGTTTAGTTAGACTAACCAATTGAAATATAAATTGGATGAAAATGAAAATGAAATTTATTGGCTTTAACAAACGTTTCTTATCAGTAATATTAACACAAGTCATGAACACAGTAGGTAATTTAGCAAGTTGAGAAACATTACCATCCAAGCTAGGAACTAACCTGTGTTTTGGAATAGCAATGCCCTCCGCCGGATAACAGTAGGAACTAAATCATAATTATACAATCGAAGAAAAAATAGTAATAAAATACAATGCCAATTTAAAATTTTGAAATCACTGATTAGTTTTTGTTATGGATGTGAATGGAAGTGTGTTGTGTAGTGTAACTGAGTGTGTGAGTGTATCATCCCTGCAATACGCGAAGTCTCATGAGAGCCAAGGTTTGCAGGGATGAAGTGCATGTGTGTAAATGTGAGTAAATGAATGTGTTTAAGATCTAGATTTTACAATGGGACCTTATGAAGGTTCATTTAAAATATCTTCAGTAGATTGATAATCTTGAGTAAGTAGACAGGTAGTCATTTTAACTTTACAGTCGTGTCTATTTAACTTATGGAAATTTAGAATTTTGTTCAGTTTGTTATAAACATAAGTACCCCGTGATAGAGAATGCCTTGAAGCGAAGGATGTAGAACAGTGTTGAATTGCGCAAACATTTTTGTTACCTGTAGAGCGATGAGGGAGTTTAGAAGTACTCTCGTTTTGAATACTAGTCTTATGTTGTGTAAGAATAAGGTTGAGAATAAACAGTTGGCGCACTGATAAAATTTTGCAATCGGTAAAAAGAAGATTTGTTGGATAACGAAGTGGGTTTGAAGGACATAATTTTCAAAATAAGCCTTTGAGCTCTCTCTAACTTTATAGTATGAGTCTTGCAAGCACCACCCCATATGGATATGCAATATCCTAGTATTGACTGACAGATAGAGAAATAAACATTTTTGAGTAGTTCGAAAGAAGTAATCTGACGGAGGTTCTTAAAGACCCATATAAGTTTCCGAAGGCGTGACGAAACTGCTTCGATCTGAGGTACCCATGATAACTGGTCATCAATAATAACGCCTAAATATCTAATTGATTTTACTTGTTCAAGATACAAGCAGTTGCACGGATTATCGGAAGAGATTAGGCATGTATGCGCTTGAATTTTAAAAGTATCTGGTAATAGAGGCCGCTTTTTTGGATACTAAAATAAATATGTTTACTTTTGGTCAAATTCAATGTCAGTAGATTAGCCTGTAGCCAAGATATGACGTCTCTAAGGCCTTGTTCAGCATTTAATAGCGCTTCTTCCCAATTTTTTCCTGTGAACACCATTGCTGTATCGTCAGCGAAAGTAAATATTTTGCCATGGGGTGGGTCGTAGCAGCATAAATCATCGATAAAAATTAAAAAGAGAGTTGGGCCTAGTATGAAGCCTTGTGGTACTCCATACGTGACTACCTCATCATCGCTTACTATGTTGTTGATGCTGACACGCTGAATTCTATTTGATAAATAAAATCCACGAAGATTTTTAGGGCAATTCCTCTGATTCCTAAAAGTTTCAACTTTTTTAGCAAGAGTGGAGTGGAGACGGTGTCGAAAGCCTTAGCCATATCTAAAAATATGCCAACACACTTGTTTCTCTTATCTAGGTTTTTGACAACGTAATCAGTTAAGCCAGAAACTGCTTGATCGGTTGATTTTTTGGCTCTGAAACCGAATTGTGACTCTGACAGTAGCTTTTCTTGTTCAAGATATGAAACTAATCTTTTATTTAAAAGTTTTTCAATAATTTTAGATAAAGCTGGAAGAATAGAAATGGGTCTAAAGTTATTCAGATCGTCCCTTGCTCCACTTTTATGTATGGGGTGAATTATGGATATCTTAAAAGGTTTAGGGAAGGTTCCGGTTTTGAAACAAAGATTGATTAAATAGGTTAATGGCAAGATTATGACATCTTTGGCAGATTTTAGAAAAGAGTTAGGGATATGATCCCATCCGGTAGCGCAATCATTTTTTAGGTCGACAATAATCCTGTTTACTTCGTCTTCGTCAGTGTCCAGAAGGACAAATGAGCGAGGATGATGTTTCTGAATAATAGGTGTATGACTGCAGGAAGTTTTTGACGCAATAGAAATTTCATCTGCCAGATTCTTTCCTACGTTAGCAAAAAATTTATTGACTTTATTGACTGCGACGTGGGGATCTGGATCAGACTTTAGGAGATCAATTGGTTGTGTTTTTACTGGAGAAATGTTAGCGAGCCTTTTTATAACTTTCCAAGTTTGTTTGGTGTTTTTGCCAGCATTTAGAATTTCCGAACTTTCATAATCGACTTTCAACTTTTTCAGGAGATAGTTACAAAAATTCCTATACCTGGTGTAACTTTTACTGAGAATCTGGTCGGTAGGATTCTTCTGTACCTTGAGATGCAAACTGTCTCTGTGGCGTATACATCTCAATAAGCCTGGGGTGATCCATGGTTTTATTGTGCGTTTTTTACATGTCATTTTTTTATTCTTAGTGCATTGCTGTAAGGCATCCGTTAATATTTCTACAAATGAGTCAGCTGCGACATTAGGATCAGTCGCTTGAAGTACAGAAGAAAAGTTAGAGGATTTTAGAAGTTTTATTGCATTTTCAAAGTGTAGATGAATTTTTAGTATTATTTGGCGACTCAGTCGAGAGGCAGGTAAGAACTGGAAGATGATCAGTACTGCGGATTGGAGTACAAACGACAGAGCTGGTGATTTATTTTTTAGTAGTATGTGGTCAAGGCAGGACTGTTCCCTTGTCGGGAAAGAATGTGCGGGTAAGAGACCATGTTCAGCAGCCAGACTAAGATATGGCTCCCGTTTCGGGTCGTTTTTATTAGTGTCTAAGTGTATGTTAATGTCACCAGTAACAATTATATTTTTAAAAGATTTAACAGAGTGTAACGTTGCTTCTAAGGATTCCAGGAAAGTTTTAATACAATTAAATGCACAAGGGCGGTATATGGCTAATATAGCGGTATGGTCTGAAATTTTTACTAAAATACAATTAGCTCCTTCAAATGGGACTTCTACGACCGAGCACGAAATAGACATCTTGGAATATACAACGACTCCATCGTTCTGATGAAAGAGTCGATTTGTTGCAGTCACGTTATAATTTGGTAGTTGTGGAATAATTTTATTGGATGACAGCCAGCATTCAGTTAGTATTAAAAAGTCACAGTCAAAGTTAAGAGAAGCTAGCATTACGCTCAACTTATCAAAGTTAGCGTTAATGCTTCTTATGTTCTGAGCAAGAACTTTTAGATGTTTGGTTGGTTCAGATAATCTGCGTGAGCAATCATTAGGTGAACATAAAAACGATTCAGACACCTTAATATCGTCTATTTCATTGATAAGGCTACTATCCATTATGAAAAGTAATGGTAACATGGACTGCATGGCAAATAGTCATAAAAGTGATGCATCGCATCAAAACATCGTCATAATATAAGCTAGCCAAAATAAAAATATGTATTTCCTGTAGTTTCTTTGAAGATGATTTTGTTTTTGTTGTGTGAAAGTAACAGTGTGTATGAGTAAATGAATGTGAGCGAGTTGTTAGATTTGGCTGTATAGAGAATGATAATTTTAGAATATAATATTTGTATAGAACACAGAGAAGCTGTTATACTTAATCTAAAGACGCATATATTTCTTAAAAATAGTCAGGCTTGTGCAAGGGCTGTAATTTGCTCTTCAGTTTTAACTAAGATAATTGGGGTTCCGTCTGCTTTTCTTAGGAACACCTTTCCATTAGAGGTCCAGCAGTATCTATATCGACCTGATTTTTTGCACTCTCTGGCCAGATAGTGAAGGCGACTTGCTTTGCTCGTAAGGTGTTCGGCGTCAAAGACCGGTGGGTTTTTTCCCTGAATTCCTAAATGAATGGCACTGAGTTTAGATGTGTGATTTGCGGCATTATAGTTTTTGACAGCTTTTATAAATTTGATTTTTTGCATGGTAGATGTCAATTCTACTATAAAAGGCTTGTTAGTTTCAGATTTGCCAGGGATTCGGAAGGCGTCCTTGATCTCGTTTGGTGAGAGTTTACATTTTACTGTCTCGCTCAAGCGAACCACATAATTGGTTAATGCTTCTTTAGTTTCGTTGGGAGAATGCGGGACGTTTCTTATTTCAAGTGATGATGCTCGTGCGCTGCGCAACAAGGTCTCGATGGTCTCTTCTAGAAGGTTTATGCGAATTTGATTGGATTTACATTCCTTTTGCACAGAGTTAAGCTTGGTATTTGTTTCTTCCAATTTGGATGACATGAATTCCAATGACTTTTCAATGTCACCTTTAATACCTGAAAGCTTCTTATCCAATTGTTCAAACTTAGTATTCATATCAGATTTCCAGGACGAGAAAAGCTTGGTCATTTTGCTCTCAAAATGCTTAAATCTTTCTTCAATCAACTCAGGAGAACGATGGTGTTTTGCTGCCCGTTGTGGCCGCTTTTCTTGGTCACTAAGTTTGGCGGCATCAGAATCTGATCCGGCATAGTCGGGGGTTTGGGACATGTTGGGCTAGTACGTGAGCAAAAATCCACCAAAAATGCCAAAAAAGTATCTCCTTAAACTTTGCGTATAGCAATGTGTTCGGCGCGGTAGCGCACTCAATGCGCACAGGAGACCTCTGGTTGTCGCAAGTACCAGGCAATCATAAACTGTTGAGTGTGGCGCCACGAATGTAAGGACGGTTAAGTATGTTGACTCACGCGCTCCGTTGAGGTCGGTCCAAAGTCCAGTTGCACAGTTTGGCGCGCACCTCTCAGCCTGTTATGCAGTCCTATTATTACCGCCGGATATTTAAAACATATCATCAATTTCCTTTTTGATTGAAAAACGTATGCTATCCTTTGATGCCGACAGTAAGCCTATTTATTAGCTCAAGCATACAAGCTCATCGTCTAAAAACAATCGGCCAAGCGTGAGTAAGAAAAGCGAGCGAGCGAGCGAGCAAAAAAAAAACACGTTTCATGTAAGGGAGCCCCTCTTAAATATTTATTTTTTCAGTTTTTAGTATTTGTTATTATAGCGGCAACAGAAATGCGTCATCTGTGATAATTTTAACGTTCTAGCTATCACCGTTCATGAGATACAGCGTGGTGACAGACAAACAGACAGACGGACAGCGGAGTCTTAGTACTAAAATTAGTAATTAGTAGTATTTACTAAAATTCATAAAGTAGGTAATTGAAGTACTCATCTTTGAAATTAAGATACTTTCGTAGTAAAAATATCTAGAGCTAAACGTTTTCTATCAAACTAAAAATATATTTGTACTCTAGTTTGCTATTGTTACGAGATGGGTTCTTGGATAATCAGTTAAAACGCCGATTGTTCACTTTGCACTTTATTGCACAAAATCACAGTACACCTGACACAACTGGTTCGCACAACACTTCACACTGGCACTGAAATTCACACAACTAGTCACTTTACAATCACTGGTACCGCACTTGAACACGAGATGTTTTAGCTCCGGTATAAAACGCGATAACTGCCTCGAACGAAAACCATCGCCCTATTTATATCGGAATAAGGGTTCTCTAGAAATCTGTAGAATATTCGGTGCCATTGTGACTGACAAAGTAAACAAGTGTAAAGTTCGAGAATCCCTATTGTTCTCAATTATTACGAAAACACCAAAAAAATCTCACAATAAACGCACACAAAGACCGGTGCCGCCTGAGTCATAAAACCATAAATTTCGCGATTAGGTGTAAACAACTCACCGCCCGTAATTATCGCGCGCGGCGCGGCCTACTGCATAACACTACCTCCTCCCAAGACATGCTCGTCCCGAGCATCGTTGCACCCGTGATATCGCGCCAATCGTTCCACGTGAACTATCTTAGGGGCACCTCGATGTCCTTTCTGTATGCGGAACGTCACGTCGTTGATCTTGGTCACCACTCTGTACGGTCCATCCCATTTGGCTTGTAGCTTTGGAGACTTCCCTTTACTGCGTATGGGGTTGTGCAGTCATACCATCGAGCCTTCTTCGAACCCAGGATTGTTAGCCCTTCTGTCGTATCGAGTCTTCATTCTTTCAGATGCTTGCTGGCCATACTCTCTAATGTGCTCATAGATGTCGTTCATCTTGTTCTTGAGGTCACTGGCGTGACGTCACTGTGTCACTATTGACGTCATCTAATGTCCATGAATGTAATTGGGATAGAGCAAAGTAATCGTCGACGTTGATATCCCGGGGAGCAGACGCCTCGTTGTCGCATGGCCTAATTTATCATTGTTAAGACTTCAGAGCATACCTATTGTAGCATTAAATTTTACACATATCTAATTTATGTATAATTCGGAACGCTATTTTTTCATTTCACAGTTGTCAACAGTGTAAACGCTTCTAATTGGTCAGGACGAAACGTCAACCTGTCGAGTGATTGCCAGTTTCCCAATCAATACTCGTTTGATACAAACTATCGATTTTTTTACTCGATCATTTTTTTCATTAATTCATATCAGCGTCTCCTTTTGATAAACAAACGCTTATTTAAAGCCACTCAACAAAGTGAAACCTTTGAATAAGCCTTAGTATTATTAATCTCACCTTTTTAGCATTTATCCGTTTTCTTTGGGAGTAATTCCCTCTCATCGTATTATTTTTAGTCGATTCTAATTCGATTGTTTGTTGCTAGTCTTTTTTTTTTTGAAGTTAGTTGCTAGTCTTTTTTTTCAACGTTGTCCCCACCGTCTGCGTTAGGTGGATCATTGAACAAAAAGGACTATGGCGGACCGGGGCTCCTGCATTGTCTTTTGCTCCAAAAAATGCGGTGGAAGGCGTATCTTCGACCCGGGGATCCCGCAGAAGACCCCAGGAGCCACGCACCTATAAATGATCCGGCGTGGAGCGGCCTCGAGTCGCCATATTATGTATATTTTCCCCCCTAACAAGGTATGTGGACGCGTCACAATTCGTACTTTTTGTTAGTCAAATAATCACGAAATACATACTAAATCGTATTATCTTCCATTGAGCGCGTGCGCAGCTACTTTTTCTATCGATTTCACTAAATTATTACCCTGAAATGTTCACTTCAACATGTGATTTCAATGCGTTTTTGGGCCAGCCACATGGATTGAAAATACAATCATTTCGTTATTTAACTATTGAATATAGGATAAAAACTTTCCTATCGACCCTGCGGTCGTGGCGAGGTGTAATTTTCCCCGATTTTAATGTAAAATCGCTGAAATTCTTGACTTTTGGTAGAAAACCTACTTAGTGTAAAATAACCTTCTGGAATGTTCCTAGATGTTCACATTTGTGCTAAACACTTTCCTCTCGACCCTGCGGTCGTGACGAGGTGCAATTTTCCCCGATTCTAATGTAAAATCGCTGAGATTCTTGACTTTTTGTAAAAAACACACTCCGTGTAATACCCCCTTCTAAGATGCTACTTGACTATTAAACCTTTATTAAATAGTTTGTCCACAAGCCCCCGCACGTGGTGAGGCCCAATTATACCCCATTTTCTCATTTATGACCTGAGAAAATGTAATTTTAATTTTGTTTACTTTTCTTCCTACACGGTGTTAACATGGATTCATTCCATCCATTTCAGGGTGTATAGGTGAGGCCGGCATGTTTGGGCATACCCCCAACCAGGCTTACCTTGGTTAGCCGCCTGGGCGTCGTTGGTGCACCCAGTCAACGGGGCGACCACTGACCTTCACGTGAGCCCTGCCAGAGTATTGGCAGTCTACCTCCAGTTCCTATTTGTTAACCGGCGGCGCGTACAGAGGTATTTCATTCCCCTTAATTACCGTCGGTCAACTACTATCTATTGGTGACACCATCGGATGGATCCACCCATTTGCTGATGATAGTTTAAGTGAAGGGACAGAACTCGACCAAGCGACCCACCGTTATTATTATTTTATTTACCGCTATTTTACATATTAGAGTCAGACGGCTTCCCCGTCTACATTCTACCTTACCTAGTATACCTATTTAATTCATTAAGTACCCATTGTAAAATAACCAAGCGGCCCACCGTTATTATTATTTTATTTACCGCTATTTTACATATTAGAGTTAGACGGCTTCCCCGTCTACATTTTGTGTTACCCATGGTACCTATTCAACGCTACTATTATACTACCATTATACTACTACTATTTACTACTAAATACTCCTAAATACTACTCTCATTGTAAAAGTACCATGGTGAACTCACTGTTCCTGTGAATAATAATCCTTTAAAAACCCTTACAATAAAAACAAACATGCCGGTGATAAACGCTGTGATTTTATTTAACTACCTTAGTCTATAAGTGTAGGTATATTTAACCTCACCCTTTCATAGGGAAGAAACCCTGCTACACTATACATACATAGGTGTTGTTTGGCAAAGTGAAGTAACTATTAAAGATACGATACTCATCATTATGTACAAAATGTATAATGACTATACCAACAACAAAATTGCAAAAAATATGTTCCATGCATTTTGTCGAAAGTCATTGAAAGTTTTATATGGAACAGACTCAGACCAAATAAAAAAACAAAACAGAACGTCGTGAACAGACACGTGAGGTCGGTTTTTTTTATACATGTTGTGAGTGCGTCTGTGTTGCGACGCCATAGTTCAACTGACGAGCCAAGGCGTAGTTTCCTTGTACGTGTATGTATGTGTAATTGTGTCGGTGAGGCGTAGTTTTACTGGCCTCACTTGGTTTGTTCACCAAATTCTGTCATGACTTTTTTATTTGGTCTGAGGGAACAGATGATTTTATCACAATTTAGGGGTTGATTACATAGTTAAAGTTGTTAATAATGATAGGTATGTACATTTGTCATTAAAAACTATGCACTGTGAAAAATATCACCTTTTATACAAAGTTTCAATAATCCAAGATGAAAGAGGTTACGTAGTTTATTTTAGGTGTAGACATAGAATAATAACGCCGGCGTTATTATTCTATGGGTGTAGAGATATAAACATAATTTCAGCTATAGAACGTTCAATGGTAAAGCTTTCCTAGAGATGTGCAAAAGACCGATTGGAAGCGGGTTAAACCAAAGGCATTCCTGTAGTACCTATTCTTGTAGTATTAGGTCATTTATGTTGCCTTGTTTGTGAATGTTCTACGCTTGCAAATACAAGATATAAACTTCTACCCTCTTGGTTTATAAGTCAAAACTCAGTGCCGATAATATAATTATTGTTATTTCCAAAATGTTAGGAAAATTGCAATAAAACAAATCTCAAACATGAAATCCTGATCTTAAAATTTTACTAGCTCATCCAATTAGAGGTATCTGCTGAATAAAAAATACAATAGAACTCCCGATGTTGCACGTTAAAATTCCTCATAAGGGTACGGCGACACTGAACGCATATTATTAGACGATAATTACCTATAGTTGCTGCAAATTTCATTTATACAGGATTACTCGAAGATAAAATCGATCAGCATTCTTTTAAAAAGAATATATTCCGTAAGTACATATAAACCAAACCCGTGTTGGCAAAACCATTGAAAGCTATGACAAAACTCAAGAGTGTTTTAAAAAGTATATAGGTATGTTTGTATGGATTAACACGCAACTGGCTTATAGCACTGGCATTTCGGTGAAGAAACAAAAAACACCAGGGATTTAATATGTAGGTACCGTATTCATACCTACGTCCGTAGAACAAAAAAGATACATTATGTATGTGAATCCACTAACCCAGCTCAGTGATCATAGCATACGTTCATTGAAAAAAATCAACTTATATTGGGCCAGCGGAGTAATTATGAACCAATTATCATTAATATCAATTAAATATCATTCTCCGCTGGAGCCCCGAGCAGTGAAGTTGTGTCTAACTAGCCTGATTTGTTTTAAATCGAAATCGATCATCTACTTACTGCAAAATAAACCTTAAATAGTAGACGACAAGAAACATAGAAACATCGTAAGCGCGTACAACCGCACTGGTGAGTGAATAAACACACACACGCATATTCACTACCTGCCGCATCTATACCGGCGCACACACGAGCAGCGACGTTCACTATCTACTATAGACCGGCGATACTCATACTATTGCCTCTGTGTGCGCACTCGCCACTGTTACCGCCACAGATTACCGTGCATAAACAGAAATAACAACATGTCAACTCCATGTACTCCAGCCCCCGCAGCTGCCGGACCATCTCTGCCGGCCATCCCTTCTTTAACTCATTACGCCTCGGACCCAAATATCTCTAAGACAAATAAAACCAAGCCTGCTGTCAAGACCGGGGCCAGTATTAAACGCACTAACTCTGCTTCAACCGTGAGTAATAAGCGTAAACACGATGAGTTTGAAATCGGGAAATCTGAACTCATGGAGATACTCGAGTCTTTTGAACAAAGGAACGAATCCAGGTTCAACAGGTTGTTAAGCACTTTGCAGGAGGGAATACGCACCAACACAGAACAAAACGATGAAATTCGCAAATCAGTTGATTTTTTGACACAAAAGTATGAAGAAGCCTTAAGCAGAATTAGTCACCTCGAAGAAGAGAGATCATTAGATAAAAAATACATTAAATCACTTGAGATGCGTATAGAGCTCCTGGACAGAAGTCTCCACAGCTCAAGTGTCGAGATTCGTAACTTACCCAAAAAACAGGGCGAAACAAAGGACGATTTGCTGAATATTGTATCTAAAATCGGAGACATCATGAATACGCCGGTTTCAAGTGCAGAAATACGCGACATATATCGTATAAACACGAAAAATGAAAACAACAAACCGGTAATTGTTGAGCTAACCAGCGTGAGACTGAGGGATCAAATCGTCAGTGCAGCTAAAATCTTCAACAAGCGTAATGCAACTAATAGGCTCAACACCAGTCACCTGCGAATGGACGGCCCCCGCCAGCAGATCTACATAGGTGAAAGTCTCACGTTTCAGGCAAAAAAACTTTACTACCAAGCGCGTGAATTTGCTAGGGCCAACCGATATAGATTCTGTTGGCCAATGCGTGGTAAGATATACCTACGACGTACTGAAAATTCCGCTCACATCAAAATAAATGAGGCTTCCGATCTGGATAGATTATTAAAAAGTCAATGACTCAGATCTGCACTAGCTACATTAAAACTCAATATATTACCTGAACTTTATCTCATAAATAGGTTTAACCTAGTATACATTATGTACTTACATTCTATTGTATTATGTGCTTACGTTTGCAAAGTATTATTAATATGTCAACTGGTAAACTTACATTTTCAGAAATTTCTACTGCATATCCTTATAGTATATATTGCGTACATACATGCATTATTTTACACATACCTGCTATCTAATTTTATGAAAAAGTTTTGCAAAGTACATCAGTTGCTTTTTAAACCAACTGCTATTAATTTTACACGCTCAAGCTATCTAGAAAATCACATGTGCATCGACATGAATAACATAAATCGTACGATATTTTCTCTGTCAATCCTCTCTAAACATTTCACAATACATTTCCAAACGCAACAATACACTGTACTGAGGCATACGTTTATTCTTTTTGTTATTAATTGTAATATTCACATAATATGTTTTCATAGTAAAAATAATACATGCTCGCATAAGATAATTATGTCTCTTCAACAAGTTAACAACCTAACACCTCACTACTTATATCAACACAGCAATGGATAAAGGTCCAATTAGTGATTTTGTAATAACAGAAGTTGATGAATCTGGTAAGCCTGACTGTTTGTTTGTTGGGGATCCGAGTGAATTAGTACATCTTTTCAACCACTCACAAACTCCGCGGGATAGTTCTCTCTGCATTATTTCAGTTAATATCCGAAGCATCAATCGTAATTTGGACAACTTTTTGGCCTTTTTATCCACTGTTGATACTAAAGTTGATGTAATTATTATGACAGAATGTTGGACAAGTATAACTAACACACCTCCATCGATTGATCATTACAATATGTCTTATACTACAAAAAAGCTTAATCAAAATGATGGGGTTGTAGTATATGTACATGAAGAAATTTGTGCATCATTTTCCGAGGTCACTATTGCAGATGGAAACTGTCTGGTCGCCACAATTGGTCAACAGTACGCTATCGTATGTACATATAGACCACCAACATTTAAAGATGTAACGAATTACATTAACTCCCTTGCTTTAGTCCTTCAGAATATTACAGCCGACCACCTAGTACTTGCAGGTGATCTAAATATTGATATTCTTCCAAATTCCAAAACGAATAAAGCAGACAATTATTTAAATTTAATGGCTATGCATGGTCTCAGACAGGGAATTGATAAACCAACTAGAGTTGATAAACGCACTGGTACCGCGACATGTATAGATCATATAATGGTAAAAAGTTCACATAACTGGAAAACCCTGGTATTTGAACAACCATTAACGGATCACTCGGTTACTATGCTTATCATGAATAAAACAAAAATTAATAAAAAAACAACTACCTACAACAAAATTAGAATCAATTACGACGGGCTAAAAGAAGACTTGGCTAGAGAATCTTGGTCTAACATATATCTTGAAAAGAATGTGAACATTGCTACAGAACTGTTTGCTTCTACTTTGTTAACCTTAATTAATAAAAACACAGAAATAACTAAAATACCTAGGAAAAACTCGCCAATTAAACCATGGATAACTCCAGGTATTGTCAAGTCCCTGAGAAAGAGAGACAAAATGCATGCTAGCTCAAACAGTAATCCTAATGATACTAAATTAAAATCTCGATACGTGAAGTACAGGAATTGGTGTAATCAAATCTTAAAAGCTTCTAAAATACAACATTACGAATCTCAACTAGAAAAGCACAGCGGCGATGCTAGGGAAACATGGAAGGTTATCAAAGATGTTTGTAATATGAAACAAAATAAAAATACATCTTCAGAGCTTCTTGCTATTACCAATAACCCTAAGGACTCCCTTAACACGGTCAATGAATTTTTCACGAAAGTTGGTAAAGATTTAGCTGATGTAATACTTAAAAAGATGAATAAAACTGAACGTGATTTAGTGCCGAAATTAAACCCTAACCAGAAGTCTTTAAATTCTATGTCTATGTACTTGACAGATCCTCTTGAGGTCAGTGGTGTCATTAAAAGTTTACGTACTAACAGTGCTCCTGGCTGGGACAACATAACGAGCTCCGTACTTAAACAAGTGTCTTCTCTAGTTGTGGATCCAATAACCTATCTCTGCAACCTTAGCTTTGAAAGTGGTGTTTTTCCCAATATTTGTAAAAACGCGGTAGTTTGCCCAATTTTCAAATCAGGTGATAAATCAAATCCAACAAATTATCGGCCAATTTCTCTTCTTTCAACTTTATCTAAAATATTTGAAAAGTTAATGAAAAAAAGATTAGTAAAATTTCTCGAAACAAGACATATACTAAGTGATAACCAGTTCGGTTTCCGAGAAAAGAAATCGACTGAAGACGCTGTTCTTAAATTAACTACACAAATAAAAAATTACTTAAATGATGATGATAAATGTATAGCAGTATTTTTGGATTTACAGAAAGCCTTTGACACCGTTTCGATCCCAATTTTGTTAAAAAGACTGGAACGTGTTGGTGTCAGAGGTATAGTTTTAGCTTGGTTTGAAAGCTATCTGACTAGTAGGCAACAAAGAGTGAGGGTTGAAGATTTTGCTAGTGATGTGGACGTGAGCTTGTTTGGCGTCCCACAGGGAAGTACGCTAGGGCCAGTTCTGTTCCTTGTGTACATCAACGATCTTTGTAAAACTGTATTTCCAGGCATGGAACTTCTTATGTTCGCTGATGACACGGTTCTAATCTTTCACGAAAAATCTTGGGAGTCAGTAGCTGCACTTGCAGAAAAAGGATTGTCTAGAGTAACAGCCTGGCTAGAAGATAGTCTTTTGTCTCTTAATACTGGTAAAACTAAGTACTTGTGCTTCAGTAAAACAGCAGCCTACAGTCCAGATAAAGAATTTAACTTAAGAGGAAGGATGGTCTGTAATTTTCCATACAAACGTATTACGCTGTTTTCTTTCTGGAAAATACTTTTAGAGCTTCAATTTTTTGTCATAAAATTAAATTTAGCTGTTTAGACTCCCCTGTCTTTTCTTTTTCTTGATAAATTAATTATCAGGCAAAATATGACCCGTCAAAATCACAAAAAAAATCACCATTATTACTGACGTCTTTAGAGACCTACCAGAAGAGACTAAATAATATCTAACGAAATATAAAATGACAGAATCATGAACACATATTTCTTTTAAATTTTGACATAAAAAAATACTTGATTGATCTAGTTTTTGAAGAAGAAAACAGCGTAATACGAAACGTTGTCTCGCCATGTTTTTTGTAGGTATAAATCGCTCTGAGCTGCAATTGTCCCTATCGCACGATGCGGGGGTAGGGTCGAGGTGAGGGAGGTTCAAACCTATACGTACACAAGCACTAGGGATGTAGTAATAGTCGATATTTTTGTCGATGCTGTAGTGACGTCCATCGATATCGATGTTTATTAAAAATATTAGTTATTTTTCAAATCCTGTGATTTGACCGTTGTATGTTTGTTACTTATGAAGAAAAGATTTTATGTATGGAATATAGGCGTTTAGTTGCTGCGACATATTGCAGCGATTATACAGAATATCGTGCTGTATCCGCAGACATCTAAATGAGTTAGGCGCAGAATAACCAATTCTCATAATGCCACAGTAATCCGGGAATGCTCAATTCTACGAAAGCATAATTCTATGAATACCCAATTCTCAAAATGGCAACATAATTTTGATTAGGAATTTTCTAAAAAAAAAATACAATTTAAATACATGTAAGGGCTTACCGGTACCTAAAACAACCTCCGTTTGCGAGTTAAGGACATTATAACTTTTACTATGGGACCGACCAGAGCTGAATCCGCGAGAAATATCAACTATACCATAAAAAAAAGTCCGTTGATAATGGACAAAGTGTATGGAACAGCTGGTTTTTTATCGCCAATGTGGAGTTAGTTGCTCCCATAGTAAAAGTTGTTCTTTTCAAACCTATTAACTTTGCCCTAAAGAGGTTGTGCTTTAATTACCGGTGTTTTTTTTAAAAATGAAAATGTGTTTTTAGGGTTCCGTACCCAAAGGGAAAAACGGGACTCCATTACTAAGACTTCGATATCCGTCTGTCTGTCACTGGGCTGTATCTCATGAACCATGACAGCTAGGCAGCTGAAATTTTCACAGATAACATGTTTTGGTTGCCGCTATTACAACAAATACTAAAAACAAAATAAAATAAATATTTAAGGGGGCTCCCATACAACAAACCTGAATTTTTTAGACGTTTTTCGCTCTATATTAATAACGGTACCAGGTAGATGCATGAAATGTTCACAGAATATTTAGTTTTATATTCCCTTCAATAATAAATAATAAAATTAAAATAAAATAAATATCGAAAGGGGGCTCCCATACAGTACGGAACCCTCCGTGCGCGAGTCTGACTCGTACTTGGCCGGTTTTTTCTATTTGAAATTATTTTGCCATTTTGAGAATTGGGCATTTATAGAATTGGGCATTCGCAAAATTGAGCATTATTAAAACTATGTGCCATTATTAGAATTCTGCGCCTAAAGCGAAATAATAGTTCTAATCAGGAAAATCACGTGCTCTCTAAAATCGTGTAATAACTGTAACGTATAAATATAATTATCCTTAGTCCACTTACCTATACGAAAAACGTTCTATTAAATTATCAAAGACACAACATTAAATAATTAAAAAACACATAATCAGTCACATTACAAATACAACAAAATAAATAAATCTATATCTAATAAAATAATAAGTTCTATGCTGTGCTTGCCAGTATAGGTAGCGCCACACAAGTCGGCGGATGAGATGTAAGACGCAGATGACACTTCGCCGTAATTCGCTAATTATTGCGCATGTGCGCACAATGCCGATGCCGCGCGGCGTAGTGGTAAGCACGGGCGTGCGTGCGGGAGGCATGAGGTTGGCGGGCGGTTGTGCCCGTGCGGCGTCTTGTCTCTCTGGATCCTGCGCATACCTATATTTTGCCTATTGCGCAGCGTTCTGCGCCTAACTTTCCATCCGCCGACTTTTGTGGCGCGGATTATACGTGAGATTCATTCAAGGAAACAGCCCCATTGGCTATCCATTCATTGAACTATGTGCCTTGCCCTTTGTCATTTTAACTTGCCTATCCGCTGAGTTTTGCTGAAAAGTGTGTAGTAATTTGTGGATGTTCTATCCTGTATTTATGTGGTGTGTGCTACCCACTGCTGCTTTAATTTGCTAATAGTTTCAACTTTTTTAAACTTATGCAAAGTAGAACCTAAGTATGACAAGCAGTTCTCCAAACAGTAAGCATTGCATCTGTGTAATTGAATTCTTAATTATTTTTTATACTACGGGACGATTAGTCCCGTAGTATAAAAAAAGCAATGAATGTACAGCGCAATGAAAATACTGGAGTAGTTACAATATAAAAGGCAAGAAGTTTTATATGTCCAGATACATACATGGTTATCCAGAACTGGTTTACCAAGCCGAAAGGAGGTGATTCGGACTAATATTATGAACAACATTTAATATATGTGGCCAAACCGAAATTCGAGAAAAAACCAATCGTGTCAAACATTTTGTCGAGTCCAAGTTGCAGTTTTGTATAGAACAGCTGATTTTTAGTTTACGAAATCCGCAGCTGGACCCATATTCATATATTCATATTATTTTATTGGTATCAAAATACAAGAAAATCAAGATAGTCAATCCAAACCAATTACAATTGTAGTTATAATTATAATATCATTAAAAAAAAATATTAAGATTATTAAAATTTTAGCTTAGCTAAAGCAAAGCATAACTATCTTAAAATTACAATAACTTAAAATAGCTGTAGTTAAATTAATTAAATTATATATTTAAATAAATGATTAAATATTAAATTGTAAAAACAAAATGAAAATCATTCAATATAAATCTGAACAATGCTACAATATCGAAACTTAAAATGACAAAAATTGCATAGTTAAAAAATTAACAAATATGAATTTGTAACAAAATATAGTAAACTTTGTTCATAATAACGAACGTGTAGGTAGGTACACCTCTAAAACTTCCTTCACTTTGTAAAGCAAGACCTTGTAAAGAGGTATCGTGTATCCACCAATAGACGTCACGTGACAGAAATGATGATGATGAATTGAGAAACCTTTAATTTTGACTGACCTACAAAAAGAAGGGGATTTGCAATTCGTGTATGTTCTGATTACTTCACATGTTCGATTTTTCTGAGCCAATTCTCAGGTTTATTTTTACAAGTTTATGTTTAACTTGCAATGTATGTATGTAAATAATATATTTTTTTGGGTCAAACCATGCAACGCAATTTTGAAGCAGATATTGAAGCTATCTGTTATTTATTACGTACCTAAATCTCTTGAAAGATTTTATACCCCTAAAATTGTGTAATATTCAAAATTTATAGGTTGTATTCATTTTAAAGTTTAGATTCTTCTTTTTGGACTATTTAATATAAATAAAAGCTGGTTTTTAAAAAGATTTTTAAACTTTGTTTATTGTCTGTTGAAGAATTATGTGCGTGTTTTCCTTAAAAAAAGTTATTTGGTATATCTTAAGTTAGGTATTTGGTAGAATTTTCAGTATGTATATTGCAGCGCCTACAGAAATCGATTAGTTAAATAGCTATTTTTGTTCGCAGCTTTTGGCTTGAGGTCAATTGTGTTAAGTTGGCTATACATATATAAAGGTTTTTTCAAAAAATATTATTCGAAAGAAAATTAAAATCAATATACTTCGCATATATGTGTAAAAAAATAATGTAGCTTTCTAATTCGATAAAAAATATTCAGTAAGTATAAATGTTTTCGTTTGCTATGCGCTATCCCAAAAAACCGGAGCTTATGTACCTACCATATTTTGCTACAATTCAAAAGAATACACCAGCCGTCCGCCTGAGCTAGGAGCGCGGGCGGGCGCGGGAAGGGCGCGGGCGGATTTGGTCCGCAGCACACACACAAATACAATTGCATCACACCACACATAGAAGCTCCCTGGCTTGGGCGCATCGCGACAGCAATAGTATAGTTCAAATACCTACTTCTCAAATTCCTTGGCGCTCAGCTTTCCTCTTAACCATACACACCTATCCATGTAATCGCCTAGACAACTTACGTAATAAAAAATGTGCATGTGAAAAATTATCTCGGGTCAATAGTATTAAGTACCTAGGAGTAATTATTGATGACCACCTCAATTGGATATGCCACATAGAGGCTCTGTCAGTAAGAGTTAGGAAACTCATTTATATTTTTAAAAACCTAAGAACAGTTGCAAATCATACTCTTTTAATACAAACTTATAAAGCTCTGTGTGAGTGCATTATTGGCTATTGTATCAGTGCCTGGGGAAATGCGCCGAAGACGCATATGATTGTTGTGGAAAGAGCTCAGAGGGCACTGAAAGTTATGATGTACTTACCCTTCAGACACCCAACAACACAAGTCTATGACAGGGCGCAGGTGCTTTCTGTGAGAAAGTTGTACATTTGTCAAATATTAACAAGATATCACCAAAACGTAGTCCCACACTTACCTGCTAAAAATAGTCGAACGGATAAATGCCCAGTTCCAAGAACCAGATGCCAAATTGCTGATAGGCATTTTGATGCAGTAGCTCCATTCCTATATAATAAACTAAATAAAGAACATAAAATAAAAACTAAAACAAAAAAAGAACTAAAAAAAAAAATACTCACATGGCTTAAAAAACTAGATTATGATGCAGTAGAATACATGCTAGCTGAAAGAAAATATCTGTAAAACCTTTTGAACCTCGCTGTCATCATCAGCCGTCGCTTAAATATTAAAATATGTTATTATCATACCGTAACTTAATAATGTCGATTGAATCCGTTTTCCTTGGTTTAATTAAAAAAAAAAAAAAAAATCTTTTTAACAACTGTATTTTTGTAGTTTTCTCCAAATATTCTAATGTGTAAAAAGCGTGGTAAAAGCATATGAGTACTAGAACGTATACGCTTATGTACATCACAGTCAATCACGCTATACATAATTCACACCAAGCTCACAGGCATCGCCGCGTGTAATTCATTGTTCAGAAATGGTTATAGGTAGTATGGCTAGCGAGTTGCGATAACGTGGTAATCGACACACACACACGCACATAACTCATTCGCACGAGAAACTAGTTTCTCACTGACTATCACCTACATACATTGATGAACGCACACATACATGATAACTGGAAGTTGCAAACGTAAAACGGATCATTATGAATACTTTGTATACATCTATTTTTTAAGTTATTATCTTCTACCCTTTTTTGAATATCTTTTTTATGAATTATACATTTAAAATCTGTGCACTTAACCCTAGGCAAATTTTCGTTTTAGGTACCAATTTGGTTAGATAAAGTACCGATTGTAAAATTGTTAAAATGAAATAAGGATATGAAATAAATATTAGTTAAACCTTGTATATTTAAATCCCTTTTTTGATACATAAAAATTAAATAACAATAATTGTAATAACAAAGCTAAAGATGCAAAATTAATTAAATTAAAGTAATTACACAAAAAACATCGAATAGATTAGTGGTTCATTTATAGTAGTACATAGTAATGGTTCATATGGAATTTGATTTGTATGTATTTGTGTATTTGTACTTTATTGGGATAATATTTAGACTAGTATTTAAGTCATATTTAAATAATGCGCCTCATAGTATAAATTAAATTTAAATAAGTAATACATATTAGAAAGTATACCTAAGTAAATTGACATAGCTTGTCGTCAATATAGGAGAAGACGCTGGTTCCCGTAGTACAGCCCCTGGCTAGTTCGGGAATCAGAAGCTTCATTTATTTTATCACCCTATTTTATGTCAATAAAAATTTTTGATTGATTGATTGATTGATTAATTCCTTTTCGTGCGATGGCTTCGTGGAAATGGGTAAGCATATCCATATCCAGCAGTGGACCACTAAAATACCAGTATATTACAATATCTCGCATAAAATTGGTCACTGTCATTTGAAATAATTATTTTTCGCAAAAAATGGCAAAACCGCCTTCCATCGTGTACAAAATTCGAATATTTCGCTCGAATTGTTTACATTATTGTTGATTTATCAAAAATGGCTCAGCTGATTTCTGTAATATTTTAATGGGACTATTTTGGGAGTATACCCTTTTGAACTAAAAAAAAAATGTTTCGATTCGGTTCACAATTGGCGAAATTATCGATGTTCATCGTGTACAAAATTCGGATATTTCGCTCAAATTGCTTACATTATTATTGTTTTTTTCAAAAACGGCTTAGCCGATTTATGTAAAATTTAAATGGGACCACCTGGGGATTATACCTTTTCGAACCAAAAAAGAATTTTTCGATTCGGTTCACAATTGGCGAAATTATCGATCAACATAACAACACAAAAAAATACAAACACACGAACATAGAACTTCCTCCTTTTTGGAAGTCGGTTAAAAAACCGCCATCATTAGCACCGCTCCCGAATCCGGATGCACAGCAGCACGAACCGCCGCGTCGCAGCTTGAAATAGAGGACCAATTAAAGTTGACACCTCAACGCCTCCAAACAGTTCGCCCCTCGCTCGTAAGCAAACTACCGGGACGGTGGTTTTCCATACGTCCTTGCCGATACGACATCAAATTATTCGATATGTTTTAATAGACAATATACAATTGTACATATTATTCTAGTAAGTTCGTATATCGGGTGGCTAGCCCTGGTGTCAGAGATTTTTATGCCGCATTTTCTAGTACACCATTATTGTGACCAAATTTTGCTATAAGATCAATTTTGGAATCGTGAGAAAATGGCTGTCACATAAAAAAGACGTGTGGCACTCGGGGACTGCCGCGGTAAAGCTATTGCATAGCATATTTCGGAGCAGCTCGTCTCGATGTGTGCGAGTTTCGTAGAGTCGTACAATACGTCTAATCGCACACAACGCCGTGTCGAAGACTGCCGAACTGAAACGACGTTAGACGATGCACGGCCTTCAAGCCACACCTCCTTGCTCGTCGGAGTGGGGAGCGTGAGGTTTTTTCGTTACGGAATTTCTCGATTCGGTCCCCGCGCTCAAGGCCCGCGATAGAAGCTATGCAATAGCTTAAAAACTAGATCTCTGAGAAGATATTTAGAACAGCCGATTTTTTGTTTGTTATTTTGGAGTTAAACTCATAGTAAAAGGTAGTCATAATTAAGTGACAATCCGATCTGCGAACTAACACGGAAATCTCTTCAAGATACGTTTCATAGTATCGCGGATCGCGCTCGTATCCTTGTGGTCTCTGTATGGGAGTCCGGTCTTTAGTTACAAGCTTGTCTGGTCATTCAATACTGGTAACCTTTTAGACCCAACAGCATTTCGTCTAGCTGCCAGCTCACGCTTGGATCCAACACCTTGTAAGGCACATCACTGTCAGTGTGGTACTGTAGTTGACCAGCTCGGTCACCACGGTCTCCCTTGCTCAAGAAGCGCTAGTCGAATTGGTCGCCACGCCAGTCTGGACAATGTTATACGCAGGGCTTTTACCACCGCTAATATCGCAGCTGTACTCGAAACGAGTAGGCTAGCGCATGTTCATGGCAAAAGGCCTGACGGTACGACTCTAGTCCCATGGATGTGTGGGCGGCCCTTAGTATGGGACACGACTTGCGTCGATATTTTGGTACCGTCGCATCTTTCTGAGACTCAAAGTAGGGCTGGAGCAATTAACTGTATGAAGTGCTTGTTTCCTTGATAACAGCTAGTCTGGGCAGGTCTAGGACAAGCGTTTCATTACAGGATGTATGCGGATTGATTGTTTTCCGTCACCAATAAGCCAGTGGTGTGCAATTTTGTACATAAGTTCCAAAACAATCATAACAATGAGTCTTAGTGTAACTTCTGTTTTATTAATAAAATAATCGGCCAAGTTCGAGTAGGACTCGCGCACGCAGGGTTCCGTACTGTATGGGAGCCCACCTTAAACATATATTTTTTGTTTTTTTAAATTGTTTATACAACTAAACATTCTGTGAATATTTCAAGCATCTACCTGTTACCATTATTAATATCGAGCGAAAAATGGTTTAAATTTTAGGTTTGTTGTATGGGAGCCCCCCTTAAATATCAATTTTAATCTGTTTTTAGATATTTGTTGTTATAGCGGCAACAGAAAAACATCAGCTGTGAAAGTTTCAGCTTTCTAGCTATAACGGTTTATGAGATACAGCCTGGTGACAGACAGACGGACAGCGGAGTGTTAGTAATAGGGTCCCGTTTTTACCCTTTGGGTACGGAACCCTATAAACTAATACCGTACCCGAATCCGGCAAAAGCCAATGGAAAATGCCCCAAACGTTGGATACTTTCTCACGTGATTGTTTAATTTTGCATGGCTCCCAGGGCTCATTACATGCATTTCATGAGCCAGCCGCCATTATAAATTGGAGGTTTATATAACCACGCACAACTTTTTTCATAGTAGTATGATTTCAATAAATCTTTTTTTATTGGAAAGAGTATACTTAGAAATTGGTCCTATTTAAATTTTATCGAAATCGGCTGAGCCATTTTTGATAAATCAACAATAATGTGAAAATGCTACATCGATCCGTGCGAAATATGTATTCGCGAATTCTGTACACGGGCGAAGTCGGTCATGCTATTTTTTGCAATAAATAATTATTAGATTATTGTTTACTTTTCAAAAGTCAACTAATTTCAGTAGAATTCATATGGGACCAACTTCGGACCCTTTGCTATTAAAAAAGAATTATCTATATCGGACTCTACCTAACTCTGTTAAAAGTTACATAGCTACATTTATAAAAAAAATCACATCTGTCTCTAGCTATAAAAACAATGCTAAGACAAACTATTTTGTTAGAATTTTTAAATTAAGTTCACAATTATCAATCGAATTCACAGGCTTGGCCTGTGCATACCTGGTATTATTACTTATACTAAGAACAGTTTTGTAAAAACAAAATTGCAAAAAATGTTTTTGCATAGGAACTTAGATACTTTTTGCAGTAAGTGAGTTTTTTCAACTGAATTTTAACATCATTCTTCATACCTAAGTTTTTATTTTATGAAATGAAACACAAAAACATGGAAAATTTATTAATTATGTAAACGAGAAAGAACTACAATTTCAATATAATTTCTTTGGGTTTTTTTACAAAACAAATACCTAAATACATAATTAGATATCTCTGTGTAAGCCTATACAAAATTATGTAGGTACTTACAAACATACATCCTTGAGGATATCACTGTACTCATCTTTTATATTTAATTTCTTACCACGGCTAATAAAATAATTCCAACGTAGATATGTCTGATCTGCAATAAAAAAAATCTAATTTTAGGACAACTTTTGCAAGTAAAGACAGGCTGATGCTGTACTAAGTAGGCTTTACTGTCAGAGGGATACATAAATTCACAATTATGAACATACATATAAACCTTCCTCTTGAATCACTCTATCGATTTAAAAAATCCGCGTCAAAATCCGTTGCGTATTTTTTTTTTAAATAAAAGCATACATGGGGACATACAGCGGGAAGCGACTTTGTTTTTTATATACTATATGTAGTGATATAATCAAAGTTAAGCATTCAGGTTTTTGCCGTAATAAAAATGGGCAGTTTAATACAAAAACATTTTGTAGAAGTAGTTAAAAATAGTTCAAATGAAAATTGAAATAAATCTTCGATAGCTTTACTTTCCGTTCAAAAACGAATAAACCTTCGCATTTTTAATACAAACTAGCGGCCCGCCCCGGCTTAGCTCAGGTGTATTATTTTATACATACATATAAACCTTCCTCTTGATTTCCTCTATCTATTAAAAAACCCTTTTCAAAATCCGTTGCGTAGTTTTAAAGATATAAGCATACATGGGGAGGGACAGACAGCGGGAAGCGACTTTGTTTTATACTATGTAGTGATAAGCATTAATTTTATTATTTCTCAGCATACCACATATTTATAGAGAATTGATATGCACAAATAAGTACATAAGGAAGTTTGAAAATTTCAAAACCGTTTCACTCAAATTGATAGTTTAAAAAGTTATGTAAACAATTATAAAGTGCTTAAATAATAATTATAGATTTAACAGCATCGTAAATACTATAATCTTCAAATATCGGTAGAAAGTACTAATTTCCAATGTGATAGTTTTTAGTTCATATGGCATAAAATCATGAACAGTTTTCCGCATTTTTTATGTATCGCTATATTAAAGGGTTAAAACCATTACGCACGCACACAGGTTCACTTTTTTACAGTTGTGTTATCTCTCTGTTTTGATGAAAGTTTCTGCCATACAGATCTGATCTTTTTATAATTATATTTTGTTTCGAATATTGTAACATGAGTAATATATTTTATAATCTGTTCTTACTTAAGAACTAAATTCCAAATTTATAACTTTAGTATTATTAATCTCTTGGCATTGTATTTATCACATGATTGTATTTTTTAGAATTAATTTTTATTTTTCAGTTTTCATTTACTTCAAAATTATTTAGCACGTTGGAAGACGTTAGCATCCGGGAATCAGAAATTCTTGTCCGGGTGCTAACACATCTTTGTATACCTACCTCATGTATTTTGATGTCAATAAAGATTATTATTATATAATGACACTTAAAGCTTACCTTACGTGACTTCCTTTGCTTTTCCTTTCACCATAAAGTTGCGCACGCGAAAATTATTAAATATTAAAAAAAAACTAGAAAATTGATAATAAAAAAATATATCGGAAAACATATTTTTAACTTTTTTTTGCAAAAAAAAATGAGCCTATGTTATTTATCTTTACTTGATATTTTTTTTATTCGAAACTTATCTTGTTTACACAAAACAATTAAATTCGTAAATATTTTTCTTTGTCAATTATTTAATTTTAAATGTTGTTTTTAAATTATGCAGCCTACTCACAGACAAAAAATTCGAATACCTCTTCAAGTTTACATACGTTAAGAATATTTCGATCAAAAAAATTTAAATTAATTATTGCAAAAGTGAAGCTGCAACGATGTAGCTTGAAATTAAAAACTAATATTTTTAACGTTATTTTCTTTGATTATTTTGAAACGTCTATCTCGGTCGCTGGTCCAGCACAGAATGGCAGCACTCAGCAGTGAACATTCACCGAGATCTGGTTGCGTACGCGCATATAATTTAATTCAATCGTTTTACCTCTGCTATAGGATGTTGCAGTTTTTCGACTTCGTATTTAATTTGTAGTTGTGCTGTTTTTTTTTATCAAACAAAATTTATTCATTTAATTTATCTGCTTATGAGCTAACTTACACTTAATTTTTAACATGTAATTTATGACGTAAGTATTACTCATATTCTTAGGGTTATATTTTCTCGCAGGATGTATGAAAAGTAGAGTATGGACCGCTAGAACCAAGTTTGTCTTCGTCTTGGGTGACTTAAACCCCTCGCTTCACTCAGGACTAAACGCTCGGCAATTAACTTCAGGGTCCGACTGTCGCCCGTGACGTAAGACACCACTTGGTTTTCTTGGTACATAATCTACTTTTGTAGTGTATGCATGTCATTTTTGCATCATAAAACTAGTTTTCCAACTTTTACGAATATTATATTTTAATTAGGAAATGAATAACAAAAAATTATCTCAAATTTTATCATTCAATCGGAAATTTAACATAACTAGTGAAAATAATTCACGTCATGAATAAATATTTTTTAATAATTTGTGAACACCCCGTATTTCTTAACTACATACTGTTAAATTAATTGTGTATTGTGGTATTGTTTGACCGGAATATTTTTATTTTTCTCATGTTAATTTAAATCCGGTTTCTTATCGAAATGAACTAAGGGCACTACGCAGCGCCTTTTTAATTATTTTTTTGCGATTCTCTCATTATTCAATGATAAATCCTTGATTCTTTTGCAACGACGAAAAAAACACTTTAAAAACCAGACAATACACAGTTTTACTAACAGCTATTTTTCGCAAAAAAATGGCAAAACCGCCTTCCATCGTGTACAAAATTCGAATATTTCGCTCGAATTGTTTACATTGTTGTTGATTTATCAAAAACGGCTCAGCCGATTTCTGTAAAATTTAAATGGGACCACTTTGAGAGTATACCCTTTCGAATTATAAAATAATTTTTCTATTCGGTTCACAATTGGCGAAATTATCGATGTTCATCGTGTACAAAATACGGATATTTCGCTCGAATTGCTTACATTATTGTTGGTTTTTTCAAAAACGGCTCTACTGATTTCTGTAATATTTTTTTCCTTTTTGGAAATCGGTTAAAATACTTAGTTGCTAAGCCGTAGTGGCACAGTTCTATTTAATTACAGAATAATAAAGTAAGTTCGTATAGGCTGAGTGGCTAGCCCTGGTGTCAGAGTGTTGAAGCCGCCTGAAAGCCTCTAATAGGCTAAACGGATGATACAACCGGGCCTACAATTTAACGTATCCGAGTCATGATACCGCTCTGTTGGAAATGCCACTCTTAGTCACTCATCCGAAGACTAGCAGAACAATAATACAGATTTTTGCTTTGTTGCGAAAAAAATCAGCTGTGCAGGAAACAACAGTTTTTATTTCAAAGTCATAGTTATTTATTTACTGCGAATATGCGTCAGTTTACAGATGGCACAAAATAACAAAATATATGTCAATAGTAGATAAAACAAGTTAAACTACAAAATATGTCACTAAATTACCCGTCATTAACACAATTTCTCAAGACAAGTAGGAAAGCATCACATCAAACATACACAAAACAAAACTTGGCATACAGTTATGAAAAACAAAAACAATAACCTAAAAAATAACCAAATAACTTAAAAAAGTTTATGGCGATTGCGAAGTTGATCGCATAGTAAGTAGGTATTTATACCATCCCCTTTATTACTTATTCTACCATCCCCTTTTTACTACAGGACAAGTAGGAAGACGCCACATTACCACCTCTACACTGTCGATTTTCCTTCGATACGTACGAGGCGGTTCGACTCAACATTTCTGATTCGTACCGCCAGGGAATGGAACAGTCTTCCTGCTTTATTGTTTCCTAAGAGATATAATCTAAAGCTTTTCAAGGTCAGAGTGAATAGGTATCTTCTAGGTCTGCGTGCTTCATCTTCGCTTACAACGTCGCTTACCATCAGGCGAGTTAGTGGTCAACGACTTTTTTGCGTTAAAAAATAGACCTCTAAAAGTCACGACATATTAACTACACCTTGTATATTTTGTTATTATCTTATGTTATGTCGCACTCGAGTTGCCTTATAATAAAACCCCCTGTACCTATCACAGTTTTCCCTCTAGGTATATACTCGTAGTTTACGTAACCCCGTCGTTTGATAGGACCAAGTGGATACTTCACTCCATTTTAAATAGCTGTCTGAGCTAGCCATTTTTTTACCCCGAATAAGTAACACTCCTTGCGTAGTTTGACTAGGTATTCGTGAGCCATCACCAAGGTTAGGTAATCAACGTCCGGCACGGTCAGTTTCGGATGGGTGACCGGTGGTGGCATTTATAACTGAGCGCTACCGTGGCTCAAATAACACGTTAAATTGTAGGCCCCGGTCGTATCAACCGTTTAGCTATGTCAGAGGCTTGCAGCTGGGCTAGGATGCGCACCATGAAATACATATCTTGTACAGGTAGGAACTGGGCATACACGATACGATGAATTGATCAGTTTTTTGCATCACTCCAACTGCGAGCTCATTCAGTTAATTAAAAGGTAGGAATTGGTGGTTCCAGTTGGGTCCCAGTTGGAGTGATGCGAAAAACTGATTTCGAAAAGAGGTGATATCCCATGGCCTCCGCGCAGTCCAGACTTGACGCCTCCTGACTTTTTTTTGTGGGGATACCTCAAACACAAAGTCTACACCAATAATCCGAGAAACATCAGTCAGCTCAAGGAGATTATTCGTGGTGAAATGGCAGCAATCACACCAGCACTACTTAAGAAAGTTTTCGGTAATTTCCGTTTGCGGTTAGAGGAGTGCCAACGTAGAGAGGGTCATCATTTAGATGATGTTATTTTTAAAAAATAAACTTCAGTTATCACTTAATAATTGCTTAGTTTTATTTTAACTATACCTTTTGTATTTATTTTTTAATAATTATTTTAAAAATGCACGTTCTATTGCGCCACCCTGTACTTAACCGGTTACTTTTCTGCTTGTATAGTTTCTAACCCATGACGGAAAAAAGGGGGTGCTATACTGCTATATAAGTTTGACTTTTTTTCAATTTATTTATTTCAATCAACACGGTATAAACACCAGTTACGTTAATTAAATCAAATATTATAATTAGAATAATAGTCAATGATTAAATTAAATTACCAAATAATAATAATAATTAATAACAATAAATATTGACGTGTGTGTGCGTGTTTGTGGCATCCTCCCGAACGTATAGGCCGATTTTGTTTTTTTTTTTTGTTTGAAAGGACGAAAGTCGGGAGTATTCTTAGCTATGTTTTATCAAAATCGGTTCTGTCGTTTCAAAGTTATCAGTCTTTTTGTTAGCTGCGGTAGGAATCTTAATAAGTTGGCGGTTTTTTAAATTTTAATCTTTTTTGTTTAAAATAATTGTAAAACTTAATGTAATAAAGGACCTGGGATTCTGTGTAGAATAAATGTAAATAAATAACGGTTTATGAGCGGTTTATACAGCCTGGAGACAGACGGACAGCGGAGTCTTAGTAATAGGGTCCCGTTTTTACCCTTTGGGCAAAGAATATATAATAATACTACGTATAGAACGGCCACTCGTTACCCCCCACCCGTTTGAGTCTTCCTCACTTCCACCCCGCGTCTACGTACCGCATCGTGCACTCTACGCGCGGGCTGCACTGGCCGGTGAATTTTCTAATAAAAACTACCTAGACTGTGACAATAGGGAAGACTTGTACTGTGTATGGTTGAATATCAATGATACGTAACAAAACAAAAAATTTTAATGTTTCCCTAAGGATAAATAATAGGAACTTATTTTACATTATTTGGTAACTTCCTCTTGTTATTATCATACAAAAGAAGTAGATCGGTTACTTTTTGTTAATATGCTTCCAAATTAAGTAATTGTTACACTATTTTAAGCACTAGATTAATATTCATTTTTGCAAATTATGTACGCAACTGTCTCACTCACGCGGCATGTCGTCACGATGTGGTGATCGCTGACAGCCATAGACGTTCCGCACACAAATGCGCGTGTAGCGACCGTGCGTATGTGTGTTGTCTGTGAGTAAGTACTGTGTAGGTGTGCGTAAGACAGCAGATTTTGTATGAAAAATCGCGGAGTGTCCGGGCTGTGCTTTGGGTACGGAACCCTAAAAAGAAACTAAACCTGTTACCTACCTTATAAAATGTGCGGGATGTAACGTAACGCTAGCTAAGGGCAATAAAGTAACCAACAACGATAAAGTTAAAAATAAAGTTGCTATATCTTTAAACGGTCATATTATGCCCAATTTTAAAAGCGCCATCCTAAAAATAGCAACGTAAAAAGTGTTCTCTCTATCCAATGCATATAGTGCAAAAGAAACAGGGCTACTCTAAATTGCTATAAAAATTACGATGGCGATGACTTTACAAAACATGTTTTTTAAGAAGGAAAGGAAGCGGCCCTGACGGGATCCCGCCGATTTTTATACACATGTGTTCTTCAGCTTTGAAAGTTCCTTTGACTATAATTTTTAACAAGTCACTTAGCGAAGGTATCTTCCCAGATCTATGGAAAATTTCTAAAATAACTCCAATTCATAAATCGGGCAATAAGAACGACGTAACGACCTATCGACCCATTAGTATATTGAATGGCTTTGCGAAAATATTTGAAAGTATGGTGTACGACTCCCTTTATAATCACTTTAAACATAGACTTAACTGTAATCAGCACGGGTTCGTCAGTGGCAAGTCTACTATTTCTAATTTATTAACCTACACGGATAATTTGTGCCGTGCATTTGACAGACAATCACAAGTAGATTCCGTGTATACAGACTTCGCGAAAGCGTTCGATCGCGTTCCTCATTTTATACTTCTAATAAAGCTTCACCGTTACGGTTTTCATGGAAACTTACATCGCTGGCTTCGCACTTATCTGATGTGTCGCACTCAAATAGTTGCTCTATATGGGTACGAATCCATTCCTTTTGAACCATCATCTGGAGTTCCTCAGGGTTCAAACCTGGGTCCTCTTCTGTTTTTAATATTCATTAATGATCTTTTAGAAAAATTGACGTGTCCATGTCTAGCATATGCAGATGATATTAAACTATACAAAGAAATTTCAAATATAGATGACTGTGAGTTGCTTCAACATAATATTAATATTATAAATGATTGGTGTAAAATAAATAGCATGTCAAAAAATTATCTCAAATTTTATCATTCAATCGGAAATTTAACATAACTAGTGAAAATAATTCACGTCATGAATAAATATTTTTTAATAATTTGTGAACACCCCGTATTTCTTAACTACATACTGTTAAATTAATTGTGTATTGTGGTATTGTTTGACCGGAATATTTTTATTTTTCTCATGTTAATTTAAATCCGGTTTCTTATCGAAATGAACTAAGGGCACTACGCAGCGCCTTTTTAATTATTTTTTTGCGATTCTCTCATTATTCAATGATAAATCCTTGATTCTTTTGCAACGACGAAAAAAACACTTTAAAAACCAGACAATACACAGTTTTACTAACAGCTATTTTTCGCAAAAAAATGGCAAAACCGCCTTCCATCGTGTACAAAATTCGAATATTTCGCTCGAATTGTTTACATTGTTGTTGATTTATCAAAAACGGCTCAGCCGATTTCTGTAAAATTTAAATGGGACCACTTTGAGAGTATACCCTTTCGAATTATAAAATAATTTTTCTATTCGGTTCACAATTGGCGAAATTATCGATGTTCATCGTGTACAAAATACGGATATTTCGCTCGAATTGCTTACATTATTGTTGGTTTTTTCAAAAACGGCTCTACTGATTTCTGTAATATTTTTTTCCTTTTTGGAAATCGGTTAAAATACTTAGTTGCTAAGCCGTAGTGGCACAGTTCTATTTAATTACAGAATAATAAAGTAAGTTCGTATAGGCTGAGTGGCTAGCCCTGGTGTCAGAGTGTTGAAGCCGCCTGAAAGCCTCTAATAGGCTAAACGGATGATACAACCGGGCCTACAATTTAACGTATCCGAGTCATGATACCGCTCTGTTGGAAATGCCACTCTTAGTCACTCATCCGAAGACTAGCAGAACAATAATACAGATTTTTGCTTTGTTGCGAAAAAAATCAGCTGTGCAGGAAACAACAGTTTTTATTTCAAAGTCATAGTTATTTATTTACTGCGAATATGCGTCAGTTTACAGATGGCACAAAATAACAAAATATATGTCAATAGTAGATAAAACAAGTTAAACTACAAAATATGTCACTAAATTACCCGTCATTAACACAATTTCTCAAGACAAGTAGGAAAGCATCACATCAAACATACACAAAACAAAACTTGGCATACAGTTATGAAAAACAAAAACAATAACCTAAAAAATAACCAAATAACTTAAAAAAGTTTATGGCGATTGCGAAGTTGATCGCATAGTAAGTAGGTATTTATACCATCCCCTTTATTACTTATTCTACCATCCCCTTTTTACTACAGGACAAGTAGGAAGACGCCACATTACCACCTCTACACTGTCGATTTTCCTTCGATACGTACGAGGCGGTTCGACTCAACATTTCTGATTCGTACCGCCAGGGAATGGAACAGTCTTCCTGCTTTATTGTTTCCTAAGAGATATAATCTAAAGCTTTTCAAGGTCAGAGTGAATAGGTATCTTCTAGGTCTGCGTGCTTCATCTTCGCTTACAACGTCGCTTACCATCAGGCGAGTTAGTGGTCAACGACTTTTTTGCGTTAAAAAATAGACCTCTAAAAGTCACGACATATTAACTACACCTTGTATATTTTGTTATTATCTTATGTTATGTCGCACTCGAGTTGCCTTATAATAAAACCCCCTGTACCTATCACAGTTTTCCCTCTAGGTATATACTCGTAGTTTACGTAACCCCGTCGTTTGATAGGACCAAGTGGATACTTCACTCCATTTTAAATAGCTGTCTGAGCTAGCCATTTTTTTACCCCGAATAAGTAACACTCCTTGCGTAGTTTGACTAGGTATTCGTGAGCCATCACCAAGGTTAGGTAATCAACGTCCGGCACGGTCAGTTTCGGATGGGTGACCGGTGGTGGCATTTATAACTGAGCGCTACCGTGGCTCAAATAACACGTTAAATTGTAGGCCCCGGTCGTATCAACCGTTTAGCTATGTCAGAGGCTTGCAGCTGGGCTAGGATGCGCACCATGAAATACATATCTTGTACAGGTAGGAACTGGGCATACACGATACGATGAATTGATCAGTTTTTTGCATCACTCCAACTGCGAGCTCATTCAGTTAATTAAAAGGTAGGAATTGGTGGTTCCAGTTGGGTCCCAGTTGGAGTGATGCGAAAAACTGATTTCGAAAAGAGGTGATATCCCATGGCCTCCGCGCAGTCCAGACTTGACGCCTCCTGACTTTTTTTTGTGGGGATACCTCAAACACAAAGTCTACACCAATAATCCGAGAAACATCAGTCAGCTCAAGGAGATTATTCGTGGTGAAATGGCAGCAATCACACCAGCACTACTTAAGAAAGTTTTCGGTAATTTCCGTTTGCGGTTAGAGGAGTGCCAACGTAGAGAGGGTCATCATTTAGATGATGTTATTTTTAAAAAATAAACTTCAGTTATCACTTAATAATTGCTTAGTTTTATTTTAACTATACCTTTTGTATTTATTTTTTAATAATTATTTTAAAAATGCACGTTCTATTGCGCCACCCTGTACTTAACCGGTTACTTTTCTGCTTGTATAGTTTCTAACCCATGACGGAAAAAAGGGGGTGCTATACTGCTATATAAGTTTGACTTTTTTTCAATTTATTTATTTCAATCAACACGGTATAAACACCAGTTACGTTAATTAAATCAAATATTATAATTAGAATAATAGTCAATGATTAAATTAAATTACCAAATAATAATAATAATTAATAACAATAAATATTGACGTGTGTGTGCGTGTTTGTGGCATCCTCCCGAACGTATAGGCCGATTTTGTTTTTTTTTTTTGTTTGAAAGGACGAAAGTCGGGAGTATTCTTAGCTATGTTTTATCAAAATCGGTTCTGTCGTTTCAAAGTTATCAGTCTTTTTGTTAGCTGCGGTAGGAATCTTAATAAGTTGGCGGTTTTTTAAATTTTAATCTTTTTTGTTTAAAATAATTGTAAAACTTAATGTAATAAAGGACCTGGGATTCTGTGTAGAATAAATGTAAATAAATAACGGTTTATGAGCGGTTTATACAGCCTGGAGACAGACGGACAGCGGAGTCTTAGTAATAGGGTCCCGTTTTTACCCTTTGGGCAAAGAATATATAATAATACTACGTATAGAACGGCCACTCGTTACCCCCCACCCGTTTGAGTCTTCCTCACTTCCACCCCGCGTCTACGTACCGCATCGTGCACTCTACGCGCGGGCTGCACTGGCCGGTGAATTTTCTAATAAAAACTACCTAGACTGTGACAATAGGGAAGACTTGTACTGTGTATGGTTGAATATCAATGATACGTAACAAAACAAAAAATTTTAATGTTTCCCTAAGGATAAATAATAGGAACTTATTTTACATTATTTGGTAACTTCCTCTTGTTATTATCATACAAAAGAAGTAGATCGGTTACTTTTTGTTAATATGCTTCCAAATTAAGTAATTGTTACACTATTTTAAGCACTAGATTAATATTCATTTTTGCAAATTATGTACGCAACTGTCTCACTCACGCGGCATGTCGTCACGATGTGGTGATCGCTGACAGCCATAGACGTTCCGCACACAAATGCGCGTGTAGCGACCGTGCGTATGTGTGTTGTCTGTGAGTAAGTACTGTGTAGGTGTGCGTAAGACAGCAGATTTTGTATGAAAAATCGCGGAGTGTCCGGGCTGTGCTTTGGGTACGGAACCCTAAAAAGAAACTAAACCTGTTACCTACCTTATAAAATGTGCGGGATGTAACGTAACGCTAGCTAAGGGCAATAAAGTAACCAACAACGATAAAGTTAAAAATAAAGTTGCTATATCTTTAAACGGTCATATTATGCCCAATTTTAAAAGCGCCATCCTAAAAATAGCAACGTAAAAAGTGTTCTCTCTATCCAATGCATATAGTGCAAAAGAAACAGGGCTACTCTAAATTGCTATAAAAATTACGATGGCGATGACTTTACAAAACATGTTTTTTAAGAAGGAAAGGAAGCGGCCCTGACGGGATCCCGCCGATTTTTATACACATGTGTTCTTCAGCTTTGAAAGTTCCTTTGACTATAATTTTTAACAAGTCACTTAGCGAAGGTATCTTCCCAGATCTATGGAAAATTTCTAAAATAACTCCAATTCATAAATCGGGCAATAAGAACGACGTAACGACCTATCGACCCATTAGTATATTGAATGGCTTTGCGAAAATATTTGAAAGTATGGTGTACGACTCCCTTTATAATCACTTTAAACATAGACTTAACTGTAATCAGCACGGGTTCGTCAGTGGCAAGTCTACTATTTCTAATTTATTAACCTACACGGATAATTTGTGCCGTGCATTTGACAGACAATCACAAGTAGATTCCGTGTATACAGACTTCGCGAAAGCGTTCGATCGCGTTCCTCATTTTATACTTCTAATAAAGCTTCACCGTTACGGTTTTCATGGAAACTTACATCGCTGGCTTCGCACTTATCTGATGTGTCGCACTCAAATAGTTGCTCTATATGGGTACGAATCCATTCCTTTTGAACCATCATCTGGAGTTCCTCAGGGTTCAAACCTGGGTCCTCTTCTGTTTTTAATATTCATTAATGATCTTTTAGAAAAATTGACGTGTCCATGTCTAGCATATGCAGATGATATTAAACTATACAAAGAAATTTCAAATATAGATGACTGTGAGTTGCTTCAACATAATATTAATATTATAAATGATTGGTGTAAAATAAATAGCATGTCTTTAAATATAAATAAGTGTCAATTTATCACTTTCACGAAAAAAAAGAATATAATTAAATATAACTATTCCATCGAGAGTATCAGGCTTAATAAAGTTAACGTTGTACGAGATTTAGGTGTATGGTTTGACTCTTCCCTGAGTTTCAAATATCACTACAAGACTATAGTTGCTAAGGCAAGTAGAATGCTGGGCTTCGTTATGCGTACATCGAAACCTTTTAAGCAATCAGGTTCGCTCAAGATATTGTATACTTCCTTAGTTAGATCACATTTAGAATATTGTTCCTCAATTTGGACACCAATTTACAAAATTGACCGGGATAGCATTGAATCAATTCAACGGCGTTTTTTGAGACAACTTAGTATCAAACAAGGTTTGAGAAAAACGCTTCCTGAGTACGAAGACCGTTTAGTTCATTACAATATTCAAAGTCTTGTCGATCGACGTAAAATCACTGACATGTGTTTGCTACACAAAGTTGCTAACGGTTCACTAAGCGAAGAACTACTTGCCAATATAAACTTCATGACTCCCAACTTATCCAAGCGAAGACAAACAAGTACGCTTTTCAGTATTCCACCTTCGAATAATAATGTAGGAGGCAATAATCCCCTTTATCGTATGTGTCATTTATATAACCATCTAAGCACAGAGGTGTGCAGTGAACTCGATATTTTTTATCAAAACTTGTTCAATTATAAAAGTGCACTCTATAAAATAAATTTTAACTAGTTTGGCGTTTGATATATTTGATTTGAATTATTTTTTTCTGAAAATGCTGTGTACAATATTTTGATTGGCAAATTCATAATGTTTTTGTGTATTAGTTTATTTAAGTTTTTAAGTTTGCTCGTCACTTTTGTACCGAACTTGTAAAAAATAAAATAAAATAAGAACAGAAATAATTGTATTTAATAGAAATGATGCATATACTAGCGAAGGATATATTCTACGAAATCGTTGTATAGGCTGAATCATACATGTCGGCGGATGTGAAGTCAGCTACAAGCTGCACAATATCCAATCCTGACTGAAGCTCAACATAAAGCTGCGCGTTGATTGGATATTGCGCAGCTTCTAGCTAATTTCATATCCGGCGACTTGTATTATTCGGCATATACCTAGGATGTGTTTGTGTTATTTTGTATATGTTCCTAGCTGTAGCAACTGCAGCTAGGAACACTTGCTTTAGGTAGGTACATAGAGTTTTCCACTATTCATCCAGTATAGAACCATAAAACAAATATGTGCTATAAGATTATGTTTCTGTTATCGCTATCAGATAAAACTTTGTCAAACAAGTGAGAAAATAATAGTTAAAAACATCCTGCGAAATGGAAGGACGGTTGAAAGTTATCACAGAGGCTCTTTGGGCGAAAATAAATAATTTATACTTTAAATTCAACCATCACATTTTTTACATTTCACATTTAATAGTTTTTAGTTTGAGATTTTTACTGTTTTATTTTTTAGTTTATAAGTAGAGAATAGAATCCTAGATGCACCGGTTGTGGCCTCTGCCCCAGTTTTAGTCAATTGAAGTCAAAATTATTGCATACATGGATTGTAAACACTAACACTATAAATATTGTTTGTGAGTTACCACAAAAGTTTTACGCACGCTTTAGACAATGTTTAACAGTACAAATTGCACGGTTGAACAATGTTTAAATTTATTGTTTTGTGTAAGTAATTTGATATTTTTACGATTTAAACTATTTTTATCCAATGTATTCCGATTTTTTATCGATGTTTGATTAATTTAAGTGTATTGAATTCTGTTTTATGGATTTTGTTTGAAATAAATTGTAAAATAAAAATAAAGCGTGTTTAAATCTTTTGTGGTAAGACGGCTATAATCCTAGATGCACCGGTTGTGGCCTCTGCCCCAGTTTTAGCCAATTGATGGCAAAATTTTTGCATAAATAGATTCTAAGCACTGTGACATCATAGATATTGTTTGTGTGAATGTCAAGTTGAAAATAATATAAAAATATTATTCTAACATTAAAATTATCTACAGTTCTACACCATCATTAAAATTCAAAGTGGCCAAAAATGATACTAAGGTGACTACAACGGGTGCATTTGCCCTTTGGTGGTTATCAGGTCGAGTCTTTCTTCTTTATTGAGACATTCAATTCTTTATTCTCATTGACATTATAATTATATTCATTAATTTCATATACGATGTAAGTAAATGACATTGAATTGTTCTGTATGTATAGAACTATATTATTGTTAATTTTAATTAAAATTTGACTAGTGTTATTAGTATAATGACTATGACTAAAATGTTTAGTATTGGATATAAGTAATCGTAACGTTTGTATCGTCTTGGTATGAATTTAAATGTATGGGCATCGCTTAAAAGCTAAATATATGTAGGTATACATTATTGCACCTGAATATACATAATGATGATGTCATCTTGGAAATACATAAGGTAATATGTAACTTCAAAGTCACATCATTCAATTATTATAAATATAATATTTACGTCTCATTTTACCTAAGTGCTTATTCAAGTGCATATTAGTTAATGTAATGTTATTGAAATTGTCATATTATTCATGATATTATTTCAAAATTTTTGAATTATTAGGTATTCATAATTCAAAAATTTTGACAATAAACAGTCAAATGCAAGTTGTAGTCATGCGCCGAAATATTCGCATCATATTTTTGGAGTGCCTGATGACATTTTTTTCTAATAAACGTTATTTTTTTCTTTCTTTTTCCGCACGATACCGACTCGCAGTTGGAAAACATGTTGTATTTTAAATGTATTTTTAACCGAATTTAAAAAAGGAGATTTTTCAATAAAAAGTAATCGGGAACCTCCTTTTTCGAAGTCGGTTAAAAATAACATACATACAAAAAAACAAACAGTCTAATAATTCGACTGTATGTTTTTACGCGATTACACCGCTATTTATGAACCGATTGTAATGGTTATTTTTTTGTTTAGTAGATCATACTTCAGATGTGGTCCCATTAAAATTTTATGGAAATCGGCTGAGTTGTTATTGAAATATCAACAAAAATGTGACAATTACTAGATTGATGATACATTGATTCGTGCGAATTATTCGAATTCTGTATAGGTCGCCCCACACAAGTTGGCGGATGTGAAGTTAGCTATAAGCTGCTCAATATCCAATCCTGACTGAACCTTACATAAAGCTGCACGTTGATTGGCTATTGCGCAGCTTTTAGTTAACTTCACATCCGCCAATTTGTGTGGCGTGGCCTTTACACGGTTGAAGTCGGTTATGCCTTTCTGGTGCGAAAAATAATTAGGTATGAATATAAAACTAAAGTTGCAATTTTCTCCTTCCAGAATAATGTTCTACAAGAAAAGAAAAGACTACATCCAGCTTACAAATGGAGAAGACGTAAAGCTCCTATCTCGGAAGGCATACACAGAACTAAGGAGTATGAATGGGGCGCAGCGGCTGCGGTAAAGACCCTACTGCTGGTTCTCACTGGCTTCTCACTCGATCGAGTCGACTGCAGCCGAGAACATATTCTGCTGATAACAGTAAAAAACATCCAATCAATTTAAAATATTTATTGACGTAAAATCAATTAATATAATAATTAAAAGAGATTTTTTATCTTCAACGATGTGAATCGTTAAATGAAATTTGGCGACAATAAGTCCGTAATTCCGACTCGATCGAGAGGCGAGGCGAGTCGACTGACTGACGGATTAGTGAAAAAGTATTTATTAACTAGAAAATTTGACCATGTTTGACATTTTACTGACAGACCGTATTACCCTCAAATCGGAAACCGACTTGTTACAATTCTTATTTCTTAGTAATACAAGGTGTTGCTATCCAGGAGTTTCCAAAAGTATACTCGTATATACGCATGAACAACTTTTACTATGGAAACAATCCCAGATCTGACAAAAAAGCACTGTTTTTAACTCAAGTCGACAAAATGTATAGAGAAATGGTACAGCTGATTGTTTTATTACGATTTGACAGTTAGTCTATTGTATTAGGATAGTAAAAGTTTTTCATGACTATTAAAATTGACGTTACATGTCAAGTTTCCATCTCGATAACAGCTATAGTTTGATATATGCTATGCTATTTTATGGCTATATAGTTAATCTCAGCTAGCCTGACAGAATTAAAAAAAACACTAAAAAAGCCATTATTTGGTAATCAATGTCGCAGAATCATGTTTAAATCCGTGTATTAATCGCATTACCTAGTGAATTAATATTGTGTGTATCGTCATGGGCGTAGCTAGAGGATTGAGAGGGGTGGTTTCGGGGCACAGGGGTGGTTACCCACCCCAGAAACTTCATTGCCCACTCCAGAATACTTGAAAGTCAATATTTTCTATTTTGTTGAGGTGGGCAAAAGTAAGCAACTACCCTTTCTCCTTTTTCTCTAGAAAAAATATAGAAAAAATCTAGCTACGTAATTTTGTATCGTAAACAAAGTATTTAAGTATAAATAGTTACGTTTACAAAGTATTTTAAAGTTAAATTGTAATGGTTATATATCTAGCTCAAAGAAATTTGTAGCGGTAAAACCGCAAAATATTTTCGAGTTGACTTGAGTTTTGGATCGAGTTAGACTCGAAGTCAATGTTCGGGTAAAAACTCGTAGTAGGGCCCATTTCATCAAGTTGCAAAATAGGAAAATCTATAATAATAAGATGACAATTAATAGGAAATGTTTTTCTGAAGTTCAGTGTTTTGAAATCATACTGTTTTTTATAGATTTTTTATTAAGTACATTTAATATTGCTTAGTGATATTTTTTGACAACCCTAAAACATAAATGTTTCTCTAGCTAGACTACCGAAATAATCTAGGATATAATATAATTATTTATTAATCGTATTCATCATACGTTTACTATGTGACCTACCCCGCGTATAACGCGTTAATACGAGTATGAATTAATGAAAAGTATGAACTTTTTGTGTCGATTATTGTATACTTCGCGATTTTGGAGTTGACCCCATAAGAAAAAGTAAGCTCGTATAGGCCGGGTGGCTAGCCCTGGTGTCAAGAGTTATTAAGGCGCCTGAAGACCTCTGATATGGTTAAACCGTTATAACTAGAGACCGGTTTAAATTCTAATTATAATATACCAATTTTTTAAGTAAAAAAATGAAAATTACTTTCTTTGGGTTGCATATCAATCTTCGTGCATGTTTCAAGCATTATTCATACATATTTGCATGCTTATAACAAGGTTTTTTTGTTGCATATAATGCGGTCTCTAGTTATAACAATCGTAAGCAAGTGTAACTGTACTGGCTTTTTATAGTCTGCTGGCGTTTGGGTTATATCCACTACGCTGGCCCTGTGCACGTTGGTGGATACAATAGCTAAATTTTCAATATAGGGTTACCCAGAACTGGTGTACTAAGCGGAAAGGCAGTGATTCGGGACATCATTATAAACAACTTTTACTATGAGGTTAAACCGAAATTCGAGAAGAAAATCAACCGTTTCACACATATTGCCGATACCGACTTTAGTATGGAACAGCTATTTTTTTCTCGAATTTTGAGTTGGCCCCTTAGTAAAAGGTGTTCATAATGATGGTCTTAATCACCCTCTTTTGGCTTAGTATAGAGTAAGCAGATAACCCTGTAAGTAAAACAAGTAAACGTTGGTCATAATGAGGAGTATATTGCTATCCCGGAAAATATCCGTGGTTCCGGCAAACTAGGTATTAATGCCTGAAGAATGCACATATAATGTATGTTAGGTATTATCAGAGTATTACTAGTTTTTATACCCTTAGTTGTTATGTAGTTTTAAGTAGACAATATTTAAATTTTGGTCCACTGAATGATTTCTAAGGACAAACAAATAAATGCACAGAAATAAAAACTATGCAACTAAGTATATACATATTAATAAAACAATCTTAAAGCTATAAAAGGTTATCTCCTTGCCCTATACTAAGCAAAACTTTTACCATGGGGCCAACCCGGAATTCTTGATGATTGTCTTAATCATCCCCTTTAGGCTAAGTACAGGGCAAGCAGATAACCCTGAATTTACAAACTTAAAATATAGTAACTTAAAGAAGATCTTGCAAAGTGGGAACAGACTTTGTACACGTGCAGTAGCTCAAAAAATCCATCAAAATATGGTAAATAAATGCACAGAGTAAAACAACCACATTGAATGCTTATTTTGAATGAAATTTCATATTTTCTGATTTGATTTTTGTTCAAGGCCGCCATCACGCCGCCATATTTTACAAGCAATGTCACAAGATAATAGGGTCCGAAAATATGAAATCCCTTTAAATGAAGACTGATATGAAAGAAAATAATGGAAAATCATTTCCAAAAACAAATACAGCAAATAATTGAATACTGTACAAGGTAATGGCCTAAGCTCGATATATTTTTGGATTATCTCTTTTACACTGAAACCTCATTGAGACACTGCCATATTACGAAGGTAGGCATACAAAATGTCAAGCCCGCAGCTGTCTGTGTACTGTACCGTCCTTTTTAATACTCCACTGCAGAAAATAAGCTTACCCATGAATGTCAGTTGGCTATATATTCTCGAATTTCTCTGTATTTTTTAAATTTGATTCAAGAATCCTTAAAAATTATCTCAGTGTTTAGATTAGTGAATATAGGATATTACAATCTTTATGTATGTATTTTATTGCATTTATTTCTTAGACAGTATGATTTCAAAATGCTGATTAATTTCTCAAATAGCAATGAAATATTTTTTGCGTAATTCTATGTCGATAATATAAAATATCACTTTGCTGTTCAATGTTCACATATTTTCAGAAAACTATTTTAAAATAAAAAAATAATAATTACTTACTGTACTTTTCACTTTAATTCTTGGAAAACTAAGTTATTTAGAAAAAACCGTAGATTAGTAAATGTCAAAAAAACATAGCTCACATGAAGATAATTTTCTATAGAAAAACTGTAAGAGTTATATAATATTTAACACGTGAAATGCCTTTAGCACTTGCTTACGCAAAAAAAAATGCTTTTGCTACTGAAAAAATGCTGGGCGTTTTCTTAATATTATTCCTGCTTATTTAGATGAAAGAAATATAAATTAAAAATAGTACATGTCTTAAATCTGTCATAATTCATAAATTTATTGAATGAATGAGCAAACTTGTCCAAAAAATATATAAGATTGCCCCTCAGGGATGGCACATGGCGCATTTGGTTGATTATACATAAAAAAAAGTACGACGGCTGTAAAATTCAACCTACAGAAACCGATATATTTTACTTTTAAGAATAGTAAAATATGAATGTATATATTTTTTGTATTATAAGTAAATATTGTGTAAAAGGCTTCAACTTTAAACATAAACAATATACCTATTAGGTTACTAAAGAATTCATTTCACAAGGTTTAATCACAATTGGAATGTAAAATATCTCCAAAACTGTGGGTTCGAATTCAACGAGATTTATTATGCGAAAACCTAAAAACCATACCTACATATTGGCAATAGTGTCGACCCTGCGGGCGTTTGGACCAATGTCCATATTTTAGCCCATTCTCTTTTATATTTTTAAAACAGTGTTGGCAGTTAACGTGTTAAGAAAATCTATTTCTTGTTAAAACGCTTGTACCAAGATTTAATATTGTCGGCCATTTTGTTACACATTAATTTTCAAGATGGCGGACGGCACGGTAAAGAAATGAAAATATAAAATTAGTAATTTTAGGTGCTGGTCACCCAATTTATCAAATAAATATAACTTGTAGTATTCTACATAGCATAGTTTACTCGTAAGCTTTGAAAAGGATGTCGACGGGACGGTCTATAAAGTCATAATTTTATTTTTCATCGACTTGTATTAAATCTCATCATGTAGTTATGTACATATATAGTGTAAAATCATGACATGTTAACCCTTTCAGACCTGAGGCATATTTATATTTAGGTACCTAATTATGTTTTGTAATTTTAAGTAAGTGTAATTTTAATGTATCGATGTACTGGAGGCAATTTCTTACAATGCCATGAAACTGACGATTTATAAAAGCTTTTGAAAAATGTGAACACATTTTATTGTCATTTTATATTTTATTACCTTGTTTATTTCATTATATTGAAATCGACTTGTAAAAATGTACATAAATAGTTTTTTTCAATACTTTATTTTGATGTAAGCAATGAACTATCATTTTACGGGCATGTAATTAATTATGGTATATGTAGGTACTATCTATATAAGTATGTATTTAAAATATGACTATATATGTAGTATATCAGTCTCTGGCAGCCAAATCACAAGCATTGCTTAGTTTGGGGTCGGAGACCGTGTGTAAGATGTCCCCTAATATTTATTTATTTATGACAAATAAAACTTATAATGTATTTCAAAGCCTCCAGTCTCGTTTGTGATATGTTATTTTGTATATAAATCCTATCAAATTTTAATTGTAACCATTTTGTTCCTAGGCAATTTTGTTTGAGATATTTTTTGACATTTCTTCAATTTTTGAGTTGATGCGTTTTTCCAGTGGACCGTCGACACTGATGATAAAATGTGATGTCATGTATTAGAATAGTAGGATGAATTTTTGACAATTAAACAAGATTTATAATTTAACTTTTGTATTTGATTTTCAAGTACCTAATATTTATTAGGCGCGGTTCGACCGAAGACTTGTTCGAAATTGAAATTCGAAATTGAAATTGTTTATTTTCAAAAACTTATGAACTATGTACATATTGGGAAAGAGCAAAAATACAAGTAAATATATTCTAGATTAACGTACAATATGTTATGTGCACTGCAACCCACACTAGGGTGACCTGTGTCGTGGGCTGCAGGCTCTTTCACTTAAGCTAGCTTACGGTTTTGAAAGATTATTTTTCCAAAAACTTATGATCTATGTACATATTGGTCAATAGCAAAATGCACAAGTAATTATAATTATCCTAAATTTACGTACTAATATTTTATGCACTGCAGCCCACACTAGGGTGACCTGTGTCGTGGGCTGCAGGCTCTTTCACTTAAGCTAGCTTATGGTTACATACTAAGGTTATTTGTGAGTGAACGTGAAAGTGGGTGAGTAAGTGAGAGAATGATTGAATTTAACGTGTTCGTCTCATCGTTTACATGAGGTTCTGATTGCATGCATTTAACACTACGTATAGGCCGAATTCTACAACTTGGCGCTGTGATATTAGCTACAAACTGCGGGATAGCCAATCCTGACTGAAGCTGACGCACGAAGATTGGGTCATCCGCAGCTTGTAGCTAACATCACAGCCGACAAGATGATTCGTCCTATTCATGATTGCAGAAAGAGTTTTCGTAAACTTACGATAAGCAGTTTATTCAAAAAAATCGGCCAAGTGCTAGTCGGACTCACGCACGAAGGGTTCCGTACCGCATGGAAGACCCTATAGCCCCATTTCAGGTGTCTACCTGTTGCCGTTATTGATATCGAGCAAAAAACGGCAAAAAATCACGTGTTTTAGTTTTTTCCTGTATATTCGGTGGAATAATAAAGATATTTTGTATTGTATTCTTTGTTGTATGAAAATATTAAATATTTGTTTTATTCTATTTTTAGGGTTCCGTACCCAAAGGGAAAAACGGGACCCTATTACTAAGACTTCGATGTCCGTCTGTCTGTCTGTCTGTCTGTCACCGGGCTGTATCCCATGAACCTAGTTAGGCAGCTGAAATTTTCACAGATGATGTATTACGGTTGCCGCTATAACAACAAATAGGTACTAAAAACAAAATAAAATAAATATTTAAGGAGGGCTCCCATACAACAAACCTGAATTTTTAGACGTTTTACGCTCTATATTAATAATGGTACCTGGTAGATGCTTGAAATTTCCACAGAATATTTAGTTTTATATTCCCTTTAATAATAAATAATAAAATTAAAATAAAATAAATATATAAGGGGGGCTCCCATACAGTACGGAACCCTACGTGCGCAAGTCCAACTCGTACTTGGCCGATTATTAGAATTTGTTTTATTAGACAACAACAGAAATACATGATCTGTGAAAATGACAATTGTCTAGCTGTCACGGTTCTTGAGATACAGCCTGGTGACAGGCTGACAGCGGAGTAGTAATAGGGTCCCGCTTCTACCCTTTGGGCACAGAACCCATACAAGTAAGTTCGTATAGGCCAGGTGGCTAGCCCCGTTGTCAGATTTTTTAAGCCCATAGAATAATAGTTTATTTGTGAATGGTAAAAAAAAAAAAAAGATAATTTTAATTTCGCGAACTGAACTAGGGAATACGCCATAGCAATGTGCAACAGTGGGCCAGAGTTGAAACATCAGTGGAACCATGCCTTCAAGGTGGCATTTTTATCTCGCCTTTTACAGTTGAGAAGGCAAGACACAATTCATCGTATATAATACCTACCTATGTGCTTTCTGTGTGCTTTATTTTTAGTTCCAGTACTAGTTAAATTTAAATTTTGCTCAAATATGTTGCAAGTTGTCTTATTCATATCTGGCTATTACTTATATCTTAGGTTAAACAGCATACGCGAGAGTGAGTGGAGTCAAAATGGTTAAAAGCAAAGTGGTCTTTTGCGATATGATCGGGATTTGAACCCTAGCTAGTTCCAGTAAGAATCACTGTGACGGTATAACGGTATAACCACAGAGAAAACTAAAAACCGCGGTTTTATTTTGTACGTCGTTCAGGGGTTTTACCCATACGGACGAAGCTATGATGGCCACTAAATATTTCCAGCTAGATACACAAGATGGCGTTTTCCAACAATATTTATTTATTTATATTCGTTTATTGCACAATACACTGTTACAACAAAAGTTCTTACAAACCTTATATTCTTATATCTGTTATTAACGATCCCAGGATGGCTTAGTCCTTAGTGGTTCAACGTTGTTTTTGTTTGTTGTTTAAAAATGTTTGTTTCACGCACTTGTTTTAATTTAGGCAACCAGATTTCCAAATAAGCCGTGGTGGTCTAGTAATAGTGACACCCGCCTAACAATCGTGAGGTCGTGAGGTCAAATCCTGGTCCCGTATCACTGAGTTCTTTGGAATTATGTACGTAATTTTACACCACTGACTTAACGGTGAAGAAATACCTCGTAAGGCAACCTGCATACGTCCGTAGAAGAAATTCGGTGGCGTATGTGAATCCACCAACCCGCACTGGGCCAGCGTGGTGGATTTGGATATGGCCCAATCACCCTTCATGGGTAGACCTACGTCCTGCAGCGGACTATCGAAAAGGCTGGTACAGTATAGTAAACAGATTTCAAACCTTGGACGTCTGTTTTTTTTTTATTTCGTATAGGTATGCATTTGACTACAACTGCCTGATGTTAAACAGATATGCGGTCTAGGCTGTAGCACGCTTACCTAGAAGATACCTATTTACTCGGGATTTGAAGGAACCTACGTTGTACTTTAACGGGAAGACAGACCTAGGCGAAGTATTCCACATTCTGGCTGTTCGTACGTACGAGGAATGTGGATTCGAAACGCTTGGTTCTAACGCGCGTATCTAATGTATCTTCCAGCGACTTCGCGCCCGCCCCAGGTTTGTGTGTGTGTGTGTGTTACGGTCGGCCTAAAAAGTAAAATTATTAGTTTTGACTTTGTTTACGAAAATTTTAACATAGGTAGTTCACTACCTATAAAAGAATTTAGATCAATCTGCAAGCAAAACTTTAATGTTGTCCATTAATCTGTACGACATTCAACCTTAGGGCGGTTAGGCAAACCATTTTTTTAGCTGACCGTACATAAAGGCAAAGCGCCGCACGCATTATACGACCAAAATCATGACAAGTGACATGCTACCAAGAAGAAAACCAATGGCATAACTGACTTCAATCGTGGACAGAATTCGAATAGGTAGTTCGCACGGATCGATGTAGTAATTTACACATTATCTATTGTTGATTTATCAAAAATAGCTCAGCCGATTTTGATAACATTTAAACCTGTGAAGTATGACTATCAAACAAAAATAATCGGCCAAGTACGAGTCGGAATCGCGCACGGAGGGTTCCGTACTGTATGGGAGCCCCCCTTAAAAATAATTTTATTTTAATTTTATTGTTTATTATTATTGAAGTGAATACACAACTAAATATTCTGTGAAAATTTCAAGCAACTACCTGTTACCATTATTAATATAGAGCGAAAAACGGCTAAAAAATCAGGTTTGTTGTATGGAAGCCCCTCTTAAATATTTATTTTATTCTGTTTTTAGTATTTGCTGTTATAGCGGCAACAGAAATACTAACATCGTCTGTGTTTTCAGCTGCCTAGCTATCATGGTTCATGAGATACAGCCCGGTGACAGACAGACGGGCTGACGGACATCGAAGTCTTGGTAACAGGGGCCCGTTTTTACCCTTTGGGTACGGAACCCTAAAAATGAATTAGTGAAATCAGTACTGTGTAAAAAAATATACGCGTCAACTTGTAAACCTCCGTTTCGTTGGTTAATTATCAGTAAAGCCTATGTCTTGCAGTGGACTATTAAAAAATTAAAGGCTGGTACAGTACAGTGCGTTACGCCAACAAGAACATTTTGTTCAAACATATGAATGTCAGACAGAGCAGTGATTATTGGCAGTAATGTATAGATAATAAACACCTAGTTTGAGAATGGCTGTAACAGCGTATAGATCTATCTATTGTTACCTACATATCTGTGGTACAGCTTAATTGCTTGATTAGTCATAACTAGGGCAGAAGGCAATCTCCAAGCAATTCTCTAATGGACACATAGCTAGTTGGCTAATAATTATCCTTCTGATTGATTGCTTATTCCATGCATTTCGAAGCTGCTGGGTATAATTTAGATGGAAGACTAAATGGCTAAGCAAGTAGGTAGGTAATAGGTAATGAATTGTGATTGAGTCTGCCTGCTATAATTAACGAATAGTTAGGATTAGATATTATCCAATAATTATTTGACCGTAAACGTTGTTTTTAGGGTTCCGTACCCAAAGGGAAAAACGGGACCCTATTACTAAGACTTCGATGTCCGTCTGTCTGTCTGTCACCGGGCTGTATCTCATGAACCACGATAGCTAGGCAGCTGAAATTTTCACAATTGATGTATTATATGCCGCGCTATAACAACAAATACTAAAAACAAAATAAAATAAATATTTCAGGATCCCATACAACAAACCTGAATTTTTAGACTTTTACGCTCTATATTAATAATGGTAATAGGTAGATGCTTGAAATTTTCACAGAATATTTAGTTTTATATTCACTCAATAATAAATAATAAAATTAAAATAAAATAAATATTCAAGGGGGGCTCCCATACAGTACGGAACCCTTCGTGCGCGAGTCCTACTCGTACTTGAACGATTTTTCTATTACAAAAGTATAATGTACAACCACGCCTATTCATAATATTGTATTACAAATTTTACTTGCTCTAACTGTTTATTCAATTGTATATGCATAAGTACAGCTTATTATCACACATTATTGTAATTACAATACACCTACAGTTTGTTCTTTTGTATTTTTCCCAAATTAACAGGAGTCATAGAGTAGATACATAATAGCTGCATGTACCTATGAATTCGTAGATACTGCAGGCAGCAACAGCAGACTACAGTCACAGTCTCGCCGCGACACTACTAGTTTACTATACTTCTCTATACATTTTTATAATAATAGCATTAAAAAAATCCTGTCACAGAGTTTTTATCGAACTTCTATGAAACGGCTTGATCGATTTTTAGGATTTTTTTGTATCTGAGAATAAATAGTAGGCTATTTTTTTACCCTACTCAATTTTTTTTTGTAGGCCAAATCAGTTTAGCCCTAAAAAAATTGGATATTGTTTGTTTGCAATGTTGGGTCGGCTTATTACTACTTACATACATTTCTACGAAATTCTTTCCGTGCGATTTTCTACAATAACATAAAAATATAAACTTAAATAACCTATCTAAACTAAAATAGCTAATCCAAACTTAAATAAACCTATCTAAACTAAATTATCCTATCTAAACTAAAATATCCTATATCTAAAGTTAACTAGTTAAAAAATTAGACACTGTTTAAACCTATAAAAGGTTTGAACAGTCTCTAATCTCAGGCAACGTGCCTAAAATGCTGGCCGCTTACTTTCTGCCCAAAATACAGGCCAGCATTCTGGTCACGTGTGCTTTCTTTTAATCTCCCCGACAAATCTTATTTTCTACAATTATACAAAAACTTGACAAAATCGATCTATCCCAGCAAAAACATTTTCATGTAGAACGTTGTCAGGACAGCACTACACTATCACAAAGTTATGATCTTATGTAGAGCCAAGCTTCTAGCTCTACACGCCCTAACTTAAACCGTAGTCGAGTGTAAAAATCCCAAGTGGCAGTGGCGTAATTATAGGTTGGTAGGGCTGGCAAAATGCCTCGGGCCCCCGACCCAAAGGGACCCCGGCCCAAGAGGCCGTAAGCTCTGAAATAACCTAACATTTTACACAATTTTTTTGTGTTTAAATGTTTGCTACGCTCGCAGGTAGGTTCCATTGCTCAATTAAAGTACGAAGAGAATGAGCAATGCTCATTCTCTTCGTACTTTAATGAAAGTGGAAATTTTTCGAAATACATCTTCTGTGAAAATTTCAACTCTCTAGCTATTACGGTTCATGAGATACAACCTGGTGACAGACAGACGGACAGCGGGGTCTTAGTAGTAGGGTCCTGTTTTTACCCTTTGGGTACGGAACCCTAAAAAAGGGACGCGGACGACATCCGCTAAAGTATTTTAATCCAATATTTAATCAAAATCTAAAACACAAACCTTTGTAAAATACGTCATCACTTAACTATTTTATTATCAACCTTCATGTGTGCTATTTATTTACATAACTAACCAATTTTTCCATAATAACAAATACTTATATTATTGTACCTACTTATATTCGATCGAATTTAATTAAATCAGACGTAAAACTTGTGTAAACCAAGGTGGAGTAAATTTGCGCAAGTGATCTTTTTAGTCTGTGGTTAGATCTACATAAGTGTAAACGTTGTAAATTCGAGTTTAGTGAAGATATTAGCAGTGGTATAGCATCTACAAAGGTAAGAAAATCTATTTTCAAGTCTTTACACATAAATAAATATAAAAATTGGCATGTGAACTTCTACCTATTTATAAAACTACCTACCTATGTAGCTTCTCTGGTCGAATTTCACAGAGAAAAACAAGCTATTCTGTTGTAGCGCGTTTAGGTTTTACCTATCCGTTTAGCCATGTCAAAGGCTATCAGGCGGCTGGCACTCTGATACCAGGGCTAGCCACCCGGTCTATACGAACTTACTCAATTTTACCAGCCTTTCAATAAGCCACTACTGGACATAAGCCTACCTACGTAAGGTGATTGGCCCAAATCAAATTGGGCAAAATGACCTAGTGCGTGTTGGTGGATTCACATACGCCATCGAATTTCTTTTACGGACGTAGGTTCACCGGATGCCTCATGATGTTTTCCTTCACCAAAATGCCATAGTGGTTTGATTTCACATAAAGTTCCAAAGAACTTATTGGATCGGGACTGAAATTTGAACCCATGAGCATCTGTTAGTCTGATTGTAAGGCGGGTGTTGCTCACACTAAACCGCAATGGCTAAAATAAAAGGGAAGCAACCAGGAAAGCAACGGCATAGATTAATATTTCCAGTTACCATTCATAGCCAGCGCCACTTTTGATAGATTTTATTTGAAAATAAGAATATTTGCTGAACGTTGCTTAGCTTTGATGATCGCTGATAAATACCTAATCAAACTATTAATTGCAAGGCCTAGTCCATTGAAAGGCCAGGAGGCTGACAGGCAACGAAACCTTGACTAAGTCGAAGCTGTAAAGTCTCGAGGTGGCGTGTCTATCAGCCTTCTATCGGATACACTTCAGTGAGTGCGCCCAGGAGTTGCACAATCTGGTCCCACCTGCCCCTTTCTTCTATCGTACGGCTAGACAGACGCGACCAAAGCGCCACCCTTTTTTGGTAGTTAGAACCAAGCGGTTCGAGTCCACATTCCTCATACGAACTGCCAGAATGTGGAACGCTTTGCCTGAGTCTGTCTTCCCGCTAAAGTACAATGTAGGTGTCTTCAAAAGCCGAGTAAATAGGTAAATACTTCTAGGTAGGTAAGCGTGTTACACTTTAGACCGCATTTCTGCTTAACATAAGGCAGTGTGTAGTCAAACGCAAACCTAGGTATCTACACTAATCTAATAAAGAGGACAAAAATTGTATTTTTGTGTGTGTGTATGTTTGTAATGAATTAACTCAAAAACTACTATGCCGAATTCAAAAAATCTTTTACCCTTGGAAAGCTAGATTGACCTTGAGTAACATTAGCTATTTTTGCTAGAAAAGATTACGGATCGTTACTAAAACTTAAGTAACGTAACCCAAGGTGTAAAAAATGCCCTAAAACGTCTTTCGTTGCATGCGCTGCGGAAGCTATTGATGATAGAACAAAAGTATGTTCTACAATATTAAAGAACATTTATGAAAATCTACTATAATAGTAAAATTAAAAATTTTAAAAACTCCCCGACACAAAATAACTATGTCCATTCAAAATCATTGAAGTAACACGATATCAAATTTCGAATCGATAGGACATATGGAAGGTAGTCAGATCCCCTCATCAACTAGAAAAGAGCTGATGATCTTCAAACGGCTGAGCAGATTTTCATGAAACATGGCTAAGAACACTCGGGTTAAAATTATCTATGATACAAAAAAACTAAACGAAAATCGGTTCATCCGTTTGGGAGCTACGATACCACAGACACACAGATACACAGACACGTTAAACTTATAACACCCCTCTCTATTTCGGGGTTTAAAAAATATTCGCGTCGAATTGAGAACCTCCTCCGTTTCGTCGGTCAAAAATGAATGATTTCTTCCAGATGTACACTGCACTTCTCGTCGCCTTCTTCTCAGTGGCAGCCGCCTTCCCTTTCAACGTCCCTCAGGAATGCATGGAGGAGATCCAACGCACGTACAATGAACACATCGCCCTGACACCAGGGCAGGCGCGCGACCAAGCCGCTATCATGGAGCAAGTCATGAAAAACATAGACTTTACCAAGTGTGAAAACGTCCAGTTCAGGCTTCAAATGCGTAAGTTCCTACCTCATTTTTTGGAAAGATATCCATAATTTAAGGATTGGCCCCATCCCTCATTAGCCTTATGAACTTAATTGGTAAAGGTTATGGACACAAAATAATTTTGTGTTGTTTTTGACAAAACACTCACTCATGCATTGCAATAAATATTTTTCGCAAAAAATCGCAACACCGGCTTCCACCGTGTACAGAATTCGAATAGTTTGCACGAATGGATGTGACATCCATACAGTACGTTATTGTTGATTTATCAAAAATGGCTCAGCTGATTTCGATACAATTTAAATGAAACTACCTCGGGTGTATGCCCTTTTGAAACAAAAAATATTTTTTTTTAAATCTGTTCATCAATTGGCGAAAGTATTGATGAACAGACACAAAAAAATACATACATATACAAACATACACTACCTCCTCCTTTTTGGGAGTCGGTAAAAATAATCTCATGTTTATGTTTACTCTTAAGGCTGATTCTCTCGGTCAGTGCGAAATTCATTTATTTTTTGGGTTTAATGCATTTTACATATGAACTACTCATTTTAACTTTTTGAAAACTCATTTAGCGGCCATGAATTAGGTAGTTTTTACGAGCTACAAACACCTAAAAAACCAATTAGTGGTCAGTTTATGCACAAAAGTGCATCAACTGATTTTCACCTTAGTTTTTAGTTAGGACTCTTGTGCATAAACTGGACACTATTTTGGTTTCTAGTTATACGAGTATATACCTCGTTAACACTGTCTATTCACGGTCCCTAATTTTTTTTATTTTTTAATTTATAACTAGCAGCTTATCTCTAAAAACCAAAAAATCCCAAAAATTTAGAATTTTGCGCGCTGAGCTGACCTAGTGAAACCATCTTATAACTCACTTTCTTGTTTTGAAACATGACACGAATGAGAAAAAAAAAACTATAAATATATAAATAATTTTATTTCAGATGATGCAAATGAAAATAACAATGGTAATGTTTGGAACGTCCAACAACCTGCACCCAATGTCCCCGTTGTGTTTGAACCTACAAACAACGGTGTCAATACAGGAAGACAATTCAAGGACCTCAATGAGAAAGATGACGAATATGTTCTGAATATCAAAGAAAGTGAAGCACACAGTAGCAGTCAGAGCCAAACACAAAATAATCAGAACATTAACTTTTATCAGAGAGCCAGAAACTTTAATGGACCACAAGAAGGGTTCCCTGATAGAATATATCAATTCAATCAAAATAACCATCCAAATTTTGGACAACCGGGTTTCCCAAACGACAGAGGATTTAATAATTACCAAAATTTCAGACAACCATACTTGTCCCAAAATAGGCCTCTTACTTTTCCAGATAGGCACACTGATAATTTGTATTTCAATAACAGACACCCGGTGAACCACCCTAGTGGAAATTCTGGCAATTTTGGACAACAGTTTGATAATCGTGGTCCAAACGGGTATTATAACCAAAGGCCAAACGTGCCTTATAATAGACCAGGCTACGTTAATCGTGATATTAGGCAAACCAATGAGGAGCAAATGCCGCCAGTAAAATTTGAAAATTATGGTTCTCCTAATAGATGGGGTGACAACCCAAACTATGGCAATAAAGAGATTTCAGATTCTGAACAAGATAAAATTATCCAATCTGATAAAGCAGAACAATCAAATTCTCAAAATGTAAACACCAACGGTGAATGGCAAGTCGTTGATTATGCACCTACAAATATCGATCAACCGACAGCACAAAGTGTTGATATTAGTGAAACGAAAACAGAGTCAGCTACTGCAAAAGTTATTGCAGATGACCAGAACTTTGACATATTTGCAAACAAACAAAATTTATACCAACACCAAACAAAAGATGACAAAACTACTACTGATGCGTCAAGTGATATTGTTAAACCAATAAAAGATAATGACAAAATGGATGTTGTAAAGCCTACCAACAATTTTATGAAAGATTTAGTGAAACCGGTAGAAGAACTCTACGACTGGTCCTCAACCACAGAATCAACCACGGAATATACAACCACAGATGCTACAACTGAAACTCCTGATGCTAATACTGAAACTCCAGAGAAAGATAAAAGTACAACTAGTACCCCCAAGCCTGATTCCAGCACGCAAAATCCAAATGACGGCAATCAAAACAATGATCAAGGAAAAAATAACACAGGTTATAATGGCCAAGGACTTCTTAATAATCAAGGATATAGTAACCAAGTAGGTAACATTGTTACTCAAAATGTAAACTACGGACCCCCAAAACCAATACAAATCGATTTTGTGGTATTAATCATTAACATTTTTAAAAAGATGAGCGAATGGTGGAATAGCTTTATGACAACAATGCGTTCTTATTTTGGATCTTGGTAAAATGAAATTTTTGTTTGAAATTAAGTTTTTTTATTGAGTAGATATCTACTGTAAGACCCATTGAACATCGCACCGCTGCCGAAAGAAAAAGAAAAATAATCGGCCAAGTGCTAGTCGGGCTTGCGCACCAAGCGTACAGTACCGTTTGAAAACCCCTTAACATATTTTATTTTAATTTAATTATTAATTTTTGAAGAAACATAAAACTTAATATTCTGTGAATATTTCAAGCATCTTCCTGTTGCCGTTATAAATATGGAGCAGAAAAATCACGTTACTTGTATGGGAGCCACGCTTCAATGTTTATTTTAATTTAATTGTTTATTTTTATAGTGCATATTTAACTAAACATTCTGAGAATATTTCAAGTATCTACCTGTCGCCGTTAGTAATATCGAACGAAAAACGGTTTGTTGTATGGGAGCCCCTCTTTAAATGTTTTTATTTTTGTTAATAGTATTTGTTGTTATAGCGGCAACAGAAATACATCATCTGTGAAAATTTCAACGTTCTAGGTACAATCGTTCATGAGATACAGGCTGGTGACAGACAGACAGACAGCGGAAAACGAGGGAACCTGGCGAAAACGAGAAAGAACTAACTCTCTAAAAAATAAGCAAACACGCAGGTTTCAGTAAACTATGCAAAACCTGAGGGTTTTGTCCAGGTTTACAAGTAAACTGAAACTACAGGTGTTTCCGTATGGCTCAATACATTTCTGTATAGCGCCCCTGTCGGAAACGAGGAAGAACTCTGATGATCTAGAATCTATAGTCAATACCGCAAGAACACGCTGGAGGCCAGCCGCTTCCAACCGTACATGGGCTTCCTCTGATAAAAAATTTAAAATAGCCGTAGGAAAAGCCTGTCCAGTAGTGGACGTTCGCTAGCTGATAATTAAAAGTTCAAAAATATTAATTTCAATTAAGTACCTACCTAAGATACACTTTTGAAACGTCATAAATGTAAGTACATTTCAAATCATCCTTACTATATATATATACTAGCTTTTACCCGCGGCTTCGCCCGCGTTGTATTTTGATTTTGGCTTATGTTTATGTCGGCTGCGAAACCTAACCTAACTGACAAATATCAAAATACCTTAGAGGAATGCTTTTGTTGGTTAAGTTACGGTTGGAGTGTATATACAACCCCCCCCCGTGTATTCCCGCCTTGTCGTGGGGGAGGTCTGAGGCAGCTGAAAAGGCGGCGCTCCAAACCTCCCTCTTCTTTGGGTCTTTTCCTCCAAGGAAGCTTAGAGGCTGGCACTCGAGTTTCAGCCGCTTTTAACTAAAGCAGCTGAGAGGATGGCCGGTAGGTTGCATGCCTTATGAGGAGTGTCGCAACTTAGGCGGGCTGCAGTGCCGCTCTTGCGACGCTGCATCCGAGGATTTTTTTTTATTTTATCGCGAAATATCCCTGAGATGATCAGGGGTCTTAATTACAAATTAATAAAAACTAAGTATACCTATATTTCAATGTTTTTGGCTGTTTGCAGTTATAATAAACATTACAATGGTACAGCAAAGTTTATACCTACTTGTTCCTAATTAAGTATTGCTTTTTTACAAATATTTGTGCAAAAATTCGATAAAATTGTTTCTAAGGTTTTTTCGTGTTAGATTAATTCCAATTGTTTGTTCTAAATCAAATCTCTGCTTTCCATAAACTGGGCATTCCAAGATTATGTGCAGTGGAGTCTCCTCTTTTGTGGGTTCACAGATGCACGATAGGCTTTCCCTCAACTTAAATCGATGTAAGTATTGGGAAAACTCACCATGCCCCGTCAGCACTTGAGTTATGATTCCCACTGGTGCTATTTCTCTTACGATCTTGTATGCCGCCCTTGCATCCGGAAAATATGTTTTGGTTACCGCCGCTGTGTGTCCATCCTGATACCGCCGGTTCCACTCGTCAAGAGAGTCCTTTCGGATTTCTCGCTTGACGAATGAAAAGGGGCAGTTATCCTAAATAGGTCTGCACTTCGAGTGCAGTGCTGCTTCCTTTGCTAGCTGGTCCGCTCTCTCATTTCCCTCCATCCCCGCGTGCGCTTTAATCCAATAAAGTTTCACTATTTTATTTTGTGCGTGTAGTAACTTTATGTTAGCTTTGAATTTACTGCTAAGGGATGGAGGGAAGATACGCCAACTACCGTTTCCAGTGCAGACCTGGAGTCACAAAAGATTTTTGCTTTTTCGGTAGCCTCAAGAAGTGCCAATAACTCGACCTGTTACACAGAGCACCAATCGGCCGATTTCAGCTTGCGGGACTGATCTCAGCGGCATCATCCCAAATGGATAATGCCGCCCCAACTTTCCCTTTAATTTTACTGCCGTCTGTAAATATGTTAATTTCTCGGTTAAGATTTTGCTCTAGTGCTGCTCCGTCTGCCAGGCATATGAACTCCAGCTCCTCCTGCTGCGCTGGGTGTGGCTTCTTTTCTGTCTCTCTATCTCCAGTTACTTGCTGGGAATAACCTTTCTTAGTTTCATAAAGCAAGGCTGCTTCTTGGACTCTGATATGACAGCCGAGGATAAGGGGCCGCGGTGGGATATATGGAACTGGTGGTGTGGGTGCCGCCACCTACCCTTACTTCCGCTAGGCCGTCAACGTGTTGGCAGACGCAGTGGGGCTGCAGGGGAAGAGAGGTGTCGGTATCGCGATTGCCGTTCTCACTGCCCTCTGCAGTTGAAGAGGCAGGCGCTGGGCTACTATGACTGACCCACTGCACTGGGACCAGGGCGTTGGAATGCTGTCTGACGTTCAGTACTGGTTAGTCCCGAGTGGTGGATGACGATGTGTTTTGTGCTCCAAAACACTCCGTCACTATGGCGAGAGCGCAAGCTCCGTTATGGAGCCCGAGTCTGGGCTAGTGCTGTTGAGTGCCGCGAAGGAGTGCGAAATATGTGGGAACGTCCTAAACTTGCCATGACAGGTTATTTCTGGCGCTTAGACGGCTGCTACCGCAGCCCACTCACTTAGTTTTTATCCTATCATACGGGAACTGTTAAAGTTTTTGCGATAAAAAGTGGCCTATGTCACTTTTCGTCTTTCAAACTATATTCATGCAATATGCCAAGGCAAGTTGCTCCGTTGCTGAGAAAAATTTATCGTTAAGTCCTACGGGAACCACAATTTTTTCGGGATGGAAAGTATCCCATGTCACTTTCCGTCTTCCAAACTATGCCCACCCCAAATATCAAGTCGATCCGTTGCTCCATTGCTGAGAAACAGTTATTGTCCTATCCCATGGGAATCACGAATTTTCTCGAGATATAAAAAGTATCCTATTATCACTTTCTGTCTATTAAACCATAGGTATCCATACCAAAAATCAGGTCAATCTTTTGCTCCGTTGCTGCGTCAAAGAGGAACAAACCAACAAACTTTTCGGATTGACAATATTAAAGTATGATGATTCTGTACCATAAAGGTAGAATAAAAAAACATGTTGAACCTCTAATGATAGAATATTTAAAAATATTTTTAATGTCAGACAAAATGACGGCCTGGTATTAAACGTCATAGTAACATGTAGCATGCAGAGGGAAAATAACATTTTATCCAATTTTAATGTCAGTTGTCATTTTCAATCCATACTTTATTTCCTCTTCAAGGGGATATAATGGTAGAAAAACAATTTGTCGCCTTGCCACGCTACTTGTGATTTATAAAAGTCTGCAGACAATGTCACCTGTCATCTAATTACGTTTGGCTGTGACGTTTCGTTAGTCCATATTAGCGTCATAGAGGAATTAATCACTTAGCGTCTTTGTGATAGTGGCGACAGTTTCGCTTTCGAGGGTTTTTGTCCTGTCCTACAGGAACTATGAAATTTTTCGGGATAAAAAGTATCCTAAAGCTCCTTCCTCCTTTTATACTATATCCATGCCAAAAATCAAGTCAATCCCTTGCTCCGTTGGCGCGTGATAGAGTAACAAACCAACAAACCAACAAACTTTTCGGATTTATAATATTAGTAAGGATCCTTACTAATATTATAAATCCGAAAAGTTTCAAATCACAAGTAGCATGGCACGGGGACAAATTGTTTTTCCACCATTATATCCCCTTGAAGAGGAAATAAAGTATGGATTGAAAATGACAACTGACATTAAAATTGGATAAAATGTTATTTTCCCTCTGCATGCTACATGTTACTATGACGTTTAATACCAGGCCGTCATTTTGTCTGACATTAAAAATATTTTTAAATCTTCTATCATTAGAGGTTTAACATGTTTCTTTATTCTACCTTTATGGTACAGAATCATCATACTTTAATCAATCCGAAAAGTTTGTTGGTTTGTTCCTCTTTGACGCAGCAACGGAGCAAAATATTGACCTGATTTTTGGTATGGATACCTATGGTTTAAAAGACAGAAAGTGATAATAGGATACTTTTTTATCTCGAGAAAATTTGTGATTCCCATGGGATAGGATAATAACTGTTTCTCAGCAATGGAGCAACAGATTGACTTGATATTTGGGGTGGGCATAGATTGGAAGACGGAAAGTGACATAGGATACTTTACTTCCCAAAAAAATTGTGGTTCCCGTAGGACTTAACAATATTTTTTTCTCAGCAACGGAGCAACTTGCCCTGGCTTATTGCATGAATATAGTTTGAAAGACGAAAAGTGACACAGGCCACTTTTATTGCAAAAATTTTAACAGTTCCCGTAGGATAGGATAATAATCGGCCAAGTGCGAGTCGGACTCGCGCACGAAGGGTTCCGTGCCGTATGGGAGCCCCATTCCTCTTGCCGTTATTAACTCCTAAAAATCACGTTTGTTGTATGGGAGCCCCCCTTAAATATTTATTTTATTCTATTTTTAGTATTTGTTGTTATAGCGGCAACAGAAATGCATCATCTGTGAAAATTTCAACTGCCTAGCTATCACGGTTCATGAGATACAGCCCGGTGACAGACAGACAGACGGACATCGAAGTCTTAGTAATAGGGTCCCGTTTTTACCCTTTGGGTACGGAACCCTAAAAACTAAGTGAGCGGGCTGCGGTAGCAGCCGTCTAAGCGCCAGAAATAACCTGTCATGGCAAGTTTAGGACGTTTCTACATTTTTCGCACTCCTTCGCGGCACTCAACAGCGCTAGCCCAGACTCGGGCTCCATAACGGAGCTTGCGCTCTCGCCATAATGACGGAGTATTTCGAAGCGCAAGACACATCGTCATCCACCACTCGGGACTAACCAGTACTGAACGTCAGACAGCATTCCAACGCCCTGGTCCCAGTGCAGCGGGTCAGTCATAGTAGCCCAGCGCCTGCCTCTTCAACTGCAGAGGGCAGTGAGAACGGCCATCGCGATACCGACACCTCTCTTCCCCTGCAGCCCCACTGCGTGCTAACACGTTGACGGCCTAGCGGAAGGTAGGGTAGGTGGCGGCACCCACACCACCAGTTCCATTTATCCCACCGCGGCCCCTAATCCCCGGCTGTCATATCAGAGTCCAGGAAGCAGCCTTGCTTTATGAAACTAAGATAGGTTATTCCCAGCAAGTAACTGGAGATAGAGAGACAGAAAAGAAGCCACAACCAGCGCAGCAGGAGGAGCTGGAGTTCATATGCCTGGCAGACGGAGCAGCACTAGAGCAAAATCTTAACCGAGAAATTAACATATTTACAGAAGGCAGCAAAATTAAAGGGAAAGTTGGGGCGGCATTATCCATTTGGGATGATGCCGCTGAGATCAGTACCCGCAAGCTGAAATTGGCCGATTGGTGCTCCGTGTACCAGGCCGAGTTATTGGCACTTCTTGAGGCTACCGAAAAAGCAAAAATCTTTTGTGACTCCAGGTCTGCACTGGAAACGGTAGTTGGCGTATCTTCCCTCCATCCCTTAGCAGTAAATTCAAAGCTTACATAAAGTTACCACACGCACAAAATAAAATAGTGAAACTTTATTGGATTAACGCGCACGCGGAGATGGAGGGAAATGAGAGAGCGGACCAGCTAGCAAAGGAAGCAGCACTGCACTCGAAGTGCAGACCTATTTACGATAACTGCCCCGTTTCATTCGTCAAGCGAGAAATCCGAAAGGACTCTCTTGACGTGTGGAACCGGCGGTATCAGGATAGACACACAGCGGCGGTAACCAAAACATATTTTCCGGATGCAAGGGCGGCATACAAGATCGTAAGAGAAATAGCACCAGTGGGAATCATAACTCAAGTGCTGACGGGTCATGGTGAGTTTTCCCAATACTTACATCGATTTAAGTTGAGGGAAAGCCCATCGTGCATCTGTGAACCCACAAAAGAGAAGACTCCACTGCACATAATCTTGGAATGCCCAGTTTATGGAAAGCAGAGATTTGATTTAGAACAAAAAATTGGAATTAATCTAACACGTAAAAACCTTAGAAACAATTTTATCGAATTTTTGCATAAATATTGTTTATACACTCCAACCGTAACTTAACCAACAAAAGCATTCCTCTAAGGTATTTTGATGTTTGTCGGTTAGGTTAGGTTTCGCAGCCGACATAAACATAAGCCAAAATCAAAATATAACGCGGGCGAAGCCGCGGGTAAAAGCTAGTAATATTATAAATCCGAAAAGTTTGTTGGTTTGTTACTCTTTCACGCACCAACGGAGCAACGGATTGACTTGATTTTTGGCATGGACATAGTTTAAAAGGCGGAAGGAGCTTTAAGATACTTTTTATCCCGAAAAATGGCATAGTTCCTGTAGGACAGGACAAAAACCATCGAAAGCGAAACTGTCGCCACTATCACAAAGACGCTAAGTGATTAATTCCTCTATGACGCTAATATGGACTAACGAAACGTCACATCACAGCCAAACGTAATTAGATAACAGGTGACATTGTCTGCAGACTTTTATAAATCACAAGTAGCATGGCAAGGGGACAAATTGTTTTTCCACGATTATATCCCCTTGAAGAGGAAATAAAGTACGGATTGAAAAATGACAACTGACATTAAAATTGGATAAAACGTTTTTTTCCCTCTGCATGCTACATGTTACTATGACGTTTAATACCAGGCCGTCATTTTGTCTGACATTAAAAATATTTTTAAATCTTCTATCATTAGAGGTTTAACATGTTTCTTTATTCTACCTTTATGGTACAGAATCATCATACTTTAATATTATCAATCCGAAAAGTTTGTTGGTTTGTTCCTCTTTGACGCAGCAACGGAGCAAAAGATTGACCTGATTTTTGGTATGGATACCTATGGTTTAAAAGACAGAAAGTGATAATAGGATACTTTTTTATCTCGAGAAAATTCGTGATTCCCATGGGATAGGACAATAACTGTTTCTCAGCAATGGAGCAACGGATTGACTTGATATTTGGGGTGGGCATAGTTTGGAAGACGGAAAGTGACATAGGATACTTTCCATCCCGAAAAAATTGTGGTTCCCGTAGGACTTAACAATACATTTTTCTCAACAACGGAGCAACTTGCCTTGGCTTATTGCATGAATATAGTTTGAAAGACGAAAAGTGACATAGGCCACTTTTTATCGCAAAAACTTTAACAGTTCCCGTAGGATAGGATAAAAACTAAGTGAGCGGGCTGCGGTAGCAGCCGTCTAAGCGCCATATATAATCTGTCATGGCAAGATTAGGACGTTCCTACATTTTTCGCACTCCTTCGCGGCACTCAACAGAGCTAGCCCAGACTCGGGCTCCATAACGGAGCTTGCGCTCTCGCCATAATGACGAAGTGTTTCGGAGCACAAGACACATCGTCATCCACCACTCGGGACTAACCAGTACTGAACGTCAGACAGCATTCCAACGCCCTGGTCCCAGTGCAGCGGGTCAGTCATAGTAGCCCAGCGCCTGCCTCTTCAACTGCAGAGGGCAGTGACAACGGCCATCGCGATACCGACACCTCTCTTCCCCTGCAGCCCCACTGCGTCTGCCAACACGTTGACGGCCTAGCGGAAGGTAGGGTAGGTGGCGGCACCCACACCACCAGTTCCATATATCCCACCGCGGCCCCTAATCCTCGGCTGTCATATCAGAGTCCAGGAAGCAGCCTTGCTTTATGAAACTGAGAAAAGTTATTCCCAGCAAGTAACTGGAGATAGAGAGACAGAAAAGAAGCCACACCCAGCGCAGTAGGAGGAGCTGGAGTTCATATGCCTGGCAGACGGAGCAACACTAGAGCAAAATCTTAACCGAGAAATTAACATATTTACAGACGGCAGCAAAAATTGGCCGATTGGTGCTCCGTGTACCAGGCCGAGTTATTGGCACTTCTTGAGGCTACCGAAAAAGCAAAAATCTTTTGTGGTGACTCCAGGTCTACACTGGAAACGGTAGTTGGCGTATCTTCCCTGGAGGGAAGATACCCCAACTACCTTAGCAGTAAATTCAAAGCTAACATAAAGTTACTACACGCACAAAATAAAATAGTGAAACTTTATTGGATTAACGCGCACGCGGGGATGGAGGAAAATGAGAGAGCGGACCAGCTAGCAAAGGAAGCAGCACTGCACTCGAAGTGCAGACTTATTTACGATAACTGCCCCGTTTCATTCGTCAAGCGAGAAATCCGAAAGGACTCTCTTGACGAGTGGAACCGGCTGTATCAGGATGGACACACAGCGGCGGTAACCAAAACATATTTTCCAGATGCAAGGGCGGCATACAAGATCGTAAGAGAAATAGCACCAGTGGAAATCATAACTCAAGTGCTGACGGGGCATGGTGAGTTTTCCCAATACTTACATCGATTTGAGGGAAAGCCCATCGTGCATCTGTGAACCCACAAAAGAGGAGACTCCACTGCACATAATCTTGGAATGCCCAGTTTATTTGTAAAAAAAGCGATAATTAGGAACAAGTAGGTATAAACTTTGCTATACCATTGTAATGTTTATTATAACTGCAAACAGCCAAAAACATTGAAATATAGGTATAGTTTTTATTCATTTGTAATTAAGACCCCTGATCATGTCAGGGATATTTCGCGATATAATAAAAAAAAAATCCTCGGATGCAGCGTCGCAAGAGCGGCACTGTAGGTTGTAAATACACTCCAACCGTAACTTAACCAACAAAAGCATTCCTCTAAGGTATTTTGATATTTGTCGGTTAGGTTAGGTTTCGCAGCCGACATAACCATAAGCCAAAATCAAAATATAACGCGGGCGAAGCCGCGGGTAAAAGCTAGTTAAAAAAAAGTTAAAAACAATAAATAACCTTAGATTAATTATTGGTCGCGCGACCAATCAGTAATCCAAGAATACAACGAAAAAATTAATGAACAATAACAATAAAAGTAAAATTAACCTCATCTAAAAATCACAACACAATTTTGCCATATGAGAGTTATGGAAACCCACCAGCTGGTTAACTGGTTTGGTTGGTTGGTTTACACCACAAATACTGATGATGATAATGATTACCTACACAAAAATATGCTTTGTATTAGGTACCATATCGAATAATATATTGCCTAGCTTAACAAATAATTTCTGCATTAGTTTAGTTTACTTTGCAAACTAAATATTTCTAAAGATAACAAGTGCTTAGTAATTTTTGTAACACCTGAGAACACATATTTATGTAAAATGTCAATAACTAATTATATTTTGCGAAAAGCAGCACAGGCGACCTAATACAAGCCGAAGACGAACTAAATTGCTGTATTCAAATTATTTTGCTTGGGTAACAAATACATTCCGTAGCCATCAGGAGTACCTAGCTACGTGTCGACCGAAGACTGTAGCAAAGAATATATAATAATACTACGTACTATATATATTACGTGACTGTAGTCTGATGCGGCGCCTGCAGCTGTGGGCACTGGGCAGTCGTCTACGAAATTATAGTTTGACATACACGATGCGATGATTTGATCAAATTTTCGCTTCATGCCAACTGGGCACTCATTCAGTTAAAGAAATTGGTGGTTCACGATTTGAACCACTTCCTGAATGTTGATTAACTCTTGTAATTTTAATTTTACGCGAGAAATGGTCAGAACTAAAGTTGCCTATAATTTGATTTCCTACATTTTTGTTTCCCATTAACTTTTTCTATGATTGGTATTTTTCAAATAAAACGAAAAAGGTATCTAGATGTGCAATTTTCTTTCTTCTATAACTATAACGCCCCGTCGTTTTTGCGTAGGCGGCAAACAGGGTTATCGGGAGAATAATACGGCAACAGTCACTGAAATGAGATAGGTATTTTTCATGACAATCAGATTATCCCTCTGGTTGTAATTGTAATAGCTCTATGATCTGATATAGGTACGCCAACCTATAATGGTCCGGCTACAACTACGCCCAACGGCGAATTTATCGTCACTGGGGGCTCATTTAACTAATTCAAACGGTAGTAGTTGGTTGTTCACGATTTGAACTACTACCTGAAGCTGGGCACACACGATGCGATGATCGCATCAATTCATCAGATCAGTCCAGCGAGGTCCTAATATAGTTGCATTGCCGGTAGGTAGGTAGTTACTCGTATTGAGGAATCAAAATGACACCCCTATTTTATTCGAAAATGTATTAACAAAAAAATGAATGGTATCAAAGTTGCAGAAAATCAAATTTCAAACAACTTTGATTCCGATGATTTCTCATGAAAAATTGAAATAACACAAGTTATTGAAGAAATGAAATGGTACAACCAACTATTTAAAAAAACTATCAATCCTACAAAAAATTGATGGGAATCAAAGTTGTAGAAAATCTCATTTCAAACAACTTTTGTTCCCATAACTTCTGCTGTAAAATTGAAATAACACAAGTTATTGAAGAAATGAAATGGTACCACCAACTATTTAAAAAAACATCGGTCCTACAAAAAGTTGATAGGAAACAAAGTTGTAGAAAATCTCATTTCAAACAACTTTTGTTCCCATAACTTCTGCTGTAAAATTGAAATAACACAAGTTATTGAAGAAATGAAATGGTACCACCAACTCTTTAAAAAAATATCGATCCTACAAAAAGTTGATAGGAATCAAAGTTGTAGGAAATTTAATTTCAAACAACTTTTGTTCCCATAACTTCTACTGTAAAATTGAAATAACACAAGTTATTGAAGAAATGAAATGGTACCACCAACTATTTAAAAAAAATATCGATCCTACAAAAAGTTGATGGGAATCAAAGTTGTAGGAAATTTAATTTCAAACAACTTTTGTTCCCATAACTTCTGCTGTAAAATTGAAATAACACAAGTTATTGAAGAAATGAAATGGTACCACCAACTGTTTAAAAAATATCGATCCTACAAAAAGTTGATGGGAATCAAAGTTGTAGAAAATCTAATTTTAAACAACTTTTGTTCCCATAACTTCTTCTGTAAAATTGAAATAACATAAGTTATTGAAGAAATGAAATGGTACCACCAACTATTAATAAAAAATATCGATCCTACAAAAAGTTGATGGGAATCAAAGTTGTAGAAAATCTAATTTCAAAAAACTTTTTGTTCCATAACTTCTGCTGTAAAATTGAAATAACACAAGTTATTGAAGAAATGAAATGGTACCACCAACTATTGCTCTGTGTCTGGGTGTTATTTAGGTACTATCTATATAAGTATATATTTAAAATATGTATATGTAGTATATCAGTCTCTGACAGCCATATCACAAGCTTTGCTTAGTTTGGGGTCAGAGACCGTGTGTAAGATGTCCCTAATATTTAATATTTATATTTAATATTTAAAAAAAATATACCCAAAAAAGAATCAAATTTTAAACAACTTTTGTTCCGACAACTTCTGATGACAATTTATGTAACACAAGTTATTGAAGAAACAAAATGGTACAACCCTCTATTTAAAAAAAATTTGATCCTATAAAAAGTTGTTGGAATCAAAATTGTAGAAAATCAAATCTCAAACAACTTTTGTTCCGACAATATTTTTCGAATAGGATAGTGGTGCCATTTTGTTTCTTTAAAAACTTGTGTTATTTGAATTTTTCATGAGATATGGGATCCAAAGTAGTTTGAAATTCTATTTTTTACAAGTTTGATTCCCATCAACTTTTTCTAGGATTGATATTTTTCTAATAAGATAGTGGTGCCATTTTATTTCTTTAATAACAGGTGTCATTTAATTTTTTATGAGAAATTATCAGAGCCGAAATGGTTTGAAATTTGATTTCCTACAACTTTGATTCCCATCAACTTTTTGTATGATCTATATTTTTCGAATAAGATGGGTGGTGTCATTTTGTTTCTTCAATAACTACCTACCAGCAATAGTTAAGTACATGATGATATTACATGGCCCCTGCTGCACTGATCTGATGAACAGATGCGATCATAGTTTCGTGTGAGCCCAGCTTCAGGTAGTGGTTCAAATCGTGAACCACCAATTCCTACCTTTTCATTAACTGAATGAGCTCCCAGTTGGCATGAAGCGAAAATTTGATCAAATCATCGCATCGTGTATGTCCACCTTATAACATTTTAGGGTTCCGTACCCAAAGGGTGAAAATGGGACCCTATTGCTAAGACTCCGATGTCCGTCTGTCCGTCTGTTCGTTTGTCCATCACCAGGCTGTATCTCATGAACCGTGATATCTAGACAGCTGAAATTTTCACAGATGATGTATTCCTACAAAAACTACTAAAAACCGAATAAAATAAATATCCATAGAAACTAAAATAAACATCAATAGGGCTTCCATACAGCAAACGTGATTTTTAGGAGGTTTTTGCTTGCTATTAAAAAGGCAAAAGAAATGTGGCTAAAGGGGCTCCAACATGGTACGGAACGCTTCGTGCGCGAGTCCGACTCGCACTTGGTCGATTTTATTTTTATTATCAGTGGCGTAGCGTGCCTTGTAGGGGCCCTGTCCCCTGTACCAATATTAACCTACTAGCACTTAAAAATGCCAAATGAAAAATAGATATTTCTTTTATAACTTTTGTCATTTATGAAGTGAAAACTATGGGCTACTTAAGAGTAGCCCATAGTTTTTACATGGTTATTTCTAATCAATAAGCATCCTTTTAGGGGCTTATTCTGTACATCAAAACTAACAACTATTGTTCTGCGACTTTTGTCTAAACTAAAAAAAAAAACAGCCGTCCCATACATTTTGTCGAGGATAAACAATATTTTTCTATGGAACAACAATTTTTTTTGAGAATTATTAAAAGTATAGAACGATTGACAGTTTTTTTTTAATGTTTTCTGCCCGGAAAGCGCGATGTTAAGTGACCTTATTGTGTAGATAACATTGTACTAATTTTTGCTTACACACGTTATTGGGGCCCTGTAGCCCGGGGGCCACGTATCGTTGAAACGGCTGATACGGCGGTAGCTACGCCCCTGCTTCTTATCAATCAATATTTAAGCATCAGGTAGTAACATTAGCGCAGCGAACTGGCTGCGAACAGCTAGCCAGACTGACGGGACAGATAAATCTCATTTGCGCTTCTCAGACCAACTCACTGTGCACACAATTAGGTTAGCTGGCGGTCCAAGCTACTGACTAACGCGGTTCAAACTTCGTGCAAATATCTGTAGTCACAATCGTGCAAAAAAAGTGTACGAGCCAAAACTCTGCCCAAGCTCTGGCCAAGTGGGCAGACTTTTTAGTTATTAAAAAGGCTATTGCAGCCTACAACACCGCGCGATGCCAAAGTGCTCGGTTTGGGGCCGTTCAAGTATAACGTAAGCAGATTTATTACAATTATTTACCCCCCCCCCCCCCCCCCCTTCCATTCTTACGTGAATATTGGTACCTGAATGCATTTTTCTTTTTTTATTGATTCATGAGCAGCAGATTAATTCTAGAATTAAGAAAATAGATTTTGGTTAGTGGACTTTAACACATATGCGTAATAAAAATCTATTGCTGACGTAATCACCATCTCGATGAACTTATCCACACATGTCAGTGACCTCAGATATGTAATTATAATACGGCCCTGGGATTGACTATTGGTGATTGCTGTCAATAAAACAGAAAAAAATGCCAAGTCGATGCCGTCAACCTTTGAATGGTTTATTACCAGTGTTACTACCAATTTTACTACCAGTAGTAAGAACGGTAAACGAATTACCGTTGTTACTACTGCAGTTGAAAGTTGTTACAGCAGTAAAAATAAATTACCCGTGTTACTACCGTAAATCTAAATTAACAAAAATAAACAAAATATGACCTACCTTGCTAGATTTGTATGACAGGTATCAAAGTGACAGCTGTCAAACTAAATCCTGTTTGAAAATAGCGTTCGTATTGCAGCTATTGATTTGGGGTTCAATTTTGGAAATTTTCTGAAATGGATCGCTTTTAATCACTTGTACCACAACTCTCAAATGAATGCGGGAACAGTTTTTTTACCCGTCGAGGCCGAGGTAGGAAACTGCTATAAGCAAATTGGGATATAACTGGGAAATTGTAGATTTAGATAGCACTGCAGTGTTTTCAGCGAGAGAATCACTTCGGGTACGCTATCGTCACAGAATAAAAGCAAAGAATCACTAAATAGTTAGTATAAAACAAAGTCGCTTCCCGCTGTCTGTCCCCATGTATGCTTGTATCTTTAAAACTAGGTACGCAACGGATTTTGATGCGTTTTTTTATAGATAGTGTTTCAAGGGGAAGGTTTATATATATACCTATAATACACCTGTGCGAAGCCGGGGCGGGTCGCTAGTATACCTATTTTCTCCTTCGAGGATCGACCACCACACAAAACATAATCCTTCTGGTATCTCTGTGATCTAAAGAGAATGTAATCTGTGGTCTGTGGGTACGTACAATTTCATACATTTCTGAGGTAGGTAAGATAAGAATTGCCTTCAAAAATGGCAATACAAATAAACGAGTGACGAGTTCAATCGCCCTGCAAAAATAAATGTACTAACTCATTACATATAAAAATAAATTATAACCAGTAAGTAGAGTTAACTTTGTGGAAGTGGTCATAAAGCTTAGAACAAACTGTACCTTGAATAAGACGACTAGATTAAGAACGTTACTTTATTAGTAGCTTACGGACTTAATGGAGCAATATATAATTTAGCCGTATTATACTTTGCGAGTTATTTGTGGTTATCGATAGATGACACTATCACATCTTAATACTGCATAAATCGATCTAATGATAATAATATGTGTTTAAAAAAATATCTTATATTTATCTATCAAAAGATATTTTTAAAAACTTGGAAATTAGGAAACACCAAAATGTTTTTTCCTAAGATTTAACTATTCTTCGTGGATCAGAACGTAACTGGTACTGTAACAACAGTGGTTTCAGCAAGAAATGGTTTTCCTTAATTTGTGGCAAAAAACTGAGTTGTGGTTAAATGTTTCTTAATTCCATGCATTATTGCAATAAAAGTTGAGTGCGTAGTAAAATACACGCAAACCATATAATAATAATGAACTAAAACTAAATTATATGAGAACAATAAATTATTGTATTTACTACTTTTAATCAGTTAAACATGTATCTTAAATTAGTCTATTACTTTCATTCATTCATTAATTTTATTTTTATTATGTTTAACATTACTAGGTGCCAATGAAATAACGTTATCAAAGTTATTTCTGTGGTGGCACCTAAGTTTTAAGCATTTTTTGGTAATATAGGATGCCAACACTGATTCAGCTAATTGACACCAGCATCAGCATGCTACACCATTTATCTACGGAATTCAGACATTCGTACATATATTTTGTCATTGATCTAGAACACAAAATCTAGAACAGTGCTTTTCAGCCTTTTTCGTTACGCCATGCGTAATTAAAATTAAATTGGAGCCCGTTCACAACTCAGTATGAAATATAATATTTTCGATTTCAATGTACGGAAAATCAAAACGTGGGAAGATGAACTTTTTGATGTGATAACGTCTTATAAATCGATAGAAGCCGGCTACACGCACCAAAAAAATGTCACGTTGTGCCTGAGCCGAGCGTGCAGGTGAGAGCGTGAAACAAGCGATAGAGGGGCACGATCTACTTAAGGTGCAACAATTTGACGGCACGAACTCAGATTTGGCGTAGCTTAAATAAATCATATCTCAGCTGTATTCTCTGAAGGAGGGATAGATTCGATGATAAACAGTAAATATAGTGCGTGTGCACCTAATGTAATATAATTTTGTTTTTATTTGTTTTAAAATACCTATAATTACAGCTGCGTTCTAAATGCGCATAAGGTTTTCTCTGTAGTAAATTATAAAAAAACTGTTAAGTAAATTTATTCAAATAATAGTTATTTGAACTAACAAATACATAAACTAGGCCGCTATTTTCTTAAAAAATGACTCAGTTTAGTTCTTCTGTGTTTTTATTGCATCCAAAATTTCCTAAAAATTTGAGTCAAAATTCAAATGTTCCAAGGCTTATATCATTTGAGTGTAGATTTTTTTTCACAGTTTTATTAGCAATAAGCATACGTCTTGTAAAGACAAATTGATGTAAATTTTAGTTTTAGATATTCAACAGCAAACACTGGTGTGATTAACCACCGACGTTTGTATGGAGTGATGAGCGACTTGTTTACCCTTAAGCGTTCGGCTTGTGACGCACATGACGTTATCACATAAAAATATCGTCCGTGAGCCGACTATGCAGATAATCTATTTTTGATGTAATTTCGAGATTGGCCTCATAGTAAAAGTTGGATATAATGACGAGTGCAACTCATAACTAAAGTGCTGACGGGGCAAACATCCAAAAATAATTCCTGATACTTACTATATAGGAGATGGAAACATAATATTTTGCTAGTTGTGACAGAAACGCCTCGCCATAACTGGACTTTATGCCACTGAATGTACGAATTTCATGATCATTGCGGACAAAGAAACACAGGGAATAAGGAAATTGCAAAAGATATTAAATTAAATGTGTTCGTTTTATTTTTATACAAAGTTTATTACTAAAGGATTATGCTAGTACTTTTTCACACTGAAAACAATTTTTAAAAAGTCCACAAAAATACCAAGAATTTTATACATAGTTGAACGCTTTAATGCGTTTCCTCTTGTCAGTCAGAGAGGATGTGACGTCGTCGTCTATACAAAGTGTAAAGTACTTTAGTCATGAAAATTGTTTTTTCTTAATTTCTTTCTAGTAAGGAGATGAAAGCATAATATTTTGCTAGTTGTTACAGAAACGCCTCGCCATAACTATGGACTTTATGCCACTGAATGTACGAATTTCATGATCATTGCGGACAAAGAAGCACAGGGAATTAACTAAAATTTCGGTTAATTTTCAGTCAGCGAGCCAATTGGAAGGGAATTGTAAATAATACCGGTATCCGTTATAATTCCGGATAGCCGGATATCCGGCGGCCGTCGACAGGCGACAGAGTCTGCATTCTGAATATATCTGAAATCCGAGAATAACTTATCAATTTCGTCCATTATTACAAATAATGCATACGAAGCCACGCTACCCAACTGCGGATATATTGTACATCATATTGTACTTTGCATATTGTCAAGAACTTGAATAAGTCAGATTAAAGTGCTTTCAACCAGGTTGCGAAAAAACAGATTCATAATTCGGCAATTTTTTTGCAACACGACTTCGAAATGTGAACCTTTTAATTTTGTGGGGCCTATTCAAGTGTGTGTGTGTTTTTTTTTTATTATTATTATTTATCTTGTAAGCCCTCTCTCTGGGTAGACATAGCCAGATACGAGTAAAGGCATGATGACTAAAAAATATAATTCGTCCGTCATACATAATTATAGACTATCAAAAAATATTAGACACATATTTTTTCATTGGTCTATTAAACAAAAATCGATGAAGATATAGCCCGTCAAAGTTCCGCATGACGTCACAAGTGGAATACAAATGTATAGACTTCAATAAGAGAGGTGACGTCACGACCCCCACTCCCAAAATTTGACAAGGTTTATCTGTGTCATTTGTTGTTTGATTGACAAAAGAAAATACGTGTCCAATTATTTTTTGAAAACCTAACTCACGGACTTATATTATACATAATATTGATACCCAGTCATCATGCCTGTTAAAATTTAAAAAAACAATAAATAAATAATCATCAATATCGGTTCATAATAGGCGGAATAATCCTTTCAGCCATAGGACGTCCACTGCTGAACATAGGCCTCCCCCAAAGAAAGAAAAGGCGGAATAATCGCGTAACATAATTACAAAAAAAAACACAGTCGAATTGAGAACCTTCTTTTTTGAAGTCGGTTAAAAAGGCTATGCCTTGCGTTAACGCGACAGGCCACCTGTCAACCAATCCGGATGAAAAACGACCCCGGCTGTCCGAAAAAGGGTGAAAATATAGTTTTTGCAGGCCGTTGCCGGTGGGAACACGAAGAACACATAATTTCATGTTATCTGTTAACCTGCCGACGTGAGTGACTGATGAAGGTGGTCCCGTACAAAATACCTCTTTTGGTTTTCTTTTATGTAGTGACATGGAGTTACTCAACTTAGCTACTTATTTTTAACCGACTTCAAAAGAGGTTCGATTGTATTTTTTTTATCGCGAATAAGTCCGCGCTTGACCACCAACTCGCCTGATGGTAAGCGACGTTGTGGTCGAAGATGCGAAGCACGCAGACCTAGAAGATACCTATTCACTCTCGACCTTGAAAAGCTTTAGATTATATCTCTTAGGAAACAGGAAAGTGGGAAGACTGTTCCATTCCCTGCGGTACAAATCTGAAATGTTGAGTCAAACCGCTTCGTAGGGTAAGATCTATAATTATTGGCACCCTAAGCGGCTCAGCTACATGTTTTTCTATTATAAGTATTGCTATCTACTAAAATTGGTTAGAAAACTGCTAAAAAAATAAGTAGATTTATGTTCGAAGAGGTAAAGGCAAATTTTACTAAATTTTTGGTAGTTTTATTGATCAAATATAATATCAAATTAAATTTTAACTTATACTATAATAATTGGCACTTAAATATAAACATTGGCACGTACATTTACTATAATCATTGGCATACATCACAGTCATTGGCATGGAATGGTTTAATAATTGACACCTTATAATTCTAGATTTGTCTAGGTAAATAGGCTACCTAGATAAAGTCATCGTCCTCCAACAATTGCGAAATATCTGTTTTAGACAGGTTCTCCTTATTTACTACATATCTTTGGTCGGATTCTTTAAACTTTGAAGCACTTTCAGCAATCTTCTCCTTTTTTATCGGTTTTTCTAAATTAGATTTTTGTATTTCATCTGTTACTTCTATATCTTTAATAGAAAGAACTGAATATGTGGTTGTCAATGTGTTTTTGTTGCGTATTGTTGAATTTACTATTACATTCGATAGTATTATGGGTTTGCCACTGGAATTTGGTTTTGAATCTTGTGGTTCTGATAAGTCATGCTTTTTACCAGCCCATTCTTTTTCAATCGTTACAGAATTGGAATCCTTTTTTGTTTTTTTAATTAGAGTAGCGTTCTTGGCTTTATTCTTAGTAGTCTTAGTGTTTTCGGCTTTTTTCTTTCTTTTTGCTTCTATTGTTTCTTTTCTCTCGCGAGATTTTTCTTCCCTTATACGTTTTCTCTCTTCTTTTTCTATTATTATTTTATTTTTCTCATCTTGTTTATCAGTTTGAATCTTCTGCCAGACTTTGCTGGTTAAAACAAAAGGTTGCTTTATAATTTTCATTTTGCTGATTCTAATAGGTGTTTTGGGAATTATTAAAGTTTCTCGTAATGTAGGTGGTTGCTTTTGTGGTGTAGACTCATTAAACTGTTTTATGAATGAACAGCATGGTTCTGGAATGAACTCTGCTGCAGAAGTAGCTGCATTTGTATTCGTCATAGGTGATATTGTCCTGTCCTTGTTTGAGGTATTCACTTCTGTACTATTGTTCATAGCTACCTCTTCTGGCATACAAATTGGCACATTATCAATGGGTACTAATACCCCATTTATATTAAAATGTGTCATTTCAGTAACATCGTCGGTAATGTTGTTGAATTCATTTATGTCTGCATGTGTGCCCACGAAGACTTTTTTAATGTTTTCTTTTAGTGTCTCTTCTCTATCAGTGTTTTTATTCAATTTTTCTGTTATGTTTTCTCTTTCTTCATCTATTTCTTTACTCTGAGCCTCTGTAATGTTTTCTCTTGCTATCTCTTTTCTATGGCTTTCTACACTCTGAGTCTCACTGATGTTCTCGTCTACATTGATGTTAGAGAGATCATTTTCTCTAACATCAATGTGCACAAAATCGTCATCCAACTGTTCTTCTTGTCTTGTTGGATTTGCAAGAAGGAAATATTTATAAATCTTCAGCAATGCTTTTCCTTCACCTGATTTTACAACATTACCATTTTGTAGTCGTCGCATCACTGTCGGTCCAACAATATTTTGGAAATTGTCGAAGCTTATATTGATATTATCTGTTGAAACCGCGTTTTTATTATTAGCTTGTTGCACCCGAGTTCCGCCCAAGCACTTTGAATAATCAATTGCATCTGGGTTCCAGGGGACAAGCCCACATGCACGAAATCCATTCTTCACAATATTTGGGTTTATGTGGTTGTCAACTATTTTCACTAAAATTGGACCAAAATCAACTTTGGTCAGAGTTTTCGTTAGATTTTCTTTTCGCCAATCCAAAACAGCCTTTTTCCACGCTGACTTAATTGGACGGAAGGCAGCTACGTCTGCGGGTTGTAAGATTCTGGTTGCATTGGGGTACAAAGAAATCAGTATAATGCCTAACTTTTCACACATTTGTGACAGTTCCAATGTTGTATGTGATTTATGTCCGTCGACAAACAATATGATTGGAAATTGTGTATTTTTGTTTACCAGAAACGGATAAAGCACATTTTTTATATAGTTGTAAAAAGTCTCAGCTTTCATCCATCCGTTTTCTGACATTCCTACACCCCATGACTCTGGCACAGATCGTAATATCTCATTTCTCATTCTTTTTAATGGATACACGACCATAGGTGGTGTAGTAACCCCGCTCGCGGAAAATGTAAACATTACAGTTAGTGATGTCTTGCTTGGAGCGTGCTCCACCTCGTAAACATTTTTGTCACCTTTTGGGGCGATGACTTTAATATTTTTGGGGTTAAACAAAAACCCAGTCTCATCCCCATTGAAGACCCTAGAAGGGTCATTCAAGATTTCATCATACTGCATTTCTTTTAAATAGTCTTCAATTTGACGAAACCAGTTTCTTATATCAGTTTCGCTTATTTTAGAGCTAGCTGATGTTACCGCTTCCGACTGTCTTAAAGAAAGCTCTGTATGTCTTTGTAAAAACAATTTGAACCACCCTTTTCCAGGGCGATTGTCAATAAAAGAGTTTTCTCTTGGGTTCTTTACAAGAAACTCTTGCACGGTGTCTAATATGTCGCTTTTTCTTCTTGGGAACCCCTTTCTGCTGCTTGCCATGAGACATCCTACAATTTCGCTTTCTTCTTCAGCTGTTAATACAGTGCTCGGACCTGGTCTAGTTTTAATAAAATTGTTACTTAACCTAAACTGAATGGTTGCCCTAGGCACATTAAACTTTGCAGCAGCCAGTTTTTTTGACATTCCATTTTTGACAGCTGCCAATGCCTTCTGGATCTCTTCCTCCGTATATTTTTTTAGGTAGGGTTGGTTTTCTGTTGTTTTCGGCATTTTCGATGGAGACCTGGCGAAAAACCATCAAAACAAATACCTGTTAGTAGTAACGCAGGCCTATACTTTTGAATTTTCACGTTTCATTAAAACTTTTTTTAGGTAACACAGTAATTGTCACATGTGCTGACTATAGTTATTGGCAGTGTCAATCATTCGATTACAGCCTTTTTGGAACGTGTTCTAGGTTTATTAAATACGTAAATCTTACAACCCTTTAAAATGGTTTGTTTTTAGACAGTTTGAACAATTTTCGTAATAGTATAAAGATTGGCATAAGGTGCCAATGACTAGATGTCAGTACAAAAAAATAACTAATAATTGGCACTGGCAAACACAGGCGTTAAATGAAAAACAATGTATTGAAATCGTTAAAAACATCCTTTTAAAAACAGGTTTTTATCATTAATAAATAAAACATACTTATTAACTTACCATTAATCATGAGAAACGTAACGCAAAATGAGGGCTGTCTTCTGTTTTTCTTAATTTTTCTCAATTGAATCCACTCATGACCGACGCCAGTTTGGAAAGATCAGCTGAGACAAAATGGTGGCTAATATTGGTTTGACCAATGTTGCCATTTCATAAGTAATAAATTCTTCTAAGTAATTTTAGTATTTCCATAAGTAAAAAAGATTTGTATGCCTAAAAACAAGCATAATAAAAAATAGGTGCCAATCATTGTAGGGATGCCAAGAATAGTAGACCTTACCCTACGTATCGAAGGAAAATCGACAGTGTAGAGATGGTAATGTGTAGGGTTGCCAACCGTACTCTAAAATAGAGTATTGTACTCTATATCATGTAAGTGTACTCTATAATCTATAACACTAATAGAGTACGCTAAAATACTCTTTTTTACACAATTTTTACTAAACTAGTGCCAGTCATATAATATTATGCAAAAACCCATAATCAAAACCAAAAAGACCACTATTTACTATGTTGATATGATATGTTGGTATCCCCAATTCCTCAAACCACATTCGGACGTTCGTGAACGCAGCCATTAATGTCATTATGTCAAACGTGTCAATGTCATTGTTCTGAGTTGAGGCTTTGTTCTGAGCTTAGAAATATACTCTCTGTTCCCGCCACTTCAGCATTTACTAGTCTTTTCGATCATGAATGTGAAGTGGCGAGAAGAGAGAAACAGAGCTTCATTGAAATTGATTAAAAACGAGCTCTTGATCTATATAAATTTAGAGTTAGAATGTTCAAACTCATACAATTCTTTTAAAAACAATGAAAAATTGTTATGTGCTGCAAAAAGTACAAAAAAATACCTTTTTAAAAATTTAAAATAAATGAAACTTTACCTCCTTTGAAGTCAGATATACTCTATTTCTTCTACAAAAAGTTGGCAACCCTAGTAATGTGGCGTCGTCCTACTTGTCCTGTAGTAAAAAGAGGATGGTAGGATAAGGTCGTGCAGCTCAGATGCACACTCTTCGAAATTAATCCTATAGAATATGGACAGACTGTGTGTTTTTTTTGTATGTATGTTGCGCAATAACTCCATCAATTTTGTTCCGAATTAAATTCTTTTTTTGGTTCCGTAGACAGTATTCCAAAGATAGTCAATCCATTTAAATTTCATATTTTTTTTTAGTATTATTTTTATTTTAGTCTAGTTGTTTTTGAAAAAACAACACGTCGATGATACTTACATCCAACCATCATCAGTGCGAACTATTCGAATTCGCCAAAAATTTTACAACTGACTTTTCTTTCGCCAAAAATATCAAAAAGGACTTTCGGCACATACGAGTTGAGAGCCTCCTCCTTTTTTGAAGTAGGTTAAAAGGCGATAGTAACATGATCATAGGAGGCTTTTTTGTAAAGATTTGATATAATGACGACTTTTAATATCTGTGAGGGGTCTAGGTGCTCTTTATGTGTGTTTTATCCCTTTTTTCTATCTTTTTGTGTGTTATGTTTCATTGCACGTCCACGACTCTGACACATGCAATCGGTATCCGAGCGAAACGTTAAAAAATATTAAAAAATATAACCCCAATCGCAGTCACAATAAAGCTGAATCCAAGGGGGCGTTACCCATATTAAATAGCTCAAACACGCAGTTAGAATTCTAGATCGTATTTAAAAACCAGTACTCAATCAAAAATGTGGCAACTGACACTTCTCCTGCTGGTTCACTGCACTCTAGCCCAACACGTTAACAAAAAGAAATGTGTCATCGACAACAGATCTTTAGAAGACATCTCGGAAGAAAAGCTGATGGAAGACCTCGTTAACTGCACTAACTCTTATAGTCCTCCTCTGCAGAACAGCTCAGAGCCGCTGAACGTTTCACTAAATTTCTTAATGAGGTCTTTTACATTCGACACCGAGCTCCAAGAATTTTCCACCTTCACTTGGACAGGAGTTGCGTGGAAAGATGAAAGATTCAAATGGGATCCCGCAAAATACGACGGACTTAAAAACATTCAGACTTCGTCAAGAAGCATTTGGACACCAGGCGTCAAACTGCTCAACAGTTTAGATGATGACTTCGATCAAAAATATGTTTACATGCCATGTGAGATGAAATACTCTGGCCAGATACAGTGTATTTATAAGATATCTTACAGAGTGAAGTGTGATACCAATTTGCGAGACTGGCCATATGATATTCACTATTGCAAAATGGAATTCGGGAATTTTCATGAAGTAGGTACTAAGATACTTATTGGCAGGAATGGGATCCTTAATGAAAAAATCATGCATACCATCGATGTCGGCGGAGATTGGGCTATAACAGATTATCAAGAGATTTTAGTTGCAGAATCGGAGAAGCAGTTGGATTTGAAATTTAGATTAGAACGTCATACAGAAGGTCTAGCTGCTATTGTGATATACCCATCTGTAGTGTTATCTCTTCTGACTCTATTTTGTCTTTTCATAGATGCAAGGAGTCAACATCGTTTGATAGTGATTTCTTTTAGTTTGATGTGCCATATTTACTTTTTAACGGACTTGAGTTGGGAATTTCCAAGGAATATTAAGGATTCGCCAAAACTCTTACTCTATTATCAAGGATCCTTCGTGCTAACGAGTATTATTTTTGGTATTAGCTATGTGCTAAACGTTATTTGTAAAAAAACTATGCCGTGTCCGAATTTGATGACTTCTGTCAACGAATTCGTATTTAAAACTGTTGTGAAGGTAGTCGTTTTACCTCGATGGGAATCTAAAATTGAAGTAAATGAATGCGTTAAAAATTGGACAGATTTTGGTAACATTCTAAACACCATTTCAATAATTGTAACAGTGACAGTTTATGTGTGTTTATTTTGTGTGTTGATGCCTCAACCAAATTATTTTGAATAGGTATTCTCTGTTCAATGGCTGATAACAAAATTTCAGTCAATCGTGAAACTGTGTATAATTATATGTATACTTAATTATTATGGTTGGCATAGTTGTCCAGCCCGCGTTCATTTCTTACGACGCATCAGACATACTCGTATTATTCATTGATTTTCGTTTTGCATACATACACACATATAGTCATATAGTCATTTATTCATAACACCATTTGTTACAAGTCAAAAAGTAAACATTACATTAGGGCACTATACAATTGTAAGATTACAGACATAATTAATATAAAATACTGTTAAAGTTCTAGTTAAGTTCTACTTATTTGTAATCTGTGGTGACGAGCATCTGTCTGATCTGGGTATATTTTAGAAAGGCTACTACTGGTAACACAGACAGATACTCGCCACTGACTTTGACAAGGAATCGGGCGGTATTATTATATTATTATTATTCGATGTGTGTAATGATGGAAAAATGGAAAGTAAAGTGCAAAATATGTTTTAAATCCTTGTTTTAATTCTGAGTTTAGAGGATAAGACAACATCTCAGAACCGGGATAAAGAAAACACACCCACGTTTGTACCGAAATACGATATACTTACCTAATAAGGATTTTTTTTACCACTTTGACAAAACAACTTTAATGAGCGAAGGAGTCGTTTCCGAAGATATTTGAAGGCAAAAGAGATGAAGCTACTTTTAAAAGCATCCATGGATTCGTACGTTGAGGTACCGTTCGTCTTACGTATGTACCGTCGTGAATATGAAATTAGCAATCGTAGATCGAATGAAACTGAACGTCCCAAACGTAAGAGATAGTGAGAGAGACACGCAGTGAGTTGACTCGCAGAGTGTGGCAAGTGAGGGTGCTGAGAGAAGCCGTTCACCCTCGCGGGTGCCCTGGGTACTCGCACCCTCCCAACAATACCCCGCAGGTTGCTACCCGAGTCATCCAACCATGGAAGAGAGCAGAAACTCGAGTCCGTATCCTTACTCCGGCAAAAACGAGGGGATAAGATCAACTTCAGAAAAGAGAATAAGAATGAGTCATAGCTGGCACCGGTGCAAGTCGACGCAATGGATTGGAATGGGTCTGGTGATGGCCCATAGAGTAACGGTGCTGGTGATCTGAACACTAGTGCTTCGGCGGTCTGGCGGGCGCTGTGCCGCGGCTGCCTTGCGGACGCTGTGCTATCGCGACTAGCGCTGCAGACCGTGTGTTTGCCGCCCCGTGGGCACGGCATGTGCCCTCGAGGCTGCGGCGGGCGCCTTGCAAGCCATCTCGGCTGGCTGTGGGTGCAGATGGATGGAGCGGCCACAACCGCGGCTACAGTGGCCACTGCAGTCGTCATTGTCAGCGGTGTTGACAAATGGATATGTGAGTGGTTTGATTTTCTTAGATCAGCAACAAAATGCAGTTCAACAACAAAATCAGTTATTCAATACAGAAAGGATAGCTGACAGGTATTCGATTCACCAAACATTAGAATAGTGAATTATAAATTATTGAAATTTGCATGACCTGTAAATTGATAAACATGAATAAGGTCAGAGATTGTAAGCTGATAATAATTTTGGTAGCAATAGATACATAGATGCTCTGTCTGTCTCGCACAAAACATAGCATTCTAAGGCAGACAGACACAATATGACATTATAATTTCGGGTAGTTTGCTGTGGTCTAGAAAGATTACAATGCCTGTAACTTTTGGGTGTTATTTTTTTCTAAATATATTTTATTTACTGTCATTGATTGATTCTAGGTTTAATGTTTCATGTGAGTATAAAAAAAAGAGAAACACAATATTCACTTGTGAATATATCCATGCGATGATGATACTAATGTGTTACATTTTTCTGTTACTAATAGTGCAATAGTAAGTTTTAGTCGCTTGTGCCTGCCTGCAACCCGTGGGTAGATGATGCCAGAGAATTATATCACGCAATCAGTACCATCATAATACATCACAACAAGTAAATGCAACAAGATGCCACTTGTGTCATATTATTAATACTAACTGTTTTAGATCTGATGCTTGATTGATTTTTTATTTTCAGCATAATCATGTAGGTCTACTGGATGTAGTCAACGACATTAATAAAACATTTTATTAATGTTGTTGGATATAGTGATATTTGCCAAATTGCCACAGAGGATCAAATGCCTACCGTGTGTTCATTGACTATGATTATGGACATTCTGAACCCGTTGCTTACAATTATTTTACTTAGGTAACAGAAACTGAGGTTTGTGAGATATTTATGATTACCTTTTAAATAATTCCGATTATCTGTAGGTCTTAAAAACACATACATTTCTAATTCGTACATCAATCGTTTGAGTGAATTACCTACTTATTGCAAAATATTTTAATCTCAAGTAGATTGACTGATTTAAATAATGGTTACTAGTTATGGCAGCATAATTATATTATTAGTTAGAGCCTAACTTATGAAAACATTTGTGATTTCAGTAGGTACTCGATTCATTATTGCCACATGATATGTAATATTTGCATACAGTTTTTGAATACCATATTATCTATGGTGGTACATAATAAGACTATATTTATTGCAGTTTTTTATGCATACTAGTAGGCCAGTAGCAATCCAGGGTTTGAGACATTTTTCTTTCCTATAGGAACTGGTTATGAAGATAATTGTATAGGCCGGGTGGCTGGTCCTGGTGTCTAGAGTTTTTAAGCTGTCTGAAGGCTAGACGGTTGAAACGATCGGGCCTACAATTTAGAGTGCCATGGTGGCGCTTGGCTGGAGGTGCCATCTGCGGTCACCCATCCTAGGGCTGACCGTACGGAATGTTGCTTAATATAAAGATAGAAACATTGTTGATATAATTAATATTATTTTGTCCACAAAAATGGCACAACTGAATCCAATCATTCGCGAGCTTCGTATGGTTGACTCGAATTGATGTATGTATACAATTTTTACACCATAGATTATTATTTTCAAAATATTTTTTGACAAAATTGAAATAAGACCACCTCGTGAGTACCTATAACTTCTGCACTAAAAAAGTTTTATTTTTTTAAAAATAAAAATTAAAAAAAAGATCTGATCACAGTTATCGAAAATATTGATGAATAAAAAAAACAAATACATTAAGACGAACATAAAACCTACTCCTTCATTTTGGATATTGTTTGAAAGGTAGTCATACTCGTAACAAGACTTGAATCGAATTTCACAGATTCGAATAGGTTTGTCCTGATTAGAATCAATTGTTGTGCTTAGTTCTAAAATATGAAGGAATTTGACTGGTCGGCGCGTCGGAAATAGGGCACGTGTGAGTGAGAGGCAAGTTGAAAATGTAAATGAAAATAATTTATTTATTTCTTTCAGTACAATACATGAAATATGTAGCCATGGCCATCAAACTAGGTGTGAGAACACCTAGTTTGTTAGATGCACACTGTTTATTATACCAGGTAATAGTGCGGGCGCAGCCGTGCATGCACATTGCACAATACAGCTATAGGTTTTCTTTTTATTGTGCTGCTACCGCAGCATAAATAGATTGGTAGTGTCTTGTGATACAGATACCTGCTAGCTTGGCATGCGACCACGAAAAGCCACGAAAAGAACTCTTTTGACTTGTAAAAAATTGACAGATATATACTTCGCCATAACTATGTCTTATTCTGACACGAAATTGATCAAGCCAGCAAGGTACATATTTGTGCCGTAATAATCGACGATTATGAGTAAGCATATACAAGTATCTCTTTCTTCGATGGAAATAATGGACTGTAACCATAAGTAGTACAATGCATATTGTATTACTTATTGAACTACTTTACTGCTATTGAACACCAATTTAATTTAATTTATTTATTCAATTAGTACCGCATTCACGAATTACACTAATGACAAATTGAAAATGATTAAGTAATTAATTATGAGTCCAAGAGTCATAGTTCGACGAAAATATTTGTAACATTCCTTTAGTTAGACTATAAGTAAACCAAGGGGCGCTCTGGGTTATCCGTAGTTAGTCTTATCAGACAATATTGTGCTAGCTAGATGAAGGGACACCCGACGTATTACAGATTATGAGTCTCGAAAATGATTGAATGTAAAAGAGGAAATACTTGAGCTGAGTATATGGCATCAACCCCATTAATGATTATGGTTAGCACGGAGATGATAATTATTTGTTTTGCAATAAAGAATAATATTATTTATCAATTCCAATTCAGTGTAGTATGAATGGTCGTACATTGTTGCCAAACACCTATTGATTTGAAATAAGCCCTAAAAGTAATGACCGTCATTTGCTTTATCGTTGAGTAATAGTAAATGTGTCTTGTGTACGCTAATAATTTTGTTTTACAGAGTCGATGAGAGACAGATATTATAACGGAGATCCCGAAGCGCGGGTTATGAGCAATCAGTGCACAAGCATAGATGGTTGTAGATCGTAACAGACTGTTATGAGCAATCAGTGCACAAGCATAGATGGTTGTAGATCGTAACAGACTGCAAGATAGATAAATAATATTTATTACAGATTTTGTGATATCAACTTTCAATCTTCTTGTTTTCCAAAAGTATCCCTGTTTGATTATTTATTTTACAGATACAGAGATTATGACGGAGATCCCGAAGCGCGGGTTATGAGCAATCAGTGCACAAGCATAGATGGTTGTAGATCGTAACAGAACAGACTGTTATGAGCAATCAGTGCATAAGCATAGATGGTTGTAGATCGTAACAGACTGTTATGAGCAATCAGTGCACAAGCATAGATGGTTGTAGATCGTAACAGACTGCAAGATAGATAAATAATATTTATTACAGATTTTGTGATATCATTTTCTATCTTCTTGTTTTCCAAAAGTATCCCTGTTTGATTATTTATTTTATTAGTACTCATTTACCAGTCTAATTTACTGTCGTCGGCTTAAATTATATTGTCTGTTTTGTGTATTTAAACTACGTATGATGAGAATTCATTAACCCATTGACATCTGTCTCCGTTGTTCACATATTTTCAAATTGATTAATGAATAAACGAAAAAAAAAACTGCCGTTCGAGACACAGTTAAAACTGATTCGGACCGTAGAGTAAATCCTAATCTTTCACAAAGCAGAATTAAAAACATTGCCTACCTTGTTTCATTTTAAGTAATGTTTGTAATACGAATTACGATAATAATTCTATCATTACTTCGATGTCAATGTGTTCTTAAAATGTACCTACTAAAACTTGTTTGATTAATACATAAATAGATTGATAGATGCGTGAGTTATGAGCAATCAGTGCACTAGCATAGATGGTTGTAATCTTAACATACTGTGTAAAATAGATAAGATTTATTTTATTCCCTTTATTTATTATGATTTATTGTATTGCGATAGATGCGTAAGGTACGAGCAATCAGTGCACCGGCATAGATGGTTGCAGATCGTAACTGACTATGCATGATAGTGAATAAGTAATTACCTACTGTACTTACTGTATTAATATTATGGTAATAATACGTAAAAAAAGACAAATGTTGAGCCACCTTATACGACAAGACATTTAATGAAAACCGTTATAGTAATACAACAATAAAGAACCAAGATGAACATTCCTATACAAAAGATAAGGTGGATGTCATGTCGTAAGGGGAAATGAAACAGCATAGAACCAATAAACGTAAGCACAGTATTATATATTTACTGTGACGTAAGAGAACTTGTCTCCAATGTTTTTAGTAAATCATTGAATGAATGAATGCCAATGAAAAATAATTTTATCGATTTGTACTAAATGCAATTATTATAACAGTTGTAATTCGGTCACATTAATTGTATGAATGATGAATAGCTTTCGAACGCATTAATATTAAGTAGTTGAAAAATTGTTTAAAGTTAAATTCTAGATTTATTAGTTTATCTTATGTCTAAGATAGCAGTTTATATTGCAATGTTTTCAAAATACGGGTAGTACATTAAACTTCAATTGAATAATTGCTAAAACTTAGAAACAGAAATGTTAAAAATTGCGAAATTAATTTATGCATTTCAACCGAAGGAAGACTGATGGTCGTAACTCAATCAATTTTGTTGGTATATTTACTGTGTGGTAATTGATTTTCAATAGTTTTGTAAGCATACATATTTTTGAATGTCATAAGTTTAGCACTACTTCATGTTCAGTCATTCAGTTTACCTCCAGTATATCTTTTTATTTTTATTTTCTTTTTCTTTTCTATTCCTTCCAACTAATGTTGCTAAATGTGAGGACACACAATTGTTATTAACGGATGGCCGAGATGTAAGATTACAGACATAATTAATATAAAATACTGTTAAAGTTCTAGTTAAGTTCTACTTATTTGTAATCTGTGGTGACGAGCATCTGTCTGATCTGGGTATATTTTAGAAAGGCTACTACTGGTAACACAGACAGATACTCGCCACTGACTTTGACAAGGAATCGGGCGGTATTATTATATTATTATTATTCGATGTGTGTAATGATGGAAAAATGGAAAGTAAAGTGCAAAATATGTTTTAAATCCTTGTTTTAATTCTGAGTTTAGAGGATAAGACAACACAATATAGCACGAAATAAAAATAGATAATACTTGACAATTTCCAAATTAGTCACTAAATCTTAATACAATTCAGGTAATTTTAAAAAGTCATTTACGTCATAAAATAGTTGCTCATGTAGCCAACATTTTAATTTATTCCTAAACGACCCAGCGGAAGGTGCATCCCGAACTTCTACGGGTATTCGGTTGTATATAGCGGGCCCACCAATATATACAGACCTCTCCGATTTCGCCAGCTTATGAGAAGGAGTCACCAGTTGGTTTTTCCTAGCATTGCTTCTTAAATTTAATCTTAAATAGGTACCTTTCCTCTCAAATAATTCTAAATGGTTGTGCGTGAAAAGAGCCACCTGATAGATTAGTTCGCACGGCAGTGGCAGTACGCGCAGTATTAGCGTATACCCATATTAGCATATACTCGCACATGGATCTACGATGATGCACCGGTCTTCGTCCGCGTCTGAATGAATAATGCCTTTCTTTACTAACAAATTAAAAGAATTTTAAATACCGAAATCGTGATAAGGTAATCGGAATCATAAGGGGCGTACCCCGTATCAAATGTTCTAACCACACAGTTACGATCTAAGCAAGTCCACCAGTACACGACTACACGTCCGAAAATGAGGCAACTTGCACCACTCCTGCCACTCCATTACTGTCTAGCCCAGTACTTCGACCAAGAGAAATGTTTCATAGACCACATATCATAACAAGACATTTGGGAAGCAAAGTTGATGTTCGAGATCCTGAACTGCAGCGAACCTTACTGACCACCAGACAAGAACAGCTTAAAACCTCTCCGAGAGAACCTTACCTATTGGCGAAGGGGTTGAAGTAGGAGCCGATCGTGAAGCCGTGCCGCCCCTCGCCGCTAGAGACGAGTTCTGCGACGATGACAACCGCGGCACAAAGGTATGAAGACACCACCGGCACCTGCGAGCACCTCCCCATATACGCCGAAGACGTAAAGCTACAAAAGATTGACAAGAACAACTGAATATTATAAACTAGACCTGAAACAACCCTCACAGAGACCAGTGGTGAAGAGGTCTCAAAGCAGCGAATATGCGGAACACATGTCGTCAAAAGGACGACCAACCGTCACCACCGTCTTAACACTGAATTGGACCAAGGAATGGCCACTACCAGTCATTAACCTGCCAAAACGTTGCACGTAGCAATCTAAAAATTATCCGGTGCACCCGCACTTAACAGGCAAGAGGTTGCACGACTTTTACCCTAAATAACAGTGAAATTTTTAGTGAATCTAGCAAGAGAGAAAATGACTATAATTAGTGTTGTATTAATAGTGTTAGTTTCCATTGTTTTACATGTGTTTTAATAACATATTATTCCATTTACTTATACGAAGGTTTTGGAATCTCTCTTAAATCGAGCGTCCCGATGACTTCTCACTTAGGGATAAAAAGTTATGTACGCTCTACAAGTACCGCCACAATTGGATCTCTAGTAATGTAGAGTGAGCATAGAGATAAGAGACCAGCATGGTAGCGACCGCCCTGCTCGTTCTTATAGGTAGACCTTAGTTGCCATTTATAGAATATAAACCACCTTAGATGTATAAGCTAGCATGTAAGCTTTCTCAATGTAGAAACATCATTATAATTAGAGCCTTCAAATCGACAACACGCATTTTATTTTAGATTTTAATATACATTATTGCTGCCTTAATTTAACTAGATACATAAATTATTTTTGTGGGATCTGTTTGTTAATCTATCGCCGTCAATTGATGTCTAATGGGGATAGAAAACAACGAGAATTAAACGTCAGTAGTACCATTGATTTGTACTATTCATGGTACAACTCACGTTTGTAAAATTATTTATAACATATTTGCTCGTAAAGTGGCTGTAATTACACCAATTTCAATATCGTAATGTATTTCATTACGCACTAGTGCATTATTGTAATGTAAAACGCACGCCGCCACCGACTGCTGTCACTCTGTGGTCTCGTTTCTCCTAATTTCACGCGGCGAGTGTGAGAGACATTACGGCACTTGTGCGGTAATGTAATGTAAAACGCACGATGCTTCGACTGATGCACGACTTTTACTCCGAGTCAGAGTGGTCCATTCCAGTGCATGTCTTCTAAGAGTTTTATTCATTTCCTCGCAAATATGTTATAAAACGTCGTATGACATACGTGCGCTTTGAAAATAACAGCCGAGGCTTCCTTACAGCCCTCTAGGGCTAGCAATATTGCCTCGGCTGTAATTTTCAACTTACCGCAATTATATCATAATGTACTATAACATTCTCTACGTCTCGCGTCGCTAGTATCATCGATCAGTAACATTGATGGTACAACGCACTTATTTATAAGTTCGAATTCTAAGATAATCATGGCAGAACCATTTGCTTTTTTGTTTTGGTTTGCTAGTGTAGACAACTATTTTCTGGCAAAACGTAACAACTAACTTCATACTATAATTATTTATTTTTTTAAGTACCTGAAGCTGATATTAGCGGGCGAAAGTAGGAACTTTCTTTTCGATTTCTGTAGGTGGTGGCTAAAATAATCTTTTTTTCTGGAATTGCTTCAAACTACTTAAACACTAAAGTACGAATAAATTATTGTTTTATCTAGAATTCCGCCAATATTTATGTCTTCAAAACAAAACTCCTGGATCCGATTCTTGAGCAGATATTAGAATGACGATTTTTAAATATCTGATGGGTCTAGGTCCTAATAATGTTTAAATGTGTATCTTTCTGTATCTTTTTCTATCTTTGTATGTTTCACAGCACCCTGACGACTCGAACACAGGCAACCGCAATGGAAGTCATCCTGACAAAGCGTTAAAACAAACTGAAAAAAAAACTCAAATCGCAGTCACAATCAAACTGAATTAAAGGGGGCGTTACCCATATTGAATAGCTCAGACACGCAGTTAGAATTCTAGATTGTATTTAATCAGTACAGTTAAATCAGTACTCAATCAAAAATGTGGCAACTGACACTTCTCCTGCTAGTTCACCGCACTCTAGCCCAACACGTTGACAAAGAGAAATGTGCCATCGACAATAGATCTTTAGAAGACATCTCGGAAGAAAAGCTGATGGAAGACCTCGTTAGCTGCACTAACTCTTACAGTCTCCTCTTTAGTCCTCCTCTGCAGAACAGCTCAGAGCCGCTAAACGTTTCACTAAATATCATAATGAGGTCTTTCACATTCGACACCGAGCTCCAAGAATTTTCCACCTTTACTTGGACAAGAATGGTTTGGAAAGATGAAAGATTCAAATGGGATCCCGCAAAATACGATGGACTTGAAAAACTTCAGATTTCGTCTAGCTACATTTGGACACCAAGCCTTAGACTACTCAACAGCTTAGATGATGACTTCGATCAAAAATATGTTTACATGCCATGTGAGATGAAATACACTGGCCAGATACAGTGTATTTATAAGATATCTTACAGAGTGAAGTGTGATACCAATTTGCGAGACTGGCCTTATGATATTCATTATTGCAAGATGGAATTCGGGAATTTTCATGAAGTAGGTACGAAAATACTACTTGGTATGATCGCGAACTTTAAAGATGTAATGTTTATTCTCGAAGTCGGCGGGAATTGGGCTATAACAGATTATCAACAGGCTTTCGTTGCAGCATCTGAGAAGCAATTGGATTTGAAATTTAGATTAGAACGTCATACAGAAGGTCTAGCTGCTATTGTTATATACCCATCTATAGTGTTATCTCTTCTGACTCTATTTTGTCTTTTCATCGATGCGAGGAGTCAACATCGATTGATAGTGATTTCTTGTAGTCTGATGTGCCATATTTACTTTTTAACGGATTTGAGTTGGGAATTTCCAAGCAATATCAAGGATTCGCCAAAACTCTTACTCTATTATCAAGGATCCTTCGTGCTAACGAGTATTATTTTCGGTATTAGCTTTCTGCTAAACTTTATTTGCAAAAACACTTTGGCATGTCCAAATTTGGTGACTTCTGTCAATGATTTTGTATTTAAAACTGTTGTGAAGGTACTCGTTTGGCCTCGATGGGAAACTAAAATTGAAGAGCATAAATTTGTGGGAAATTGGTCTGATTTTGCTAACATTTTAAATGCCATTTTAATATTTGTATCAGTGACAGTTTATATGTGTTTATTTTGTGTGTTTATGTCTCAACCAAATTATTTTGAATAGGTATGCTCTGTTTAATGGCCGATCACAAAATTTCACTCAATTGTAAAACTATCTATAAATACTAAATTATCGTTGGCATACTTGACCAGTCCGCGTTTTTGCCTTACGCATCTGACCGTTATTCATTGATTTACTTTATGCATATACACATATATACTCGCACATGCATTTATGACGATGCACTGGTCCTCGTCCGCGTCTGTATGAATGCCATTATTTTTTCATTAAATTAATAGTAGATACTTTTTATAGCTTAACCAGTTGCCTAAATCGTCACATAGCGTAGTCTGCGTAATCAAAGGGGGCGTAACCGGTATCAAATGTTCTAACCACATAGTTACGATCTAAGCAAGTCCATCAGTACACGACCGAAAATGAGGCAACTTGCACTACTCCTGTTACTCCACTACACTCTAGCCTAGTTCTTCGACCAAGAGAAATGTCTTATCGACAACAGATCATTTCAAGACATGTGGGAAGCAAAGTTGATGTTCGAGATCGTGAACTGCAGTGAACCCTTCCGACCACCAGCCCTGAACAGCTCAGAACCGCTTAGAGTTTATCTGAGCTTCTTCATGAAATATTTCGCCTTCGACGAAGAACACCAAGAGTTCTCAGCGCTAACTTGGACGATGCTGTCATGGGTAGATAGAAGATTTCAATGGAAACCAAGCAAATACGATGGACTGGACAAGCTTCTCTTCTCAGAAAGCAGAATATGGACACCAATCATAGAACTCATAAACGATGTAAACGAGGAATTTGATCAAAGGTATCTCTTTCTGCCTTGTGAGATAGACAGTATAGGTTATGTGAGTTGTATGTTTCAAACAGTTTATGAAGTGAAGTGTAATATTCTGCAAGATTGGCCTTACGATGTTTCAAATTGCACAATGGAATTTGGTCCTTACCATGACAGAGAGTTAAATACAAGTATAGTGTTTGATACGGATTCGACAGCGATGCAGATAATCGAAGACGGCGCTGAGTGGGTCTTAAAAGATTATCAGCAGACTTTGGATGAAACTTCATCAGACAAGCAGTTGATATTGAAATTTAAACTACAGCGTCATACGAAAGGTTTAGCAGCCATTGTTATTTATCCATCTTTGGTGTTATCTCTTTTGACTCTGTCTTCTCTTCTGATTGATACGAGATGTGAGCATCGCTTGTTAGTAAGCTGCTTTAGTTTGTTGTGCCATTTTTATTTATTGACAGACTTAGGTTGGGTATTCCCAGATAAGGTAAAAGACTCACCCAGCGTCATTTTGTATTACCGAGGATCTCTTATTATGACGAGTTTGATCATTTGTATTAACTTTGTTTTAAGTGTTGTTTGTAATAAAAATTTAGTATGTCCAGATTGGATAATTTCTGTCAATGATTTTGTTTTAATGAAGGTTGTTAAGGTTTTTCTTTGGCCACGATGGGAAGCTAGGATTGAAGCGAGCGAATTTGTGAAGGATTGGACAGATTTTGCGAACATTGCAAACACGATCACAATATTTGTGTCCTTGATAGTTTACGTATGTTTGTACTGTGTATTTATGCCTCAACCAAATTAATTTTGTGTAAAAATAAATACTGTGGAATAATTAACTTGATTTGTGTGTGATATTGTGTTGTTGCACAAAAATATCACATACATTTGCAGCTATTTATGTACCTATGACCCCAAAATGGTTTTTGGCTTTGCCAATAATTATTATGTATTTGATAGATTTTACCACTATGGATTAGTTGTAATTTATTATTTATTTAGAGAAAAAAATTAACGATGTTGAATGTGTATTTATTTATTTTCGACTTTATTTTTACCCGACTGCCAAGGTAGAGTATTGTTTTTCGCGCGAATCTTGTATGTTTGTTTGTAAATTTCTTAATTCCCACGTATCTTCCAAAAGGCTCGATGGATTTCGACCATTAAGGTATCGTTAGATTTGTCTCAAAAACCCAAGTGTCTTTAGATAGTTTAAAAACAAAATGGCTTATCTTTGAAGACACTTATAACGACCAAGTTATTTTCTAACCAAACCTATGTATTTGTATAATTGTATATAGGGCCATAGGTATTTAACGCAAAACCTTTTAAGGGCCGGTCTGGTACATCTAGACAAACAACTTTTGTACTAAGACTTTTAGAAAGAAAAAGCGCAAAAAAAATTCGCTTCTCCATTAATTTTGCCGCGCGTTCATGAACTTTTTATAAGCGAAATTTTTCTTCGTGATTTTCCAAAAGTCCTAGAACAAAAGTTGTTTGTCTAGATGTACTAGATCCGCCCTTAAAAGGTTTAATATCTATGACCCTGTTTAAAGAAAAATTTAAGTAGAACAAAAATATATTTAAATCTAATCAGGAGTATGTAATACTTACAACCATTTGAATTCTTTTTAGTGCGTTGCTTATTGGTTATTTTTTTGCAGTCGGATTTTGTTGACTTTTCCCTTGTTGAAGTAATTCATTTTGTAGTTGATAACAGTAATTATGGTTTTAATAAAAAAAAAAACACGAGTAGTTTTCTGAACAGTAGACCTCGCGACATATCTCTTTAATTGAATCTTCATAAGCCTATATCTCGACTCGCTCTTGACCATGTTGGTTCATACTCGCAAATCATATTAGGATTTAGATACCTACTAAGCAATCTTGCCAATTATGCCAATTATCCTCTAAACGTTTCTAAGGGCAGTTACCTAACTTGAGGTTTCTAAATTAGTAATGGAAACAAGTAAGTAAGTAATCTTTGTTTATTAATAAACCTCATGGGCCCCGAGAGGGTACCTCCATGTATTGCAAAGACTCTAAGCCACGTTCGTAAGGCCCTAGACGTCTGAGAAGAAGTGCAACCAACTATGCAATAATTTTGACACCAAAATGGCCACAACCGGGGCACCTGCCAAACCTATAGGTTCAAAAATAGAGCCCTTGAGCTGCGTCCCTGAGATTTGAGACAGGTGAGACAGGGCAGCAATAAGGGAGGAAGGGGGCGTGTGGAGGGCAAATGGGGGCAAGATAACTAATGTTATTTTTTTGCCTTCGTTGGTCATTTATCAGTCTACCTCAGGGACAAACTGACGTACGAGAAACAAGAGTGACAAAAACAATTTCGTTCGTGTGATGATAGATAAATCGTGCTTTATTTGACAAAAGCAGTAAATGTTTTGTGTTTTATTTCTGTAAAGGGGTAAATGTTTTTGAGATTTATGTATGTGGCTGGAGTAGGTTAATTTTTATTGAGATAATTTAAAATCTTTCTATTAAAAACAATCATATACACTTCTGAATTAGTATTTACCCGCGGTTACTCCCGTGTGAATTTTTTAGTTTTTGTGCCATCGCACAGAAACTTTTTATTTAATTGGGATAAAAAGTAGCGTAGTAGTTACTATACGATTTTTAAAGTATTCTGACTATCCTATGCTGTGTGAAACTGTAATAAACAAATCAACACACATTCGGATTTACCTATAATATTAGTACTTGATAGACTTAGATAGACTTAGACTTTATAGATGTATGACTTTAGTAGCGCTCATACCGTACTTAGTTTGACTAGGTGTTCGGTAGCGATTATCGAAGTTAAGCAACGTTCAGCACGGTCAGTCTTCGGATGGGTGACCGCAGGCGGAATTTACAACTGAGCTCTACCTTGTCTCGGATAATAAGTTAAATTGTAGGTATCGGTTGTTTTAACCGTTTAGCCATGTCAGAGGCCTTCGGGCGGCTTAAAAACGGACACAAAAGCTGGCCACCTATTTAGCCGGCCTATATTTGGAGGACAGTAGGGAAGGTGGGTAATTTGCACATATACAGATAAATTTATCACTCTTCTAACAGTCGTACAACGCCACTGCTGGACATAGGCCTTCCCTATGGGTTTCCAGTAAGCCCGGTTAGAAGCGGGTTGCATCTAGAACGTTACGAACGATATAATTACGATATACAGGGTGGCGCAATAGAACGTGCATTTTTAAAATAATTATTAAAAAATAAATACAAAAGGTATAGTTAAAATAAAACTAAGCAATTATTAAGTGATAACTGAAGTTTATTTTTTAAAAATAACATCATCTAAATGATGACCCTCTCTACGTTGGCACTCCTCTAACCGCAAACGGAAATTACCGAAAACTTTCTTAAGTAGTGCTGGTGTGATTGCTGCCATTTCACCACGAATATTCTCCTTGAGCTGACTGATGTTTCTCGGATTATTGGTGTAGACTTTGTGTTTGAGGTATCCCCACAAAAAAAAGTCAGGAGGCGTCAAGTCTGGACTGCGCGGAGGCCATGGGATATCACCTCTTTTCGAAATCAGTTTGCCAGGGAACATCTGCTTCACAACCGCCATGGAGTCATTTGATGTGTGACTGGTAGCTCCGTCTTGTTGGAACCAAGTCCTAGAGTTCTTTATTCTTGAATTTTCAAGTTCTGGGGCCAAAAAACCTTCCAACATCGCAACATAGCGTTCGGTATTAACAGTGATGTTTTGCCCCCGTGCGTTTTCAAAAAAATAAGGACCAATTATTCCTTTGGCAGATATTGCGGCCCAAACTGTCACTTTAGGGCTATGTAACGGTTTTTGATGTTTGAGTCTGGGATTTTCACTATTCCAATAACGACAATTTTGGCGGTTTACGAACCCATTCATATGAAAATGTGCCTCATCAGAGAAAAGGATGTTTTCAAAATTTGAAAACCGATTGAGCATTTCATTAGCAAATGTGAGCCGTGCTATGAAGTCAGAGTCTTTCAATTCTTGAGTTAATTGCAGCTTGTATGGATGCAATTTAAGATCCAAGTTTAAAATTCGTTGCAAACTTCGTCGCGATATGTTTAGGACAGACGATCTCTTGCGAGTAGACATTTGTGGATCTTCTCGTACCGACTGCTTAACACTCTCAATATTGTCTTCGGTCCTAGATGTGCGTGGACGACCTTTCGCGTGTGGTTTAAACGTCGATCCAGTCTCTTCAAAACGCTTTATCCAGATTTTAATTAAATTAGCACTCGGAGCCTCCCTAATTTGCCGTACACCATACTCAGAACAAAATAGTCGCCTGACAACTACGTACGAACGAGAGTTTTCGTAAAATGCGCGCACGCAAAATGCGCGACGCTTCCCGTCGAAGTGACTCATAGTGACTAAAACTTTATGAACCGCGCTACCCAACGATATCGGTCTCCCCCCGCCCACGCCCCTTCTACCCCGCAAAAAAAGATGATGCAATATGCACGTTCTATTGCGCCACCCTGTACTTAATTAAGACCGCAGGAACAGTCTTAATTATATCGTCGGTGACATAAATAGGCTACTTAGGAAACAGAATTGGTTCCTATAGGATAGCATAAGGCTCGGTGGCTCAGTGGTTAGTGACGCTGACTTCTGGGTCAAAGAGGCGTGGGTTCGATCTCCACCCAGGGCAAACATTTGTGTGATGAACACAGGTGTTTGCTCTGTGTCTGGGTGTTATTTAGATACTATCTATATAAGTATGTATTTAAAATATGTATATGTAGTATATCAGGCTCTGGCAGCCATATCACAAGCTATGCTTAGTTTGGGGTCAGAGACCGTGTGTAAGATGTCCCTAATATTCATTTATTTTCTTTATAAAAACCAAAATATAACGCGGGCGAAGCTGCCGGTAAAAGCGTTTAGCATAAATTAGCTACAAAACTCAATCTATCATGTCCGTAATTAGACGGTCCGCAACAAAGCCTTAAGAGTAATAATTTAGACTGTATGTAGGTATAGAATTCAAAAATACATCTGGAAGAGAAAAATACATCTACGTCTGCGTTGTTAATCGTAGAAAAACGTTAAACCGTAGATAATCGTTTTCTGCCAAATAAAAATAGATCCGTAACAAAGATGTTTTTGTTCGCATAGGCCGGGTGGCCAGCCTTGGTGTCAGAGTTTTTAAGCCGCCTAAAGCCTTTAAAATGGCTAAACGGCTAAAACCACCGGGACCTACAATTTAACGGGTCATCCGAGCCGAGTCATGATAGCGCTCAGTTGTAAATGCCACCGGGGGTCACCCATCAGCTGACTAATAGATCGCCCCAAGTTGTTTGACATTGTGCGCATGATTTGTGTCTAAACTGTCCGAATGAGTCTAAATACAGGTAATATTTTCTGTAACGTTTTGCTCGACCAATTGCTAGACAGACACGTATAATCAAAGCTCTTACATACAAGTTATTATGCATCAAAAATATATACTTACCAAGAAAAGAACCCGCATCCGTAGGTACCTACATATATACTCACAAATATTGTTGATATTTAGCTACTAAACGATTTTGCCAAATATTATTGAAATCACCTGATAATTAGAGCTACAGCTCATTTTCCCCCTTTTTGAGCGGAAAAAAACCCATAATATTTGAAAAAATAATATATAGAACCTAGAATCAATATCCAGATAGATAAAAGCAAAGTTGTGAAGTCAAAACAGTCAATAAGAACTTCTGAAGATGTGTTTTTTTTCTAACTAATGTATTTCTTTTTTTTCTAGAAAATATTGTATTTTGAATGAAAATACTATAATTTCTACTATAGTTTACACTGTAATTTCAATTTCCCAATCTGGAAATACTGATCTGTTATTTATATACATCTATATTTAAGATGGCATGAGTTAGAAAGAGACATTAAAAAATCTCGATTGAGTGGCTAGTTGCCGTATTTTTCTCTCAGTAGTATCAGATTCCAGTACATATTTGACAGCTCTGAGCCAGATTTTCCATAGTATTCCATACATTTTTGTGGATGAGAATTGCCTCAGGCTACAACAGCGCTATATAATAGCTCTGTGTCATTATTGCACCAACGCGTCAAGCGCGATGGCGTGTCAAAAATTGCTTATATTTCAGGTAAAACGCAACCTAACCTGGCTATGCCAAATACGACACCATACAACCACGAACGAAGTACCACCGCGGGCTAACTTGTACACTAACGACATCTAGTCTTGATTTATTGTAACAGAGTTTCATGGCATTCACCACTTTTTAGTAGGATAGAGGCGCTAGCATAGCATTTTCACGCAGACTACTAACGATAGGTACAGCTATTGCTAAACACCTAAGTACTAAGTTTAAGCGAAGAAGTCGAATTGAAAGAAAAGAAAGAAAGAAAGAAAAATATTTATTTCGTAACAATAATAGGGTACTTTACAATTGTGATTTCAAAGTTATAAACGGTATAACAATTTTATACTACGTTGTTGTTCCTATTAATTTTATTTCATGTTTATTAATACAGGGTTATTCCTAATCAATTAGCATCCTTTTAGGGGCTTATTCTGTACATCAAAACTAACAACTTTTGTTCTACGACTTTTGTTAAAACTCAAAAAAAAAATTGTTCCATAGAAAATATATCGTTCACCCGCGACAAAATGTATGGAACAGATGTTTTTTTTTTTTTTGAGTTTGGACAAAAGTCGGAGAACAAAAGTTGTTAGTTTTGATGTACAGAATAAGCCCTTAAGAGGATGCTTATTGATTAGGAATAACCATGTACATATATCTGTTCTATTTTTGTGTAATATTTTAATTCGTTGTCTTCAATTAAGAATAAAAAATGTAACGCCTAGTATTAAATGCTGTAAGTTACATTTTCTGTTAATAAACAAATAAACGAGTTTGTGTCCGAAATAAATGACTAATTACTTAAGTGAAATTAATTTAACTCTATAATTAATTATATTAATCCAGATACCTGTGTTTATGTGGACGGATAAAATCACGCGGGATGCTAGCCAGTAACCGGTCTTAGACCCAAGTTCACCAACGCTTGGTTAAGTTAAACATGTGATTACTGTATTTAAACAACAATTAAACTCGGGTTTTAGACAGTTCACCAACAGATGTTTAATTTATCAACCGTTGGTTAAATCTTAAATAGCTTTTTAACGAAATTTTGAGGTTCTGCAAGCAAAAACCGTTGGTATTAGTATACAGTAATCACACGTTTAACTTAAACAAGCGTTGGGGAACTCGGGTCGTAGTAGACTGCCTGCTCAGTGATTAGTGACCTTAACTACTGGGTCAAAGAGGCGTGGGTTCGATCCCCACCCAGGGCAAGTATTTATGTGATGTACATAGGTGTTTGCTCTGTGTCTGGGTGTTATTTAATTACTATCTATACTAGTATTTATTTAAAAATATGTATAAGTAGTTTATCAGTCTCTGGCAGCCATATCACAAGCTTTGCTTAGTTTGGGGTCAGAAGCCGTGTGTAAGATGTCCCCAAATATTTATTTACTAGCGACCCGCCCCGGTTTCGCGCAGGTGTATTATTATGCATATAAACCTTCCCCTTGAATCACTCTATCTATTAAAAAAAACCGCATCAAAATCCGTTGCGTAGTTTTAAAGATATAAACATACATGGGGACAGACAGCAAGAAGCTACTTTGTTTTATACTATGTAGTAATTAGTGGCGATCAATAGGCCTATGTCCAGCAGTAGACTATTAAAAACAGACTGGTACATGGCTAGGCCTCTTCAATGATCCATCCATCATCATCGTCATAGGCCTCTCCTTTGTATTTCCCGCAAGGTTCGAGAGAAAAAAACACTTTTTCTTAAATTTTGTCGATTCCTTTGGGTTGGCCCCATAGTAAAAGTTGTTCATAATGAAAAGTTGTGCATTTTTAATCACCCTCTTTTGGCTTAGTAGGTACAGGGTAAGCAGTTAACCCTGTATTGTTGGCTCTAGTCGGTGGACGTCCTACGCAACGCATGTCAGTATGTGGTCTCCATTCGAGAACTTTACGGCCACGCGTCATTAAAAGACTTCTAGGCATAGAGCCTATAGTAAGTATCTATCATAGCGTAGTTTGACTAGGTGTTCATTAGCGATCATCGAAGTTAAGCAACGTTCAGCACGGTCAGTCTTCGGATGGGTGACCGCGGGTGGCATTTTCAACTGAGCGCTACCGTGGCTCGGATGACACGTTAAATTGTAGGTCCCGGCTGTATTAACCGTTTAGCTATGTCAGAGGCCTTCGGGCGGCTTAAAAACTCTGACACCAGGGCTAGCCACCCGGCCTATACGAACTTACTTATTAGCTCTATCAAAAACAAAATGTAAGTACAGTTTTTGTTAGCAGAAGTTGCGTCGATCTCCGTTGTATTTCCGGTGCACTTCCGGCGCACTTCCGGTGGACGGTACTCCGTTATTCCGTGGCGCCACTTGTTTGTTTTTTTTTCTCTAGGAATATTATTTGACAATATTTAAGGACATTTTATACGTCACTTTACCATCTCGCTCGCTCAGTCCTTACTTTCTTACTTACTTAATATTATAAATCCGAAATTGGATTTGTTGGTTTATTTTTTTGTTACTCTTGTTTGTTATTGGTTTGCTGCATGAGCAACGGAGCAACTTGATTTTTGACATGGACATAGCATAGTTTGAAAGACGGAAAGTGACATAGGCTACATTTTATCCCGAAAAAATAAAACGTTCCTATGGGATAGCACAAAAATCAAAATATAAAGCAGGCGAAGTCGCGGGCAAAAACTAGTTTAATATAAATAAATGTTTCACTAAATGTACAAAAACGTACCGCCTTACCACAAAAGACTTAAATACGCTTTAAACACTGTTTAGCCAAGGTTTAGCCGTGCAGTTTGTACTGGTAAACACTGTCTAAATTGTGCGTAAAACTTTTGTGGTAAGACGGCTATAGTGTTTTACTATAGGTCTTATTAGTCCAAGTAGCCCAACGAGAAATGGAGAAGGCTATGCTTGGAGTCTCTCTGCGAGATCGAATCAGGAATAAGGAAATCAGTAGAAGAACCAAAGTTACCGTCATTACCTAGTGTATTGGCAAGTTGAAATAGCAGTGAACAGGGCACATAGCACGGAGGACTGATGACCGATGGGGTCAAAAAGTTCTCGTGTGAAAACCATGTACCGGCAAGCGCAGCGTAGGACGTCCACCCACAAGGTGGATGGATGACCTGATTAAGACCCTGCGGCTTTAGCCCCGAGTTCACCAACGCTTGTTTAACTTAAACGTGTGATTACTGTATTGAAACAACGGTTGGTACTACCAAGTACCATAACGGCTTGTTAACGAAATGTTGCTGTTCTTGATAGGCTTACGTAAATATCAGTCACTATATTTACGTAAGCCTATCATATCCGTTCAAAATATGATTGAAACTCTACACGACGCCAGCATGCAAGTAGGCCTACAAATGAATATTTCGAAGACAAAAGTAATGTCAAATCACACAAAACCAATCAGAACAGTGGGAAATGGTGATCTTGAATATGTAGAGCAATGCATTTATTTGGGGAAACAAGTTGGTTTTAACCGAAATAACAACGAGCTAGAGGTAGAAAGAAGAGTCAACAGAACATGGAACAGTTATTGGAGATACAAAGAAGTATTTAAAAGCGACATGCCTGTAAAGCTTAAAAAGAAAGTCATGGACTCATGTCTTATCCCTTGTCTCACATATGCATGCCAAACATGGAAGTTTACGAATAAAGTCAAAAATAAATTAACTACTTGCCAAAGAGGGATGGAGCGCAGTATGTTAAATATCAAAAAAATTCAAAGGATAAGACATTCAAAAATAAGGTCCAAGACCAAAGCAATAGATGCTCTATCCCACGCCCAAAAATTTAAGTGGAAATGGGCCGGGCATGTAGCGCGCCTGGCAGACGGCAGATGGACCAAAACTGTAACAACTTGGAAAGGACCACCAGGTAAGCGCTACAAAGGAAGACCGATACACACGATGGGAGGACGACATCAAAAAAATCGCTGGCTCCAAATGGCACGAAATAGCCCAAAACAGAGAATCATGGCATTCTTTGGAGGAGGCCTTCACCTGAGAGGGGTTCCTGATATACACGACACTCTTTATTTTATAATTTTTGTAAATTTTTAATTGCCAATTGTGTTGTGATATCGGAAATATAAGGCTTTTTTTATTTTTATTTTATTTATCATATCCGTGTCTCGACACGGATTTGACTTTTTTTTTCTATTTTGTCAAATGTGTATCATTTCATGATAAACACAATTTTAACACAAGACATAAGTGTCCGTTCGTGTGGGATTGCGTGAGCGAGATAGTAAATTGGCCTATGAAACCTCCTTAACAATGTTTTAACCATGGTATTAACTCTTCCAAGGTTTTAATAAGCCTGCACGCTACGAATATAAGTGTGATTTATAATGGACTGGGCCGTGCCCGGGCCGTGCTGTGTACGCGCCCCGTGCGGGACACAAGCGGAGCACAGATTCGAAATGTTACGTACATTTTGCAAAAAGCAGTTTACATTAAACAGTGGACGATCCAGGTCCGAGTCGGGCGTGTAAGTTACATACATTTTGTGTGAAATTGTTCTATAATGCCGGCTCCACATTAGTGGCGTGAATTCACGCGCAAACTCACGCCGCGAATTCGCAGCACAAGTCGTGCCCTCCACATTCACGGGATGCCAATAGTCGTTCGTGAGACTCACCGTGAAACGAACGCGCGTCTTTTGCATTCCACAGTGCATTTTCAGAATGTAAATGTAGTTTGAATGTAGTTTCGTTATTTCAAAGTTCATGCGCGACTCCATTTTAGCGCGTGCGCAGGGACTGCACAGCACATGCCTGTACGCTTTTGTAGTAAGTAAACTGAAACGGAGCCGTGAATGTACATACGTTCACGTAACGCCGCGCGAAGGAGGCGCGAACCGTTTGTCGCGGGACAAAATACCTACTCAGGCATGAACGAGAGTAAGCCCCGCGAAAACCGTCCACATTCTCGTTCAGGCCTGTGCACGGAGCTTCACGGCACTACCTATAATGTGGAGCCGGAATTACACAGTGCATGATCTGTGTCCCGTCCGGTCGGGCCCGAAACCGGCCCGGTCTATTATAAATCATGCCTCAGTATTATTTATTCTCTGTCCATAACAGAAGTGATCAGCTGCTGTCTCACGCTTCATTAGTACTTACTTTAAGACAATAGTTAGTCGTATTTTAAAATGTTGTAGGTAAATCCTTTTCAAATAGTAGAGGTAGTTGTATGCATATGTCGCTCCGCTAGAGCGAGACCAATTATTCATCTTATATACATATTATAAAATGTTACATAAATGTTATACTATGTTAAATAGTTTTTTAAAACAAATATTAGCCATTTCATTACGTAAACAGGTCGACTGCAAGTAGAAGTTGTTGCCTTTTAATTTTAAAATAATAATATTAGAATTATTTCGTGTTAAAAATAAGTGAAGATAATATTTTTTGCAAAAAATAGCAAAACCGCCTTCATCGTGTACAAAATCCGAATATTTCGCTCGAATTGCTTACATTATTGTTGATTTATCAAAATCGGGTCTGCCAATTTCCGTGAAATTTCAATGAGACCACCTCGGGAGTATACCCTATCGAAATAAAAAAAAATTTTTCGATTCGGTTCACAATTGGCGAAAAAATTATCGATGAACTTCCACAAAAAAATCATACACACGAACATAGAACCTCCTCCTTTTTGGAAGTTAGTTAATAATAGCGACTTCAAAAGAAGAGGTTCTCAATTCGACTGAATGTTATTATTTTTTGTATGACTGTATGGTACTTTTTTTTAGGTATGTTATGATGACTCCGCCAATTTGTTGAGTAGATCAGATTTCAAAGGTCCCATTTAAATTTTATAGACTTCTGCTGAGCCGTTTTTGAAAAATCAGCAATAATGTCAAATTTGCTACATGGATGATATTCGAATTTTGTACACGATTGAAGTCGGTTGTGCCATTTTAGCGAAGAAATATTTTGTTATCTATTTACATTAAAACTATTTTATGGCTTTTTTTTAAATTATTACCGTTTAATCAGTCATCGATTTTTTTCTACATCTGGATAATATTATGTGACAAAACGGAAGAGGCAAAAAATATAAAATGGTCGACATCTATTTTTGGAGACAAGTAAGTACTTAGCTTTATTGTTTACCTTATTTTACTGTCGAGAGAGCAGTGAAAGAGAAAAAATTCTTAAAAGTATTTCCGGTTCTGATAACAAAGTAGAAGATAACGAATCGTTCGAGTCATGGCAGCGCCCACTTGTAAATGCCACCCTCGGCACATAGTGCAAAACATTCACGTACAAAAATTTACTTAAATAAAGAAAATGTCTACTTTAAGATTTGTAAGTGGTGTGTGTGGAAATTATTACTTACTACACACAGGTGTATTATACATATAAACCTTCCTCTTGAAACACTCTATCTATTAAAAATAAAGGCATCAAAATCCGTTGTGTACTTTTAAAGATATAAGCATAGATGGGGACAGACAGCGGGAAGCGACTTTGATTTATACCTTGTAGTGATAGTGGTGATAGTGATGATAGTGATCTTTGAAATATTTTTTTTATTGTAATGATTGCAGTGGTTCATCCTGTGCGCCGGGCTGCTCTACTCCGTTTGTGTAGGCTTCACGCTGGGGTACCCGTCTGTTCTCAACCTGGCTATCACAGCCAACAGCACTGACATCCGCACCACGCCAGACCATGCCTCTTGGATCGGTAAGGCGCCCTATAGTAACGTAGGAACTTTTTAAAATATATATTCCCTTTTCAAAGAGGGAGATATCTTCGTCTTTTCCGGCTGAGAGTGCTCGTGGGCAACTATGAGAAGCCAATAAGAAAGCTGATGAGCTCGCAAAGTCAGCGACACTCACTAGAACCTCAAGGGGCTACAAGTCCTCATGTCCTACGTCAAAAGGAAAATTAGCGAGGAATCAAGTGTCTATGTCAAGTGTCTGTCACTATGATATTATTGTCTTATTTGACTGAGCTGCTGTGCCCGTATGTCTTTAGTAGTTTAACTCTGAGGTACCCATCTGTTCCCAACTTGAACATCACGAATTCACGACCAACAGCACTGTACCACGACCACGACGAACCATGCCTCTTGGATCAGTAAGGCTAACTGAACTGTATAAACCTTTTCAAATTGTCTATTTTAAAATTAATTTTTGAACGTTGAAACCGAGTAGATATTGACCATTTCTTGAAGGCCATATCCACCACATTGACCCAGCGGATAATCACTAGCATGTCTCGATCGAACGCAAAAAAATGTACAATCAACAGTTTGCATTCTAAACTGTTTATTTCTTTCTTCGATATACTTCCTCGTAGTTCAATTTTGTTTAAATTTCATTTAACCTTTTTTCAGCCGCTATTAACGGCATTGGAGGTGTGGTTGGCGCGTTTGCACTATCTCCAATTATGCAGCTATTTGGAAGAAAAGTTGCCCAATACGCCATGAATGCAACGATCTTCATCGGCTGGCTCATCATACCCTTTGCTAAGGATATCGGAGCTTTATACGCAGCTAGATTCATCCAGGGAATCAGTATCGGCAATATCTATATCAACAGCATCATCTTAAGCGAATACGTTCATCCTAACCGACGAGGATACTTCATAACCTTGAAAAAAGTTGCCATAGCAATAGGTACTTTATGCTGCCATGCCATTAGCGTTTTTTTGACATGGAGACAGACTGCCATTTTCGCTGCGATACCACCTTTTCTTGCTGTGATCCTGGTATTCTTTTGGCCTGAAAGCCCATCACATTTAGCGTTGAAAGGAAAGTTTGAAGAGTGTGAGAAATCTTTTCAATGGTTGAATGGAAACTCTCGGGAAAGCCAGGAGCAATTGAAATTTTTAGTGGAAGCACAGCAAAAGAAGACAATCAAAACCAGGAGAAACAGAAGAAGAAACAACTTGATGGCTTCGATATATAAATTTCTGAACATGGAATTCCAAAAAGCATTTCTAATAAGTTCGTTGCTCACTCTATCTTTGGAGCTATGCGGTAGATACTACGTTGTGGCATACGCCATACAAATTATGATGGAACTAGTAGGAAATCAAACTTCAGCACTGTATTTCTCTTTAGGAGCGGATTTAGTTATCCTCCTAGCTCTAACTTTATCTGGTGTTGTTATAACAAATGCTAAACGTCGTACAATACTATTATATTCTGGGATCTTGTCTGTTATTTTGATGTTACTTATCAGTGTTGTATCATATTTGAAGACCATTTATACTTTTTCGGACTATTTTCTTTGGTTTACAGCTCTCGTGTTAATTCTTCAATGTTTTATAGTGAACGTAGGCCTAGTGCCTGTAGCATTTGCTTTAGTTGGAGAAATATTCAAATTAGAACACAAAGGTTTAGGAGTATGTACTTCTAGTTTAGTATTCGCTATATTATATGCTGTTATTGTAAAAATAACTCCAGTGTTGATAGAAAGAACTGGTCTGCACGGTTTTTATTGCATATTGGCAATAGCTTTAGCTTTGTGTATCATAGTTTTGTATAAAGTTGTCCCAGAAACTAAAGGAAAGACGTTACAGGAGATAGAAGATGAATTTTGTTCTTTTTCGCATAAACAAAATATGATAGCAAGGGGAAATGAACACGGTGTGACAGCGAATTCATCGGCATTACTCTAGCTAGGATGTAGTGTAGTTATGCTCGTAATAGGCCCAATTCTAATGGCGCCATCGTAAATTTAATAGCAACGTAAAATAGTGTTCTCTCTATCAAATGCATATAGTGAAAAAGAAACAGGGCTACTCTAAATTACGATGGCCTCTAAACTCTAAACAGGTACTATAGGACCAATTCGAATCCGCCGGCTGTATGAATGTGGCAGGTTTATTATTTAGTTTATTATTCATGGTCACTCTTGCCTAGTTTTATTTTTTTGTATATCACAGTATATTAGTTGGACTATTTTTTCTATTTACCTGTCTAACTTCTATATTATATCTCGAACTACATACTTTATTCTGTTTACTCGTCTAATGTAATTTATTTTTGTTTGATTGTTGCACAATTTAATTTTATCACTGTTATGTTTAATTTAAGTACCTAAGTTTATTTATTCGTCAACTAGCTCCATATTTTTTTAAATAAATTCTTTCTCTAAAGAAAGAATTTATTTCATCTTCATTTCATTCATTCATTCTTCATTCTTGTGTTTCAGTCACGCACGCTGCTTGTTTTCTAAAAATAAGAGTAACCGAGAGTAAGTACCTAAATAATGATACCGAGGAAAGAGGATAATGTTTTTTTACCTGCCTGCTTTGCGTGGAGAGCTCCAATTTTAAAGGGGTAGTATTTAATCTAGTGCCTATTAATTTGAAATTGATTCGAATTAAAGGCATACGGAAATACTGAATGGGCAATAAAAAGCGAGCAAAAACAAATGCCTAAATCAGCGACTATATACTTATTATTTGAGATACTAAGTGGAGTTTCATTGTGACTGCGGGGTCACGTTGGATGCAAGCCGCTTCAAATCGGTCTTATTGGAAATCTATATCCTTATAAATAGCGGCACGTCCTATAGCTGATAATAATGACGGTTACTTACTTTACTTTTTGTTTCACATGTAATCTACATAAAACGATTTGCTTTTGGCACTTCTCCGGCCGCTGCCGTGGCACGCTCGCTCGGCTCGTGCGTTGTTTGTCATGTTCTAACCCAACCTAACCTATTTTTTTTTCAAACCTAATCTTTAATGTGACGATATTCGACGAAACTTTAGAGAATTTTAAAGATTTAAAAGATGATAAATGTTCCAAACGTTTTTTGTCATAAAAACAAACAATAATTCTACCAAATGAAACGTCATGCAACAATTTGCTAATCGTTGGTGGCATAGGCGAAACGTTAGTTAGCAAGTGTTAATTGGTCAAACAATTTTACTCGAAAAGTAAGAAAACAGTATGTAACAATATTATTACCGCAACTCTTAAAACGCTGCTCTTATGTCCAGCTCAAACCCGACAAGTAGTCACACACTTGATACCCGCTCGCTTGATAGGCACCCACCTATGATATTTTTCACCCGATTTATTATTATCCATTTTAAAGTAACCCTGTAGGCATATTCAAATTAATGCAATGTTCTATACATTGTAATTAGTTTAAACTGGGGATAACAAAATGACTTGGTAGGAAGGTATGTACATTACCTAGTTAATCATCATCATTATCAGCCATAGGGAGTTAGGTGCTAGGCATAGGCATACATAGTGAATATGTTTCGTGGTTGTATAATATTCCATGTTGTTCTCACAAATAACATTTTTATTTTTAAAATCTTTTATGTAGGGTTAAATTTGCTTGTCCTGTACTGTACTGTATCAGCCTTTTAATAGTCCACTGCAGGACGTAGGCCTACCCATGAAGGGTGATCCCCTGATGACCCTGACGGGTCTTGTCCTGTACTAATGATGAATACTACCATGATGAACAACTTTTACTATGAGGCCAACCCGGAATTCGAGAAAATAATTCGCTGTTCCATACAAAATTGCAACTCTGAATCGACCAAATGTACCTATGATACATCAGGTTTTTTTCTTGAGTTCCGGATTGGCACCATGGTAAAAGTTATTCATAACGATGGTCTGAATAACCTTCTTTCGGCTTAGTACACTAGTTCTGAGTAATCTTATAAAAGTGTTCTTTAAAATACCTACAATACAATTAGGTATTTCATTTTACATGCGCTAATCCAACTGCTTACATTTGACATCGAATCAATTTCCAAATTCTATATATTTAGCATTTTGTGTGTAATTATATGTCAGAGTAGAATAATTTGACCATTAAAAAGTATTTTATTATGTTTTTATCTACTATAGTTAAAACCGTAAAAATAAAACAAATTGTCTCTCATTTGAGAGCATTTATTGGCTTTTAGTACAGTTTTGGAATACCTTTGTTAAATACGACATCAAGTTCACACATAGGTACTTATAACAAATTATATTAATTAAAAATCTTATAACATAAATATGGCTGATATTTATTTCTGGAGACAGGTGAGAGATTTTTACAATAACATTATAAATTACATATTATCAGACATTGTAATACTTAGAGTATGTGCAAAAAGAGAACCGTTATCGTGGCGTTACGGTGAACTAACAAGATTTTAATCAGCAGCCAAGGTACCGACTATACTTGGTAGACGCGAGTGCTTGATGAAAACCGAATTGGTGTCTACCAAGTATCAAACACTTTTAGTTGTACTAGCAATGGCAGAGCAGTTTTGTCAACGTAACAAAAATCCTTGGAGGCGACAACGGCCTTAAACGGAGCTCTTAAGGCCTTTACTAACAGAATTATACAAGTTCCAGCCAGATTCCGATTCCGATTCCTCCCTGCATAGTAATACAGGCTCTGCTGGCAAATGCTGCTTAGAAATGCTTACAATACGCTATCCCAACAATAACATTTTCATGTAGAATGTTACCAAGACGAGCCTTGGTATCTATCTATAGCTCGCGCACTATCAAAAATCAGCCAAGTACGAGTCGGACTCGCGCACGGAGGGTTCCGTACTGTACGGGAGCCCCCGTACCTAACCTAATTATAAATATATGTTTTTTTTAATTTTAATTATATTATATTAAATATGTAACTAGAGTTCTTAATTGCGCATAGGGTGTGAGAAAAAAAGATGTGCTATAGGTACATAGATTCTAGATAATAGTAAAAACCTGCATAATACTAATAGAAGTAATCGAAAATAGTTCATAAATATGTTGATTTACTTATACATCTCATTAAAATTTCAACAGTAGTTTTTGGCGCGAAAATTTTGTCTGACTACGACTTTTTTTTATTCTAAATAGGTTTGCGTTTGACCACATACTGCCTGATGTTGAGCAGATAAGCGGTCTAGGTTGTAGCACGCTTACCTAGAAGATACCTATTTTTACTCGGGATTTGAAGACGCCCACGTTTTACTTTAGCGGGAAGAAAGACTCAGGCAAAGCGTTCCACATTCTGGCTGTTCGTATGAGGAATGAGGATTCGAAACGCTTCGACTTCGAGTAGTCAGGGGTCAAATCGGTAGAAATACCGAAAAATCAGTAGGTTTAGACCACTGCACTGAAGCAAATTGTCTAACGTAGTTATTTTTCAGGTCTACATCCTGTGCTCGAATCTGGTAGTATCTTTCGCCGCCGGGATCATCCTGTCTTTTCCTACCGTGCTGAGCCCTGCCCTCACATCGGGCAATAGCACCGACATCAAGACCACAGGAGACCACGCTTCTTGGATCAGTTAGTCATCGAATATTTTCTCTCCGCTCCTCTATCTATCAGTAATCTGCCTTTTTTTGCCCATGGAAAATCTTTGATGGATACCACCCCCTTAGGCTCGGCAGGTCACATAGGAGACACACAGACTGAGGGCTAAGTTGGAGTTTTGCAAATCAAATCGAATTCCTTTTACGCCGCGTTAACCGAGCGCGCCGAGCACACACGTGAGCATATTGACACATACGCTTGAGTTAGCCAATCACTGACGTTGCCGCGCATGTGTTGGATCGGTTTGGCGCTAGTTACTTTACCTTAAAAAATACTCACATTTAGCTAGTCAGTTTTCTGAACGTGACACAAGATGGCGCTGTGCCATTTCCATAGAAATCACATCAAACGTTAACGCGATCGTGTTCGAGCAAGAAACTCCAACTTAGCCCTCTGTTCGGAATAACCTACCATCTAATAAGCTACGGGCACTCGCAGACATCCAGCCCCTAATAATCACTTTTAGCATAACACAAGAAAGAATCATTGTTTATTCAATTTTAATGCCGATGTCTATCCATTTTTTTTTATCGCGAATATAACTCCGTGCTTTGCCTCCATATCACCTGATGGTAATACATACTTTGTTTCTGTACGAGAGGATAAATTGATGCAATTGTATTTTGTTGTACAAGAGTGCAAAGTTGCTTTTTAAGCGCGTGCTCAATTTTGTTGACCGAGATTCTTTGATTTTTAGGTACTCTAAAATTGAATCAAAGAATCCTGAGCGTTGGCGAAGGAATCAAACGAGCACAAGGTGAAAAATCTTTGCACTCGCGTGAAACACCTAATTTTTCATTCCACGTCAGCGAGGAAATGACTAAAGTCGTCTACTTACACATCGTACTGTTTCAAATACTTATCGCGCGATTGTTGAGGGTGAAAGCTCATTTGCGCATCATTAACAGTTTCAGTCAATTCTTTTGGCGTCAAATAAACTTCCTCGTCGCTCTTATTTTAGATTTTTCTCTGGTTTCAAGTTTCTTTTTTAAAATAAGGTTATAATCATCATATAACAATATGATGTGAAAAGAAAATTGCGCGCGCAAAGCAAATTAAAAGAAAAAGTGCACCCAGAAAGTTCCTAGTCTGAGTTTTAACAAATTAAATAATAATCGGACAAGTACGAGTCGGACTCGCGCACGGAGGGTTCCGTACTGTATGGGAGCCCCCCTTAAATATTTATTTTAATTTTATTATTTATTATTGAATCGAATATAAAACTAAATATTCTGTGAAAAGTTCAAGCATCTACCTGTTACCATTATTAATATAGAGCGAAAAACGTCTAAAAAATCAGGATTTTTGTATGGGAGCCCCCCTTAAATATTTATTTTATTTTCCTTTTAGTATTTGTTGTTATAGCGGCAACAGAAACACATCATCTGTGAAAATTTCAGCTGCCTGGCTATCATGGTTCATGAGATACAGCCCGGTGACAGACAGACAGACAGACGGACATCGAAGTCTTAGTAATAGGGTCCCGTTTTTCCCTTTGGGTACGGAACCCTAAAAAGGTTGTTTGATAAATTCAGCACCATGGAGGTGCCGAAATAGGTTTAATCATAGAATAATAACGCCGGCGTTATTATTCTATGGGTTTAATGATGATTTGAATTCACAAACTTAGTGCACTCGATGTTCTAAATTCAATTTTACTTTATCCTCTAGCGGATAAAATTAAAATGTATCCTCTAGAGGTGTGAAATAAGCAACAACTTTTCTAAATTGCTCCACACAGTTTATTAAATAAAAATATTATTAGTGTAGGTACTTATGGTATTACGGATAAAATTGATGTTTAAATGCAAGTATTAGTGCACCCTGCCTCCACTGATGCTATCTCCTCAATAACTACACTGCAAACTCACTTTTCTACAAGTTACCTGTGAGCTTCACTTTTGGCCAAACTCACTTTCTCCCTCGCCTTTTTAGGGTTCCGTACCCAAACGGTAAAAACGGGACCCTATTACTAAGACTCCGCTGTCCGTCTGTCTGTCTGTCTCCAGGCTGTATCTCATGAACCGCTATTAGTAAGCTGAAATTTTCACAGATGATGCATTTCTGTTGCGGCTATAACAATAAATACTAAAAATACAATAAAAATAATAATTAGGCCTCCCTCCCATACAACAAATCTAAATTTTCAGCTGTTTTTGGCTCGATATCAATAATGGTAACAAGTAGATGCTTGAAATATTCTCAGAATATTTAGCTGCATGCTTACTTTAATAATAAATAATCAAATTAAAATAAAATAAAAAAAATTAAGGGCTTAATTAAGGGGCTCCCATACAGTACGGAACCCTTCATGCGCGAGTCCGACTCGTACTTGGCAGACTATTTTCATATCCTGTGCATGTCTCATCCATTGGATTCTGAGATTTTTGGTAATATTATGACCATCACCTACCATCTGATACCGGTGCGTATGCTACCGTAGTCCATCTGTTAATATCCCGTCTTGCCAGGTCTTTCATCTCTTTAAAATATGTATGACTGACTATTAACATTGGCACAATCCAGTCAATCGTAAGGTGGGTTCATTCATGTCTATACGGTTGGACATGCATTCAGCGTGCTTGTTTTATCTAACTTTCTTATGATGTATTTTCTTCTTCTTAGTTATTATTATTCTTTACTTATTTACTGATTTCTTGTATACATTTTTTTTTTCTTTTCAGATGCGGTGTACGGCTTTAGCGGTATGGTCGGCTGTTTCATTGTGACACCAATATTTCAAATTTTTGGCAGAAAAGCGTGCATTATATCCATTAGCACTTTATGGCTCACCGGGTGGATAATGCTGTTCTTCGCAGCAGATGTGTCTACTTTATACGCGGCCAGAATCATCCAAGGCTTTGCGTCTTGCGGCGTCTACATTTCAGTCTTTATCATTAGCGAATATGCCCACCCACGTCGTAGAGGTTACTTCATTACTCTAAAGAAAGCTTTCAACGCTCTTGGAGTTTTGTATTGCCATAGCATGAGTTCTATCTTAACTTGGAGACAAAACGCTTTATCTGCAGCTGTTCTATGTTTCCTTTCTATTGTAATGACGCTTTTTTGGCCGGAAAGCCCATCTCACTTGGCATTTAAGCGCAAATTTGAAGAATGTGAAACAGCGTTCAAATGGTTACATGAAAACTCAGAAGAGAACCAGAAGCATTTAAAGGCATTGATGGAAGCACAGCGCGAGAAGATGATCAGAAATAAGGAGAATAGCAGTTTAGTAGAACTGCTAAAGAAGTTCTTGAAGAAAGACTTTCAGAAAGCGTTTGTTATAAGCTCAGTGCTCACTGTATCTATTGATGTATGTGGGAGGTACTATTACATGGCATATATCATTCAAATAATGACGGAACTTATGCATAACAAAACATCAGCCATATATCTTACTACTGGAACAGATTTGTTGACAATTGCAGCAGTATTTATGTGTACTATATGTCGCGGATTCAGATGGATTAGAATCCGCGTGGTTATCATCGTTGTTCGCCATCGTCGATATTATCACTTGTCAGTGCGCACAAGTGGCGCAGGCGCTGTCTCGAGGAAGACTGAAGTGAATTCAAGTCAGACCTCGAATGAACGCACTACTGACCGATAAAAGACAACTTCATTCGATCATCCATTCAATCAACACAGAAAACAAACTCTTGCGTTCACACTGTGTTGCCATTGGAATCGATTGAAAAACTACTCGAATAAACCAAAATAAAACATTCCTCTAACACGGCCATTCTGCCATTCAACGCGCTCTCGCGTTGTTTTCCAATATGCAACTTAACAGATACCAATCAACAATACAGCCATAGCGTTAGTTCAGTCCGTAGTTTTCAACCGCAGACGATTTCAAAGAGATTTAAGTCGTCTCAATGACAAACGCAAAGCGTAAAGCTTTCAGCATAACATAGTGGTCAACACGAGTCTTCTACTCAACTTGGCGCAAAGCGTCGTAAGCTTTCAGCAACTAGAAGTCAGTACGAGATACTGTACAACTTGTAACACGTGAAGCGTTGCAGCTTTCAACGATACCGTCGGACGAAGCGGCAAAGCTAACTCCAGCAAAGCTTAGCAGCTTTCTTCAACCAGAAGTAGTACAAGCAGTACAAACTTGTAACACGTAAAGCGTTGCAGCTTTCAACAATACCTTCGGACAAAGCGGCAAAGCTTTCAATCCGTAATTTTAGTAAAGCGTAGCAGCTTTCAACAACTCACATGAGGACAAGCCTCCCAACAAAGCGCTAAAGCTTTCAATCTGTAATTCTAGTAAAGCGTAGCAGCTTTCAACAACCCACATGAGGACAAGCCTCCCAACAAAGCGTTAAAGCTTTCAATCTGTAATTCTAGTAAAGCGTAGCAGCTTTCAACAACTCACATGAGGACAGGCCTCCCAACAAAGCGTTAAAGCTTTCAATCTGTAATTCTAGTAAAGCGTAGCAGCTTTCAACAACTCACATGAGGACAAGCCTCCCAACAAAGCGTTAAAGCTTTCAATCTGTAATTCTAGTAAAGCGTAGCAGCTTTCAACAACTCACATGAGGACAAGCCTCCCAACAAAGCGTTAAAGCTTTCAATACAACAGCTTGTCAATCAGCAATAATCACAAAGTCGTTTATTTAACTTGATTCACAGTATTAGATATAGTGAATTTAAACTATCCATAGATAGACACAACAAACACAATTCTAACAAATCTTCTACACATCATATTAACAGAAACAAAACAGTAATGCTTCGGTTTTAGTTCAGAGAGTCGAGTGGGAGTTTTGCAAATCAAATCATATTACTTTTACGTCGCGTTGACCGAGCGCGCCGAGCACACACGCATGCACGACACACACACTTGACTAAGCCAATCACAGAAGTCGCGCGCTTGTGTTTGATCGGGTTGACGCTCGTTATATTACCGTAAATAAAACTCACACTGACCTATTCAGTTTCCCGTACGTGACACAAGATGGCGCTGTGCCATTTCCATAGAAATCATATCAAACTTTAACGCTATCGAGCAGGTTTCGAACATTGTTAAAATCTGCCACTCAGCCTTCAGCTAATTTAGTTATTAATCGTCGTTTAACTTGATAGGACCCAGACATTCGGATAGTTCTGACAGGCTAAATGGACATAATTTACGCAATATTTAATGGCAAATGGCACTGGCCACGCCCCATGATATTGGTTCAACCAAGGACCGCTATACTTTTTACACAATTTATTATACGGGAATTTCTTTGAACCAAAATCAGATCACCTACTACGAAATACTGAATCGCGACATTGTTGGCGTCAAAACGTGCGCTATCTTTTGCTGCTTGCTCGTCCATCCTGCTTTTTGCTGTAAGCTCTGCCCGTGGTAAATCTGGTTCAACTTTTGAGTTTGTAGTGAGAAAGTTTAGGTTTGGTGGATGCTTGTAGCAGCCTGCCAAATATTGGAAAAGGAAACCGTACTTTTTGAAACTGCAATATAGAGTGAGATAAACGTCGCCTATAACAGACTTCCAAAATTTAAGTAGGTACCCTCATATTATTATTTTTTTTTGTACCTAACTTTAAAAAGGTTGGTAAGTACCGACATGATCCGCTCAACCTGTACGTTAGCCCGACTGGTGCCACTGGCGATATTTCGTTTGTAATTTAGGATCTTTGAAACCTTTTATTTGTTCGTTTTGTTGTTTTGTGAAACAAATAGCTAGAAATCAGAATGCCCAGGTTTATGCCCACCAAGCATGAAACCTGCAACAAGTTGTAGTAAGTTTGTATACGGCACATTTGCAAACTTCAAACATCATGCTGCAGGAACATGTCAGCCACATAGATCTCATTATTATGTTGAAATTTATTAAAAGGTTATTCTATCATGTTACTGTTATACTTCGTATGAAAGCTCACACTTCAAGTTTGCAGGGATACAGCCTCCCAAACATACCCAAACTCAAGTAATTAACTTTGTTGCAAAAACGCGATTGGGACGCCACAAAAATAAAACTTTGCAGGAACATAATTTTACCAACTTCACCGCCTGGCATTGCCTGCACTTTACAAGTGAAAGTCACTGACATGTTACACTGTAACATCGCGACAACACGCGTATTGTTATTTCTTTTTTCAACTTTCCTACAACATTTCGAGTTGTTCTTTTATTTACCTAACCTATGCAATGTTGCTGGAACTTAATTTTCGAAAGTAACCAAATGTTACTGTAGAGTTTCTTACTAAACATTGAAAACTAGATGGCGCCAGCATCGCACACTGAAATTCCGCATCGCGATGGCGTTGTGCTTGTAGAAACCGGTATAGCCATTCGCGAAATTGATCAAAACACTCATTACAGCGGATAGAGAAAAAGTCTCACACACACCCGCCTCTAGGACTTGTACTCAGAACTACAGCCCCAACAAAATTTAGAAAAAATGTTTTTTTTTTTAAACTGAAAACCTACAAATGTAACTTTGCAACAACCAAACAAATGCAGGCCACGTGCAAGTTTCACTTGCAACCTCTCAGCAAGATAGATGAGATAGAAGCCACTATTACCTTTCATATTCAAAGTTGTGGAAATGCCAAACGTTATACCTGCGGAAAGTTAACCTTACAACTCTCAGACACGCTTCATGTGTAATGCCACTGCAACTTCACGTTTCAAAGTTATAAAAAGCTTTGGTTATCAGCTCTGGGCAAGTCACAGGGCCCATCCACAGCGCGGCCGTTAGGGCCCCGTTTCAAGCCCGCATGAACGCTGCAACCTTATATTTGCAAGGTACAAGCTCGCTGATGCCACTTTCAGTAACGTCACTGCAACCCCTGCTTGCCCAGCGGGTGACAATATGAAAATTCGGTCGGTTTGTTACTTGCCACTCAAGAGACACTTTGAGTGATACCTTCATCTTTTGCGCTGTTACGGAACAGCAGACAATGTCGTTTTAAATTAACTTAGTTATTAAAATAGTGACATCGGCAATCTGTTGGTGAATTGACTTTAGGTTGCTTAAAATTAGAGGATTATTCACTTTTTTATTTATCATTCTGTCACTTAAAGCAATCGTGAGGCGCCAACCTGACCACACAAAAACAACAAGCCGTCATCCACCTCCAAATTTTATCCGACACGTTTTCTTTTTCATGTACTCGGCAATTCAATCTCCAGGATTACACGTCCTAGTTTTCACAGCTTTTTCAAAATGACTTCAAAGATGAGATGAGACAAGCCGCCAAAATGTCACATTTTTACGCAATAACCTGGTCGAAAAACCCTTCCTATAAACCAAAACCCTTCCTAAAAATAAAAAACAAGACGCACAAGCGCGCAATACCCATTAAGGCGACTGGCACCAAAAACGCGAAATTTCGCCACAATTCAATAGACAAAAAGAGCCTTCCCCCGGAACGCAAATTCTATCAAAAATGCACCGAAAATACCCTCAATGTTCCACAGAAAAACGCGAAAACACCGGTCGATTCACGATCCTCTTAAGTTTTTTTAATTATCGGGTAAATGCTCAAATGTCTGTCGAGTGCCACAAAATTACTAGGGGTATTTTTAAGTAATTCCGAACGTACCTGAACATCCATGATGCCGGATATTACTACCTCGATTTTGTTAGACTCGCTCCAGCCGGTCTCCAGTCGATCAATTAGCGCCAACTTGTTGCTCGAATACTCGATGTAGGTAGTCGCCTGGTCACTTTTGTAGTCCACCATATCACGAAACAAGTCGTGGAACCTCTTCGTTGCCGCAAACTGCCGAGTGAGTCGAATCTTCAGTTCTTCCCAAGTGGTACACAAAGGGTAAGAACGCGCCGCCCATTTCTTCGCACGTCCTTGCAAATGCGTGAAACAAGCATTTCTGGTCTCGTAATCTGTCCATGAATTATTTTTCCGATGATGGTCGATTTCTTCACACCATTGAGCCGCGGTAAATTGACACTCATCGGGATCAAATGGCGGTAGGTAAATCTCGCTGACCTTTAATTTTCTTGGTTCAGAAGCGCTCGTAGACGGTTTCTGGTTAGTCTGGATACACGACATCATATTTTACAAAAATGCCGCCCACGTATCGCTATCTGGCAGGCTATGTCCATCATTTCTCGACGTCGATAGTTCTTTCGGGATATTTTCTTGATCTTGATATCCCGGCGTAAAATATCCTTGGTTATGGGTAGCTGGTGTCACGGTAGACGCGCAGGGTGCTTGTGGAAGTGATCCCACCGCTGCTGTCGCGGATTCAGATGGATTAGAATTCAAAAAATTCAAAATTCTTTATTTAGTACAACAACATAAGGTTACATAAACAAAGAAACGATGCTACCCGCAGTAGTCACGAAGACTGTGTCGCAGATAGCAACGCCCACCTCCAGCAAAGAATTTTACAAAATAAGTATTTACATAGTACTTAATTAAAAAGTTAGTATGACAGAAACCATTTGAAGAGTCACTTGAACATGCGCGCTTGTGTGTGTGTGTGTGTGTGTGTGTGTGTGTGTGTGTGCGTGTGTGTGTGTGTGTACGCGAGTGCATGTATATGACCGTGTGCGCGACTAGTAGCGTGAGCACATGTGAGTAACACTGCGATACACGAGATCTCATGAGAGTCAAGGTTCGCAGTGTTACTCATAAGAAAGTGTGCATTCATTTGCGCGTGTGAAAGGTATGAGTGGGTCTGTGTTACCATATACATCATGTAACAACCGTAATCAAGTCCTCGGTGTCCTTGTAGGTCAAAGACAAAAGCCATTTAGTACATTTTACTTTACATTTATAAGAGGCGAGTGGGTAGATACAAATTTCTTTATTTAGCCTATTATACAACAGGGAGCTGATAATTTGGTAGTGTCGACTTGCTATTGCTGTGCGACACTGCTTGGAGCCACAAACCTTATCAGATCTACGTTTATTGGCAGTGAGGTTGGGATCGTAATGCATTTGCGAATGTTTTTTCATAACAGTTTGTAGTATGAAAAGTTGCCTCACAGTAAGTACTTCACACAACGCGTACAAGTCAGTGGTGGGAAAACGAAGAGGTTTTTTAGCAAGAACTTTAAGTACAGCTCTCTGTGCTCTCTCTATTCTTAACATGTAGGTTTTAGCGGACCCGCCCCAAGAGGTAATACAGTAGGATAATACCGATTGGGCTAACGCGTAGTAAACACACTTAAGATATCGTAAGTCCACCACCGATCTGAGACTTTTAAACACGTAAATTAGTTTACGGACTCGGGACACCATGGAGGCTATGTGCGATTTCCAGGTCATCGCATTATCCACAATGACACCCAAGTATTTTATAGTTGTCGTTTGCTCAAGATTGGTGCAGTTACAAGTGATTGAGTTTTTCGGGCAAGTATGGGCACAAATTTTAAACAAAGACGTGGGTTGCATAGGAATATTAGGTGCGAAAGTTATGACCTTAGTTTTAGATAAATTGAGCGTTAACAAATTTTCATTTAACCAAAGCATTACAGTACGGAGGGCATTTTCACAGTGGTCACGAACCTCTTGCCAGTTCTTGCCATGGATTAATAGTACAGTATCATCGGCGTAAGTAATTATTTTGCAGTTTGGTAAGGACATATTACACAGGTCGTTGATGTACAGCAAAAACAAGATCGGGCCAATAACGCTTCCTTGAGGGACGCCGAAAGTAAGGGGCTCATCCTTGCTATAATGTCCATCGATGACTACACGTTGCGAGCGATCACTGAGGTAGCTAGCGAATAATTTCAAGGCAATACCTCTAACACCAATTGAGTAGAGTTTTGATAATAGGATGGGAACGGAGACAGTGTCGAAGGCTTTACATAGATCCAAAAACACGCCAGCTGTCTTGCGTCGCTTATCAAAGTTATTAACTATATTTTGAGTTAGTTCCAAGACAGCGTCTTCTGTTGAAACACCACGTCTAAACCCAAATTGGTTTTGCGTCTTGCGGCGTCTACATTTCAGTCTTTATCATTAGCGAATATGCCCACCCACGTCGTAGAGGTTACTTCATTACTCTAAAGAAAGCTTTCAACGCTCTTGGAGTTTTGTATTGCCATAGCATGAGTTCTATCTTAACTTGGAGACAAAACGCTTTATCTGCAGCTGTTCTATGTTTCCTTTCTATTGTAATGACGCTTTTTTGGCCGGAAAGCCCATCTCACTTGGCATTTAAGCGCAAATTTGAAGAATGTGAAACAGCGTTCAAATGGTTACATGAAAACTCAGAAGAGAACCAGAAGCATTTAAAGGCATTGATGGAAGCACAGCGCGAGAAGATGATCAGAAATAAGGAGAATAGCAGTTTAGTAGAACTGCTAAAGAAGTTCTTGAAGAAAGACTTTCAGAAAGCGTTTGTTATAAGCTCAGTGCTCACTGTATCTATTGATGTATGTGGGAGGTACTATTACATGGCATATATCATTCAAATAATGACGGAACTTATGCATAACAAAACATCAGCCATATATCTTACTACTGGAACAGATTTGTTGACAATTGCAGCAGTATTTATGTGTACTATATGTCGCGGATTCAGATGGATTAGAATCCGCGTGGTTATCATCGTTGTTCGCCATCGTCGATATTATCACTTGTCAGTGCGCACAAGTGGCGCAGGCGCTGTCTCGAGGAAGACTGAAGTGAATTCAAGTCAGACCTCGAATGAACGCACTACTGACCGATAAAAGACAACTTCATTCGATCATCCATTCAATCAACACAGAAAACAAACTCTTGCGTTCACACTGTGTTGCCATTGGAATCGATTGAAAAACTACTCGAATAAACCAAAATAAAACATTCCTCTAACATATATATAGTTATAAAGTACGTTAAACGTCGTACTATATTATTATCTTCTGGAATCTTTTCAGTTTTACTGATGATATTAATCAGTGCAGTAACATACTTCAATAGCACATATTATTTCTCAAAACCAATATTGTGGTTTACAGCGTTGATAGTAATATTACAATCATTGATAGTTAACATCGGAGTGATACCAGTAGCTTTTGCGATAATAAGCGAAATATTTCCCTTAGAACACAAAGGGTTTGGAAGTTTTGTGTCATGTTTTGTTTTCACATCTTTGTATGCTGTAATTTTAAAAGTGACGCCAGTATTGATGGAGTATACAAAGTTGTATGGGACTTTTGCAATTTTTGGAGTGATTTTAGCTATATGTTTGGTGATCTTATACAAAATTGTGCCAGAAACGAAAGATAAGACTTTACAAGAGATTGAAGATGAGATGAATAATGTCCCTAGTAGAGAAATTACTGTTGTAGAAAGAGAAAAGTTAATGCATTGATATTTTGATATAAGTGATTCCGATATTTGTCAAAAAAGTGTAGTTATAGGAGGATACAATACCTAATAGGGTAAGTAATTGTGAAATATATACAAATAAAATAAGTATATTACGAATAAATGAAGGGCCAAACTTTGCTGTTATTTGTGGAGGCTAACAGCTCTTTATGTTTTCTTTCAATTTATATATTTTATACTTCTTGTATATTAAAAAATCGGCCAAGTTCGAGTCGGACTCGCGCATGAAGGGTTCCGTACCGCATGCGAGCCCCCTTAGCCCAATTTCAAGCGTCTCCCAGTTACCGTATATAGGTAATTAATCAATACCGAGCAAAAAACGACACAAAATCAGGTTTTTTGTATGAGAGCCCAACTTCAATATTTTTTTATTCAACTTTTAGTATTTGTTGTTCTAGCGGCAACGGAAATACATCATCTGTTAAAATTTCAATTGTATTGCTATTTTCATGAGACACAGGGGGTCAGACAGTCAGACGGACGGACAATGAAGTCTTAGTAATAGGGTCCCGTTTTTACCCTTTGGGTATGGAACCCTAAAAACTGTGGCACCAGGTCTAAACAAAGTTGTTTATCCTGTAGATTGCATAAGTATAGTAGTTTTTTATCTTGGTATGCGTAGCGAACACCAAGATAACCGAAATATCTTAACCGACTTTCATAATGAGGGTAGATAGATAAATTAATCAAAATACAATTACCCATCCCTTCGTGTGACACGGTCAATGTTGATCAGTAATTTAAAGGCAGCTGTGGTTAGCAAGTAATTAGACATTCATTAATACTATGAACCAGTTTAGGTCAAGTCTGTAAGTGACGAGCACTGGTGTCACGGTCGTTTCATTTATTTATCACATAAATGCAATCTGCAATTATTTATTAAATTGTGTTCAACAAAAACCAATTTTATTAAACTGAGTTCGTTTCTACTAAAATAATGGGTGATATTTATTTTTGGAGACAGGTAAGTGCATTTTTTTACTTTAATTTATTTATTTACATGACACGGCTAAATACGAGTATCAATGACGATATGTAATTAGAAAATAGATTTTTTTTTTTAATAATTTCTTCAATACAACACATTCAACGAAATAATTGTTTCTGTGCCTCTTTTGCAAAATTATTTAGGTATACCTATTATGTCGACAATCACTATCACTATATATAGTACAAAACAAAGTCGCTTCTGTCTGTCCCTATGTATTTAAAACTACGCAACGAATTTTGCAAAATGATTCAAGAGGAAGGTTTATATGTATAAATACGTCGGGGCGGGTCGCAAGTACGAGGGTCAAACTGAAAGTTCTTAGAAAATCAAAAACTGATTACATTAGCCAGTTATTAGTTTTATTATATCTTTTCAAAATATTGTCCATTCACGTCAATACACCGCTGCATGCGATGGAACCACTGGGAAAAGCACTTTGCCCACTCGTCCTTAGGGGTCTCTTCAATGGCATCGCGATACGCAGCCACCGCTTCTTCAGCATTCATAAACCGCTTTCCTTTAAGTTTTTCTTTAATTTTTGAAAATAAATAAAAATCACAAGGCGCGAGGTCGGGGCTATACGGCGGGTGACCCAGTAATTCAACGTTTGATGTCGCCAAATAGTCGATCGTTCGCTTGGCGGTGTGCGATGAGGCGTTGTCGTGGTGAAGGAGGATCCTACTGCGAGGTCGTTTCTCTCGAACTTTTTCCAAGACAAGTGGCAAACAATTGGTAGTGTACCATTCTGCAGAAACTGTTTTTTGATCCTCTAACACAATTGTCGCGAAATGACCTATCCTTCCAAAGAACGAGGCCACCATTTTTTTCCCCGCACTTCGATCTCTCTTCACTTTAGTTGGCAACTCCTCGAAAGGAAACACCCACTGAGCAGATTGTCTTTTGGTTTCAGGATCATAACAGTAAATCCAGCTTTCGTCACCTGTTAGTATGTCGAACACAGCATTTGAGTCACCTCCGTTAAATCTTTCAATCATTTTACGGCACCAATCCACACGATGGAGTTTTTGAGCCTCAGTCAAATTATGAGGTATCCACCGGGCGCAAAGCTTCCTGACCGCTAAATGTTCGTGTAGGATTTTGTGCACTTGACTCATACCGATGCCTAAGCTTGTCCGAATCTGCTGATAGGTCACTCTTTTGTCAGTCTCTATCATACGCCGCACAACACAGATGTTATCTTCAGTCGTCGCCGTAGAAGGCCGTCCCTCACGTAAATCATCAGTGAGATTAGTGCGACCACGTTTAAACTCATTAAACCAGTTGTAAACAGTCGCACGAGATGGGGCTTCATCGTGAAAGGCCAATCGTAGTCTATCATAACTTTCTTGTTGACTTAAATGACATCGAAAGTCATAAAAAATCATTGCACGAAAATTTTCTCGTGTTAAATTCATGTTGACGTGACACAGACAATTTTCAATTTGCCGCCAAATCGTAAAACAAATGACAAATGAATGAAGTATATACTCAGTAATATTGGCAAAGAGTTCTATTTTCAAATTATAGAATTATTTTTTTATTATATTGTTTATAAGTGGCCAGTTCTAAGAACTTTCAGTTTGACCCTCGTATAATAACGAATCAGTATTTTATATTTCAACTTATTTTGAAGCGGAGGCTTCAATATTAGTACATTGATTTATATTAGGTATGATTGTACAATATATTATGGGCTCTTAAATGGGTATGACAAGTATTTTTTGCACTCTAATAATTATTTTTCGCAATAATAGTACGACCGATTTCAACCGAGTACAGAATTCGCGAATATTTCGCACGGATCGATGCAGCATTTTTCACATTATTGTTGATTTATCAAAAATGGCTCGGCCAATTTCGATGAAATTTAAATGGGACCAATGTCGAAGTATACTCTTTCCAATAAAAAAAGAACTGTCGAAATCTACTACGTAAAAAGTTATGCGTGGTTATACGTTAAAAAAAATATATACGCCTAGAATTTAGTAGATCCTCCGTTGTTTCATCGGTCAAAAAACGAACAGCATGAAGGCAGTTGGTAGGAAAGTTTTGTAAAATTAAAACTGGACTAGTGCGAGTCACGCTCGCACACCGAGGGTTCCATATCCTGAAAATTGCACTAAATTGGGAACTTAAGTTTGTTAAAACCTCAGGGCGTAACTATAATCATCGAAAAAAGGTTTTTTTTTTTTCGTAAAAATATTATAATTAAAACCTGTATTAGCTTGTGCTAATGAAGCTCTTTCTTATGATACGATTATTCACTTTTTTAGTTTTAGTTTCTTTACGAGTATTTAATAAACATACTTTTAATACTTTATACTTAACTAAAACGCATACCTTTTTTTAATTAGCGGTAGGTACTATTGTTTGATTGAAAATGTTATTTTGATAAAAATGTTAATAAGTATATTTTAGATCTTATAATATATAACTGTTTAAATTTAATTTGATAAGTAACTCATAATTACGACTGATTGAAGCACATTATATGTACTGTAGTGATTAAGTTCTCACATAAGTGAAATTGTTAATTTCTTGTTGAGAAAAATAAATTCTTTAACCAGAATTTGGGCCCAAATTTTTTGCATTTTGGCCCTATTGTTTTGTGGTTAAATTAAAAGTGTACAGTTATCATATTTATAAATATGTGTACTCATAACAATGCTTCTTGCCAAATCCCTATAGGTTTTGATTCTCTTGTGACTACTTGTGAGTGTCGAAATATGCATTCTTACGACATAAACGGCTCTATCTTTTTTCTACGATAACTGAGAAATTAGATTTTTTCTCAACTGCGAGCTATGTTTTTTATAAGTATATGGTTTTTATTTCAACTCATTAACTTTACGCGTTCTCGAGATAAAAGGTCTTGACACATGGACGGACAGACAGACAGACGGACAACAAAGTGATCCTATAAGAGTTCCGATTTTTTCCTGTTGAGGTAGAGAATCCTAAAAAGAACAATATTTGGTTAAACATTGCATTATTTACTTTGATAATAATGGTGTTTATCATACGGTTTTCAGTTCTTCATCCTGTTCACGGGTCTCCTCTCGTCTCTGGGCGTGGGCTTCATGCTGGCCTTTCCTTCAGTCCTGAACCCTGCTATCACCCGACCCAGTACTGACTTTAATGATACTGGTACTACTGATGATAATGTTGCTGATATCAGTACTACTGATGGTCACGCCTCATGGATCAGTAAGTATACAAATTAAGCTTGTTGCTTGAAGTCAGCAGTCAGTACGCTATTTTCACTTGTGACTTTATTTTGACTATTTTATAGTCTGTGATGAGACGTGGTCACAACACTATTTTAGTCGGATAAAAACTACCCCACGTCCCATCACTACACAGGGAGTGCCTAGTTTTAACTTCTTCACCAACCGGCATAACTTAATTATTCTTGTACTCCGTTCTACTAAAATTAGGCCACTAACCACATACCGCCACTAATATAATACTAATAAAAGAATAGTCATAAGTGCAATGTTAATTATCCGTCGTGCCAGGCACCACGAAATATTTCTTTTGACGTGTCAGAACGAGACAAGAGTTATGGCGAAGTATATATCTGTCACTTTTTCACACGTCGAAAAGAGTGGTGCTTCGTGGTCGCATGCTAAGCTGGCTGGTGACAAAAAAATACAATACTGATTATCCAACTACGTTGTTTACTTCGGACTGCCTTTTCAATAGCTAGAATCTTCAAGACAAAGAGACATCGACCGTCCTCAGCCGCGTACCAGGACCAAAATACTCATATTTTCACTGTTAGGGATGGGGCGGGCATGGGATGGGACCCGTAGTTCGACGTATGTTCCATACATTTGTTCCATAATGTTAAACTAAGACATCATTTTGTTTAGTTGTAAATCTCTATTATACTTGATCATCTATACGTACAACATCAAGCTTCACCCCCTAGGGAAGGCTATCCATCAAAACACAGGTGTGTACTCACCTGTGTGCATGGCTATGGATAGTGCTATCCATGTTTGTACAAATTGAAATAAAATGATTTTTAGAATTTTTGAACTTTTAATTTTGTGTAGAGGCCCTAGACGGGCCTCGTCCAGGTGACGAATGGGCCACTACAAAAATATATGGAACGTGCGTCGTACGGCCCCGAACGGGCCCCGTCCGAGTCCGTCCCGTGACCGCCCGTCCTAATATATATCATCCCTTACAACCCTAGAAAATTTGAGCTTGGCGTGATGGCGGAACGCAACACACTTGCTGAGGGTACAGTAATACCACGGCCGCGTAAAATAAAACTGCGTGTCTCTGATTGGCGTTAAACGGGATAGCATACGAGTAAGTCAGCATAAGTCATATAACTTGGCAAAAAGACGTATGTTCATTCATCACAGGCACAGAGATTCATATTTTATAGATATCTGTGATCACAGGAGGTATAAACTAATAACACCGGCCGAAGGCTTGCATTAGTGCATTATTGCGCTCTTTATCTTTGCTCTGGGAACAATGATGATGATGTTAAGCTGTTCCTTACATTTTCTAGAGATTCAACAAACTTATCTTTATGGAATAGCTGATTTTTTCACACATTCATTCACAGTAAAATAAAAGTTATTCTTAATGATGAATCTAGATCGTACAACTCTTATTGAACATGTGTTGGTTTCATTTCAGCTGCCATAAACGGCGTCGGAGGTCTACTGGGGTCCTTCATCATGTCTCCAATACTGCAGATCTTGGGCCGAAAAGCGTGCCACTACAGCTTGAACGCGTGCTTCCTCATTGGCTGGATCATATTCTACTTCGCAAACGATATATACGCTCTATACGCTGCCAGATTTATCCAAGGAATCAGTGCTGGCGGCATCTTCTTAAACGGCTTCATCATCAGCGAATACGTCCACCCTTGTCGAAGAGGGTACTTCTTAACTTTGAAGAAAGCCACAAATGCTGTCGGAGTTCTATGCTGTCACGCCATGACTGCATTTTTAAGTTGGAGACAGATAGCCGTGTTTGCAGCTGTATCCCCATCTTTAGCTATCCTTCTAACAATCTTTTGGCCTGAAAGCCCGTCATACTTGGCGTTACAGAACAAATTCGCTGAGTGCGAGAAATCTTTCATTTGGTTAAACGGGGACTCTGAAGAAAGCCAAGCACAGTTAAAATCTATCGTGGAAGCGCAACGAAACAGAATCTTCAGCAGAACTGAGGACAACAGATTAATTGAGTTAATGAAGAAATTTCTAAAAAAAGACTTTCAAAAAGCATTTCTAGTCACTTTAGTATTGACTGTGTCTGTAGATGTTTGTGGTCGATATTATTATACTGCATATATCATTCAAATAATGACGGAACTTACCGACAGCACGACTGCTGCTGTTTATTTCACTATTGGAGCAGATTTATTGACAGTCATTGCAGTGTGTGCGTCAGTTATAGTCATAAGATACACCAAACGTCGTACTATATTACTAACATCAGGAGCTTTTTGTGCATTGTTAATGTTTCTTATAAGCGTTTTAGTCTACTTAAAAAGTATATATTCGTTTCCTAGATCTGTTACATGGTTTACAGCTGTAATCATAGTCTTGCAATCATTTGTAGTTAACATCGGATTGGTACCCGTATCTTTTGCGATAATATGTGAAATATTTCCTTTAGAACACAAAGGGTTCGGTAGTTTTACTTCTTGTTTTGTATTCACAGGCCTTTATGCCACAATTTTGAAATTAACTCCAGTTTTGATGGAAAATTTGAAGCTTTATGGTACTTATGGTTTATTTGGATTAGCTTTAACTATGTGTATTGTGGTTTTGTATAGAATTGTGCCAGAAACTAAAGATAAGACGTTGCAAGAGATAGAAGACGAGTTGAATAATATACCGAATAAGAATAATGCTGTGATAGAAGGAGAGAAATTGATAAACTGATTTGTAAATAAATTACCTTTCACACATTAAAATATCACATGTGATACTCGTATGTATACCTATGTCAATACAGTGTGGCGCACAAAAGTTTTATTAAATTATTTAAAATAATGATATTGATCTTTTTTTAAATTTACTGGTACTTTTCTATACTAGGTTTATATCAAAGAGCTATTTTTGTGATAAACATTAAAATATAACTTAACTTTATATTACTTATATAACTTAACTAATATTACCTAGGTACTCCGGTTCCGATGTATCGGAACAAAAAAAAAATTTGCTCCAGAAAGTGTTTTGCTAAGCTGAGTTCAGAAACTTTCAGATCTGATTTTATAAATTAATATGTAGCTATTTATGCTCACAGTGAAATCACTAAAATAAAGCAATTGCTCTAAATAATTGCAAAAAATGTCTAGAGTCAATGATTCTATTTTTTTTGTATGGAACATCTGATTTTTTATTCCTTTTGAACGCCGTTGGTTCCATTGTGAAAAATGTTCATAATGATTTAAAGATTTGGCACACTGGATGAGTTCTGCGGTCAGCGGTCAGGTCAAATTGAACGCAGCCCGCATTATGTTCGAACAGAAGTGTCGGTCTCTGTATATTTTGTACAGATATGCGATCTGACCGTCCGGTCACGCGGAATTGGTCAGTTTGATCTGACCGTTGATTGCAGAACGCATCCGGTGTGTCCTTTGCACCTCCGAAAATCTCAGTACTGTGCAAAACATTACGCGTCAAGCGTCTGTCGGCAAAGTATTATATTGTGTTTGTACAAAATTCGGATTTAACGGTTTCAACGATTTTTATTATTAGGTTTTTTTATGCCTTTTTCTCCCGATATAATTTTCGGGAACTTTTATAACTTGATGAATGTTTGTTATCTTTACTTTAATTATTTACTGTTGTGTCTTTGTGACTTATGGTCACAAAACGTTTGTGGCTACTTTGGACAGAAACAAAACGAACAAACAGTTATAATTTTATTTAACTTTTTCACAATTATATTACACACATAATTATAAGAGTGTAAGTAAGGGACAGTGACAGTGGCGTTTCTCTTTTAGGTTCTTATCTAAGGATTAGGCAAAGGACCACTTCGTTAGAAACTTTCGATGTGCATTTACCGTAAGGATGAAGTGAGAACATTATGGTCACGTGATTTTAATACTGTATATATTAACACGGTTTTCATTTAAAAAATCGCCATATTGATGTTGTGTTCTGAGTAAATCTTATCCAACATAAACATTTTCATGTGAAATGTAGCAAAACTAAACCACAGTTCACACTTTCAAAATCAGATTATCAAAGATAAATCGAACCTCACAGACTAATAAATCATTTCCGCAGAATTAGTAAAATGTGTTACCAGTTGAGTTATTCCTAATTTCTACCAGATCACTTCAAACGCGGGATTTTTGAAAATACATGAGCAGTTCAATTTATCGTGTGATATTAAGCTCGATTACAGAGGCGCCAGCGTAAATTTAATAGCAACGTAAAAAGCATTCTCTCTATCGAATGCCTAAAGTGAAAAAGAAACAGAACTATGCTATTTAGCTAATATAATTACGATGGCGCCTCTGTAATCGGGCTTAATGTCACTAATGAAATCTTGTGTTTCATTCAAAATAAAATAGAAGTGATGTACAATGATAGCCTCATAAGGATATGCAGTACATTATTTTCGAGCGAGGAAGTTGTCGAGGCGATAACTTTATTGTATTCCATCATCCAAGAGAAAAATTGCGAGCAAGAACATCGAAGGAAAAATTCAGCGAAACCTCGGAGATATTATTGCTTATTTAAGGAAACTGACCCAAAAATTATTCCAGCTTTCGTAGCGAAAGATCTTCACAAGTTACCACCCATAACTTTTGACCACTTAGATGCCACCCGCTTGTTGAAGGATATTTTAATATTGCAACTGGATGTCAACGAAATAAAAAGCTCCTTCTTAACTAAAGCGGAGTTCGAAAAATTGAAAACAGGGCCCACAACTCGCCAAAATATCTCCCACTTGTAACAGGAAGACTGTAGGTATACTGTATATAGTAACAATGTTAGTGGAATGTCCAGAGAACTTCGCGTTTTTTTAATTAGCTTAACAGGGAAAGCATCAGGTCCAGGAGCAGATCATGCATACCTTGGAGTCACCCTTGATATAATGAAACTGCTGCGAGACGGAGCGGATAAGGAGCTGCTCCTGGTGGTCTATGTAGCTTTTTGCCAATCGATTCTATCATACTGCATTCTTGCTTGTGGTAGCGCTGCAAAAACTTTAAAATTGAAAGAGCCCAGAGAACGGTCCTTAAAGTAATGTTTCGCAAGCCTTATAGAATACCCAACCAGGACTCTCTACCAATGCCCTGATGCCGGGGCACGAGAATACGGCATCGGTATTCCCTGCCTGTAGTAAGAGCTTACTAAAAACGGACCCCTGGGCTCGTATGTGGTCAGAGTTAGGGCTACGGCCACCCACTCAAGCGGGCCCGAGGAGGACGACAGCGTGTGTGGCAAGTGGCAACGCTGTCGTAGAGGACATCATACACACGTCACAAAGTCGCTAGTCAACCCTCATGGGACAACTCTATAATCAAAAAGCGGAGACCTGATGTAAAAGTTCCCCGTGTTAAGTCCGTGTTAGTAAGACGTTATAGAAATCGAAATTACTTAAACGTCTCGTCTTTAGTGAAATCTTTTTTATATAAACGCGTAACTTAGTTTTGTAATCACAGCGGTAGTTCATTTTATGGCGCTTCTTTTCGACCGTAGTTAGTCGATGTTTCGATGTTTTTTTTTATGGCGCTAAAAAGAAGTTAAATAAATGGCTACTCACACTTGATTACGATGCTACTGAGTCTCTGTTAATCATTCAAACTTAAAATAATGTATATAATAATGACTACCTAAAATAAATGAATTAAAATTTAAATGTAATAGAAACATGACCTTCACTACAATATCTGAAACTGCCCATACGCACACGCACACACAAACACACACACACACTCATATACACATCTTTCGCAGTGTTTCCTTTCGTTTGTTTATGAAATTTGTAATCACGTAGTCTACACTTTATTAATAGTACAAGTTCTTTATCATATTTCAGTAATCAGCTTCAGTTTCCTGCGATACTGGCTAGCCCTAGTGCGGGGACTATTGACAATCTGGTATTGTACATATTTTAAGGTAAATAAATATCTTTGTGTTTTGTATTTGTTTGTACCTATATAATTACAATCATTTACAACAATGTCAACGTTAACAAAAGTAATACATACATTACATCTAAAAAAACAATTTTAAATTATGAAATAGAGTCGAAACTTAAAAATCCTAAGTATTACATAATAATACTAAAAAACATTAAAGTACTAACATCATTGCTAAAAAATCTAAAACTGTATTCGTGTAACTAAATCAAAAATATATCAATTTTCAATTATGACTGGTAAATAGATGTACAGATGTACTTTTATCAAAACTGATTTATTTAATAGATTTCTGTGATGATTGGAGGGATCTTAGTATAACTTTTCAATTCAAATTCAAAAATTCAAAAAGTATTTATTTACGAAAGCACATCAAGTTTTCGGAGGCTCTAGCTGCCAAACTGGGTGTAGGGAACCCGTGTTTTGGAAACTAGTTCCTACTCAAGGAACAGTATTTTGTTGTGTACATATTTATTTAGGTTTTTGCTTTTATTTTGAACATTAGAATTAGAAAATAAGAAGAAATTGAATAAGAAATATGTAGTACAGATTTGACATTAAGCATATTATTTTAAGATATAACATAATGCATAAGGTATATAATTTATTGAACTGTAACAAAAACAATGGAGATAATTATTTTGTTTAGTGTTTTCCACACACTAATGAATAGATACAGAGGTAAGCTTAGAGTTCGGTATAATAAAACCTTATTTTAAGTATCGATAATAATGAAAATAGGTCAAATTACTGCAAGATTTTAAATAGGTTTTCAGTTTCGTCGTAAGTAAGACTTTTCAGCCAAGAAGTTAAGATTTTTTTACATTCTCTATAACAGAGCGGGTATAGACATAAATATACGCTAACAGCGTTGTATAAGCGAGTGCTTATAGCTTCAAAATGACGGCATGCTAAAGCAGTTCTGTGCCTTTCAATTACGCAGACACGATCTTTCCTACGTTTATTTTCGTGTAGTGTTAGGTCGATAGTCGATGACAAAGATTTGTGTTTGCGTAGAATCACTTGTAGGACAAAAAGTTGGCGTACTGAGAGTACGGAACATTCTTTATACAGCTGGACTGTCGGATATCTGAATGGCCTGCCGCTCATTACCTTCAGAACCGCCCTCTGTGCCACCTCCAAGCGTTTTAAGTTAGTAGCGTATGTACCGCCCCACACAGGAATGCAATATGATATGATAGATTGTCCCAGCGCACAATAAACTTGTCGAAGCACTTCAGCCGGTGCAACTGATCGTAGTTTTTTAAAGACAAATAATAATTTTCTAACTCGAGGTACCAGTACTTTTAGATGCTCGTTCCAGTTAAGAGTTCTGTCAATCGTAACTCCTAAATATTTGAGCTGTGTGCATCGAGCTATTTTGAGACACGAACATGGTGATTTTGAAATAATGTCACAAATATGGGCTCTAATTTCGAAAGATTCTGCGGGTTGGGAATTGGTATTTGCGGAAAAAGTTATAAACTTGGTTTTATCAACGTTAAGAGTAAGAACATTTTTGGTTAGCCAATTCATGACAGTCCTAAGAGCATTTTCAGCAAGTTCGCGAGTTGAGTCCCAGCTATCACCATGTATAAGCAGAGCTGTATCATCAGCGTAAGTGAAGATCTTGCAATTCGGTATAGAAAGTTTACACAATTCGTTTATGTACTCAATGAATAGAGTAGGCCCGACTACACTTCCTTGTGGAACACCGTGTGTTACATCTTTATCTGAGCTGATATGTTTTTCTATTTTAACACATTGTTTCCTATCAGTAAGATAATCTTTATGAAGTTCGTGAGCCACGCCACGAATTCCCGAGCTGTTCATTGTTTTGAGTAAGATAGGAACAGAAACAGTGTCAAAGGCCTTAGAAAGATCCAGAAAGATGCACAGAACTTTATTTTTCTGTTCTATATGTCGTACTATATTATTAGTTAAATCCAAAACAGCGTCTTCCGTTGATTTTCCTTTTCTGAAACCATATTGGTTGTTAGCGAGGATGTCATACTTGTCAAGATAGCTGGTTAATCTTACGTTCATAACTTTCTCAAGAAGTTTGGAGAGAGTAGAGAGAACTGAAATAGGCCTGTAGTTGTTGACACTGTTCCTGTCCCCATTTTTAAAGATAGGGTGTACTAGTGCTCTTTTGAATGCTTTTGGGAAAACACCTGAAGAGAGACACAAATTGAACACATGCGTTATTGGTGGTACTAAACTGAAGCGTGCGAATTTTATAACTTTGGATGATATGTCGTCCCACCCTGTAGCGCAGTCATTGCGTAGTCCGATAATAAGTGAATCAATCTCTTTGAAGTCAGTCGGTAATAGGACCATGGAGTTTTGAACGCTCTGGGAGGAATAAACAATTGAAGAGTTGCATGAGGAAGATTGGCTAGAGCTGTCAATTTTATCTGCTAAAGTTTTGCCTACATTTACAAAGAAATTATTCACCTGATCTACCGATGATACAGGATCATATGTTAGGCTCAGGAGATCTGCAGAACTACACCAAGCATTTACTTTTTTCATCTGTCCGCGCCCTTTTCTTATCTATTTTATCTGAAATTATATTCGACAACAGCATTGCATTCATCTGTTCTAACTCTCTACATTTCGCAGGAATAAAATTACCTTCTAGGGATACTTTGATCAACCCTTTCGGTGTCCTATTTTGTTGTTGCTGCGTAATTAAAACAGAAAGTATTTTTCTAACAGTTATAAAACTTACATTATTGTATGATATGTTTATATATGCTAATCGATTGTTCCCATAACAATAAATCAAACCATCTTCGACATATACCGACTCCCCTGAGAATGGTTCTAGCAATATTCCCATTTTGTTTTTAGCAATGGCTTTAGCTTTGTCCAGAAACCCAAACTCAAGGTCGAGAATTTTAGACGGATCACTTGCTTTTAATTCTTTTTCATCTACTTTTCTTGACAACTTTGGTATTGCATTAACTGGTCTCGCAGACTTTCTTTTAGCTTGCTGTCTATCAAAATCTGCGTCTTTCAGTTCTTGAGCTATTTTATTTGCGAGGTCATTCACTTCGGTGATATGTTGCATATTTCGTTTCTGATATGTGTCCACTTCTTCTTTAGTCACCAAAAAACTTTGAAAAGCATCGAATATTTCGGAAGCACCTTCATCTGTTATTCTATTATCAGCGAGATTTAAATAAACTAGCTGTCTGTTAGTTCTTAATGCTTCTGCTAGATATTTTGCTCCAGTATCTGTTATTAGATTAGACGCTAGATTTAAGACCAGTAAATTTTTAGACGCTGCTCCCGGAAATTTTAGATTTTGTGCTATTCTCTTTATTACAGTATCATTGATCTGACAGCGTGCCATTGACAAATGCTTTAATTGGGCTGCACCCTCCAGGAGCAGTTCATAATGACCATCGTAAATATGTGCACTATCCAAACAAAGATCTGCGATATTAGTCACTGCTAACAACTTACTAATTTCATATAAACATTCATTATCGATACCGCTGTTTATAACTATGCTTCTTATACATGTGTGAAAATGTATAAATAGTCCAATGACTTTGAAGATTTTTTTTGGTATTGTTTTATTTCTTTCAAATTTGATTTGAATTAGATTATCATGAGCGTCGTAGACTGCAATGACTTTCACTGTGACTGCATTTTGGAACCCAAAGGCTAGTCGTTGTTCGCCTGAGCTTTTATCGCTTCCTTTAGATTCAACGGCTTGGTGCTCATGTTTTGACATTTTGGGACCAGGCAGTTTCTTAGATTTGGCACTATCAGCATTAGTTTTCTCGTGTGCTGTAAAATTACTTTATTAATTATGTGTAGGTACTACTACGTGTTGAGTACGAGTGATTACTCTACATAGTTTTGTAAATATATTATTTCAATAACCTATATCGTGAGGCAAGAAACTTTACGATAGAGGATGAGAGTGGTGTGGAGAACGTCTACAGTTTATGAAATAAATAAAATAAAAATTAAATAACTAATAATAAACAATTTATTTGAGCTAAACATATCACAAGGTGTTAGTAAATGCTTATCCCAACAAAAACATAGCATGTAAAAAGTACAACAAGTCGAGCAAAAATTCTTCAGTAATAAGTAGTGAGATCAAAATGTAAGCACAAGACGGTTTATTCATTCAGTACTTATCTATGAGAGTGTCAAAGTTGTAAACATGCGCCCAGATTCTGCCTCCATAGACAAGAAGTATTGAATGAATAAACCGACTTGTGCTCACATTTTGATCTCACTACTTTTTACTGAAGAATTGTTGCTCGACTTGTTGTACTTTTTACATGCCATGTTTTTGTTGGGATCTCACTTCTTTTTGTTAATGATGGTTTATCAACCATACCGTAACGTTGCTCTACCCTGTCCCTACCCTGACCTCTACGGCGCCCCCACCGCGGCCCTACTGATTCCCCACCGAGCCTCTATAAAGCCCCCGCTGCGCCCCCACCACGCCCCCACTGAGCCTCATCAAGCCCCCACCACGCCCCTACCGCGGCCCCACTGAGTCCCTACCGCGCTGCCACCGCGGCCCCGCTGATTCCACACTGAGGCCCTATCAATCCCACACTGCGCCCCCATCAGGCTCCCACCGTGGCTCCACTGAGTCCCTACCAAACCTCCACCACACCGCCACCGTGTTCCCACTGCGGTCCTACTGAGTCCCCACTACGCCCTCACCGCGGCTCCACTGAGTCCCCACCAAATCCCCACCGAGCTCCCACCACGGCGCCACTGAGACCTTACCGAGCCCGTAACCAGGGCGAGTAAGAGCCAGTCTGTCCTCGGAAACTACATCCATTATAAAACTCTTGTAAACCTTGCGAAAATACAAAAACGATGACAATATCTCAGAAAGTCAGAATAATAGTTATTCTGAATGAAGTGTCATTTAAAGGAGATATTGCAAATATGCATAGAAATTGGGCCACTAAAGGGTACAGTATTTCATAATTTGCTTTGTTTCTATCGGAAAATGATTTTCCCGTTATTTTTTACAATAACAGTGTCCATTAAAAGTAATTTCGTGTATTCGGGTATTAAGGTTACATGTGACCAAAATGACAGTAATGCAATGACTGAACAAAAATCAAATTGGAAAATGTGAAATTACTCATAAATTAAGCATTTGATGCTGTTGTTTTACTCTGCGCATTTATTTATCATAGTTTAACGGATTTTTTGAGCTACTGTACCTAGTCTGAGCCCATTTTGAAATATCTCCTTTCATTGTGCTGTCAAAAACCTATCGAGTAATATCCGAGCATAGTCAAAAAGGATTATTTTATAGTAAGTAGGTACTTAGTTGTTTTAAAATTGTACCAATTTTAGAATTTTACCCGCTATCTTTTCTACTTGTGTAATATACATGATGCCGGTAGCTCATACATATGAATACTCACTATCTTACAAGTTTTACAATAACAATGATAATTGTGTTCATTAAAGTAATTTATGACGCTTTAAAACGTTTAAAAACAAGTTTAAAAAACGAAAAGCATGTTCAAACTATATGATTACGTATGGGTTATGTACACTGACCTCCATACCTATATATTACCTACAAGTAGGCGAATTACGGCGAAGGTCAACCAAACGAACTCGCGATTATAAGGCGACGTTTACTTCCTAGTCTCATTCCCTTCTTTTTGGAAGTCGGTTCAATGACTATAGTCTGTGGTATTCGTACTCGTACTGTGCCCACTTCATGCTGCGTAAAGTTCATAACAAACGCTATAGCGGCGGTGATACGTTTTCGATGATTTACACTAACGTTACTTTACACGGATACTGAACGTGCTGAAAGCTGGATGAACCTTGATCTGAGCCTTTGGCCTTTATTATGTACAGGTTTTTTTCATAGTTATAGTCATAGGTACCTATCTTTATTGTGTATAGGGGTAATACAAGATGGTAAGATAATAACCTACCAGTTTTTTTACTGAAACTTGCGCATTTGCGCGTGGCTTTCATACATTTTTGTTAGTTCCTCCTCGTTTCCGCCAGGGGCGCTGTACAAAGATGGATGGAGCCATACGGAAACTATTGTAGTTTTAATTTACGTGTAAACTTGTACTAACCCCTCTGGGTACGAAGAGAGTACAGAGAGAAAAAGAGTATAAAATAAATATCAATCAATCAAAAGTTTTTATTGACATAAAATAAGGTACATGAAAAATAATGAAACCTCTGGTTCCCGAACTAGCCGGAAGCTGTACTACGGGAACCAGTTTCTCCTCCTATATTTACGACAAATTATGTCAAATACTTTGCTAATATTACTTACTTGTATCTAAAATTTAGCTTGAAACTATGATAGGCCTAATTTAAATTTTAGCTAATTACAAGTCTAAATATTAATGAACTACAATGGTTTTTTTTCTGGTAATTACAGCTAAATCATCACTATCACTATCACTACATAGTATAAAACAAAGTCGCTTCTGCTGTCCCCATGTATGCTTTTATCTTTACAACTACACAACGGATTTTGACGTGTTTTTTTTTTAAAAATAGATAGAGTGATTCAAGAGGAAGGTTTATCACTTCACTATCACTACATAGTATAAAACAAAGTCGCTTCCGCTGTCCCCATGTCCACATGGTATGCTTATATCTTTAAAACTACACAACGGATTTTGATGCGGGTTTTTTAATAGATAGAGTGATTCAAGAGGAAGGTTATATGTTAAATAATACTGTGCGAAGCCGGGGCGGGTCGCTAGTATAACATAAATTATAAAATATATTAGTAAAGAATCGAAATTTCCGTTTCCTCTGATTAAGTATACAAATTAACTTTTAGGAAAAAACTCTTTCTAAATACAACATATCATCAAAAACATTAGAGGCGTATTCGAGATATGAATGGATTATGTACAAACATATTGCTCGTTAAAAATATAAGACTAGTAGTTCTCCAAACAGCAGACCTCGCGACACTCTTAAACTGAATTTTCATAAACCTTTATTTCGACTGTTCGGAGACCTACTAGTTTTAAGAGTGAGTTTTTAGGGTTCCGTACCCAAAGGGTAAAAACTGGACCCTATTACCACGGTTAAGACTCCACGGTCCGTCCATCTGTCTGTCTTTTATCTCATAAACCGTGATAGCTAGACAGTTGAACATTTTTGTATAGAAGCTTCCATGTCCACCCGCAGCCATTTTTTTTTGTGAATTTACGCGCGCTATGAAAGTAGTATATATGAGAAGGGGATACTTATACATACAATAGATGTTCAGTACTATGATACCCTAAAGTGTCACGTTCTCGAGATTTTTGGAAATAACAATTTGCGATGAGCAAAATATTAAATATGTGTATAAGTGTCTCCCACTCATTTACTGCTTACATCGTGCGCGGTAACTTTGAAAAAAAATCAAAATGGCGGCGGGCGGATACCTAAGCCACAAAATGTTTAAACCCCTTTCACAGATTGTGTAGTGTATTTCTGTTACCGCTATAACAACAAATACTAATAAATGTAGTATAAAAAAAACTATAAAACACGCTCATCAGACCTTGAAACCTAATTGTGGTCAAAGTTCATTACAAGACTTTTCTAAGAAATCCAAAACAGCTATGATACGATTTTCCAGCATGAAGTTCCAGTTCATATATTATCCTCCGGCTCCATCATCAGATCAGTTTGACAATATCATATTATTGTATTGTCATCAGAACTACATACAGCTACTAATTTTTATTACACTACGGCCCTTGGAAAATTAGTTACCTTAGATTCCATTACATAGTGAGTTACATACAGGTCGACCTAATAAAAGGGTGTTAAAAACAGAATAAAGTAAATATACAGAACGGAACCCTTCGAGCCTCTTGGCCGATTAATATGTTTTTTTACCTGGAATATCCAGCGTACCTAGCTCTGTGTGAGGATATATACGGCTGGAGACCTCCGCTCGTATTTATATGGAAATTCACATGATAGAGCGGCGGGCGTGTGGCTACGACATTATAACGCACTCATATTAGCTCGCAGTGTGTTGAACGCATTATTTATTATGCTGACTAGTTACCAAGCACTTAGTTTAATTTTGCTGTACTGTGCAGGGTAATCCAGAACTGGTGTACTAAGTTCATTTCATATTGACTGTAGTGACTGCCTCGGTGGCTCAGTGGTTAGTGACCCTGACTTCTGGGTCAAAAGGCGTGGGTTCGATTCTCACGGCATGGTGGATGCGGCCCAATCACCCGTAGTCGTTTAGCCTAGGCCTACATTCAGCAGTGGACTATTTAAAAAATAAATAGATAGGTATTTGGGGACATCTTAGACACGGTCTGACCCCAAACTAAGCAAAGCTTGTGATATCGCTGTCAGAGACTGATATACTACATAAATAAGTACCTATATATTTTTAAATTTCAGAACTTGTATTAGTTTTATTTTATTAATAATTACTTACATAGATAGTAGCTAAATAATACCCAGAGACAAAGCAGACACCTATGTTCATCACATAAATACTTGCCCTGGGTGGGGATCGAACCCACGCCTCTTTGATCCAGAAGTCAGGGTCACTATTCTCATTAACCACCGAGGCAGTCAAGTTATATCCGGACGGATGTTCGCTCATTTCGTTCGCTAAAAAGATTTCAAATGAATTAAAATTTAAAAGGCCAGTACACCATGAGTTGAAAGCTTATCTTCATCCTTCTTATCAATCAGCCGTGAGACATACAGCAAGACCTTTTATTCAGTGCACAAATTTTTATCGCGCAATAGATATCGTTAATAGAACAAATTTCGCTCATAAGAAGATCAACTTTTTTTCATCAATTTTCTGTCAAACTATCCCAAAAATAATTAAATTGCATGCCCCTTACACTCCAGACAATAACTACTACCTAAAACGTATAGCTAGCTCTCTCAAGGTCAGTGCTACCGGTCAATGGCCCCGCACCGTAGGTAAATAGTCGGCGCGGCGTACAACTCGCCCCCCTCGGTTCTTAGTAGGTACAATACCTACGTCTCGCGACGAGCCGTAGGTATTCAGACGTAGGGTGACATTGATTACCCCGTTTATCTGTATACTTTCTCTTGAAGTTATTTAAATACTTTTGTACCAAAGTGAGTGAAAGTAAAGTAGAGGTTTAATTGTTTGTTTATTATACTTTCCGTATGCAAAGTATGTGCACTGGAAATAAAATCACCCTGTATTTGAGCCATTTGGAGTTGAGACATTGGGTCCGTGGGTGCCGGGAACTCGGGATTTTCAAAAGCCTTTCTGAGCGTCTGGTGGACTCGACGCGTAACCAATATGCTGGTGTTTATTTGGCTCAACGCATAAGCAAGCATTGCCATTCAGCGTGGCAATGCTGCTAGCATGCTGGGCACGCTGCCAACTGGCAGTGGGTGCGAGAATTTGGATTATCTTTAGACCTTCAAGGGTCTGTGGATGATCCAATGCTTTCTATGTAGTAGTAGTGTAGGTAGTTTTAGCATATAAAGTAGTATCTATTGTATTTTGTTGTAGTTAATAATTAATCGGGATATATTTCTCGAACAGCTGACAAAACGAAATTTCTACTGCGCAATGACTTGCTACGTGTTCATAGGCGCTGAATTTCTGAATAATTGAAGAACCGTGAATTTTGATACTGTTCCTAATTTTGACCGACTTCCAAAAAGGAGGAGGTATACTATACTATGTACGTTACTATACTATGTATGTTTGTCGATTAAAAGTAGGGTAGATGCACGGGTTGTGGTCATCTTAGTGACGTTTATGGCCATTTTGAATTTTAAGGATTAAAAAGACAATTTTATGTTAAAATAATATTTTAAAAGAAATTTTCAAACATTTACAATTACACAAACAATATTTATGGTATTATATTGTTTATAATTATCATTTATGCAATAATTTTGACACCAAATTGCCACAACCGGATCAGTGGCCACAACCGGTACACTTACTATATATCACTACATAGTATAAAACAAAGTCGCTTTCTCTGTCCCTATATCCCTATGTATATATACTTATCTTTAAAACTACGCAACGGAGTTTGATGCGGTTTTTGTAATAGATAGAGTGATTCAAGAGAAAGGTTTATATGTATGTCGGATCCATAAAAAGGCACCGCATCAGTTATGTTTCTTCAATGTGGTAATGTTTTATACCACTGACCCAACAATGCTTCAGTGTGGCGTGGCGTGGGTTTAGCGGGCGAGGAGATAAAGGCGACGTCACGAACAACCAGTTTATTGCACAGAAGATTACGTATGATAACAATTATAGAGAGAACTTTAAGCGAAGGACATGGCGTTCCGCAGCGTAACGCACGCTGCCAGCATTCTATCAAGAATCACCAGACTTGAACCGTTCTAATCTCAGTTTTTCCACAACCTCTTCCGAACAAGCTCTATTTACAACTCCCACACCCACAACTGACATCTGACATGTCACCTCGCATTTTCCCGCCCATCGGCCGATCATGCGATGTCAGTGTCACTTAAAACCTCCTTAGAATCAATCAGCAGCGTTTGTCACAAGCGTTACCCCAGGAATGTTGCCACTTCCATTCCTAGTCCTTCGAAATTATACTAAGTGGCACTATTTAAAATTAAACTTAAAGCTATTGTCCCGTTACGGCCATCTTGACATTCGCACGTCCTCGGGCGATTATCATCAGTATCTGTAACAAAAGAGCAATGTGAATGTTTGTTTATCCACCAACCCGCACTGGGCTAGCGTGGCGAGGCGTATGTTCAACATTGGACTATTCAAAAATGTCGGTATAGAATATTCGTTTACCGCTCGTCCATTCCTGACATAATGTTACTTTTAGACGTGTTCGAAGTGATAACTAACTATGAAGGTAAATAAGAGATAACTAGACAAGGTTTCTTTACTTTAGCATAGGGTCTGAAAAACAGCGCTCATTAGGAATTTTATTCGCCAAAACCACCAAATTCCATACCCGAGACCGGACAACAGCGTCCCTCCAAACCGCACTCAACTCACCACCCAGTAAATGCGCGAATCGGACAACTGCGTCCCTTCGACTCTAGTCACACTAGACCACCACACATCAAACCTGAGCCCGGACAACAGTGTCTCTCATAATCACAATCACCACCCACACCCAGTGACTGCGCGAATCTGACACCTGCGTCCCTCCCACTCAAGCCTATCTGGTATGAGACCGGATAACAGCGTCCCTTCGATCTACGCAAGAACCGGACAACTGCATCCCTTCGACTCAGCCCAGACGCAACATCCGTACAACCCATCTTCACTTATCAGATACCAGATTTAGGCATGAGACCGGATAACAGCGTCCCTTCGATCTTCGCAAGAACCGGACAACTGCATCCCTTCGACTCATCCTAGATGCAGTTTTCGAACTACCAGATCGAGGCATGAGACCGGATAACAGCGTCCCTTCGATCTCCGCAGAGAACCGGACAACTGCATCCCTTCGACTCAGCCTAGATGCAGTTTTCGTTTTACCCACCAACAAAAATTAAATGAGTTCAGTTTTTCTTACCCTCGCTTTTCTTATTACAGAGAATTTAAGAATCACATAAAATATTTCCTTGACCTACATCCGAAAGTAAAATCTGTGGCAGCATTGTACCAAGAAGTTTGTTGAGTCAACAATAAACTTCTTGCATGGTACTGCCACCTCCTTGAGGAAACTGAAAGTTGACTGATCGAATGTTGAAAAAGCCAATCATAGATCTAGGGTCGCCATGACAACAGGCTATCATTAAATTTAACAACGGTTCGCATTATTGTAAAGTATGTACGAAAGGACTTTATCTACTTCATTATTGTGTAAGGTTCTTTATATTCTCTTAAAAGGGTCCAATATTTCCGATCTGATCTAACATGCGTGATCTGGGCGACGCGACGTTCACTTTAAGTCCAATCATTGTGCACGGTACTAGGAAACTCAACACATCTAAGTCAGATTTAGTCAAAAACATGCAGAACTACTTTCTAACTAAAATTGGACGAGCTCACCCGGGGTTTTGTCAGACAGCTTCTCGCAGATTGGTAGTTATTGCAGGTGACCCTTCCCAGCTTCCCTGGACCCTGGACCCGCTTCTCGAAACAGGCTGGAGCGATTTGTTCTGGTTAACAGTACACGAAGCAAGTTCTGTTCTCCTTCTTCTTTCGGTGTAGATTGTATTGTAGCATAGTAGTCTTCTTTGTTATCATTCGCCATTTTCTTTTGTGATTTGCTTGATAATATTGCTCTGATTCATAGGCGACATGATTAATGCAGTCGAAGGATTTTTCTTGTAATCCTGCATCTCCTCAGGATCTAGCCCTTCGATCCCACCTTCTGATGTCGGATTCATAAAAAGGCACCGCATCAGTTATGTTTCTTCAATGTGGTATTGTTTTATACCACTGACCCAACAATGCTTCAGTGTGGCGTGGCGTGGGTTTAGCGGGCGAGGAGATAAAGGCGACGTCACGAACAACCAGTTTATTGCACAGAAGATTACGTATGATAACAATTATAGAGAGAACTTTAAGCGAAGGACATGGCGTTCCGCAGAGTAACGCACGCTGCCAGCATTCTATCAAGAATCACCAGACTTGAACCGTTCTAATCTCAGTTTTTCCACAACCTCTTCCGAACAAGCTCTATTTACAACTCCCACACCCACAACTGACATCTGACATGTCACCTCGCATTTTCCCGCCCATCGGCCGATCATGCGATGTCAGTGTCACTTAAAACCTCCTTAGAATCAATCAGCAGCGTTTGTCACAAGCGTTACCCCAGGAATGTTGCCACTTCCATTCCTAGTCCTTCGAAATTATACTAAGTGGCACTATTTAAAATTAAACTTAAAGCTATTGTCCCGTTATGTATAATACACCTGGCTGTGCGAAGCCAGGGCGGGTAGCTAGTCCTCAATATTTACGAGTTTATCGTTCGACTGGACACCAAACAAATCCTCATAAAACACATAAAAGATCCACAACGTCATGCTGAGGTCATTTATCTTCGTGGTGAGCTGACAGTGGCTGACGTCGTGACCACTACTGACGACATGAGACCATGTTTCATGACAACCACGTCACGGTAATATAACTACAAAATTCCGTCTTCATACAAACGGTGGGAATGCGAATCATACCTCTGAGCCTCGGAGTTCTATACACACTTGTTACACAACAGTCGCAAATTTAATGCGCCGTAGTAACGAACGTCAAACGTCAAACAAACAAAAAGTAGACCACCAGGTCTAGAGGTAATGACATCAGCCTTACAATCGTGAGGTCGTGGGTTCAATTCCCGGCCCCGTACCAATGAGTTCTTCAGAATTTAAGTACGGAATTTCACACCACTGGCTTTTCGGTGAAGGAGTAGTCCATCGTGAGGCAACCTGCATACGTCCGTAGAAGAAATTCCATGGCGTATGTGAATCCACCAACCCGCACTGGGCCAGCGTGGTGTATATGGCCCAATCACCCGTCGTGGGTAGGCCTACGTCCTGCAGTGGACTATTATAAAGGCTGGTACAGTACAGTAACGAACGAACGTAGGGGTTTTTAATCGTGCGATTTACCTAGCAGGCGGGCAGCCCTAGCGCTTGCTACGTAGGTAATGCGTGGCCACGCGGGGCTGTAGATAATTACTGCAAGGACAGGGCTGAGTCGCTAGTGAATTTTGTTTATATACCATTACCGTGACCATGTTTATAATAATTATTTTTCGAAAAAAAAAATGGCAAAACCGCTTTCCATCGTGTACAAAATGCGAATATTTCGCTCGAATTGTTTACATTATTGTTGATTTATCAAAAGCGGCTCAGCCGGTGTCTGTAAAATTTAAATGGGAACACTTCAGGAGTATACTCTTTCGAACTAAAAAAAAATTTTCCGATCCGGTTCACAATTGGCGAAATTATCGATGTTCATCGTGTACAAAATTCGGATATTTCGCTCGAATTGCTTACATTATTGTTGGTTTTTTTCAAAAACGGCTCAGCCGATTTCTGTAAAATTTAAATGGGACCACCTCGGGAGTATACCCTTTTGAACTAATAAATATTTTTTTGATTCGGTTCACAATTGGCGATATTATCGATGAACATACACAAAAAAAAACATACACACCAACATAGAACCTCCTCCTTTTTGGAAGTCGGTTAAAAATTACTTAAGTGCAGCCTGTCCCTGTTTGGTTCAGGTACTTCAAACCTTCTCGTTGAAACACTGTAAAAGATAGAGAAACATAATAATAAATCGTTCCAATACAAATAATAAAATTGCCATACTCTTATAGGGTCATATGTATAATTATTACTATCTAATTTATCTTAAAGACCCTTTTTTAACCCCCGACGCAAAAGAGGGGTGTTATAAGTTTGACGTGTCTGTTTGTCTGTCTGTGTGTCTGTCTGTCTGTCTGCCTGTCTGTGGCATCATAGCGCTCGAACCACTGAACCGATTTCAGTTTAGTTTTTTTTTGATGAAAGGAGACTTAATCGAGAGTGTTCTTAGCTATGTTTTATAAAAATCGATTGAGCCGTTAAAGAGTTATGGTGGGTTAAAGTGGGGATGGAAGAACCAAAATTCTACAAATGTACCCAAAATGGTTGACGGGGGTTTTTTAAATTTTTAATTTAAGTTTTAAATGTTAAAGCGCGAATTTGATTAGGATAACTCCACTTGTAAGGGCTCCCAAGAGACCGGCCTAGCCGAGTTTAGGACCCACTGTTGATTTCAATGATAGTTAGGTAAAATATTGGTATAATTTTATTGACATTGCTAACTTAATCATATTTTGCATATGTTGCAATACATTATTTGAGTTGAGTTGAAAAACGCATTCGAATATATTGTGTAGTTTGGAAGATACGAGTATTTCATGACCACTATGCCACGGTAATATTATAATATAGTATTCCATCTCCATACAAACGTTCGGAACGCGAAATTATGTACTCGTAGGCATACTGACGTGAACCGCACAAAAATCCAAAAATACTTCCACGTCCACAAAACTAGGAATCTAGGTCAGCTCCTAGTGTGCCTAAAACGCGGTTCAGTTTATTTTTAAATCCCATTTACGAGTCGTTTGACCAACCCTAATTACGAGCTCTTCAACTGCCAACTGCATTTTATTTCGGCAAAAACTGCATTTTGATTATTTGCAGAAATTCAAGGATTTTTTTTAAAACAAAGTTAAAATGACGTTTTGCACAGTGCTATGTACCTGCACTTCCTGCGGTTATCCTTTCAGAGGTTCAAATGCTCACTTCTATTTTGACAGCCTCGATGGCTCAGTGGTTAGTGACCCTGACTCCTGAGTCAGAGGCGTGGGATCGATTCCCACCTAGGACAAAAATTTTTGTGACAAACATAGGTGTTTGCTCTGTGTCTTGGTGTTATTTAGGTATTATCTGTATAAGTATATACCTACATATATATATTAAAAAAAATTGTAAAATTCCACTGTACGTGAGTATGTCACTGAACTCCTCCTAAATGGCTGAACCAATATGAATGATTTTGTTTATGTATGCGTTTGGATGGTTTAGATTCACAAATCAGCCCGGCAGCGAAACGAAGTTCGCCGGGTCAGCTGGTGCAGTATAATTTTGTAATTATGAGGAAAAATATAAAAAGATTTGTACGGATGCTTATACATACATACATTCTTTTCATTTATCACAAAAAATCGATTCGAAAGCCCAATAGGCTTGTTTACTAAAAAAATATAATTAAGTCCGTCAGATTATAATTATCAAAACATATTAGACACGTATTTTTTCTTTTGTCAATTTAACAATTGCTGATGACATATTCCGTTAAAGTTCCGCGTGACGTCACTAACCCACCACAAATGTACCGGTACCAATTAGTGACGTCACGAGCCCCCACTCTAAAGTTTGACAAGGTTTATCTTTGTCATTAATTGTTTGATTGACAAAAGAAAAAATATGCGTGTAATATTTTTTAATAATCTGACTAATAATTATAATTTTTATACCTAGTAAACATGCCTATTGCTCTACAGTAAAGCCGTACTTATAAGAGGCTATGTGTAATACCAGTAACCCAGTATAGGTGAAGCCTATGTACAGCAGCGGACATCCAATGGCTGAACTGATAATGATGAAAACAGTAAGTTTGAAGTCCCATAAAAACAGTTCCGGATAACCACTATCAAGGAATAACAGCTTCTGGAGAGTCCATTATTCTCTGCTATCTGTTTAAGGTCGTATTTCCCTCCTTGCCCCGGAGTGGGGTCACCATAAATTAGATTAATGCAGGATAGTCCCACACTTCCTATACCACAGATTATGTAATAGTTTCTACCAAAAATATGGAGTGACTGCTAATTTATTAACAATACTCCATAAATAATTATTTTTCACAAAAAATGGCAAAACCGACTTCCATCGTGAACAAAATTCGAATAATTCGCTCAAATCGTTTAGACTATTGTTGATTTTCAAAAACGGCTCAGCCGATTCCTATATAATTTAAATGAAACCACCTCGAAAATATACCTTTTCGAACTAAAAAAGAATTTTTCGATTCGGTTCACAATGGGCGAAATTATCGATGAACATACAAAAAAAATACATACAGACGAATACAGAACCTCCTTTTTGGAAGTCGGTTAAAAATACTATTTTTTAAAATAATATTTTTTTATATTCAATATTTAATACTTTCCAACATGATAAAAAGGGTTAAAAAAAGATGTCACGTGACGTAGGCATTCCTGCAATTTTTTGAGCAATCGGTGAATGAACCTATTCATTCACCGATTGCTCAAAAAATTGCTGTATTATTTCTGTTGTCACAAAATCAATGCAAATATTTGGGAAAATGTAAAATGAACCTAGTACGTTTGCACTAGATTCCAAGCAATCCATTAAAGTTATCGAATAATTTTCATCAACAAAATATATGAAACAGTTGATAGTTTTTTTTTCAACTTCGTGGTTAGTAGGCCTATCAGATCTTTTCTTGCAATTTCAGATTTGTATAGAGGAGGCCTATGTCCAGCAGTGGATGTCTGGATACTGGCCAACGTGTGGTCACACGACCGTCGCTACCGCTCACCTGAAGCAGTTTCCCAGCTCCAGTAATTAGAAGACATGAGTGGATGAAGGTGTTATGTCGCATTTTTTTTAATTTCGGTTTTTTGTCATGAATGAAGGTGTTATGTCAACTCGGAAGTCATGGCACCTTCAGATTTCATAGTTATAAGCGTAAACAGTGTGAAAAATAATGGATGAAGGGTTTATGTACACACAACACTTAATTTCTTAGTGGAAGAAAGTGTTAAAGGCACTTAACGCTCGACTTCAATGATAAAAAACAAAATCGTCTAATGGAAGAAAGTGTTATGTACGTACATAGCACCTTCATCCATGACCAAACGTGCTAAAACGAATAAAACCGTATTTTGATATGGATGAAAGTGTCATGTTGTGTACAATAAAAAAATACAATAAAATTTGTCAAACCTGAATATCGATATTTTTTTGAAGAAATTTTAAAAAAATAATCTTTTTTCATTTTAAGTAAACTTTAATTTTAATACTTACCTACAGTAAACTTTCATTTTAATACTTTCATAAAAACTTTCAGTTAATAAACACGTTCATACAGAATAGTTGTTTCATTTATCACCAAACATATTTGTGAATGAAGGTGTTATGTACATTTTTTTACATAAATTACCCTCATAAATATAATATTTTTCTAACAGCTTTATGTACTTGAATATAGACATAATAACCTATATTTCTTGAAAGTTTTAGCATTGTAACTCTACTACTACCATTTCTACAACTAAAAAACCTTTAACGCTAATTTTCTCGAGTTTTTGTTTTTGTATCATAACACTTTCATCCACTCATGTCTTAATGGTTACCCTTTCTGTCCGCCATTATTCCCACTTCTTCGCCATTCTTTGGAACCTCGTTATTATCCTAGATAAAAAGTTTAAAATGTGCAATCTTCTTATCTATTTTATTTTGTTTTATAATGTACAATTATTTCTAAACACCCGATTTAAGGGATTACCCGTTTTCCCTAGTTAAAACTAGATATTACGGAAGGTCTTTGTGACAACGCGTTGTCCCTAGTTATATCCCGAAACGAGTCAGTTAAAACCTAAATGATCCGTATCACATTTGTGTTTTGAGACTCCGAGTAGGCTCTAGAAACTCTGCTGTCAGCCCTGAGTGAGACTTCCTTTGAGATTCTGGCTCCAGCTTTAAAAAAAACAGTCGTACTCACATCATAACCGTGTCACATCACCCACAAGAATACGTAGGGTCGGGGTGCTCCGATTCGGATCTGTGACTCATTTCGAACCTAAATGATCCGTGTTATCTGACTCTATTCGGGATATACCTAACTAGGGAAAACGCGTTGTCACAAAGGTGTTCCGTAATATCTAGTTTGAACTAGGGAAAACGCGTAATCCCTAAAAACGGTAACAGAATTCGAAGTTAATTCCATAGTAAAAGGTGCTCATGATGATGAGCACATGAAACTCTCTGGAAGTTCTTGCAGTTTGCATAGCAACAACTTGTATAATTTATACCTAAATTATAAAGAAATAATGCAAAAATTTGGAGCTTATGGACTAAGCTCCAAATTTTTTCATCCAAGCCTTAGGCCATTAACTTTTACAATATTCAATTTTATCTGCTTGATTTGTTTTGGAAAGTGACTTTCCTATTGCATATTTCCTTTCATAACAATTTTCAATGAATCATTCCAGTCTACCCGTGACCACGATCGATGCAACTCGGTCGAAACGTCGGGATGATGAGGTATTTATTTATCTCGTAATTTTAGGGCGCGATTAGTCCCGTAGTACATAATAATAATGTGTTCAAATCGCGAAAGTTTAAAAACAACGAATATCATGTTTTCGGATCTTAGGTATTTCTTTGACATTGCTTGTATGGCGGCGTAATGGCGGCCTTGAACAAAAATCAAAATAGAAAATATGAAATTCCATTCAAATTAAGCATTCAATGCGGTTGTTTTACTCTGCGCATTTATGTACCATACGCCTTCAATTTCACGTTTTTTTTGGGTTCTCCAACTTCCATCTTCCCGCGTGGTCGGCCCCGGAATTTTTCTGAATATTTTGCGTTCCGTCACCAACATTTTGGTTTCGTCCTTTTGTGTTACCGTCAAAGCTTCACAGCCGTACAACCAGGTCACCATATCTGTGCACCTGACTTCGTGACGTCATATCGAATTAACGGGACGTATATACATTACCGGACGTCTAGTATACCGTCCGGACGTAAATTATTATCGGGACGTGTATCGGCAACGAAGATGCTAACCGTACTGTCGCATCGGGGAGTGCGCGGAGAGGTGACAGGGGAAGCGGGAGAGGCGCCGCATTCCAGCGAGGTGCACAGATATTCTGACCGGGTTGTACATCTGAATCGGTCTAGTGACTATTTTGTAGATATGAAACGTGTTATCCATATCCACCTATAAATCAAATAAACGTATTATTTCCATCACACATCGGAGTTTTCGTCAGCAATAAACAAAGAATTTTAAATTTCCGGGAAATCTGCTGATAAAAGTCAGCCATATTTGTACAAGGAAATTAAATATCCTGCGATTCATCTGTCCTCTTCCTGACTCATATTTTGACTGATAGGTACTGGATTTTGGCCAAGTAGGTAGCCCTGGTGTCAGATTTGTTTATGCCTTAATAGTTCACTGCAGGTACACGAAAACGTGGTAAAAAAGTAAGTTCGTATAGGCTGGGTGTCAGAGTTTTTAGGCAGCCTGAAGGCCTCTGACATGACTAAACGGTTAAAACAACCGGGACCTACAATTTAACGTGTCATACGAGCCACGGTAGCGCTCAGTTGGAAAATGCCACCCGCGGTCACGCATACAAATACTGACCGTGCGGATCGTTGCTGATCGCTGACAAACACCTAGTCAAACTACGCTACGAGCGCTACGTACGAGTAGTGGATATGGCCCAATCGGTTATATTCACCACGCTGCTGCAATGCGGATTGGTAGATTCACATACGCCATCGAATTCTTTCTAACGTATGCAGGATGCAGGTTGCCTGATGATGTTTACTTCACCGAAAAGCCAATGGTGTGAATTTCCGTATATATGATAAATATAGCTTGGGATCGGGATTTGAACCCAAGACCTCGCGATTGTAGGGCAGGTGTTACTACCATTAGACTACCACCACTGAAGAAAAGTTGACCTTTATGAATCTCATCGACTTGGCATTTTTTATGAGATGAATTTTATTTCATTTATACGAATACGTGCCTACGCTGTTACGAGTATGTATAGGCCGCGCCACACAAGTTGGCGGATGTGAAGTTAGCTACAAGCTACGCAATATCCAATCAACGTGCGGCTTTATGTGAGCTTCAGTCAGGATTAGATATTGCGCAGCTTGTAGCTAACTTCACATCCGCCAACTTGTGTGGCGCGGCCTATACCTCCCTATTTTTACCGTCTTAAAGGAGGAGGTATCTACTATGCTCGCCTGTACCTATGTATTTTTTCTTTGTGTAAGTATGTTCAATGATGTTAACCGATTATTTATTTATTTATTTCGTACCTTACCTTTACCTTTCGTAGGTCATTTTAATTTTATCTAAATAGGCTATGCCGTTTCTGATAAATCAACAATAATGTACACGGATGTCACATCGATTCATGCAAAATATTCGAATTATGTGCACCGTAGAAGTTGGTGGTGCCATTTATTACAAAATACAATTGTTTTCGTCATTTCGACTTAAAACATTCGAAATTCAAAATTCGTCCGACCATTGCGTCCGAAAACCTAGCCAAAGCCGAAATAATTCCATTTTCAAATAATTTTCCCGCTCCTAATTGCACACAGTAGCTTGTTTGCAATGAATTTGATTATCTGATTTTGTTTGAACACAAAATTCGCGGGAAAAGTGCCTTATCTGTAACGAGGCGGGAATAATGCTTGTTTAGATTACACGCTTGTTTCCATGCTACAAACAGGTTTTATTCTTTCTAAATTCAACCTTGTAAAGGGTGATTCTGTAAAAACGTTCGCGTCACCTGCCCGTAAGAAATTAGTGTAAAAAAGTAGGTATATCCATTCATATAACATGTATATAGGATACTGCTGAACAGGCCTCCTGTACCGTGCCTCCAACTTATCTGACTAGGTGGCAGCGTCGCTACCGTCGTATAAAATGCTGCCAATGTTTTGTCGTTTCAAAATAGCGTCGTTAGTTCCACTTTTGGCCACCGGATAAGTTGGTGGCACTGTATGGAATTGTTATTTAACTTACTATACATCACAGGATTATCTAGAACTGATGTACTAATACCGACATATTCCAACGGATTGGCAAGTTGAAATGGCAGCGGGCAGGGCACATAGCGCGGAGGACTGATAACCGATGGGGTCGAAAAGTCCTCGAGTAGAGACTACGTACCGGGAATCGCAGCGTAGGACGTCCACCCACAAGGTGGACGGATGATCTCATTAAGACCGCAGGATCGCGCAGGATGTTATGCAAGCCGCTTCCAACCGGTCTTATCTATAGGGCAGGCCTATGTCCAACGGTGGCCGTCCTATGGCTGATGGTTGTACTAAGCCGAGACCATCATTATGAACTTCTGTTATTATAGCTATAGCCAACCCGGAATTCGAGAAATTAGGTAAATGTCGATTCCTAGTTTCAATTTTGGAGCGAACAGCTGATTTATTTCGCGAATTTAGAGTTGGCCCCACAGTAAAAGTTGTCATAATGATGGTGTTGCTAACCCCCTTTCGATTTAATACAGCGGGTAAGCAGACAAACCTATATTGTAATATAAATATTTCAAGGAAAAACATCCCAGCCTACCAAAACCAAAATCAAAAATAAAATCGTCTGTCGCTGCGGGGCGAGTAAAAAATTAAGCCAGTCTGGCGTTTCAATTAAAAAGTATTTTAGACTTCTCCGCAACGCGTGATAAGCCTATGAAGTAGCCTGCATGCGACGAAAATAGAGAAAAGTTTTTATTGAATCTGTGCATTGAATTAGCGCCTGTCACTAATGCTATAGCAAGATATCGTAGCAACAGGAAAGGTATGTGGGTACAGTACGTGCCACCACATATGAGACTTGAGAAAACCACGTTGTTTGTAATAAATATACAAATTCTAGATAATAGAAATACAAACGTTTAAAAAAGTTTATAAACTTTTAATATACAAATTCTGGATACTTAGTTTTTATTGCTTTAAGGCTTGCATTCAGTACGGTCTTGCGCTCTTGATCAGTTCTTCATTGGTTTACCTTGCTGATGGACTTTCTATGCTGTGCTTATTGGTACGTAGACTCCACTCGAGAACTTTTTGACCCCATCGGTCATCAGTCCTCCATGCATGATACAATACATGATTCATGAGTCACAATTGAGCAGTCGATATGATAACGAGAAAACGCTTCGTAGAGATTAGCTGGGTGTAAATCGCTAAAAACTCTTCCCATTTGTGTGAAATCTATTAAGAAGGTTGCAATATCCAACAATGGGCGTCCTATAACTGATATAATGACCATAAGATAAATACGGATCTCAAAAAACGTTTAATTTAGAGAAATTTAAGTTCTACAACCAAAGCGCCTGTTATTTTTATGATGGCAAAGCGCAGAAATCCATTGGTAGGCGAAACAAATCGACTAACTATTTTGACTTACTATATATAATTTACTAGCTGACCCGGCGAACTTCGTTTCACACGATATCTTTATAACTAATATACTATGTGTTTTCTGATGTATAAGCATTATGCAAGTTTCATCTAAATCCGTTCAGTCGTTTTTGTGTGAAAGAGTAACAAACATCCATACATAGGTAGTTACAAACTTTCGTGTTTATAATTAATCGCTTGACTGAATTGCTTGATCTTATGTACCCTTATATTTTATACGCATTTATAATTCCTTTTTTAATAAAACCGTTAGTTACAGACAGCGCGCTTAACACCGGGGCTGTTTTTTTTAGCAGGAACTCTTTAAATATTGCTATGAAATTATAACAACAAAATGTATTTTGAAGATGCATCAAAAGTATTGAACCAAAGAAATATTTTTAATTGGATCGCTAATATCCCTTACACTGAAAAAGCAATAGCGAAAATATCGTATTACCTAATTACACAAACAAACACCGGAATTGGGGAACCACCTTCTTGAAAATAGAAAATGCCCTATTTTCTCCTATTACTTACCTAATAGGTAAGTATTGGACGAATCTTACTCAACGAAATACTCAGATTTCGTTATAGGTAGCCCTAAACATCAGGCAGTATGTGGTCAAACGCAAACCTATAGAGAATAAAAAAAAAACAATATTTTGGCGACTTCTGAAGTTATTTGTGCCACACGTACATACGCTCGTGGTGCGGAACGCTTTGCCCGAGTCGGTGAGATCGGTGGCTCAGTGGTTAGTAACCCTGATTGCTGGGTCAAAGTGGCGTGGGTTCGATTCCCGGCACCCGGGCAATCCTTTATGTGATGAGCAGGTGTTTTTTTCTGTGTGTCTGGGTGTTATTTAGGTATTATTTAATAACTATGTTTATAAAAAATATGTTTAAGTAGTATTTAATTATATCAGTCTCTGGCAGATTAAAAAATTCTGAAGAAAAAACATTTTACCATACAAAATGTTCTTGCATGTAAAAGTTGTCATTGACAGTTAACAGATGGTAAGATGAAGTTCACCGGGTCAGCTAGTAAGAAATTAAAAAGAGGTGACTTAAAACTTTGACACCAGGGCTAGCCACCCTATACGTACGTTATTACTTATAGGCACGCAATATATAGACAAGTACCGGGTGAAATCCCAATTCTATCAGATTACTTCTTACTTCCAAGATACTTAAATACGACAGGCCCAATTTAAACTTTTTCCGTGCCCGACGGAACCTGACGGAAAAATTTATTAACTCGACCTTGTTATAACTTCGCCTGTGATCCTTTGCGTACTTTCGGGTAAATATATGTATTGAAATACTGGCAATCATCTTGCCTTGAAAAAAAAGAATTCGATATTTGAAAATTTTAATTCAGCGTTATTGGTTATAAAATAAATGAATCAATAGGTCTAATTATAAAGGCGCTGTTTTCGTTTTCACTACCTATTAAACAATTAAATTAATAATGAGATATAAAAATATAAAATTTTAATAAGACATATTTAAGACCACAGCAAAACGCTGGATGTTAGTAGCTTTCAGCCGGGCGTATTGAAAATCCATAAGAGAGGTCTATGTTCAGCAGGGGACGTACTACAGCTGACAATGATACTCGTACTAGATTATACCACTTGAAACATTTGTACAATAAATTCTGAAAGATTTGGTTTAAAAAATAACCGTCCAAGTGCGAGTCGGACGCACGAAAGGCGTACCGTATGTACCGTATAGTATAGAGTCACAATCGTGCAATAAAAGTGTCCGAGCCAAAACTCTGCCCAAGCTATGTAGTGGGCAGGCTTTTTAATTAGTCGTAAGGCGATTGTAAGCCGACTACAACGCCATGCGATGCCAAAGTTCTCGGTTATGAGCACTAATTAGGTGACATAACGTCGAGATTCGAGAAAACTGGTCACTGTGAAATATTCAATGTAAATATCTTGGTCGATAAGTATGATGCCTCTGTAGATATTTGCTTAATACGAGTATTATGTTTTCTGTGTTTGTTGTTATAGCGGCAACAGAAATACGTCATCTGTAAAATTTGCAACGTCCTAGCTAACACCGTTCATGAGTTAGGTACAGCATGGTGACAGACAAACAGACGGACAGACGGAAAGACGGACGGACAGCGGAGTCTTAGTAATAGGGTCCCATTAACTCCCGTTATAACCCTTTGGGTACGGAACCCTAAAAATGGACTTATAGTTGCTAACAACAACATCCAGCGCCGCGAGATCTTCTGTCCAGAAAACTACTACCTACCTAGTTTATTTTGTTAATGAGAAACCTCTTGTCTAGGTAAACATATAAGAATGAAAAGTAATGTTTAACTTTTGCTTTTATCCACCAATTTATTTCGCTATTTGTCGCCCGCGTGTTTTGGGTAGGTGTAATATTATTGTGGTACAATTTCCCGTCGAATAAGACCCAGGCTCTAGGGGCTAGCACTTCGGGAACTGGTTTCGCAAGTCCATTTCAGTTTTAATGCTATTTTCCAATTGCATTGCTGTGAGCGGTAACTTGTTATTGGTTTTCAAAGTTAGTCCCCGAAGTTTAATGCGATATTAGCAGTTGCTATGATCAAAACCGAAACTCGAATGGTTTGTTTTGAACTTCGAAACTAATTCCCGCGCTATAAAAGTTTAAGTGTCACACACAGTGATGTCATATAAATAAATTCAATTTCTACTAATGTGTTTTAGGTCGGGAACCTCATGATTATCAGTTATGACTTTAAAACACACTATTGGCACTATTGCTATGGCAGTCTAAATTAAAGACGAGTCACGAAATATTTGTCATTAATTCAAAGATTTTGATTTAAAGTAAAAACTATCGCACTAAGTATAAGCCCCATCACGCAAGTTGGCGGATATGAAGTTGAAGCTACAAGCTGCGCAATATCCAATCAACGCGCGGCTTTGTGTGACGCGGCCTATATCTCACAGTAACAAAATGTATGTCAATGAAACCGGTAGGTTTCCAATTTACATAATACCTATAGGGTAGGTACTTCACACCTCATTTTTTAGGATTCGTCTCGCTGCAAACCTGATATGGGGATTTTTCTCGTACTTTTACGTCAGTACCTCTGTTTTTTATCTCACCTATTTCTCTCATGACTGACGACTTTTCAAATTACCATGGTGTCCTAAATAGTGTGCCTACAGCAGCTATATCCGTAAAATACTCGGATTAAATTCCGCTCAAAAGAGCCCAGTCAAGATTATACTAAAAAATATGTAACTTCTCATGTGACAATGAAAACTCTATACCTATTCCTACTAGTATTTTATCGGTAGACCTATTTTTCGGTTAAATACTTAGTTGTGACATAATTAAAACGAAAGGAACTTGTATTAAAATTCAACATGTTTTCGAGATGTTCCCGGCTCCCGCTATAGAGTTCCGCGCCAGAAATTGTGTTGCCCAGTTCTAATTCTAAGTTCTACTATTTAATAGTTGTGTATAAATAGATATTTTGCAGGAAAGTAGTACAAAAATAGACTGTCTTTCATCACTTATACTGAAATTCCTTAAGCTGTATGCTTGTTAATCCCACGTGACAAAGACCCTGAAATTATAATTATTTTGTAAAAGTATTTTTTATTATCAAGAATTCATTTTACATGTTTCGTACTTCAAAAATTAGAACTTACTGTAAAAGTAAGGTAAAGGTTTTACCACATTTATTATGTGAACCAATTTCCAGGTATGTTTTCATAGTTGAAGAAAAAAAAAGGTCCCATAAAAATATCATCTTTTAGCACTAGTTTCTTGGCAAAATTTGATGAAATCGGCTAAACTACCAGTTGTAATTATCGATAAACATGGCTGCTGTGTTGAATGCTGCTGATTCAAATATTTTTTTACATAATAATAGTGTGAAGCAGTAATTACCGTACTAGCTTAACTCTAGTAAATATTTTTTTTCAATTGCAATTTGATCCGTTCTTCCTTAGCATAAGTAGAATTCGAGCAACAGAATCATGTGCAGTGTTGTTCCAAGTTAGAGTGGCCGTATATGAACCTCAAAAAAAGCCGTATTTTACAGACAATAAGTTTATGTGATAACGTCATAAAAGAAAACAATGTTGAATCAACGACTGAAACAAGTAAACCGCTTAGGCCGATCGTCTCTCTATCGCTTGTTCCGCGGTTGCGCTCGCACGCTCGGCAAAAGTGGAACGTGCCACGGTTTCGTTCGTGCAGCCGGTGTTCATCGATTTCTGAGACGTTATTACGTCCAAAAAATAGCAGCAGATCTAAAATTCCAGGATGATCCTCTGTTTAATCAATTTTTTAATATTCGCCCATTTTTGGGCAGGCTAAAGCCTTTAAGGCTATACCGCCTAGTCTTACGTATTCTTTGATTTACATTATCTTTTCTTTGACATTTCTTCTTCTTAGTAAAGCTGTGGAGACTTTACTAGAAGCTTCGATGGAGTTTTGAAGACAACACGAAAAGACATGTTTTACCACATTCTACTACTTGCCTACACTCATGCACGTATTTCAGCTATTAATAAATGAAATACCTATGTCCTACTACAGAGAGCGCCCTGTATTTGCAATGCCCGGCAAGGGCAACTAAGTCTTAAGAGCTTTATGATTATTATAAGACCTATTTGTACATTTAGTGGCAAATAAATTATATGAATATGAATACCACAACTTTTGCACTATTAATACTGATAGAAACACAAGTTTTAGATAATACTACAATGCGGCGACATGATTTTCTCGCGTTCCCGCCTTTCTATTAACATAATTATAGAACGAGAAACCCGATTCATTTTGTTTTAGCAAGAAAAAACATAGATCACACTAAACCTGACTTCAAATACAAAATTATAAAACAAAATCCATGTTACGTTTCTATCTTTTACTAATTCATCACAATTTATACCAAAAATTAATTTAGCAAATTAAACACAAAACAAAAATTCGAAATTCTACTACGACTCAAAAATCTTCCATAGTAGTTACTTTACTGATTATATAGCCACCCAAAAGCTCCCGTCAGTGCTGACATTAAGAAATAACTCGAAGTAAAGCTTTTATTTCTTTATGTCTACGTGTTTTTATCAAAATAATTAAAATGTTCTTTTATTAGTTTATGATTAAACACAAATGGTCTATTTTATTAATATCTTACGTGCTAGAAAACCATTTTTATCTAACAAAAACCAAATTATTTCATGCACGCCCTCTAGCGTGTTTAACCTTAAACTTCGCGTTGGCGGAAGATGGCCGTCGCGTGCCGAACGAAGCTCCGATTGTTTACAACGATTTTTAAAGTTTTTACGGTATAAAACGTAACTTTTGACACAAAACTAAGTGAATAAGTTATTTGTGATCTGTTATTATAAGTGTTAAGTGTAATTCAAAGGTGTTCTAAGTTAAAATTCACGTAAAAAGTGCGGCTAAGCTAGTGTGTGTAGTGTTCCAACTAGTTTTCCAGTCAGTTTTTGGAATGTTGTGAATATCTATAGGTAGTGAACTAGTGAATAGTGCGTTTGTTACCGGAGTCGGACTTGGGACAGCTGCATTTCACTCAAGGTTGGTTTAGTCTTGTTTTGAAAAGTTTCAAACTAAGTTTTTGTTTACATCGTTCCGCGCATGATCAAGTTCTTCACTCAGGTAGGTACGGAAAGTTCGCAGCAAGCGTAATCTCCACAGCTTCTGAGAACTTTCATCGAGCTTCACGTTATATGACCTTTCTGTTAAACTAGAGCTTAATTTCGAGAATAATTTTAAACTATAAAGTTCCAGTTCTTAGTTTAAACAACGGAAAAATAAAAACAATTGAATGCGGAGTAGGTATTGATCATAATGATAGTTAACAATTGCAATCATATCGATAATGCTGTCACTCAATTGTCGCTAGCAAGTTTAATTATTTGTTTTATTGTGCGTTCGTTGAACTCTATCTCACAAGATGCCGTCATAAAATATTAGCCTTCAGTTATTGATTAAAAATGCGGATAGATATTAGGTAGGTACAGAGCAGATCAAAACGTGTAAGAATTTGTTTGAAGTGTACCAAGCCTAGTAGGTACCCACCTGTTAACTAATCATTCAATAGGTAGGTAGTTAAATACCTTTCATTAAAGGAATATGCAATTAGGTAGGTAAGCTTAGCTAAGATAGTGGCATCTTTCTTTCATAAAAAAGGTCTTGTACCTATCTATTTTTTAAGAGATCTAGAATACTAAGCCTAGAACTAAAAGCTTTTTAAATAGGTACTTTTCCTTGTAGATACATACTAAATAACTAAAACAGGTAGGTAATATTAAATCTTCTGCAATGAATGATAATAACCCAACCAGCAAAAATCCCTCTTACAACAGTCTCAAGACTAGAAATTTTCGCTCTTATATTGATCCTATATTATCGTATAAGCCTGGATTTGGGCACAAATTATAAGCGTATTTAATTTAATATCGTCTTAATATCAGTCTTAATGAATGCTGTTTGCACTTATAGTAATCTAGCCAAAACTATTTTAAGCTGCTTTAGGCTAATATCGCTTTCGCGTAAGTATATTATAAGCTTATATTAGTCTAACGTTAGAATGATAACCTTGAAACCTTATTACTTTGATTTTTTTATTTGACAGCACGGTATTCCTACGTTATCTGTAAAAATATTATTGTGAAAAACTGTGAGTTGTGTAAAAATATAATAACGACGTGTTAGTTATCAAACACACACCGTGTTTGTGTTGTACGTTAAGTATTCCCTTTGGAATTTATTATTTACTGTAAAATAGACCCTGTTTTACGCTTCAAACTTCATGCGCTCAATCAAATAAGCATTTTAAATGATATATTCAATCCTCATTTTAATGTTTTATTTCTTTATTGTATGGATTTGATGTCATTGTTATAGTTGCATTTTGCCAGCGCACTATTAGACCATTGTAAGATCATTTGTGCTAATATTAGCATTCTAAAATGCAAAGGGTATGGCCATGTTGAATTAATTTAGGGTTCGTTGATAGACCTATTTTTTTTTTCCAATCTCTGTAATCCATGCCTATATTTACACAAAATGTACACGTTGCAACATTTAACTTTTACTCACAAAATGGCCAACTAAATGTTATTCTTACAATTGTTTTCACAAAATCGATTTAAGCTCAAATCATCTTATATTGATCTTGTTTTTTGTATTGTAAGTATGTTAATCCAATATCACTCTAATATCTTACTAAACTTGTGTAATTGATCTTATAACAGTTTTAAATAAGATCAGAAAAGCACGCACTTGTAGTGGTTTTATGTTATGCTGATATTAGTCTGACGTTCTTACAAAAGCATTTATCAAGATCTTTATGAAATCAAATGAACTTAGAGAATGGGGATATAAGAGCAGTTATTCTCAAGTGCAATGAGTCTTCGTAAATGTTATTGTAGGAGTAAGAGGCTTATAATGGTATTATAAAATGCGCTTATATACATATATGAGACAAGGTAATAAGAGAGAGAGCTCTTGAGTCCGTACTAGCTTGTCAAATGCTAATATAAGAGCAATAACATGTTCCAAAACTATTATAAGAGCGTTATAAGCCTACCACTCTTATAAAAGGCGTAATCTAAGACTTTTTTGCTGGTTGGGAATATAAAGTCTAATTGCTACCTAGGTATTCTGATACTAAATTTAGACAAATTGAAACCACTTATCATCAATAAAATACCCTAGTCTAAGTTTTTCTATTTAAGTTGAGTATGAATGAATGAATGAATGAACACTTTATGGTTAACACAAAATACAGAAAAAAAAATACACAGAAAGGAAAAATAAAGTAACTTAAAACTAGTGCAACAAAAGGCGGCCTTATTGCTTACAGCAATCTCTTCCAGGCAACCCTTAAATCTAGAGAGGAAATAATAATGATAGAAAAAAAAACGGGGTGAGTAGTAGAGGAAAAAGGAACAAAAAAAAACATTTAATTAGTAAATACGTAACAAGTTAAAATTCATTACATGAGTAATTTATCATGCTACAAAACACCATTTATAAATGAACTAGTGACTCGCCTCGGCTTCGCACAGGTGTATTATACATAACGGGACAATAGCTATAAGTTTAATTTTAAATAGTGCCACTTAGTATAATTTCGAAGGACTAGGAATGGAAGTGGCAACATTCCTGGGGTAACGCTTGTGACAAACGCTGTTGACTGATTCTAAGGAGGTTTTAAGTGACACTGACATCGCATGATCGGCCGATGGGCGGGAAAGTGCGAGGTGACATGTCAGACAGATGTCAGTGAGTTGTGAGTTGTAAATAGAGCTTGTTCGGAAGAGGTTGTGGAAAAACTGAGATTAGAACGGTTCAAGTCTGGTGATTCTTGATAGAATGCTGGCAGCGTGCGTTACGCTGCGGAACGCCATGTCCTTTGCTTAAAGTTCTCTCTATAATTGTTATCATACGTAATCTTCTGTGCAATAAACTGGTTGTTCGTGACGTCGCCTTTATCTCCTCGCCCGCTAAACCCACGCCACGCCACACTGAAGCATTGTTGGGTCAGTGGTATAAAACATTACCACATTGAAGCAGAAACATAACTGATGCGGTGCCTTTTTATGGATCCGACATACATATAACCATTCCTCTTGAAACACTCTATCAATTAAAAAAACCGCATCAAAATCCGTTGCGTAATTTTAAAGATATACATGGGGACAGACAGCGGGAAGTGACTTTGTTTTATACTATGTAGTGATTAAATTCCTTCATTGAGATTACAACAACTTAAATTCTATTACATTTAGTAATATCACATCAATATCTGTTATTATCAAACAAATTATTATGATTATTATGTAATAAATGCAGTACCGATGCAGCAGTCTTATTGGGACAATCTATCCTGAGACCCAAGTTTTTTCGGAACACTATTTTTAATAGAAGAAATATAGTAGTAATTAATAAAAAAATTATTGTTTTCCTTATTTAAATAAAAGATAATATCATTAAGTATCTAATTTGACCCTTAGCTCAAATTTAAATATCTTGAAAAATAAGGAATATTTTTTTTTTTCGAAAAAATGCGGTATATCCGGTGATTCTGTGGTTCTTATGAGTGAAGAGGCTATAGAGAAGGCCTATGTCCAGCAGTGTATGTCCTGTGACAGAGAAGAACAATGTAGTACAGAGCCATATTTGAAACTGGGAATTCAACATTCTAAGTACCGCTGAAACCTGTACAACTATACTCCATACTAAAGTTCCTCCCTGTTGCAGATGCTGTGATGTACATACCTACATACCTACAGCTCAATCTATGTATTGTATTTTGTCCATTGTACAGCCCTATTAAGTAAAAGGAAATTGCAACTTTTATTGAAAAATGTAACCTACGTAGCAAACAAAGAACCTAGTAGGTACTACATATTTGCTAGATCTGACTTCATCCAGTTGAAAAAGTATTTTATTATTATTAAATCATAGGTGCAGTCGTACAGATATTATTTCAGGCATAGAAAGCCCTCTGGTCAGTGGCGGACGCTTCATAAAGACAGAAAGACACTGCCTACCCTGGTTCTGATAATAGATCTAATAATATTTTATCAATAAACAAAATAACATAAAAAACTTAAATCATGAACCAGCTCCACCTATCGAGTGCCGGTGGTATCATTAAGATAAGATCGAAGGTAATTTAGCATCACCGCTCACCGATACGCGCTGCACGAGCGCCACCCGCCCTTGCCACGGCAAAGACACAAACTATGGATCTCTTAATGTTTTGTATGTGTGCTCTCGTGGTAAGTCGTGGTCATGCGGATTTAATGTGTGTGCGTTCCTATAGCTACGTGGGCTTTGCTGACACACAATGACAAAAATCACGCACACAACTGCATGAAAAGCCAGTGTCTTTTTGCTTAGCTAACACGAACAATTACGACTCGTACCGAACATTTCCGAAAAAAAGTTTGCTATGCAATGCAATTATTTTAGACCATTGTTTCATTATTCAGATTATTCAGATTTACTAAGGATTATATCTTAAGCTTTATATTCCTCCCAACTGATGAAAAGCATTTTTTTATTAAAAATTTATAAATAGTAAAATCTTTTTTGCGAGCAATATTTTTAGATTTTTTAATGTAACATCTGGGAAAAGACTATGTAGTATTCCAATATTTATATATGTTTCGATTATTTTTAAATAGATTTTGTTTTAAGATAAAAATCAGAGGTGTAAATGCTAAATGTATATTAATTATACATTTAATTAAGCTAAATCATACCAGATTCCCGCGATACAGGCCCAGCCTAGTGCGGGAATCGCTATTATTTCTGTAGTGTATATAAAACACCCATAAACATATGTTTTACCTTAATTAACTTGGTCATGTAATTACTGTTAACCTATGTTTATGTAAATAAATATATTTTCATTTTTCATTGAATTTTATACATTTAGATGGCCATCATTTTTTGTGGTATTATATTTCCCTTTTTTACTACTAATTTCAATAGTCAATCAATAGTCGCCATATTGTTTGATGTGTATTGTGTTTGTGAATACGCTATCAGATATTTAGGATTTTAACGTTGTTAATAGAGTGAAAAATGGATAATGTTGTCTGTGAAAGTTGTTCAGATGGTGTGTGTATTGAGAAAATAAAATATGATGCGATATATTATAAAATATGATGCGATGATATTTCAAAACTATCTTTCGGTGAAAAAAAACAAGTTATCGAGATAGGTCGTGCTACACCGGATATTTGAGCTGGCATTTGGCAATCACCTACATTATCAATCGACAAGACGACGAACCAAACCCAACGTGTTTTTGGTGTGTAAAATTTTCTGCCTACCCTGTATTAAAACTGTGTGCACGCCACTGAGGGGAAATTAAATAAATAATTAATTACATAATTGTTCGACTTATCTATTTTATTTATTATTATTATTTTATTATTAGCCTGTTCCGTCCCACTGCTGGGCAAAGGCCTCCCTATTCTCCTTCCACTCTTCACGTTCCAAAGCTATGTGGGTCCAATTGTTACAAAAGGAGTCCAGTTCGTCCCGCCATCTCCGCCTGGGCCTGCCAACTGGTCTGACAGCCTGGGGAACCCACTGTGTAGTGAGTTTGGCCCACAGATCGTCTGACATGCGGCAGATATGTCCAGCCCAATTCCATTTCAGTTCGGCGGCCTTCTGACCAACGTCAACGATTTGTGTCTTGGAGCGCAGCATGCTATTTCTTATGCGGTCTGAAAGTTTGACTCCTAGGATACTGCGCTCCATGGCTCGCTGGCAAATCCCGAGTCTGGACTTCTGATGTTTGGTCAATAAGGTCATCGACTTATCTATACCAATATTATAAAGAGGAAAGATTCAATTGTTTGTTTGTATTGAATAGGCTCCGAAACTTCTGAACCGAAAATATTTTACTATTGGGAAGCTACACTATTTCCGAATGACATAGGCCATATTATATTAACAAAAAAATTAGGGTTCATTACTAAAACTCCCATACCTACATTACATGGTAGGTATATAGGCACAATATTTATAAAATCTGTCTTCTTTAGCAAATCATACCCGGGCAAAGCCTGGGTGGGCAGCTAGTCTATTGATGTAGTAATTGCATTAATTTTTCCCATTATCAAATTACTAGCTTTTACCCGCGGCTTCGCCCGCGTTGTATTTTGATTTTGGCTTATGTTTATGTCGGCTGCGAAACCTAACCTAACTGACAAATATCAAAATACCTTAGAGGAATGCTTTTGTTGGTTAAGTTACGGTTGGAGTGTATATACAACCCCCCCGTGTATTCCCGCCTTGTCGTGGGGGAGGTCTGAGGCAGCTGAAAAGGCGGCGCTCGAAGTCTCCCTCTTCTTTGGGTCTTTTCCCCCAAGGAAGCTTAGAGGCTGGCACTCGAGTTTCAGCCGCTTTTAACTAAAGCAGCTGAGAGGATGGCCGGTAGGTTGCATGCCTTATGAGGAGTGTCGCAACTTAGGCGGGCTGCAGTGCCGCTCTTGCGACGCTGCATCCGAGGATTTTTTTTATTATATCGCGAAATATCCCTGACATGATCAGCAGGGGTCTTAATTACAAATGAATAAAAACTAAGTATACCTATATTTCAATGTTTTTGGCTGTTTGCAGTTATAATAAACATTACAATGGTACAGCAAAGTTTATACCTACTTGTTCCTAATTAAGTATTGCTTTTTTACAAATATTTGTGCAAAAATTCGATAAAATTGTTTCTAAGGTTTTTTCGTGTTAGATTAATTTCAATTTTTTGTTCTAAATCAAATCTCTGCTTTCCATAACCTGGGCATTCCAAGATTATGTGCAGTGGAGTCTCCTCTTTTGAGGGTTCACAGATGCACGATGGGCTTTCCCTCAACTTAAATCGATGTAAGTATTGGGAAAACTCACCATGCCCCGTCAGCACTTGAGTTATGATTCCCACTGGTGCTATTTCTCTTACGATCTTGTATGCCGCCCTTGCATCCGGAAAATATGTTTTGGTTACCGCCGCTGTGTGTCCATCCTGATACCGCCGGTTCCACTCGTCAAGAGAGTCCTTTCGGATTTCTCGCTTGACGAATAAAACGGGGCAGTTATCCTAAATAGGTCTGCACTTCGAGTGCAGTGCTGCTTCCTTTGCTAGCTGGTCCGCTCTCTCATTTCCCTCCATCCCCGCGTGCTATTTAATCCAATAAAGTTTCACTGTTTTATTTTGTGCGTGTAGTAACTTTATGTTAGCTTTGAATTTACTGCTAAGGGATGGAGGGAAGATACGCCAACTACCGTTTCCAGTGCAGACCTGGAGTCACAAAAGATTTTTGCGATTTCGGTAGCCTCAAGAAGTGCCAATAACTCGACCTGTTACACAGAGCACCAATCGGCCAATTTCAGCTTGCGGGTACTGATCTCAGCGGCATCATCCCAAATGGATAATGCCGCCCCAACTTTCCCTTTAATTTTGCTGCCGTCTGTAAATATGTTAATTTCTCGGTTAAGATTTTGCTCTAGTGCTGCTCCGTCTGCCAGGCATATGAACTCCAGCTCCTCCTGCTGCGCTGGGTGTGGCTTCTTTTCTGTCTCTCTATCTCCAGTTACTTGCTGGGAATAACCTTTCTTAGTTTCATAAAGCAAGGCTGCTTCTTGGACTCTGATATGACAGCCGAGGATAAGGGGCCGCGGTGGGATATATGGAACTGGTGGTGTGGGTGCCGCCACCTACCCTACCTTCCGCTAGGCCGTCAACGTGTTGGCAGACGCAGTGGGGCTGCAGGGGAAGAGAGGTGTCGGTATCGCGATTGCCGTTCTCACTGCCCTCTGCAGTTGAAGAGGCAGGCGCTGGGCTACTATGACTGACCCACTGCACTGGGACCAAGGCGTTGGAATGCTGTCTGACGTTCAGTACTGGTTAGTTCCGAGTGGTGGATGACGATGTGTCTTGTGCTCCGAAACACTCAGTCACTATGGCGAGAGCGCAAGCTCCGTTATGGAGCCCGAGTCTGGGCTAGTGCTGTTGAGTGCCGCGAAGGAGTGCGAAATATGTGGGAACGTCCTAAACTTGCCATTACAGGTTATTTCTGGCGCTTAGACGGCTCCTACCGCAGCCCACTCACTTAGTTTTTATCCTATCCTACGGGAACTGTTAAAGTTTTTGCGATAAAAAGTGGCCTATGTCACTTTTCGTCTTTCAAACTATATTGATGCAATATGCCAAGGCAAGTTGCTCCGTTGCTGAGAAAAAATTATCGTTAAGTCGAAAAAAATTGTGGTTCCCGTAGAACCACAATTTTTTCGGGATGGAAAGTATCCCATGTCACTTTCCGTCTTCCAAACTATGCCCACCCCAAATATCAAGTCGATCCGTTGCTCCATTGCTGAGAAACAGTTATTGTCCTATCCCATGGGAATCACGAATTTTCTCGAGATATAAAAAGTATCCTATTATCACTTTCTGTCTATTAAACCATAGGTATCCATACCAAAAATCAGGTCAATCTTTTGCTCCGTTGCTGCGTCAAAGAGGAACAAACCAACAAACTTTTCGGATTGATAGTATTAAAGTATGATGATTCTGTACCATAAAGGTAGAATAAAAAAACATGTTGAACCTCTAATGATAGAATATTTAAAAATATTTTTAATGTCAGACAAAATGACGGCCTGGTATTAAACGTCATAGTGACATGTAGCATGCAGAAGGAAAATAACATTTTATCCAATTTTAATGTCAGTTGTCATTTTCAATCCATACTTTATTTCCTCTTCAAGGGGATATAATGGTAGAAAAACAATTTGTCGCCTTGCCACGCTACTTGTGATTTATAAAAGTCTGCAGACAATGTCACCTGTTGTCTAATTACGTTTGGCTGTGACGTTTCGTTAGTCCATATTAGCGTCATAATCACTTAGCGTCTTTGTGATAGTGGCGACAGTTTCGCTTTCGAGGGTTTTTGTCCTGTCCTACAGGAACTATGAAATTTTTCGGGATAAAAAGTATCCTAAAGCTCCTTCCGCCTTTTGTACTATATCCATGCCAAAAATCAAGTCAATCCGTTGCTCCGTTGGCGCGTGATAGAGTAACAAACCAACAAACTTTTCGGATTTATAATATTAGTAAGGATTCAAATTAGTAAATTTTATTTATTGATTCAAAATTTTCTTTATTTTAAATAAATAAAAAGGCAATGTTAAAACATTTTATATGTATATTGTACTTATACATTACTGCAATTGTTATCAGTTATACCTATAGTCCATATTGCATTTCAAAAGCATATTTCAGAGAGTTTTTGACTTTAGCTTGGTAAAATTATGATGTTATTTGAGTAAGTTTGACAACTTTTAAGTTGACAAACAAATCACTTTGGCTAGGTATAAGAAGTAAGTAAATGTTTATCCAGTTCTAGTATTGCATTGAATGAATACGAAAATGAATTTTCTATTTTCCAGAATACCTCTCCAGCTGTCCTGTCCTGTCCTAATAATACCTAATCAAAATCATACCCACACACTATTTTCTCAAGAAATTGAAAAAAAGATTCTCCAATGAATGTACAGTGAGACATGGTTTTATAGTAGGCACACATTTACAACTGACACAACAAAGTGACAATTCACAACTGAGCGCTACCGTGGCTCGGATAAAACTTTAAATTGTAGGCACCGGTTGTTTTACCGTTTGACCATGTCAGAGGCCTTCAGGCGGCTTAAAAACTGACACCAGGGCTAGCCATAGCATTCTTGAGCTTGTATATTATATATTTAGGTACCTACTTACTTTACAGTAAGTACTTAAATATACATGCGCGATTAGTCCCGTAGTATATAATAATAATGTGTTCAAATCGCGAAAGTTTAAAAACGACAACTATAGCACAAAACCGCAAAAAAACTGGAATGTTCGGGGGATGCCTTTGTCCTGCAGAGCGGGACAGGCGAGTTCACTCACTCACATATACTTAAGTACTTTATTTCTAACATTTCAATTCATCGTTATGAATATTTTATGACCATTTCAGTAGTTAATGCCCGCTACAGCCCGGGTAGCACAGCAAGGGGGAAAAACCATTTTATCCACTTTTAATGTCAGCCGTCATTGTCAATCCATACTTTATTTCCTCTTCGAGGGGATAAAATAGTGGAAAGACTATTTGTCCCTTTGCCATGCTTCCCGTGCAGGCAAGGTGAACCCTTGTGGGAGTGAAAGATGGTAATGTCTGATGTAAATTTAGTCTAAGCCTGGGAGTAACGAGACCTAGTCTGGAGCCTCACGTTTTATGCTCTTTTTACAATATTTTCACCTTCAGAAAAAGTTTTTAGTTTGACTTTTTTTTTAACTTTTCCAAATTTATAGGTTTATGTTTGAATACATACTGCCTTACCAATCATTAATCGCATTGTAGCGCTCGTAGCATAGTTTGACTAGGTGATTGTCAGCGATCACCGAAATTAAGCAACGTTCCGCACGGTCAGTACTTGGATGGGTGACCGCGGGTGGCATTTTCTGACTGAGCGCTACCGTGGCTCGGATGACACGTTAAATTGTAGGTCCCGGTTGTTTTAACCGTTTAGCCATGTCAGAGGCCTTCAGGCGGCCTAAAAACTCTGACCTGCTAACCGCCCTAATCGGAGCCCGATTCATTCATTAAACGCTAACTAATTGCTTAATCACCGGTTAATCGGGCCGGGCGCGCCGAAAAAAGCCGTCAAATGGTTAGTTTGGTGGATTGACGGCTCGAGAATGCTATGGCAATACAACATTGACGAATACTTAAAATTGGTAAGATTTTTGGTTAAATAACTCTATAAGTACTTAGTAAAGTTTTATTAAATATATTCGCTAAAGAAATGAACTCTGTTGTCTGTTTGTCAAGAAATACTAAACGCACCTGACTAGGATGATACATATATATATTATGGTCGGTATTCAGGGCCGGACCGTGAGTTTAGGGGGCCCTGGGCTAATACTAGTTAGGGGGTAGAATTAGCATTAGCACAAATACTACTAAGGAGCTCTCTAATTACCTACTCAAAGTACTTACTTATAGGATAGCAAAAAAATGAAGAGAGAGTCTGAGAGAGAAACATCTGAGCATGATCGAGATCAAATGAATGTGTAATAACAATCGGTGCCGAATATTTAACTGTCAGTTCGAAGTACCAACACCTGAACGTGGACTTGAATGAAATTAATTGAATAGGTTTGATTAATTGCAGGATTCCCAGGGCTGCAAACCTTACGATCTGTTTAATTTAGTTAAGTTATCGTTTTTTTTCGCCTATTTTTTACTGTGACTTGACTTAGCTGGAGTTCACGGGGCCCTGGGCTGAAGCCCAAAAAGCCATATGGTAGATCCGGCCCTGTCGGTATTCATGTATGACAGTGAGACTCATTGCTTGAGTGTTTATAGAGCTACTAGCTTTTGCCCGCGTCTTCGCCCGCGCTTACTTTATAGCCTATGACACTCACAAAAAATGTGGCTTTCTATTGGTAAAAGAATTATCAAAATCGGTTGAGTAAATCCAGAGATTACTCCCTACAACGTCACAAACTCACAAGCTTTACTTCTTTATAATATTAGTACAGATAAATAAGCTTTGGAAATGATCTACAAAGTCTAACAAAGCTATATATCTCAGTAGGTATTTATCACATACTACAATACTTCGGCTGTACTTTGCCAGAGGCGAAACTGGCAACTCAAATCCTTTTCACGTTATAAAAACTGAAACGCGTCATAAAACGAAACCCATCCAGACAGTAAACACGTCTATTATCACAGGATATATTTTCCACATTCTAAGATGATCTCATGTAAATATGGCGATAGTAACGGGACCGCTACAAGATCAAGCCGAATCTGAAACGGAGGGAATCTGAGGGTCCTTCATAAAATAACCAACGCGCATCAACTCCGTGACTGGACGACCAAATCCACACTGAATAATTTAGGACAGTGGCGTCTGAACTTTTTTGCGTACTATTTAGGAGTATCAAGGACCGGGGGCTTCCGGGAGATTACTTCCGTCACTGTCTTTTTTATTAGAAATGCCATGAGGCTGATTGAGACCGAAATAATGTAGAGCAAACCGAACCAGTTTTATTTAGAAAGACAAAGACTAGCTGCACTGAGAGGTTTTGTGTTTATTATAAGTAGGTAGGTACCTATTCCATCCATCCATCAGCCATAAGAAGTCCACTGCTGGACATAGGCCTCCCCTATGGATCTCCAATAAGACCGGTTGGAAGCGGCTTGCATCCAGCGCGATCCCGCGGTCTTAATGAGGTCATCCGTCCACCTTGTGGGTGGACGTCCTACGCTGCGCTTGCCGATACGTGGTCTCATCTCGAGAACTTTTCGACCCCATCGGTCATCAGTCCTCCGCGCTATAGGTACCTATTGTAAACTTGATTATAAATATAGAAAAATTGATGGCGATTCTAGTACTTAATGTTATTACAATTAAAAAAATGCTTATTGATAAGTACTGCTAAGGCGAATACTATTATATTAACGGCACGATCTGCATTAGTAGGCACCTACTTCCGACGAAAAAAAAAAGATGTTCACTGCTGACACTCTGCTTGAGTTACTTACTCTGAAATATTTATTTAGGTTGAAAATGTATACAGCTAGAGCTACCTATAATTAGTGTTGAATAAAAGGTAACAAGATTGGCAAGATTTTTAGCAGCAACATCTAATGCTGTTGTTTTTTAATGTAGGTTAGCATAACGAAAGCTAGGTACCTAAGGTAGGTAGGGTAAGGTAGGAAGGGGTTTATGGACAACATGGTAAGCACCATCGTGCGCCATAGTTTGAGAAGCTCTGCCGAGAGATTTTCTTTTTGTATGTTTCGTTATAGTATTCTGCTGACAGGAGGCAGTGTCCCGCTGGGCCTTGATCTAGAAATATCGTTGTTTACGACGCATAGCTTGATACTAGTATCACTGTGTCAGTGTATTTTTATTTATCAGGATTTCAGCGAGAAAAAAAGGTTTTAGCAACATTGTGACATGTAGTTCTCTGTCCTCATCTGAAGAAATAATCAGTTAATTCATATTAAATAAGCCGAATCATACAAGACGGCGGATGTGAAGTTAGCTACAAGCTGCGCAATATCCAATACTAACTGAAGCTCCTATATAACTTCCTCTATGTGTTGATTGGGTTTCGCGCAGCTTGAAGTTGACTTCACATCGACTTGTATGATTCGTCCTATAACTATTTGATTTATTATCTATCTAGGTAGACACCTACTATGTAGTAGAAACAGAACTATTTAATCCAGGCAGGTGAATCGACTGTAGACCCACAACATAAAAAAAAAACCTTTTAAAACTTAGCTGAGTACAGTACAATCATAATGAACCCATAGAAATATGATCCTCAAACGAAGGTCTTTGGATCCTCATAAGTAGCTACGATAGGATGAACTACAATAATAATTATGTTTGCAAACTTTTGTACCTACACCCAACCTAGACTACAATAATTTCTTGTTTAATTCCATGACCTTTGATCACACATGCACCTTTGAATGAAGAATGCTAAAAAAAAATATCGAAAGTGACAAATAAATGCACGAATAGTGGTAAATTCTCGGAGGAGCCAGTAACCCCATCGTGTACGTGCGCGAACTTTTAGTTGGCACGCAGTTAAACCAGCAACTTGCTTCGTTACAACTTCGCTGGAACATCTGTTTTGTGTCAACCCTAGTTAGGTGCTTAATTTGGCGCGCTTCGTTGTAAGTTTCATAGAAAATGAAACTATTGTCACTACATCAGTGACTGCGGGTGGCATTTATATCTGAGCCCTACCGTGGCTTGGATGACACTTTAAATTGTAGGTCCCGGTTGTTTTAACCATTCAGTCGTGTCAGATGTCGTCAGGCGGCTTAAATACTCTGACACCAGGGCTAGCCACCTGGCCTATGTTTACGAACTTACTGGTCAAATACGAGTACATAGGTATGGTCTAGATTTCAGTAAAATAAAAATGTACCCACACGTGATAGATGGGCTCTTTCGTGGTTTCGCCCCGCAAGCTGTTCGGCCCGCGGGGCGAATCGACGAAGCTTCTTTTTGAATGCCCTATGGGGCTCGCATGGAACGTCCCGTTGACAGCTGCAGCCTAGTGTTGGAACAATCACAGTGCCTGACATTTTTTAATCAAGACCGGTTATTGGTTGATGTTTAGGCCGCAGGCCGCAGCTGTCTTGAGGCCTCCCCTGAAAGTTACTTAACTTAAGTGTTATGCTAGCTCCAGTTATAATCATAATCGTCATTGGATCCCATCTTCATATTGAAGTTTTGATGTCAGATGATAAAAAATGCAAGTGGAGTCCCTCCGCGCGGTAGAAGTGAAACTTCGACGCAACAGTGCTTTCATACCCCCTCCATGGTAGCGTTAAACGTTTAACGCAACCTTGTTGGAAGTCGCGTTAGAAGTTCCACTTCAAAAACAAATCCGTCATTATAATACATCTGTGTAATAAATGTTTGTAACTTTTTAAATCGAAATTTGTTATCGAATACCTGTAGATTGTCTGCACTTGCTAGAAAATCAACAGACTCTTTACACACTGCAAAATGCAAATTCTATTCTATAGGCCGCGCCACACACAAGTTGGCGGATGTGAAGTTAGCTACAAGCTGCGCAATCTAATCCTAAACTGAAGCTCACATAAAGCCGCACGTTGATTGGCTATTGCGTAGCTTGTAGCTAACTTCACATCCGCCAACTTCTGTGGCGCGGCCTAAACTAAAAATACTAGCTCCAAACAACAAGTAAGTAATAAAGTTAATTATATTAATTAATAGTCCCAAACGTACAAATGGTGAGTTCAAATTTTGTTGGCAAACTTTTTTTTTTTTTCTTCCATATAGGTTTGCGTTTGACTACATACTGCCTGATGTTGAGCAGATATGCGGTCTAGGATGTAGCACGCTTACCTAGAAGATACCTATTTACTCGGGATTTGAAGACACCCACGTCGTACTTTAGCGGGAAGACAGACCCAGGCAAAGCGCAAAAGGCAAACTAAAAGGCATTTTGATGTTTGGTGAATATCCTAGACGCAGAATAAGAATATTTTTATTGTCAGCTTTAAAACTATTCGAAAACAAAAATATTTCATTTTTACTCTGTACTTTGATAAGTTGCTTAGAGCTTTGACTTGTGTATTATTTTCTTTCAACTTTCATACAAGGCGAAATATTAAAACTTCTATCTATTGTCTAGAAAGTTGATAACGTTTTTCTAAGGGTGCCTTTGAGAGATAATATTATGATACCTTCTACACGATTCTAGAAATTTCTTTTCATAGTTTAATAGCGCTTTGTCTAACTTGTCTTGATGTAAATGATTGTTAGTATAAATTGAGCTTGTGTAGTTTAATATGATTAATTCATGAGTATTATTTATAACGTAAATATATTCACATCTTAGCAAAAGTTACGTTTCACCAAAAAAGTATGGACGCTTGCTCCACAGGGCCACATGTTACACCGATCTATTTATTTCATTTATAAAAAAACAATTATTGATGTAAGTATACTTACTACGTTCGTAATTATAACCAATCGTGATTCTTACCTCTACCCAGACATACCTACAGAATAATAATAATAGCTTAAGATAATTGAGTCTACATGTACCTATCCGTTTTAGAAAAAATCAATACCTAACTAGTAGAAGTATTGTAGTAGTTAAGTTTCTAGTTTAATACCTCTACTCTCGTTTCTGCTTTAGTAAGATTACTTATAGTTAAATGGCAGTGAGCAGGGCACATAGCACGGAGGACTGATGACCGATAGGGTCGAAAAGTTCTCGAATGGAGACGACTCACATTCCACTCACAAGTTGGATGACCTCATAAAGACCACAGGATCGCGCTGGATGCAAGCCGCTACCAACCGGTCTTTGGATTTCCATAGGGGAGGCCTATGTCCAGCAGTGGACGTTCTGGATGGATGGATGGATATTAAGTTGTGCAGCTGGTCATTGTATTATGGAAGAATTCTTGTGTAAATTGTCTGTTTAATTAATTAATGTGCTATTACGAGTATTCCTTGTCGTCACGTCATGTGTCATGTTATGGCAGCCTTCCAGTCCATAAATGCCATTAGATTGAATGTTATTCGACGTTAAAGTGCTAAAGAAATTATAAGCACCCATAGAAAAATAATAAGCTATATTAGCTAGTTTTCTAGTTCAAGACATTTTGACAAACTAAGTTTATTAGTTATTAACTCATTTGACCTGCGAAATTTACTCTACAAGACATATTTCTTAATTAGCTCTGGGATAACACAGGCTCAAGATTATATTACAAACTAAATTCTTACTTTAATCAAGTACTAAAATTACATGCACCTAAGTAATAACGGCATGGAATTTTGTCGAATTTAGTACCTAGGTACTGTGTAAATTATTAATTTCGTCATAGCAATATATTAAATCGCTATGACGAAATTGGCATGCTTTTGCTGACACAGTAACCATAAATAAGAAAAATATTCATAATCTCCCAACCCCAAATGTTACGACTCACTGCAATAAATATTGCATACAATTGCTCTACAACATGTTATTTGCTAACTCAAAATCCCCCGCTACAGGGGCTGTTTCTCGTAATATTGCCATAATCTCCTCAACTAACGTTCTTTGTAAAAACAACCTTAAAATAAGAGCAACAAAGTCACTCTTAGAAGTTATACAGATGCCATGCTATGGCAACCCTAGATTTATGTTGCTTATTACATTTTATACGCGTGAAATGAACACGTAAAGAAAATGCAATTTTCTGCCTTATTTATTGCGGAGTAAAAACTATTTGGCGCCGAATCGAACCCTTTGTCGTTTAAAATCATAAATTATGTGCTTAGGCTCTCTGTTGGCGATGAATTGGTTTTTGTTTCTCGTGAAAGAGTTGTTGACAGTGGAATTGAATCTTGATGATATATTGCGTGTTGCCAGCTATTTGCATTGCATTCTAAAATTGAATCTACATACTGTTTGCGCGATACATTCTAAATTCATGTTCTCGTTTTGAAAAGTATAATACAGTGTAAGTCACATGTTTTAATTCCATAAATCGTAACCGCCAGAATCAAATAGATATGGTTCGCTGGCTGTTGTGTTTTATCTGTGGCTTGAAAATATAAGGTTATTATAACATCTAATTTATTACATGTGGAGAAATAAGCAGTCCTATATTACGAAGAAGGGATAAAACTCGCTACTTAGAATTTGGGTAAAATACTTTTGTTTACCGTATGATATGTTATTTGAGCAGAATCGGTTTCTAATCGTAATCACATCCTTACATTACATAGTATAAAACAAAGTCGCTATTTTTGTCTGTTTGTTTGTCTGTATGCTTAAATCTTTAAAACTACGCAACGGATTTTGATGCGGTTTTTTTAATGGATAGAGTGATTCAAGAGGAAGGTTTATATGTATAATACACCTGTGCGAAGCCGGGGCGGGTCGTCTAGTATTTAATAAGTCTGGCTTGCAAAATAAAAAGAAATAAAACACGATTCACGACTGCATAAAAATTTTTAAAAGAAAAAAGATGAGATAAAGATTTTCTACCGTAATCCATTTCAAATACCTACTTAATACAGAACACAAAATCTAAAAATAGGTAAGAACCAATTAACTACAATACTATCGTAATTTAGAAGGCACGCACAATAAAAAATATGCGAAAACAAAAAATATATATCTGGCCCTTAGAGAATACATAACTATGTATTCTCTAAGATCTGGCCATTGACACGAAATTAATGTATGAATTAGGCACGGGCACAAGACAATGTTGCTACTTTGCTAGAATTCGTTGAGATTTGTTTGAGCCCCGTAAAGTTATTAGGGCCCCTATCTCTGCCATCACCTCGCAGATGCCGTACTACGCTAGTGATGTAGTAACAACTATGAGATTATTTATCGATAATGTTCACGTTGAAAGACGTCCTTAAATATGAACTCATAGTTAGCGGTATTAAACCAAAATATTATGTCAACTTACTTAAACATTTGGGACCTATTCGATTACCTATTTATAAATTTAAAATGTTAGTGAGTTTTTAAAATGTGAGTAGGTATTACTTTTGTAAGTAACCAATTTAATAGTTTTTATGATCATTAGGCCCAATTATGTATTAATAGTTTTTTATGTGATCATTAGGCACCATCGTAATTACAGTAGCTAATTAGACTATTTCTGTTTCTTTTTCACTTTAGGCATTCTATAGAGAGAACACTTTTTACGTTGCTTTTAAATTTAAGATAGCGCCTATATAATTGGGCCTATTGCCACGCTAGGATTGATAGTATGATATTTTTAATACATGTAGGTACCTAAGTACCTACATAATATCGACCGCATTTTCATACTCTACTTGCAATAGTTTCAATACCCATGTTAGACCATAAAGGCTATATAGTACGTCCGAAATTACATAATTTAATAAAGAATTTCCAGTATAAAATGATCCATGAAATGTATCGTCATCAATATCAATAACGTTTACAATTTACAACATCACTACGGACATGCCTAATCTGTTCTGCTCTATCTCTGGGTCATAGGCCAACAGATACCGTAAGCTCTCCGTCAAAGAATATTGAAATCTATCCATCAAGGAATTAGATTTATATTCTCCTGTCTGCACGCTTTAAAAGAACTCTGTAACACGACCTATATCCAGTGATGGATGAATCCAACCCCTAGTTATCGAAGATTCGATGATTAATTTTATGCCGTATCACGTTGCCATACGGTTTAATGTTTCACGTGCTGCCGTAATACGTTTTTAGGTTTTATTAAACTTGGTTCTCGAATTTCTCTTTTTTTTTTTTACTTACATGCTAGAAACGTACGAGCTTTTTGCCACAAGCAAGTGCTTTGCTTTTTGATTGCATTTCTCATATTTTTTTCATTTGAGTAATTTATTTGAGGACTGTAAGGGTGTAGTTACACAGTGTAGAGTGCTACTTTGGTGCATAAATGTCGAAAGCTGGTTTTAATATTTCATGCGTCACGGCGTTAATAGGTTGACGCATGTGAGGTAAGTGTATGGGAAAATAGCAGCTGAATGAGTTAACGTTTGTTGCGACTATCAAATAAATTAATAAATAATATTCAATGTGTCGCAGTATAGGTAGTTCTAGAACTAAATTTAATAATTATGCGACATATTTCCTTTGCTCTCAAGAATTTGCTTTGCCTAAGAACTAGAATTTACCTTCAAAAGGTAAATTCTAGTTCTTAAGCAATAATTTATTGACTATGAATTTATATTTATCACAATATATGTCAGATCTTGCATCTCATTATTGTAAATAGCTTAATGGATAGCCCCAACCATATATTACCTATGTACAGTTTGTGCTTTTTAAGTTTTAACATACTATTTAACAAATTTTAATACACACGTTAACTCCTTTTTTAACATGCCTATAAGACATCCTGCCTCGGTGGCTCAGTGGTTAGTGACCCTGACTCCTGTTTCAAAGAGGCGAGGGTTCGATTCCCACCCAGGGCAAATATTTATGTTATGAACATAGAGGTGTTAGCCCTGTGTCTGGGTGTTATTTAGGCATTATCTATATAAGTATGTGTTTAAAATATGTATGTGTAGTACATATCAGTCTCTTACGTCCATATCACAAGCTTTGATTAGTTTGGGGTCAGAGATCGTGTGTAAGATGTCCCGTAATATTTATTTATTTATTTACATATGTATTGATTGTCATTGACATGCAATCATACATAGTCATTGACATGCAATTGACTATCAACTTGATTTCTATAATGTTCTACAGTTTTAAGTAATATTTTAAAATGTGAGTAGGTATTAGTCCGTATACAATCAACGAAACCGATGCGTTTATTGAAAATCATAAAACGACTACTTAATAAAATAAAAACCTTATTATCTAAATTAAAGTCTGTCTTAAAAGTCTTACCATCCTCGATCCCACTTCTGACAATGAACTTACCAGAATAGCTTACAAAAATTGGATGAATAATTCGAGCGTCAAACATTCATCCGACTTCCGGCCAACTGTCGGGTATTTCCTTACATTTTTCCGGTTTTTTCCGGTCCGTCGCGTCCGGTCAGCCGGACAATTAGTCCATTTTTCCACTCCCTTTTGCATAACAACGTCCTTAACGACTTAATTTAAGAGGAGTATTGTTTTTGAGATAAATTGTGAGGACATTTTCTTTTTTGTTGGCCCTCCGTGAATTGGAGTGTAAACGGACACAGGGGAATGATTTGGCTTGTTTTGCGAAACATTCGTCAAATATCTTTTGTTTGTTCGTTTAAATTATAAAGAGAAAAGAAAATTACGAAAAATTCATTTTGTTCCAAAATGTTAGTTTTGATCGAGTTGGTGCTCAAGCTCGGACCTATTCGATATAAAAAATGTCTACCTAATAGGATTGATTTGTTACCAATAAAGTCACGAATGCACCGGAAATGTTTCCTATATTTTCTTCTACAATAATGAAACATCGATGTTTTAACCCGTTAAAAAGCATGATTAAATACCGTAACCCAACCGACTGAAATCATCTCTATCAACTTTTTTTATTCATAACCTATTTGGAATAAGAAAAAACGTTCAAATGCATTTCATATGTCGTACTCAAGTACTTAGATTAGACACCGACATTTAACCAAACTTACTATAATAATCCCTCACCAAAAATGTCGACTTCTACAAAAAGCCGCCACAAATAAACATTTAGCTGTCAAAGCAGACTGTTTACTTTATATTTAGAAGCTTAAGGGCGTTGGTAGATGTTTTAATGGACTGCCTACGAACGGCCAAGACGGATGTGGCTTAAAAAGATAGATAAAATAAAAACATTTAAAAAGTAGAAATTTGGCGGGGAAATAAACGATGTTTACAAAAATCTGAAGAAATAAGAATATTGATCATTATAATGTTCGTCTGTTATCGAACATTTAGACACTAGTTGTAAATAATGATTGGAAGAAAAAATTGGCATTCGAAAAAATGCTTTCGTTCCTTTTTAGGAAAGTGTACTTCAACAAAAATGTAATTGTTCCTTTTTTAGAGCTTTTGGCATCGCGCAGTTCGCGCGTTTGCCATCTTTACGATTTGTAGCTAGTCGGTATTCTTGTTCCTAAGTATAGGTTGTAGGATTTAAAGGAAGGATAGGATTTTAAAATCGTGATGTAAAAATTCTTTATTTTATCTCACATTGGATTGTTTGTTTGTAAAAACTGCATATCGATGTACTTACTTGCAATTATTTACCAGTGGATAAAAAAATACTACTGAACTAGATGATTTCGATATAGATTTTTGTTATTAAAGTCGTGTTGTAAAATAGATTTATTCTATCTACAGCGACAGCCTCGGTGGCTCAGTGGTTAGTGACCCTAACTTCTGGGTCAAAGAGGCGTGGGTTCGATCCCCACCCAGGACAAATATTTATGTGATGAACATAAGTGTTTGCTCTGTGTCTGGGTGTTATTTAGTTACTATCTATATAAGTATGTATTTAAAAATAAGTATATGTAGTATATGTATCAGTCTCTGGAAGCCATATCACAAGCTTTGCTTAGTTTGGGGTCAGAGGCCGTGTGTAAGATGTCCCCAAATATTTATTTATTTATTTTATTTATCTTAGGTACAGTGCGACATAAGAGTTGAAAATAAATGAGGGCACCACCATCGCTTTGTAAGCAGATTTAGCATCATTTTGTTCATAATGATACCGTTTTCCTGTTCACAATCCACAAAATAACACAAAAGAAGAAAAATGCATGAAAATTAACTTTGATTAACAGCTCACGTAGTGTTAGTAGTTTCGTGTCGCATTGTATATTGGATTTTATGTAAAATCGGCTTAGTAATAAATGCACTAAATTAGATATAATTTACCAATTTGAGATCAAAAATAACTACTTACTGCACTAGATGGTGGTACGTAAAGTACAAAAAAACAACTGCCCTACTCAACTCGACCGACTCGCGTCATGTAAACAAACCAAAGTGTTAGTCATAATAATGTAACGGAGGGCTATCTTTGTCCAACAAGAGTTATCTTTTGTTTGTTTTAAAGCATTCTTCCACTTATGGATGAAATAACTCGCGTGAGTGTGCTCCACTATGCGTTGAACATAGTAAACTTATTTACTTAACTAGTTTTGGATAGACGCTACTTTATTTTGTTACATAAAATGCAGCCATCGGTATGAATCATTAAGTAAATTAATGAATACACAATTAAGTACTTAAGTAAATTATTTTGAATATTATATTTTTAAAGCTATGTGTGCTAGCTTGCACTATACCTACATTTTTTACCGACTAAACGGAGGAGGTACCCAATTCGACTCGTATTTTTTTTTTTGTTTTTTTATTTATAACCACGCAAAACTTTTTACATAGTAAGTAAGTAGTCCGATTTCGATAATTCTTTTTTTATTGGAAAGAGTATTATTATGGAATTGGTCCCATTAAAATTTTATCGAAATCGGCTGAGCCATTCTTGATAAATCAACAGTAATGTGAAAAATGCTACTTCGATCCGTGCGAAATATTCGCGAATTCTGTACACGGTTGAAGTCGGTCATGCCATTTTTTTGCAAAAATTAATTGTCAAGGCCACTTCATATTAGATTTGGAAGCGGCTTGCATTCAACGCAGTCTTACTGTCTTGCAGGTCAAGTCCTCAGGTTCAAGTTGTCTGTCAATCGTGTCGATAATCGTCCTACTTCACGCATGCCATTACTTGATAATGTTACGAGTATTCTTCACACTAAAGCAAAAATAAATCAAAATATTTTACGCCAAAAAGAGGCACAACCGACTTCAAAAGCCACTTTCGTAAAATTTTAATAGAACCACTTCTGAAGATCTACGGAATAAAAAAGAGTCAACAAAATTTGATCTTAACTGGCGGAGTAATCGCGGAACACACAAACAAAAACAAAACTTAGTACAGCCAAATTGAGAACCTTATTTTTTTTAAACTGACATTAAAAGTGGATAAAATAGTTTTATCCGTTTTCCATGCTATGGGGTACAGGGCTAGTCATCCGGACTGTATGAATTTTTTACTTAGTGGTAGAAAACCTGAACTTGGCCACCGAGGACGCTAGGAACATCTAAACCATCTAAATAAATTGTGTATAATTAAAAACTTACAAAAATAAAATAAAATAAAAAAAACATAAAAATAATAAATGAAAAAAAGTCTAGCCATTGACAAGAGATGAATGAAGTAAAAAAAAGTTTCTAAAAAGCACAGTCCAAAATTACTCTTGAAGTTACACAACAATGGTAAACAATATCCCACAAAAGCTAAACTGTACGAAACCGCGTCCATTTCTCCCCTACCCCCCATTAAACACACGTCGTCGACCGAAACCTTGCAATTTGTCCACCGCTACCGACAATCAGTAAGTCCATTACAAGCTTTTATATTCTGTAACAAAAACTATTCGCACCTACGAATAGTTTTGTTACGTATACAGTTTTTTTTTAATTTTAATTAAAATCTTCCAACGACGATATCAGCACCAGCAGTATTGAAATAAGAATAATTATAGAGACCATGAAATTTGTGTTTAAACAAACCATCCGGGTAGGAACACGTCCCATTCACACACAGAGATACCAGAGGGATAATGTGGTTGATCGAGATAAGAAAGATAGAGATGCCATGGTTTAATATAGCATGAGTTAGAAAGAGACATGAAAAATATCTCGATTCAGTGGCTAGTTGCCGTGTTTTTCTCTCAGTATTGTCAGATTCCAACTCATATTTGACAGTTTTGACAGCTCTGGGTAAGATTTTCCATACATTTTTGTGGTTGAGAATGGCCTCAAGCGACAACAGCGCTCTCTCTAGTTGTAATAGCTCTATGCATTCACACTTTCTTTCGAATCTCAAATCATTCATTCTATATGGAGTCTACTTCGCCCAAAGAGTTCGTCCATATTTTGTTATTTTTTTATTTACCATTTTAAGTTACCATGCATACATATTTCATTCCTAAACTCCTCATTCTTTAAAGTTGGCTTACAAAAACACATTTACGAAAACGGCGTTACCATACGCTCAGGAATTTCATATCCTCTTTTGACATGCAAATTCTTTTTCTAACATTAAATTTAATACACCCTGTGCTATACAGGATGTTGTGTAAAATGTGAAAGCTCGTAAATGCCTACGAGGCTTTTAAGTCATGGTTGTTTTTCGCTTAAGTACCTATGGTTATGAATGGTGCTTAGAGTGAATGACTTTTGTCATTAAAATGGGTACCAAGTGTCATGTCTACGCGGTTTTGATATTATAGAATACGATGACTCCGTGTCGTGTCTAGTAGAGACATAATAAATCTGAGTTACGACTTATACATACTTTATTTTTGGAATAAAATTAGCTTCTGCACTTATTGCGTTGGTCCTTAGATTCTAAACATGCATTGATGGCAATAAAAATCTAAACTACGCAGTAAATGTGACGTTAATAAAATGTAATAAATAAGTATAATACATATTTAACGCATCGACAGCTTTCTACCGATCAAATTAAGTATTTTCTGCAAATTATTATTACATGAATTTCAGTAAATGTATGTGTAGTTGTGTACCTACTTAATTAATTAGCCATTACAGTGCCTTTGTCTCTACGAATTTACTTTAGTTGTACCTACTAACTTCGTAACACAAATATTATTTCTATTCGCCACTTTCTCATAATCTACTTTAAAGTATCTTTAGTTTTCAAGTACGTATCGACTGTGCAAAGGTAAAGGCATAAGCGTCAAAAACCAAATTGTTAACCAAAGCATTTTAAAATTTAAAATTGCAAAATGAGACTTGAATAATAAAGCAGTTTTTTTCTTAGGCATAAATGGCAAATGACATTTATTACTCATCATCAACCCATTTTCGACCAGAATGGCGCTACACACTATTTACTCGTATTACCTTTTAAACGTTGATCGATAAACCTGGAAAAACAATACATCTGGCATATCAAGCTGTTTCTGAAGCCGGTATGAGTGTTACCCATGATATTAACGCTTAACCTAACTATAGCTTCTACGACAATAGCTAATTTAAAGATTTCGAATTTGGACTTTAATAACATTTGATTTTTCTTCTTAACCAAGCACCCTGTAATAAACGTTTACCTTCAAGGGTGGAACTGGTTTCAATGAAAAAGGCGCTCGTACGAGTACGTGTCCGTAAATCCATATTGGATTTTACATATTTAAATGGTGTAATAAATATGTTATGAAGTTATTACCGGCAAGCCCTCACGTTACATTTTTGCTGAAATTATTTCACAGAAAGCTTTGAGGAAAATGTTTCAAATAAAATTGTGTTAGGAGCCAAAATACTATAAGGTGTTTCCTACCATATCATCAACTACATATTTCGTGAGCTTTTTAGGGTTCCGTACCCAAAGGGAAAAATGGGACCCTATTACTAAGACTTCGATGTCCGTCTGTCCGTCTTTCCGTCTGTCTGTCTGTCTGTCACCGGGTTGTATCTCATGAACCATGATAGCTAGGCAGCTAAAATTTTCACAGATGATGTATTTCGGTTGCCGCTATAACAACACATACTAAAAACAAAATAAAATAAATATTTGAGGGGGCTCCCATACAACAAACCTGAATTTTTAGACGTTTTTCGCTCTATATTAATAATGGGTTGATGCTTGAAATTTTCACATAATATTTAGTTTTATATTCCCTTCAATGATAAATAATAAAATTAAAATAAAATAAATATTTAAGGGGGGCTCCCATACAGTACGGAACCCTCCGTGCGCGAGTCCGACTTGTACTTGGCCGATTATTTAGTTTATCTATGGCAGTGAGTGGCTAGTGACTAATAAGGTAGAAAAGTAGGTACTCGAGCAGAAACCACGTACCGGCAAGCGTAGAGTAGGACGTTCACCCACAAGGTAGACTAACGACCTCTATAAGACTGCATCACGCTGGATCACGCTGGATGTACGCCCATTTCAACCGGTTTTATTGGAGATCTATAGGGGAGACTTGAGGCCAGCAGTGGACGTCTTATGGTTGAAACGTTGACGACTAGCTGAAACTAACGTAATTCGGCTTAAAAGATATTGATGATACGAACTGAAACAAGCAGAATCGCAGTACATAAATGCGATGCCAAAGAGAAGAAGGACGAAACGGCTAAATAAACTAATAGTGTGTCAAAAATAAATAATCGACGTCAACTGTCACAATCAAGGACACTGACTGTCACAATACACAGTCTTCCTGCTTTCTTGTTTCCTAAGAGATATAATATAAAGCTTTTCAATCTGCTAGGTCTGCGTGCTTCATCTTCGACCACAACGTCGCTTACCATCAGGCGAGTTGGTGGTCGAGCACGGAATTATTCGCGTTAAAAAATAAAATACCCTGCTCTGTCACAGTCAGTTTCTTTTTTAAGTGCGGAATACGCTCTGCATTTTCCAGCGTGGCGTTATAAAGCCACCTACACATCACTTCTGACGTAGTCCGTTTAGCTGTCGTTGTCGCCGTCACAGTAACTAAATCAGACTGCGCCTTAGGACTGCGCATTATAAGTTGTCTCCGGGGTTTTAGACATCGGAACAACGACTAAATAAACCAATGATTTAAAACAACAATAAGCAAAGTCAACTGTCACAATATCCGGTGCTGTCAAAGTCAGTTTCTTTTTTTAGAGCGGAACTAATAGTGTGTCAAAAATAAATAATCGACGTCAACTGTCACAATCAAGGACACTGACTGTCACAATACACAGTCTTCCTGCTTTCTTGTTTCCTAAGAGATATAATATAAAGCTTTTCAATCTGCTAGGTCTGCGTGCTTCATCTTCGACCACAACGTCGCTTACCATCAGGCGAGTTGGTGGTCGAGCACGGAATTATTCGCGTTAAAAAATAAAATACCCTGCTCTGTCACAGTCAGTTTCTTTTTTAAGTGCGGAATACGCTCTGCATTTTCCAGCGTGGCGTTATAAAGCCACCTACACATCACTTCTGACGTAGTCCGTTTAGCTGTCGTTGTCGCCGTCACAGTAACTAAATCAGACTGCGCCTTAGGACTGCGCATTATAAGTTGTCTCCGGGGTTTTAGACATCGGAACAACGACTAAATAAACCAATGATTTAAAACAACAATAAGCAAAGTCAACTGTCACAATATCCGGTGCTGTCAAAGTCAGTTTCTTTTTTTAGAGCGGAATGCGCTCAATGCATTTGCTAGCCTCGTGCTATAAGACCACCTACACACCACTTCTGGCGTAAGTCCGTTCAGCCGTCGTAGTAACTAAATCAGACTGCGCATCTTAAGTTGTCTCCGGGGTTTTAGACATCGGAACAACGACTAAATAAACCAATGATTTAAAACAACAATAAGCAAAGTCAACTGTCACAATATCCGGTGCTGTCAAAGTCAGTTTCTTTTTTTAGAGCGGAATGCGCTCAATGCATTTGCTAGCCTCGTGCTATAAGACCACCTACACACCACTTCTGGCGTAAGTCCGTTCAGCCGTCGTAGTAACTAAATCAGACTGCGCATCTTAAGTTGTCTCCGGGGTTTTAGACATCGGAACAACGACTAAAATAAACCAATAATTTAAAACAACAATAAGCAACTTCAACTGTCACAATATCCGGCGCTGTCAAAGTCAGTTTCTTTTTTTTAGAACGGAATGCGCTCTATGAATTTGCTAGCCTCGTGCTATAACAATGAGATAGGAGGACCTAAGTCAGTGTGCTATAAGACCACCACGACTTCTGGCGTAAGGCCGTTCAGCCGTCGCAGTAACTAAATCAGACTGCGCATCTTGAGTTGTCTCGGGGCTCTGGACATCTAGTGTGGAATAATTGGAGGACGCCGCCGCTATGGTACAAGCTGACGCAGTTTACTAACAAACAGCGCACAAACTTTAGTCTTGCGTAAGGTATATGCTAACCAATTAAAAATGTTTTTAAATTCGAACTTGTGATTGTGATTGATATTTACTTATAATTATAGTATTTACGACGTAGTCGCAGTACACTAGAAAACAGTATAAAGTTTAGTGTAAGCTCTTTTGGTAATCAATTTAAAATAAAACCAAAGCGAATGTGAAATGTATGTTAAATTAATTATGTATAAGTACCTACTTGTTTGGATTTTATTCGTCTTGTTTTTGAAACTTACGATTTCAAATCTGCTATAGCTGGAAAAGTGAAATAGGGGGGAGGGAACTGTAAGCTGAAACACAGGCTACGGCCTAGTTCGGCAACAGAAACCTATTATAATTTTGTGATCAATTATTCTAGCTTAGTTAAAAAAAAAAAAACATTTTAGCGTAAAAAGAGAGACGACGAATATTTACCTTCTAAAATGTGACCGTCTTACCACAAAAGTTTTACGCACGTTTTAGACATAGTTTACCAGTACAAATGGCAAGGCTAAACAGTGTTTAAAGCGTGTTTAAATCTTTTGTGGTAATACGGTGATTGTTTAAATTGTGCGTTCTAAGCTTCGAGCAAACATCAACAGAGCCACAGTCCCTATGTGAAAGTAGTAAAAAGATGTCCGAGCGCCGTCATACGATACCTACTTAGATATATTTACATTAAATAATTCACAATGAACCCATTTTCTCGAATCACGACGATTTGTCACCTAATTAGTGCATGTAACCAAGCACTTTGGTATCGCGCGGCGTTGAAGTCGGCTTGCAATCGCCTTACGACTAAAAAGCCTGCCCACTTGGGCAGGATTTTGGCTCGGACACTTTTTTTGCACGATTGTGAACTCTATATTTGCTGGAAGGTTCAAAGTTACAATATGGTCAAAAACAACATTGGCAGGTATCGTTAGTAAAGACATTATCAAGTATCAATTCAGGTTTTAAAACTGCAACTCTAGGTACATATACGTATTTTAAAAGCAGTCGACGTTAATAGAAGTTAGCCTACCTGTCGCCAAATATTCTTTGTCCGATGATAGAAGCCCTAAGCTCTAATAACAAAATGGTTGCCACTCTATAAACACAAAGATTTAAGGGTCCCCAAGTTTTTCTCGCAGTTTTATTAGCTACTATTACCTATCTACAAAGTTTCGGATAGCTACTTACATAATACATAAATGGTTTCGGACAAAAATAAAAACGTAAGTGAGTACTTCATAGCGTAGTTTGACTAGACTTTCGTTAGGTATCATCGAGGTTAGGAAACGTTCAACACGGTCTTCACAAGGGTGACCGCGGGTGGCATTTATAATTAAGCTTTACCGTGGCTCGGATGACACGTTAAATTGTAGGCTCCGGTTGTTTTAACCGTTTAGCCATGTCAGAGGCCTTCAGGCGGCCTAAAAACTGTGATACCAGGGCATTTCTAAAATGTACAATTGTACATTCCTATTTATTGTCAAGAAGAGTTTTAGCAATGAGGAAAGAAGTTGAGCTCAATATGAAAAGTTTTTAAGTAAACACAGAGATAAAACAACCAGAAAGATAGCGCTGTCGGAAATAGCCACTGAATCGAGATATTTTTCATGTCTCTTTCTAACTCAGGTCATATTATATCAATGCATCTCCTTCAGATTTTGTAAAAAATTAAAACTGTTTTATTTTTAAGCTATTGCATAGCTTCTATCGCGGGCCTTGAGCGCGGGGACCGAATCCAGAAATTCCGTAACGAAAAAACCTCACGCTCCCCACTCCGACGGGCAAGGAGGTGTGGCTTGAAGGCCGTGCATCGTCTAACGTCGTTTCAGTTCGGCAGTCTTCGACACGGCGTTGTGTGCGACTATGCAATAGCTTTACCGCGGCAGTCCCCGAGTGCCACACGTCTTTTTTTTGTATAAGTAGTCATACCGGCCTGGATTCTTGTCCTTATGGCCGCTTCTTAATCATTAGCCTTGGAAGTAACCTTTGCATATTAACATTTAATTTGTTAACTTTGCATATAGGATGGAGTGGCCAATAGATGATATTTCAGTACCTACCAAAACTGCCAGTTTCATGGCCTAACATATTCCGCGATTATGCAAACCGCTCATAATTGCGTTAAACGTCGGGAGAGCCATTTCGCTCAAAATGTGTTTGACGTGTAATTTCATTATTTTATTGCGGTACAATTGAATTACTTGGCGGGTTTTCGCGCCAATTTGATTATGCGAACTTTTTTACGCCAGCTTTTTAAATTCGATGCGAATTTCAGGTTAGGTTCTGTGGGGTACTAATCCTGTTAAACTGGCAACACTGGCATGCCATTTGCATTGTTTCTTTTCGCGTTAAAATTTTAAACGAAAATTGTTGTGGCATTTTTTGTTTGCACCCTGTACGAGTACCTACCTAAATTTTATTCCAGAAGTTACTATACAGGGTCATAGGTATTAAACGCAAAACCTTTTAAGGGCGGGCCTATTACATCTAGACAAACATTTGTTTTAGAACTTTTAGAAGATCACAAGGAAAAAATCAACTTTTTCATACAAAAAGTTCGTCGTTCGCAAAATGTATGGAAAAGCGATTTTTTAAGCGTATTTTCAAAATTCGTAGTACAATACAAATTTTGTTTTTCTAGTACTAGACCCGCCATTAAAAGGTTTTGCGTTTAATACCTATGATCCTGTATGTATATACCTACCTCCTTGTGAGAGTTGGGTACTTTTCCGTTTATTTATTCTGTTTCTAACAAACCAATGCACGAAGAGAAGTTTATACTTAAGACATCAACAAAAGTACCAGACTCATTCAAAACGCCGAAGTGTCAGGTCAGTCACGTTAGGAGTATTCATGAAAATTACGGGTTTCGATTAAAAATTAACTGAACATTTCACTTAGGTATAGAATATTAATAAGTCGTATAAGCTATATTTCAGTACTTATCAAGTATATAATCTGTACCAGCCTTTTTAATAGTCCACTGCAGGACGTAGGCTTACCCACGAAGGGTGATTGGGCCATATCCACCACGCTGGCTCAGTGCGGGTTGTTGGATTCACATACGCCGTCGAATTTCTTCTACGGACGTATGCAGGTTGCCTCACGATGTTTTCTTCACCGAAAAGCCATTGGTGCGAAATTCCGTACATAAATTCCAAAAAATTCATTGGTTCAAACGGGACCGGGATTTGAACCCACGACCTCACGATTGTAAGGCGAGTGTCATTACCACTAGACCACCATGTCTTCCTATCACTACATAGTATAAAACAAAGTCACTTCCCGCTGTCTGTCTCCATGTAGGTATGTATTCTTATTATTATATCTTTAAAACTACACACCGGATTTTGATGCGGTTTGTTTTTAATAGATAGAGTGAATCAAGAGGAAGGTTTATATGCACATGTGCGAAGCCGGGGCGGGTTGCTAGTTAAGTATAAAATACTAATATATTTTATTTTAATATATTTGAGTGTTTTTATTCTCTGCTTATGGCTTTGACACTACACTTAAGTTTGATTCCTACAAACTACGGAGCCAACTAAACCTACCGCAACAGAAAACAAAGTAAAATCAAGCAAATGAAGCATACAAAGCGCTCGATTCATTTGGTCCAAAGCCAGTCGAAGCAAGTAAAGTTTTCAATAAGCACAAAGTTTGTTTTTATCCGTTTTTGAACGGACCCGTTTCAGGAAGCGGTTAGTTTTTACTACGTTGTAAAACTAACTTGGCAACACTTTAAAATGTTCTACAGTACTCTACACTGTTGTTTAATACATCGTAATCGAACAAACGAGCGTCTAGAGGCTTTTATTGTTGTTTAAAAGCAGTTGGTTTATGGATTACTTTCTAATGTTGCTTGTATTGTATCAAAGACTATTTATAGATCATCACTTTTTTTGAAAACTAAGGTAAATAACCTTAGTTACCTCATGGTAATTAGCACACCTATACAATGTTTTTAAACGAACAGCGACTATACTATTTTACTATGGAAATTTACGTGGTTTTCACACATTTTAAACGATGTAAAACGGGACTCACTCACGTGTTCGTATAGTCATAACACGACTATAGTTTCGATCGCGTTCGGCGACCTTTCTCAAGTTGGCGAGTGCTAGCACGCGGAGCCGTCTCGCAATGCACTGAAGCGACTATACTGTTAGTTTTAAAACTTAAATTACTTCGTTACTTCGCAGACGCCCGTGCTATCAAGTTGGATTCGGCTTATAAAACTCTTTCCCTATTTTTATTATTATTTTCCCCATAAAATATAATAATTCCCCAGAGGGGTTAGTCCAGGTTTAAACGTAAATTGAAACTATAGCTGTTTCAGTATGGCTTCATACATTTTTGTACAACGCCTCTGGCGGAAACGAGGAAGAACTGACCAAAATGTAAGGAGCCACATATGCGAACGAGAAATTACGGTAAACCTGGACAAAGGGCTCCGGTCGTCTACCTCGATACGACATGTCAAATGGAACAAACTATGTACGACTATGTACTTGTATATGTATAAATACAAACCTTCCTAAACGAAAAAGAAAGCCAAAACGGTTACTGTATAGCAATTGCAAGTATTATCCATTTACAAAAACATTAGAACATCCTAATAACATTCCAAATTCAAACTGCAACGACCTGAAAATGCCACAAATAAAAAAATCCTTCGCAGACTGTCGCGACATCAAATCATCACCAAATTAAAAACGAAACGTTAACTCTTCCACGTAATTAAGGCCCACCTCGACTATTTGAGTCTAATTTGATCACCGCGAAGGCGTATATTTCTGTCATAATACGAGCTCAAAACAAGGAGACTTCAGAAGTTGAGATTCATTCAATGTGCTTTTGAGCAACGAACTCTTATGCAATCATTATGAGCCGTAAGACGTCTATTACTGGCCATCCCTATAGATTTCCAATAAGACCGGTTGGAAGCGACTTATATCCAGTAAGTTCATGCGGATTTGTTTAGAATTATATCATCTCATTGTAGGCTCTCAATGTCGATGGAAGTTCTACGCTGCGCTTCCTGATAATTTAACGGTCCGGTCATCGGTTTTACGAACTATGTGCTCTGGCGATTGCCAAAGGTGCAAAAGAGTGTTATTTATGTGACCCACAGTGAAAGACGTTTTTATTCAAAGCCTATGAAGATGTATTCCTGATCGGTGATTGCGTAACAAATTTTATCTACACTAATGTTGTAACATTCTACTTATGTTTCCAATACTTGACTTATAATGACTACTGTTATAGCGCAGACAACAAAACACCCAATTTAAGCAATTTCACATGATGTTATAATATCCACATCGATATCGTAAAATCTCATTATAACATCGCGCGCTCGCTCCTGATTGGCCCTGCGCGCGCAGCTGCGTTCTCATTGGTTAGATTTTAATGGCGCCAAGTTCACTGTGACAATACACGTACGCGTGAATTTGATGTTTCGCAATATGTTTTTTTTTTATTTTTATTAGTGAAGATAAAGTAGTGTATGCAACTGCATATAACACCGGGTATTAAAACACTCGTTACTATTATGAAACTCGCTGCGCTCGTTTCATAAACTCACGCACGTGTTTTAATACCCTTCATTATATGACAGTTGCATAAACTACTATTAAATTATTTAATTAATTGTGCATTCGGACTAACGCTGGACAATGGTCACTACATTGATTGGATTACAATATCCACACGACCTTTAGGCCGACACAGACGCAGGTGGCGCAACAAACTGAGCTCGCACGACAAATACTGGGCCACCAAAGCAGTAGATCGCGCAGTTTGGAAGGAGGAAAAGGAGACATTTGCCCAGCACTGGGACAATGCAGGCTGAAAATAATGATAATAATTATGCATTCTGTACCTGTATCAGCCTTTTAATAGTCCACTGCAGGACGTAGGTCTACCCACGAAGGGTGATTGGGCCATATGCACCACGCTGGCCCAGTGCCGGTTGGTGGATTCACATACGTCATGTCATCGAATTTCTTCTACGGACGTATGTAGGTTGCCTCACGATGTTTTCCTTCACCGAAAAGCCAGTGGTGCTAAATTCCGAAGAACTCATTGGTGGCCTTTGAACCCATGACCTCACAATTGTAAGGCGGGTGTCATTACCACTAGACCACCACGGCCTATTTTGCATTCGGCTTCATACAATGCCTGCTCGGACTGTCTGATCACGAAACACGAAAGTATGAATCTTGACTTCTGTACCATCTGTGTTTTGCGATACTAGCGACATATTTACAGCAGGAGTGCCCGTGGCGAACTAATGAGGTGAAAGAGTGGACGAAATTAACCGAACTGAGGTGAGCTCAAGAGCCCCCAGATCTACATCAAGAATCAAGAGGATAGCTCTACAAAACCGTAAACGAATATCTCATTTGACTATGAAAACTAAAGTGAATTTCTCACATTTCAATTAAAATATAACAAAAGTCTTCAATATTTTAAAGATTAATTTGTTAACATAACGTTCTTACTTTGGGGTCAGAGACCATGTGTCTCCTAATATTAATTTATTTATTTATTCTCATTTTTATTATACTATTGTCATCTTACCTATAAGAATCATTTAAAACATTTAAATCTTCAAAAAAATCGCCAAATGCAGTTGAATCTATAAGTTGTAGGAATTACTATGTATTAGAATAAATAAAAAAATCGAATTGAGTACCTCCTCAGTTTCGTCGGTCAATAACGTAAGTAACACTTGTACTTATGGTTTTATTTTAACAAAAATGTCTCATTTATTGGTGTGTTGTGTAGGTAGTTTTTTGCGCCCACTTGAATCCTGATAGTACGACTGTTGCAATTATACGTTTCTGAAGTACAAACAATGTCTTCGTTAAATTGTTTATACTATGCACGAGAAAGTGTATAATAGGAATATACAAGTCATTCAAAATATTCAAATCACTATATTTATTATTATGCATTGTATATAACAAAGCTTAGTTCTTCTGCAATAAGGGATGGCGATGTAAGACGAAACACAGGCCACTGGCCTAGTTCGGCAACAGATACATAAATAGTGCAACTTTTTTTAGCTAATTAATTGATAGAAATGTTATTTATTACTGAAATGTTTTGGATGAATAAAGAATGTATTGTTATTATTTATTTCTAAACTACACAATAGGTTGCAATGCAGTTCTGGAAGCCGGGTTGAAAATGATTCGCGGTGGGAAAACTTCGTGCGTCGATATCTGGGTACTAAATAAATCGACTTGTGTTAACATTTGTTCTCACAACTTTTTACTATATAATGCTCGAGTTGTTGACTTTTGACGTGACTACATCTAGTAAATCGATGAACGCTGGCTGCACGCACGAAAAAGGATGACTCATTGTCCCGTTACGCTCACTATACGAGCAAGTGAAAGGCACGATCGGCTTGAGCGTTCGGTGCAATCATTTCATCAATGTTTTGTTATGACGTTGTCACATTAAACTATCGTCCGTAAACCGCATAGAGCAAACACCATAGAACTAAAGTAATAGAATACTTACTAAATTTTGCTCAAATAAAAACTATGTTACAGCTGTCTTATTCATATCTGGTTATACAGCATACGCGAGAGTGAGTGAAACAAGAAAACCGCATTGTCTGTCGGCATACGTCAAAATCACAAGTTGGAATCAAAATGGTTAAAAGTGATATGGAAAATCTTGCCCAGAGTTGTCAAAACTGTCAAATATGAATTGGAATTTGACACTATCGGGAGAAAAACACGGCAATAGCCGACAATCGAGATATTTTATGTCTCTTGCTAACTCATGTCCTATTAAATCCATGCATTTCCCTCAGATTTTCTCGATCGGCGACATTATCCTTCTGATTGTAATAGCTCTGTGGTAAAAACCGACCTTACAAACAACCAATTTTTTTACATGGCATAGACGTTTTTTATTTAGAATTAGCTCATTAAAGCAAGGTTGCTATATATCATCACATTTCATTTCCATGTGAATCCAACTGCAGATGTCGAAAACTCCAGACAAATTAGCACATATTACGAACTCCTAGGCGCATTAGGGTTTCCGCACACATGCAAGGAATTGCTGTCACGTCGACACGACGGTCACGCGCCATCGCGTGCTCAGGGCTGCTACCAAACGAGATTATTAACTTGCATTTTGTTGAATAAATTGTGCTGTAAAATGGTGTTACAAAGTTTCCAATCGGTTGATAAGTTAATAAGAGTGGCGTGAATGTCAACATGGGGTAGGAAATTGCTGTACTTTGCATCGGTTACAACTTCTTTTACGAGTATAACTAGGTACCTAACTAGAAATGTTTTTTGTTTTGCTATAGATACGTGGTTATCGTGGTTTTCGCACATTTTTAGGGTTCTGTACCAAAAGGGTAAAAACGGGACCCTATTACAAAATCGAATGTTATTCTGTTTTCCAACGAGCTAATATGATATCCTCGTAAACAAAGCACAGACAAAGGGTGACATTGTCTTGTGTGATCACTCTACTGAAATGTCTGTAAGTTACAGACTGAGCATGTCAAACTTTGGAGAGAACGCGCCCCGTTTTCTTTGATGGCCTTTACTAAATATGGTTACGAGTAAAACAAGCAAACAAATAAGTACAATTTGTTGCTTTGCGATGTGCGACGTCCAGTAGTGTATATAACTACTAATCTCCCGAAATTGTGAAAATATCAGCTGTTCTACACGTTTTGTCGAAAGATGATAAACTTTTCGTACAGTCTGGGAAATTTACACTATCGCTTAAGGATTTCTGTAATGATAGTTGTAATTGTAAACAAATAAATGAAAGGAAAACTTTGACATGGTATCGAGCACATTACAAAAACTTGGACACACATGAAGGGCGATTGAACCATATTCTGGCCCAGTACAGATTGGTGGATTAACATACGCCATTGAATTTCTTCTACGGACGTATGTATTTAGATGATGTTTTCCTTCACCAAAAAGACAATGGTGTGTAAATCCGTTTCTACATAAATTCCAAAGAACTTATTTGATTTTTAGGGTTCCGTACCCTAAGGGAAAAACGGGACCCTATTACTAAGACTTCGATGTCCGTCTGTCACCGGGCTGTATCTCATGAACCATGATAGCTAGGCAGCTGAAATTTTCACAGATGATGTATTTCTGTTGCCGCTAAAACCACAAATACTAAAAACAAAATAAAATAAATATTTAAGGGGGGCTCCCATACAACAAACCTGAATTTTTAGACGTTTTTCGCTCTATATTAATAATGGTAATAAGTAGATGCTTGAAATTGTCACAGAATATTTAATTTTATATTCACTTCAATAGTAAATTTAAAATAAAATAAATATTTAAGGGGGGCTCCCATACAGTACGGAATCCTTCGTGCGCCAGTCCTACTCGTACTTGGCCGATTAATACTGGGTTTGAACCCATGCCTCTTGCTTGTAAGACTAGCGCTTTACCAATAGACCGCCACGACTTGCACGGCTAAGTTTTACTACTTTGTTGACAAACAAATTATGCACAACTGACAAAATTTGGCAACCGCTGTACCAAATTGGCAATGGTGGTCTTGAAAAACACCAAGTATTATATGTAGAGCCAACCATTGCAATGATATAAATTAATGAAATAAAAAAATTGACATTACATTATTACACAAAAATAAAGAAGGAAAAATTGCAAATACAAAAATAGTGAAAAGGGCTCACCTCAGCATTAATGCTGAGTGCAGGTAGACACCTATACCCAGCGCTGGTTTTCATTTCATGATAAAAGGCATGAAGATTAAAAAATATTAGACACGTATATTTTCTTATGTCAATTACTTAAACAAAAATTGATGAAGATATAGCCCGTTAAAGTTCCGCGTGACGTCACGAGTGTCATACAATTGAATAGACTTTCGTGAGAGACGTGACGTCACGACCCCCACTGCCGAACTTTGACAAGGTTTATCTTTGCCATTTGTTGTTTTATTGACAAAAGAAATAATACGTGTCCAATATTTTTTGATAATCTAAATCACTGACTAATTATAATAATGTTTTTTTTACCCAGTCATCATGCCTATTGATCATAGGGGCGGTGTTTGAAATGACATGGCAGTATTGCTATGACGATAAAGTTTAAAATAAAAGCCCTGTTTAAGAGACGTTTGAAGTTTGTCCACCATCTTTGTGAAATCAAATTTGACATTTGATCAGCAGTTCAAGTGTCATTTGTGTCTAGATTACATAGTAGTTTCTATGGATTTTCGACGCCATGTTTGTGGTATCATGCATCACAACTTTTTTACTTTATGTCACTTCTACTGTTTTTCCTTATTCTGAGCTATTGATGCTGTAAAATCTATACGTACCTCGCAAAGTTTGAGAACAACAGTACCAAAACGGTGTAATCAACCCTCGAGAGCGAGCACTAACATGATAGCGTCTATTGCAATGTCAAATTGTCACAATATGATAAGGTGGCTCCCGAGGCGTGTAGGTGTTTCAACAAAGGTTTGCTATTACAGGCGAGATTAATCAATGGATTAAGAAATTTAGTTATTGTTAGTTAGTAATTCACTTTGGATAGTAAGTATGTATATCGAAATAGCGGGAGATGGTTCAAAGTTGGTGCGGTTCTTTTTTAGACACAGCTTTCTATTTGTCAAATTCACAGAGAATTACACTCACAGAGTTGTTGTTTGTTGCTCTGTTGCAACAAACAACAACTCTTAATTACCTATTCAACGATATCCCACTTGACAAAATTATATATTATAGTTTATTGACTTTCATTTTTTTCATTTTCACAATAAGGCGTCATGTAGTCATCATATTGAATTTTCACTAACGTTATGTTTAAGTGATACTCGCCGGACTAAGACGAATCGGTTGACGTGTGAATCATAAAAATGGGCCCAGGCGTTTAGTCTGGATAGTGCTTCAAAGGAAAATACAAACATAAACTACCACTCCTTTGCGTCGCGCAGTCGGGTAAAAAGTAATTAATTTATTAATGGCGCTTACATGATGTTCTAGTAAACTAGATCTCCTTTGATAAAGATGATGATGAACTTTAATTGAGAACCAAAAGCTATTTCACGCTTATTGACTTTGAAAACGTAATCAATCCATCGGCCGTAGAATGTCCACTGCAGAACACATGCCTCTCTTACGGATTTCAGGTAAGATCGATCGGAGGCGAGCATCTATTGTTTGTGATTATTGTAATATTAGATATATTGTAGATTAGAATGTAGCTATTTTTTACGAGAATCAGTTGTCTAGACAAACCTAGTTTAGGTTTTAATACAATATAATAAGTGTAAAATGTTTGTAAAAGTTATCACTTCACTAGATAACAGATAGAGTGATTCAAGAGGAGGTGTATTATATGTATAATACACCTGTTCGAAGCCGGGCGGGTCGATATTTTTATATAAAAAAGCGGTTCGAATGTAACGCGTTCCTGCGGTTTTAAGTTGTATCTTTGGTCTACCTAGTCGGTAAACGACCTTGCTATCGACTTAGCTTGCCTTTATGTTGTCTCCATTCGATAACTTTACCATCGGCCATACATTCTTCGAATTATATTGACTGCCTCATTGGCACAGTTGCACCCTGACTCCAGGATCAAAGTGGCGTGGGTTCGATTCCCACCTAGGACAAGCTTTTTGTGATAAACATAGATGTTTGCTCAGTGTCTGGATAATAAACATTTTTTTTATTTGAGCTAAGATATTACAAGGAGTCAGTAAATGCTCATTATTTAATTTTATATATTTAGTACATTTATTTATAGAACATTTACAATATTTAATGTACCCTGAAACTCGCACAAGGCCAATTGGACTGGATGTTATTAGTTATTATCTATATGAGTATGTATTTAAAAATATGTATATAGGTTTAAAAATATTTATTCTCAATTTAAGATATTACATCGCTTCCATGAGAACACGACTAAATATAATTATAAATAACAGTTCTTTGTCGCTGAGAAAACAATTTTTAAATAATACATAATGTACTCGTAACTACTTTTAAAACAAACTTATAAAAACAAGTGATACCTACATGAAAACTATATATAGTATATCAGTCTCTGGCAACCAACCAATCTATGCTTGGTTTGGGGTCAGAGACCGTGCGTAAGATGTCCCCTAATTGTAATATGCCCACTACCATTTCAACTTGCTTGCTTTTCAGTTTGTTCGTTGACGGTTCTCGGTTAGCTTCTAAAACAATGGAGTTAAAATAATCTTCTTTTGTATACAACTTGGCCTTAACCACGTAAATTGAAGCTCGGTCATAAATATTGTATGAGAGCGGAGAACACGCGTATGAGGTTGCCTTTATTATTTACAACATAACCTGAGTTTTTGCAATATGGAAAACGGTTTTATGGCAGACAGATTATTACGAAGCAACGCAACGGTGCGAAATTCTGAGAAATTGCTGTGTATTTAATGGACGAAATCTTTTATAGTGTTGCTGAAGACGTGATCACGTGATGGCACGCTCAAAATCACTAATGAATTTTTTTTTTTAACTACCAATACACAGAGGGTTAATCTTAATAAGTTCTTTTTGAGATAAAACAGTTCAAAAATTTTTGTTGCCGTAGGATTTGAACCTGGGTACTTGGGTTTCCGTCCCGGTGCTTTACTAATTGAGTTAGGCCATACTTTTTGTTTGTGTGCCTGGCGGAGTGATCGTTTTTACACACACATATTTACAAACACAGCTTAAACACATGTAAAGGCCGCGTGCGCTTGTAATTTCTAACAAATATACCTAACAGAAGGAATGAACTCTTCAGGATAATCCGTTTATAGTCACAATAGTTCCTTATCAGTGTGCTATTTTAGCTTGTAACTTTAATCAATCGACCCTAATACCTGAGACACGGTAAGTAATAGTATCTATACAGTATTCCGTCTTCGTACAAACGGTCGGAACGCGAATCATACCTACGCGCCTCGGAGTTCGGTATACACTCAGTAGACCAACAGTCGCAGGAGCGCGCCGTATGACGAACGAACGTATGGGTTTGTAGTCACTTAGACCCAAGTTCACCAACGCTTGATTAAGTTAAACGTGTGATTACTGTATTTAAACAACGATTAAACCGTTTTTAGACACTAGTTCACCAACAGATGTTTAATTTATCAACCGTTGGTTAAATATCAAATAGCTTTTTAACGAAATTTTGCTGTTCAGAAAGCAAAAACCGTTGGTTAAGTACAGTAATCACACGTTTAACTTAATCAAGCGTTGGTGAACTCGGGGCTAAGTCAATGAACATGCGATTTGTCTGCTAGGCGGGCAGCCCTAGCGCGCATTACGTACTGCGCGGCCCCGCGGGGCTATAGTTATTTGTTTCAAGAACGGGACCGAGTCACAATACTGTGCAGATACTATTACCGTGACGTACCTACTTAACAGAAGGGCTCCCAGAGGAATGAACTCTTTAAGATAATCCGTTTATAGTAACAATAGTTCCTTATCAGTGTGCTATTTCAGCAAGTCACTTTAATCAATCGATCCTAATACCTGAGATATTAGAGACGATTCCAATTAAATTTAATCCCAATACCTACTACATATTGTTATTTCGATTAGGTCTTGACATAGCGGTTTCGTGTATTAAACTAAGGGTGGAAATTGATATTTGAGGGGGAGTGGGATTGTATGGTAAGTTATTGAAGAGATGTGAAAATGGATAAGTGCAGAGCATTGCTGAGTAGTTTTGTTCTCATGTAGAAATAAATGTATGACTAGTACGAAATATAATGATTCATTAAAAATAGCAAATTGTATGAAAATTGCATGTTTTTTAAATTAAAATTCTGGATCTCCTGTATCTACTTTTTAATACCGAATAAGGTAAACGCACGTAATTGCGGACGAGTCCCAGAACGCGGACGTTACTCGGTTTTTTAATTTTTTTAATTTTCCACGAAAGTTTAACTTAATCTTATGAATGACAATAAATTCTTGGTTATATTTCAAAGTATTATACAAGAAAAACTGTACACGTAGTGTAATGGTGTCCAAACCAAATGATCTCAAAAGTGCGGTGTCGTTAAATTTTCGTTAATCTGTTAATTCAGTAGCTGAATTTGGTGTCTACCCTGTCATAAACTTCAAATAATTTCTTAGTTGTATAATGTGATACGCTAAGTGTGCTATTTTATTACGATACTTAGATAAATTACCTAATATTATAACCTCAAATCTAGACATAATCTTGTTGATTATTTATAATATTTGCGTATCCGCCTAATGGTACTCACAAAACCCGTACTTGTCCCAATGCACGGACAATAATCACATTTTTCGTCCGAAAAGTGGGACACACATCGGTTCTTTAAAACCCGTTGTACCAAGGGTTGGATCTCGACCTTATTGCCTTGAAATAAGTCTCATTTTTCCTTGCATGTAAGAACTTATTTTTCAAAACCGTGAAAAAGCAATTATTACAATTCGGTTGCATCTCATTCAAAGGAATTAAGAATTATTTTGGACTGGTTCAAACAATAGTCGTGTCCAATTTGCTTTAGTATTGTTTAAACTGTTTTTTGTGCATGACAAAAACAATTGTTTTTGATCGATTTACAACATACATTTTAAACAATATTACATTGTGTTTAAAAGATTATCTTAAGTAAGATTTATTGTTCTCAGATTTTGAAATTATGTTTTTATTTTTATGAAATACTAAACTTTTGGTGTTTCATAGAAAATTATAAACATTTAATTTGTCATAAATAGGTAGTAAAAAGTAAATAAGGACGTTCGTATGGGCCGCGTGGCTAGTCCTAATACCAGTGTAAAAATCTGTCTCTTGATTGAGCCATTTTTTTGTAAAAGTTGATTATTATATCGATACAATAATCAACTATAGTACTAAAAATTGGGATTTAGATTATATGATTAAGATTACAATCCAATGAAACAATTTGATTTTCTAAATTACAACTGAATCTCTTTGGAAAGCGTGTCTGCTACGTTGTTGCCGGAACATGATCTGTGATTCTTTTTCCATCGCACTGTTTATTTGATAGAGTTTGGAATGTTGCATGACGCGCAGCGATTAATTTTGACCTTGTTACAGGTCTTCTGAGTTCATAGATAGTAGCAGCACTGTCAACTGTGAACATGATCACTTCTTTGGCCTCACTGTTTCCAGTAGCTGTTAGAAGCTCAGTTCATATAAAAGTTTAAGTTTTTTTGCGGCTAGCAAAAGGCCCATGGCTTCCGCTTGCAAAGTTTATGTTGTTTTACTCAGGGCAAGGGAGTCTCTTAGTCCAAGCTTGTTTTTTGCACTATCCGCGTATATGTTCCAAGATAGCAATATATCGTCAGATACATCGTTCTCTATGACTAGCTCATGCTTTTCTCTCTCGAGCTGTATCTTGTCATATCGGTATGCTTCAAGTTCGTGCTTCGGAATCAGAGTATTCATCAGTTGCCACGCGCCACTCATTGATTGTTTTAGAGATATTGCTCGTAGCAAGTATGATGTCGATAATTGATTCCCAAGACGTTACGAAAATAAACTCAGAGCCATGGTTTAGTAGATTTGAATAATGCCTGAAGATGAAGTCAAGTACGTCATTTCTCCTCTCATTTGTATTGGGACATTCCCAGACAACACAGTGGGCGTTTGAGTCACACCCTACTTTAGTTTTTTTGTTTTTTTTCTTGTACTGAAAGCATTAATTCTTCGACCGCCAGATGTTGCGCCACTTCTACGATATCCAGGTACGCCGTGCTCTAAAGGTAAATATACTACTGAGGTTGCCTTAGAGAATGGTATCCAATTTAACTACCGTGAAATCATCATTACACAAATGTGTCACCTATGGTGTCTTATACGGACATGTGGGATTTAGTTGTAAAAAAGAACGCATTTTATTTTGCATGGGAAGACTGAACACATTACCGTGGGGATCATTTAAGCCGATTATCTTGCCACGGACTAAATACGGTTCCTATACCAATGCTATTGTGCTAAGTACCTAACGTTTCAGCATTTTTTTTCATAATGTGATTATTGTTTTGTTTGAAATATAATTTATTGCATGTAAACCATTGTTTCTTTGATTTAAGACACCTTGAATGGCTTTAACTAAAATATTCTTTAATAATAGTAAGAAATAATACAATATAAAGTCAGTTTAAATTCTAATGTAAAGCAACTAGATTTCTAATTCGCATAGCGTCCGTGAATTAGGATTATTTGTAATAGATTTGGGTCGATTTTAAAGTTCATACAAATAATAATACGGTAGAAAGGCTATTTAAACTCTGATGTAAAACAAATAGAGTTCAATTTCGTATAGCGCCCAGGAATTGGGACGACATTCCGCGCATTAGGACAAATCGTCCGCGGTTTGGTACATTTGGGTATTTTTTTACATTTTGGGTATTAATTCCCATTACAGCTCAAACAAATAAGATAAAATTTAATTATTATAAAACTCAGATAAATGCCCTATATGGTCATATTCACTTTGTTGTTGTAAGTCTATTAGTATCAGCGTAGTATTACTGCAAAGTCAGCGAAGTTCAAAAACGTCCGTACATTGGTACGTTTACCTTACCACCGAATCTAGGCTTATCCACGAATGATCATAGCCAGCACGCTGTACACTGTACAGAACCCGTGCTAATTGAATAATTCACATTCATCCTTGAATTGGCATACATTTGCTGGATTTGCCACAATCATACCCATTGCGGGTTATGGGTGGATGAGATTACAACTGCAGTAGTAATAACGGTAATTCATTTACCGTTCTTACTACTACGTTACCGTAGTAAGATAGGTAGTAATACTGGTAATAAACCATATTAAACAAGGAAAATTGACACAAGGGTAGTTAAGTGACTATATTACATAATATGTGACAAAGTAAAGAAAGTCTAAAACTTAAGTTTTTGTGGAAATAAATTATTGATTGGTTTATCCAGCAGAGGTTCAATACAGTCTGATGACGATGATGAAATGACCTACACCTACGTGACGAAAGATTTTTCAAAATAGATTTTACTCATACACGTGCGTACAATACCTACTTATACATACAGTACACGTTTACATAGGTACATCTCTATATTCTTCCAAGTTATCAAAAACACTTCCATCACAAAATTTACCTACACGTCATAAGGCGGGAGCAAATTCTCGTGATTTTATTGCAAAAATAAAATCCCCAAGATTCGAATAAATAAAAAGAAACCCGAGCAATCATCGCGCGAATCGGCGAAATTGGGTATAAGACGCAATTACACCAAGTGGTTGTAAAACCGCGTACTGCCGAATTTTCCAACCTTGTACTACGAACTCTCGAAGAAAGGATAGGTCAACTTCACCAGAAAGGTTATTACCGATTATTTTTGAAGTGAAAGTTCTAATGCGACTTCCAACAAGGTTGCGTTAAACGTTTAACGCTACCATGGAGGGAGTATGAAAGCACTGTTGCGTCAAAGTTTCACTTCTTCCGCGCGAAGGGACTCCACTTGCATTTTTTTTGTTATCGCTAGATAAAATGCATTTGCCAGTGTCGAGCGTCCCACAGACAGCCGCGACCGCGGGTCCGGCTGCGGCCTAGTCAACCACAGACATAAAATTCTTGATTTATTTCGGGCTTTGTGATTGGTTGAACACTAGCCGCGGCTGTTTACGGGACACTTCAAGATGTAGGTATCAATCTTAGAATAAGTTGAAAAGTTGGTAAAATCGAAAGGTGCTATATAAGCCGTGCCTAAGTTCCGAAACACTCATTGTTGCAGGATCCAGATTCTAACCCACGTATAGGCCGAATCATACAACTTGGAGGCTGTGATGTTAGTTACAACCTGCGGATAGCCCAGGCCTGACTGAAGCTCACTAACCAGCTGCGCGAGGATTGGATCCGCAGCTTGTAGCTAACATCACAGCCGCCTAGTTGTATGATTTGGCCTATACTCACGATTGTAAATCGAACGTTTCTCCATAAAGCGCCGTGAAAATTAATAGCAATTAAATAGAGACTAAAATGATGTCTATGTTTGTATTCCAGTTAGGTATTTAAAGAAATATTTGTATTGTATTGTATGTGCAAGTAAATAAATAAAAATATGTCAAAAACAAAACACCACAGCTCATGGCGAACCTACACCCCCATATACCTACCTACACCCACACCCATACCTACTCCACACAGTCGCGAATATACTTAACACTCAGCTAGACAGTAAAGGAGGTATAAAATCGGGTATAAAACTGTCATTGAGCTGTTTTTATAGCAGGACGCGCGCGTATTGCCAAGGTGTATGGAAACGAGGATTTTGCGTAAGGGTTTAACCAATAGGCTTGTTCCACTGTGTAAGGTAAAATTGTCGGTGATACTATGTACGTTTATACGTTTTTAATAATCAGATTTGGATGGGTGACCGTGGGTGGCTTACAATTGGTGGAGTTTCCTAACGTAGCTCGGATGACACGTTAAATTGTAGGTCCCGGTTGTTTTAACCGTTTAGCCAAGTCAGAGGTCTTCAGGTGGCCTGGAAACTCTGACGCCAGGGCTATATAGCCACCCGGCCTATACGAACTTACTTTATCAGATAAAACTACTAAAAAAAAATTTCGTTACGTATTCTAATAGTAAATGAATGGAGAGACCAAATTCGAATTACTACTTAATTAAGGTGGTTGATCTAGGTCAGAGACGAATTTTTTTTTGCGTTTTTGGGCATTTAGAGATAAACTAGCCATTGTATGTTTACAAAAACGTATATAACGGCCATGGATAGGTAGTGTTAATAAGGTACATACACCTAAAAACCAAAATAGTTGTCAGTCTATGCACAATAGTGCATCAACTGATATTACTCTTAGTTTTTGGTTGATGCACTCTTGTGTATGCACAATTGATCATTATTTTGCTCGTAGATGTTATGTATTCTATCTCGTTAACACTACCTATGCATGGTCGCTAAATGGTTTTTTGTAAACTTGCAATGAGTAAATAAATAGTTTATCTGTAAATGCCAAAAAAAAACAAAAAAATAAAGAAATTTGCACGCAGACCGAAAAGCACAGCCGAGAAGGCAACTGTTGCATCGTTGCGCTGTAATTTTTTTTCGATGCAATAGAAGTGCGTTGTAAAATCCTGTTTGCCTTTCTACCATATTTTCGTCTCAAGAATTAACAGTGCTCAGTATTTTACGGTAAACGGTAACAGTTATATGTTTCTGACTTAACGAGAATGTCAAATGTGAAGTTTCTTTTTATGCCATTTGTCTACAAAACCGATGAAGACAGGCATTAAAGATAACAACTAGCTGATACGCGTTTTCACGTAGTAAACTTCAACTTTACTATTTCTTTCTGTCAATATTTCTTTTGGACTCTTTATTAGCACTTTTCAAACATAGTCTAATAAAAATGCTGTTTTATTAGCTAATGAACCGATTTCTAACTGCATATTATTGAATTTATCAAAAATTTCAAGAGTGTTGGTTAAAATATATAAAAATGTCCAAACTTTTGCATCGAATTCATTGATTCATTATTTTAAGTAAGTACTTACCTATACTAGGGCCTGGGAGTATGCGTTAGTCAAAATTTTTTTGCATTCGGTAGAGTTAGCAAAAACTACAATATAACCTAAAAACTTGACATCCATACTAGAGGACCTAGAGGTACGGTTCGTCTGATATATAGGTAAGTTGTAATGGACCAAGATGATCTAAACATAGACAGCATAAAAAAAATAGAAGGGAGGAGGAGGACGGAGGAGGTTTTGTTTCGACGCACATGTATGAATACGCCTAACTTTACAGAGTAGTCTGATTTTGATCTTTTTTTTATTAATTTGTGCACGGATTTTAACACCACTGACTTTTCGGTGAAGGAAAACATCGTGAGGTAACCTGCATACGTCCGTAGAGGAAATTCGATGGCCTGTGTGAATCCGCCAACCCGCACTGGACCAGCGTGGTGGACATGGCCTAATTGCCCTTCTTGGGTAGGCCTACGTCCTGCAGTAGACTATTAAAAATTATTTTTCGCAAAAAATGGCCGAATAGTTCGCACGGATCGATGTATCATTTTTCACATTATTGTTGATTTATCAAAAATGGCTCAGCCGATTTCGATAAAATTAAAATGGGACCAATATCGACTTTACTCTTTCCAATAATTTTTTTTTTATCAAAATCGGTCCCTTCTGTAAAAAGTTATGCGTAGTTATACATAAAAAAAATATATACGCGTCGAATTGAGTACATCCTTCGTTTCGACGGTCAAAAATAAGGCTGGTACAGTACAGTGAATACTGAATATATTTAACAATATTGTAAGTAAAACCGCGCTCTTACCATGTTTTATAATTTTACGACCCGCTGATACAAAATCTCGTAGTTTGCAGATAGAAGTTTTATTTTCCCCGCATATGGTAATGTTTTTACAACTTTTATGTTCTGCGTTTACGACGGCATAAAGATCTGCTTTCAAAGTTTGGAAGAGTTGTATATTGGTTGAGTATGAACTGAACTTAAATGTTAATCTTTGGCTTTAAAACTTTTTTACTTGTTTCAAGTATCGTACTTAAGTTGCTATTGGCTAGTGCAGGTTGATTGGAATTCTTTAGATCTAGTACTTACTAAAATGAAACTTGTTAAATTGTTAAGATCTCTAGATAGAGTTTTTTTTACTGTAGATATTTTGGATTCATTGTTATCCGAGTTACGGTAGAGCTCATTTGTATGTAGTACATCAGTCTCTGGCAGAGACTGACATATTACATACCATTGCCTCATTTCGGTAAGAAACACAAATTAATTTGTTAATTACCTACCACACTATGAGCGAGCGCGTTTAGCTTGAAACTTTTATTCGGAAATTTCATTTTGGCATCGCATTTGTACAATGATGTCTTGAAAAATAAAATAAATTAAATTTATATAAAGGGACATCTTACACATGGTCTCTAACCCCAAACCAAGGATTTTTAACATGTACATTGTCCATGATAGGTACATATATTTAAATATCTACTTATATGGATAGTAACATCCAGACACAGGGCAAACACCTTTCATCACAAAAATGGTGCGACGCCATTTTTATTTTATTTTACCATCATCCGTTACTTCTCTAGCAAAATTAATTTACTCCAATGCAGTACTATATTTAAAGGTTTTCCAAAGCTATTTTACACGGAAATAACGCCCAAATGTTCCAAAACCCTCATTAAAACACTAAACACTTAAATCCCAGAATAATCACAAAAACTTTGAATTCGGTGAATTATACGAATCTATCAATGTCACTTCTTTCGAGCCAAACTTCTGACTCACAATTTGACAAGCAAAAAACTACTCTACCGCCTTATTTTAGAGATTTTAAGATAAGTATTTTTATACAAAAGTGGGGTCCAAATGTGGGAAACAGAAGTGTTCAAATAATTACGTAGTTTGTGGTTTTTGAATAAGTTATTTTGTGTAAAGAGTCTACCGTGAATAATTTTTAAGTACGACTTTGGACTACATTATGCAATAAGTCTTAAGGTAGGTCGTATCATATATATTGTCAGAAAAAAGCTACGCAAAACTAAGCATTTCGTCGTCGTCGTTTCAGCCTTAGGACGTTCACTGCTTGACACAGGCCTCTCCTATCTCTACTAAGATGCAAGCCGTAGTGGCTTGCATCCAGCGCGATCCTGCGGTCCATTTGTCTTGTGGGTGGACGTCCTACGCCGCGCTTGCTTTATAAGCATTGTCTAAGCATTAATTAAAAAGACTTTATGAACTTTGGAGTCTTAGTATGAGTTCGCATAGTAATTTTTGTAAGTTATTCCAGGGACCCTGTGCAAACATATAATGTAGTCTTCGTTTACATATAATAGGCCCAATTTTAAAGACGCCATCGTAAATTGAATAGCAACGTAAAATAGTGTTCTCTGTATCAAATGTATACAGTGAAAAAGAAACAGGACTACTCTAACTTGCTATGCGCCTTTAGAATTGGGCCTAATATCATACTAACCCTCTTTCATTTAGACGTGTGATCTCCAAATACATGATACTGGCAAATGTATGGAAGTGTAACGCCGATAGACCAAAAACAAAACAAATTCAAAAGCTATGTTCTCTATTTTAAGCGCCAGTATTGCGCCTGTACACAGCGCGCCAGTAGGTAAAAAGATGTTTTTTTTTCTCTAACTTTTATTTTGGCTCCGCGCGGTATCCGCATTTAGCCATCGCAAACAACAAAAAAAAAAAAACGACCATTGCGATCTGACTTGTTAATGGTACATCGTATTTATTTTACATTCACATTACATTAATTAGGTAAAAAATATGAGTACTTATTTGCTAAGACCGTGGACCTTAATTCAAGTAAATAGAGATCTGATTGCAGTAATAACAGAAACATAGCCATTGAGTATGAAATATTAGAGATGTCAGTCCAGTAGCTTCCAGAGTGTCAGTCAACTGTCAGCTTAATTTTGGTCGGATATCAAAACTTCTTATAGAATAAGTAAGTTCCATCTCTATTATTAGATGAGGCAATAATGAGCTAATGTTTCTGTCTCTAATAAAAATTCCACAGTGAAATAAATATGTAAATAAACGTTTGTTATGTGATACATGTTACATGTGATACTAATTATATTTTTTTTAATGACTTATGACATGTAAAATTTCTTTGTTGAGAATGTATGTAGGTAAGTACTAAGCTGCCCCGGTGAACTTCATCTCACCATCTGTCAACTGTCTATGACAACTTTTACATGCAGGAACATTTTGTATGGGAAAATGAAATTAATGTTTTTATTATTTTTCTCGCAACTTTATAAATTTTCTCACCGTTTAGACCTTCCCTTAACTTTCACAAATATTTCGAAATTCAATTTAGCCAAATCGGTTCAGCCATTCTCGAGCTTTAGCGAGACTAACAACCACGATTCATTTTTATAAAATATAAATATAATATATAGATAATGTAAATAACTTGAATAAACTATGAATTTGTACAAAATATACGGATAATAAATAAATATATATTAGGGGACATCTTACACACGGTCTCTGACCCCAAACTAAGCCAAGCTTGACATATGGCTGCCAGAGAGAAGATTGGAAATGATGGAAAAGATTAAATGTAAAGGCCGAATTCTTGGCGGTTGGGAAGATAGCCACAAGCTGCGCGAAGCCCAATCCTGACTGAAGCTCACATAAAACCTGCGCGAGAATCGAGTTTAGCGCAGGTTGTGGCTACTTCACAGCCGCTCTGATGTTTGATTAGGCTAATATACAACTTTTAGGATAAACAAACAAATTTATTGTACACACAAAATAAAACTTACAATAAATACATCAGTGAAATTCTTAAGGTAGTGCAACACTAGGCGGCCTCATCGCTGGAAGCGATCTCTTCCAGGCTCATACCCTAAGGATACCCTAAGCTCAGAACAATAACTAAAGTTAAAGAAGATACGTTTCATTTTCGGTAATAAATAAATAAGAGGTATAACTGGTAATCAAAATATCACTATTTAGACGTGTCAAAAGCCTTCAAACCCGACCTATAAGATTGTGGCATTGGCCGAATCATATAACTTAGCGGGTGTTATGTTAGCTGCACGCTGCGGATAACCCAGTCCTAGCGCAGCTGTTAAGTGAGCTTCAGTCAGGATTGGGCTATCCGCAGCTTGTAGCTAATATCACAGCCGCCAAGTTGTATGATTCGGCCTATACAAACAAACAAAAAATAGTATAGCTATTATTTTAATATAGTAGCCACCACAAACCGACATAACCCCGTAATCTACATTTCTAATTTGATTCTTGCCACCATATTGCATTACTCCTAATGTAGGGGACGTAATTATGACCGCTAGCTCCGCGACTAATGCCTGATGATGCTATTAGTACAGGAGCTAATGACTAGTTTTTTACTGACTTTGAATGTGATTACACGGAAATGAGTAATCTGGAGTGTGGTAGGTAGATATGTTTGTTTTTAGTTTATTTTGTTTGATTGTGATATTCTTAGAATCAAATTATTAGGCGTATTCAAATAAGTGAACAGTTTGAACGCTATAATTATTTATTAGTGTTCATAGTGTAGGTATTCACTATTAGTCAGCGATCATCGAAGTGAAAAAAAAAGTAATTACGGTGAGTCTTAGGATGGCTGAGCGTAAGTGGCATTTACAACTGAACGCTACCAGGGTTCGGATGACATCACGGTTGTTTTAGGAATGCAGTTTTGTTAGAGACCTCAAAACTCAGTAGCACTGGGTACTTTTTCATACATTTTGCTATCGTCTCACGATAAATAAATATTAGGGGACATCTTACACACGGTCTCTGACCCAAAACTAAGCTTAGCTTGTAATATGGCTGATATATTACATATACCTACATATTTTAAATACAAACTTATATAAATAATACCTAAATAACACCCAGACACATAGCAAACACTTATTTTCATCACATAAAAGCTTGCCCTGGGTGGGGTTCGAACCCACGCCTCTGTGATCCAGAAGTCAGGTTCACTAACCACTGAGCCACCGAGGCAGTCACTGCTTATGTTTCCTAAGAATCTATTAAAATATGCTAAGCAAAATGGAGATCGATTTTTATGTACTTATTAAAATGTACTTACCCATACTCCTTATGTATCCATATCCGCAAATACCTAAATTAATATGAAAATGCCGCCTACATATTTATGTAGGCGGCTTTTGCTTTATTTTTTCAAAGTTCGCGTTCGACCACATCCTTTCTGATTTTAAGTAAATATAAAATATACCTACGATCTAGACTAGAATGTAGTACGCTTATCAAAAAGGTACCTGTTTAAGATAGATTAAATATGGAGAATTGAAGACGCCTATAAATATACTAGTAAAAGGTTCATTTTCCATCATTCGGCAAATGAGGCTGAGTTCTATTTGCCAAATTTAGAAAAAAAAACTTCGAATCATAGCATTTATTCAACATCTTTATTTATTAGGGTTCAGTGGCATCAACCGGAATGAAAAATGGCAGAGGCGTGGCCGTCTCGGAATAAATGGCGTCCCATCACACCAAAAATCAAAATTACTGTACACTTTACCGGTAATATCGATTTTATCTATTCACCACGTTTAGGGTTCCTTAGCCTGTACGTGGGATTCGATTTTTACTTCTTTAAAGTTTTCGAATTGTTATTTTTTTATTTACTTACTTAATACACTCCGCGAACTCCAGGGCCTGTGCTCTTTATGACATATATTATTTCTTTTTGAGATTTACAATATTTCTTAAAACTAAAAACTTCACAAGAGGATAAAATTAAATTTTTAATTATAACTACAATTGTTGCTTGTTTACCGGGAGCAGTCCGGCTTAGTCCGAATTTAGTTTCGAATGTTTTTATCTAGTTCTGCTGTTCTGTGGTTTTTAGGGAAACTGGTAAAAATTATGATGCTTTAATAGCTGTCCAATCTTTGTAAATAGTCAGAATTCTATTTTACAAAAAAACCTCAAAATAATAAATAAATTAACCGATGTAATTAAAAAAAAAAAAAAAAAGATCCCCGACGAATTATTGAGAACTTGGAATTTTTTTGAAGATTTTTAAAAATAGCCAAAAAACCTCATAGCGTCTTACCACAAAAGTATTACGCACGCTTTAGACAATGTTTAACAGTACAAACGGTTAAACAGTGTTTAAAGCCTTTTTAAATATTTTGTGGTAAGGCGGTAAACGTATTTTTCTAGGTACCTACAGTAAATAAAGTTTAATAATTATATTATCATCGATTGGCACAGAACCGAGGCAGATGGCACAGTAAGAGAGAGGCCTATACCATACACAGCAGTGGGATTGCGTTGAATCGAATGTCAGGAACCTTCTGATTTCGATAGTGATTCACACGCCCTAAAATTTGGAGTTGAAAAGTGCGCTATCTTAAGAATCCATCTTTCCTTAATAAGCTTCGCCGTAATCTATATGTAATGGGTTCACATGTGCCGTAATTATGCCCGGGATACAGTTTTTGACCATATCTTATGGTACACTGAGTTCTCGATGGGACAAGGCATGAGATACAGCGATTTTATTAAACAGCGGGGCAGCTGTCCTCAGTCAATGCACTAGATCTATTTTTGATTTTTTTACCGTTTACATTTCAACAATTTCTCTTGAATTCACGAACGAATTGCAATGAACGTTAATCTTGAGACATTGAATTAGTGCAAGCTGACATCAATCGCTTACATCGTGCGCAGCGATTGTTAATGTGTTTTCAAACGACTCAGTACTACGCCGTGTAGCGTGGCGTTTTTGTTCCAGTAACTGTGCTTTTTAAAGAACACGTTCTTTACATCTTTTGTTACACACTACCGACGATGTCTCTCTCCAATCAATCAATGGATATCAGCATACTAGCAACCGATCAAACTAACCGATTTTCACAAAACAAATTCAGTTCATAGAGAAATAATAAACTAAACGATTTTAGATGTAACAAACGAAGAACGCTGAAAATAAAACCGAACACTGATATTTTGAAAATTTCATGCAATCTAAACATCGTAATAATGATGATGATAATGATAATGATAGCCTTTATTAACGATCAACTTACAAAACATTTTGTGTCTCTAACTAGTTAATTACTTAAAATATGCTAAGAAAATATTACATTTGTTCTATTTCGACACCAGTAATTTGTTTGATTATTTAATTGTGATCGTCTTGCTTTTCAGCATAGGCCTCCCCAAGAATTTTCCATAGTGATCGGTCTCTTGCTTTTCTTGTCCATGTACTTCCTGCTACCTTTTTTAAATCATCTTCCCATCTACGTCTCTGTCTACCCTTTTTTCTTTTGTACTGTCTAGGGCACCATTCCATGACATCTTTTGTCCATTTGTCTTTTTTGCTCCTTATTATATGACCTGCCCATTTCCACTTCAATTTTTTAATGCAATATTTGACATCGAGAATTTTTGTTTGGTTTCTAATTAAGTTTAATCTTACTTTATCTTTTAATTTTATGTTTAACATACTTCTTTCAATGTTATGTTGGCAAGCTTCCAATGCTTTCATGTTTTGGTTTGTTAAACTCCAGGTTTGACAACCATATATCATACTTGGTAAAATACAGGTGTTGAATATTTTTCTCTTAGCTTTTAACGGCATGTCAGAGTTTTTCATTATTTCCTTAAATGACCAGTATTTTTTCCAAGCAGTGTTAATTCTGTTATTGATTTCTTTTGATGTCAAATCTGTAGGTGATATAACTTGCCCCAAATAAATGTACTCGTCTACATATTCTATAGAACTACCATTTGGCTGAATTGGGATTTTAATATGGCTTGTCATTACTTTTGTTTTGTTTACATTCATGGATAGTCCTACTTTCTCGCTTTCACAGATGAGTTGCTCAATCATATCCTGCAGACTCTTCGGATCTTCGCTGAGTAGTATGAGATCATCTGCGAACCGTAGGTGATTTAGCTTAATACCATTAATGTTTATGCCATATTTGCTCCATTCGAGATTTCGGAATATAAGTTCTAGACATGCAGAGAACAATTTAGGCGATAGAGGGTCTCCTTGTCTTACTCCACGTTTAATAGGAAAGTATTCACCTTCGTTTTCAGTCCTTATTTTTGCTTTCATATTCATGTATATGTTGTGAATTATACGAATGTATTTGTGATTAATTCCTTGTGTCACCAAAGCTTCCCATATTTTATCATGTTTTAGTGAGTCGAACGCTTTGTTGTAGTCTATAAAAGCGAGGTAATAAGTTATTCCGTATTCGTTGCATTTTTGGATTATCTGTTTAATAGTGTGAATATGGTCTAGAGTTGAAAAGTCGTTTCGAAAGCCAGCTTGCTCTCTGGGTTGATGTTCTTCCAAAGTCTTTGTGATACGATCTAGAATTACTTTTGAGAAAATTTTATATATGTTAGACATGAGCGAGATGGGTCTATAATTAGCAATGTCGTCAGTTTTCCCTTTTTTATGTAGAAGTATTATAGTAGAGGTGGTCCATTGGTGTGGAATATACTCAGTTATCACTATTTCATTGAACAAGTCTGTGATTTTGTTTAGCGTGATTTGAGATGTTCCTATGAGAATTTCATTTGAAATTCTATCTTCTCCTGGCGTTTTTCCTCTTTTTTGCGACTTAATGGCCTTGTTAACTTCTTCTATCATAATTGGTGGAATGGGTTCTTTATTGTCAGCTTGAATGCTTAACAGGGACTCTAGAGATTTCAAATCCTGGTCATTATAAAGTTCACGATAATAGTCGGTGGCCGCCTTTATTATTTCGGCTCTCCTCGTATCTTTTTTATTCTTGTGATGTTTCATGTTACGGATCCAAGTTTGATTCTCGTGCAGTTCTTTCCATGCTTTACTTATTCCTCCAGATTTTTCTATGTAGAATTGAATTGTCTCCGTTCGTAACTTCTGCCTGTGTTTTCTGATGTGTAAATTTATTTCCTTACTTATTTTTGTTATATCTTTCTTGTTATTTTTCCTATCTTTGAATAAGAGCGCTCTTTGTTCGATTAAATATTTCGCCTCAGGGCCTAATTTTTCTTTAGGGGTTTTGGTATTTATAGCTTTATTCTCCACATCTCTTAATATTTTTTCGAAAGTATTGTATTGTTCTTGAACTCCTTTTTGTTTATCTAACATTTCGAAGTTACTCTCTAGGTATTCTAATAGTTCATTTGAAAGAGGTAGTTGGATTGGTAGTTTTACTTTTTGTATGTTCCTTCTTGATATTTTTGGTGCGACTATGTGTAACTGGCCTCTAAGTAGTCTGTGATCACTATTATAGTTAAAGTCATTTACCACATCTACGGTCAAAAACAGTTTTGGTTTGTTCGTCATCAAGAAGTCTATTTCATTTCTTACTAGCCCATTGGGGGATTGCCAAGTCCATTTTCTCTTATTCTTCCTTTTGTAAAAACTATTCATGACATGCAAATCGTTTTCTAGGGCGTAGTTTATTAGTCGTTGTCCATTGTCATTTCTTTTGCCTGTCGTGTAAGGTCCTAATATTTTATCTTCATTCTTTCTTCTCTTTCCTATTTGTCCATTGAAATCACCCATTATAATAATAGTTTTAAATAAGTTTTCCATTGTTTTGCTCAGTTTTTCATAGAAGTTGTTTTTTATTTCTTCTTTTGCAATCTCTGTAGGAGCATATATTTGAACTATTGAGATAGGTTGTTTGTGACCTGCCGGGCTACTATGTGCGCCACGAATTATTTCGTTCGTAGTGTCAGAACGAGACAGCGTTATGGCAAAGTGTATAACTGTCACTTTTTCACACGTCGAAATGAGTTCTTTTCGTCGCTTTTCGTGGTCGCATGCTTTATACCCTGGTATTCTGATGTTTAGTACTGCTATTCTATCAGGTATTCCTTTGAATTCTATTATGTTGTTCTTATAAATTTTCTTTACTAAAAAACATCGTAATACCTAATTTTAAATGTTACGGAATTATGGTCAACATTTTTTTTCTTTCTTTCGTTGATCAAACAATAGTCCGCGCGGATTTAAACCATAATCTTACTAATATACTACGCGAAAGTTTATAGTATGTATGGATGTTTGTTATTCTTTCTCGCACAAACGGCTGAACCGATTTGGATGAAATTCGGTATGAAGGTAGCTTAGACCTTGGATTTACACATAGGCTACTTTTTATCTCGGGCTGACGCAGGTATCACCGCTGGGCGCAGCTAGTTTTAAATACTTTTTATTTGATTCTTGACTTGGACTAATTTTGGTGCCCAAATAAAAACGCTACCGCCTACACCTTAACTTTGAACAAAAGGCGGAGTCAAAATATCCAGTGGGCGTCATACTAATACCGGTTAGATTAGATTTCTACAAATTAGTTTTTATCTAATTGTATTTTTAACTTATCAAATTCCGTTTTGGAATTCATACTTTAATTGTGTCCGTCGTTTGGATTTTTTTAATGGAAATGGAACTTTTTATGATGGAATTTTATGAATAAAATCTTTATGAGAGATTAACACCTGTCGTTTAATTATTTTAATAATGCTTTGGAGATCAGAAGGGATTAATAATTATAGTTTTCAAGTTTGCTGATACGCCTACTGTAGTCATAAAAACCGTTCGATCATTTTATTTATTTTTAGCTCCCGAAGTAAAAACTTTTTAAACATGATGAGGATGCTTCACACGTGTGTGTCTAAACTTACAAAGTATTGCTGTATTTCGATTCGAGATTGTCCTAAGTTAAAGCGGATCATATTGACAAAATTAAATCTAACGATAGCACTGCGTAATTAAGAACAATTCTACGCAATTATTGATTTGTAATTTATTAGTATGTTATCTGTAATATTGGCGCTACAGCAAAATTTCAAAAAATGTAGGCATTACCTGCTTACTTATTCATAATTAATAATTTCATTATTAGCTTTCATAGTGATCCTTACTTACTAAAGTGTGTTTGTTGGTTTATTCCACTTTCATGCAGAAACGGAGCAATTTTTGTCATGGACATAGTTTGCAAGACGGAAAGTGACATAGGCTACTTTTAATCCCAGAAAAATAAAATGTTCCCATGGGATAGCATAAAAATTAAAATACCACGCGGGCCAAGCTGCAGGCAAAAACTAGTACATAATAGGTACATAAGGTATAATAGTAAAGTACAATCGTGCATGTCAGGCTAATGATAGAGAGGACGACCGAACATAGATTTATTGTTCTATTGCTAACAAATCATAGCAAAATTCGACCGATCCCGTTGTCATCGTCTAAGAAATCACGTTTATTATACGAGTCCCACGACAAAGCAAATCTTCAATCAAACAAACCGAATCATCTACATGAAATAACAGGAAACTAATACGCGTATTGTCTATTTCAGGTAAACAGATCAAAGGGAGGCCACACAAGAGCGGTAAAATAAGAATCATCTGACCGCAGACCAGCTGAGTATATAATTGCCAGAGGACTAGATTCAACTAATGTAAACGTCGCCGTCGGGGCCTCAGAAGAATTACAAGTAATAGAAGTATTGCTAAATTGTACTCACATAAAAACTACGTTACAGTTGTCTTATTCATATCTGATTATAGGCAAACGCGAGAGTGAGTGGAACAAAAAAAAACGCAATGTCTGTCGCATACGCCAAAATCACCAGTTGGAATGTCAAAATGGTTAAAATTGGATTGGATTTGTCTTTTTCGGAAATTTGAACCCTCTAGTTCCAGTAAGAAGGTTCAAATCTCTGATCATTTTACCTTCCTACTTTTTACTTATTATATTTTATCGGTACTACTTATTTATATTTTATCGGAGTGATTTCTGGACCCACTGTACTTTATGAGGAAATGTGTATGTTTGAGAGATATAATATAATTATGTTCTCGGAGCCAACATTTTGGCAGTTTTGTGGACCATGGCATATACTTTTCATTATGAGAAAAGGCTCGTGGAACACGGTAATTTATTTAGTTACAGATAAAAACTATAATAACAGGCAGGCAGAGATCGCTTTTAGATAAGGCCGCCTCTTGTTACACGCTATAGTTTTAATGTTTTTGTTATCTGTGTCACTTGTGCTCTTTGTGTTAACAATAAAGAATATCTATCTAATACAATACCATACAATCCGCGTTTTACCAAAGCGTTATCAACCTAACTCATTGTCACTAAAATCGGTACTACATATTGGGAAGTTATTGTAAAGCGGTATTCCCCAAACTAGGTATGTATACTCAAGCACCGGTGTCTTTGTTAATCTAACCCACTTTTTTCATAAGAAAACAATCATGTGCTCAACAGTGGATCACATTAGTGCTTCCCACACTAAGTTTATCACAAATATTCAACGCTGTGAGTGTGTAAAAGATAAACACTTCACTTTGGCGTGGTCGTCAGTAAACGATCTAGCATAATTGAAAAAGCATCCAGGACGTTATTCCGAGAGATGCAAGTTCAAGTCCCGTGGCCGCGACAATTTTTTGAGATTTTTATCGCATGCAAATATTACTCATTGACGGTTAAAAAAATAAGATCGTATAGCTAGCCTAGCTAGCTAGGTCAAAGTTTTTAAGCCACCTGAAATCTTCTGACATGGTTAAACGGTTGATACAATTTAACATGTCATGCAACGTTCCGCACGGTCAGTATTTGGATGGGTAACCGCGGATGGCATTTTCCAACTGACTACTACCGTGGCTCGGATGACATGTTAAATTGTAGGCCCTGTTTGTTTTAACCGTTTAGCCATGTCAGAGGATTTGAGGCGGCTTATAAATTCTGACACCAGGACTAGCCACCCGGCCTGTGCAAACTTACTTACTTTTACTTACGTGTCATCCGAGTTACTGTAGCGCTCAGTTGTAAATGCCACCCGCGGTCATCCATCCGACGACTGACCATGATAAACGTTGCTTAACTTTGGTGATCGCTGACAGACACCTGGTCAAACTACGCTATAAGCTGTATATTGACGGTTTGAGTTATTTCTCTGTATTATTGTCCTCCGAGGTAACGGACCGGGTCACCTAATGGCACATCAAGGTAATAAGGGTCCGGATCCCAGTTCACGCTGTGATCGGTTCCACTGCTTCTCTGTTATGAACAAAGTTCCACTTACTTCGGTGGGTGCGAGGAGAAAGATGTAGCGGCGAATGAAATACAGTAGAGCATTGATTAACCGGACTAATTCGTGTCGATGAGCATTCGGATAATCGAATGAATGAAAAAAGCTGTTTTTCTTATTATCTTAGCCAACTTACGAACAGTTTCAATGAATCAATAATATTTATTTCATCTTTAAGCGCTGAAACGTTTACGCTTCGACATTTTTAAATTAATTTGTTCGTGCGGCGACACATTGCAGCTAAATGTATTCAGCAACAAAAACAATAACAATTTGCGAAGAACACCGAAAGAGCGGGGCACGGGCGGGTTATGAAGAAACCTTTGACATGTTCGTCTTAGTATTAATTTTTCGAGTTTAATCCATATTAAACTTGAAAAATAAATAGTCCGGATAGTCGTGAACCCATATACACATAATTGAGGTTCAACTGTAGTTAAATACATTCAATAAAAACTATGTATCTTTTAAGTCTGCGAGCTCCTTCGACAAGCGCCGACTTATTCGCGTTGAAAAAAAGATACCGACAGCTTTGTTATACAAACAGATGTCGTAATTTAAAACCTAAATTCTACTCGTATATCTAAGTCTATACTTAAAATATATCTTTTCATTATATTTAGTAGGTATTCTACTTACTATGTAATTGTATATCCTGTCATTATTTGAAACAGTTAACCTTTGAAATAGGTAAAGATTTTGCTAAAACTAATTCGGCGGTCATTCTTTTTAACTACGGATAATAAGAAATATACAAACAACATAATATAAAACATCCTAAAAATAAGTTTCTTATCATTTTATTTCTCTCAAACGTTTTATGACTTGGGCCACACCCCATGTGAATAGAGCAGGCGGTCCTGCGGCCAGCGGGCCCATTTATCGGACCGTAAGTCCAACATTGGGACTTTAGTGGAATCCATTGATCCGACCTGTTGAGTACGGGGCCGCTGAGACTTGAGACTTAGAAGTACTACTAAAGGTCCAGCCCCATTAAACCGTATATCTAGTTATCTGGGTACAAATTTTGTTTGTGCTTATGTACAAAAAAAAATAAGAAAGAAAAAAGTAAAAGATAAAACAATAATTGATAAGGTATGTATGCGAAGAAATCGCACTGGCGTGATTCTACTCGTGGATTTTTAGGGTTTCGTACAAAACGGGACTGGTAAGACTCCGCTGTCCGTCTGTCTGTCACCAGGCATCCAGCTCATGAACCGTACTTGAACGGTGATAGCTAGAACGTTAAGATTTTCACAGATGACGTATTTCTGTTGCCGCTATAACTACAAATACTAAAAACAGTAAAAAAATATTTAAGGGGGGCTCCCATACAACAAACCTGATTTTTTTACCGGTTTTTCACTCAATATTAATGACAGGTAGATGCTTGAAATATTCACAGAATGTTTAGCGTTAAAGATGAATAAATAAATTAAAATATATTAAGGGGGGGTACGAAACCCTTCGTGCGCGAGTCCGACTCGCACTTGGCAGATTATTGACAGAAGCGAAGCGAGGTCTGTGCTTAATAAAGAAATTAGAATTAAAAACAGAACAGACCCAAAGATTCAGTTAAAGAGATGTGTCGCGAGGTCTGCTGTGCGGAGAACTAATAGTTTTAATTGCTTCATACTACGAGTTATCCACCAATCTACATTGGGTTAACGTGGCCTTTCCCGCCTATGTTCTTTTTTCATATTAGGGGACATCTTACACTCTGTCTCTGACCCCAAACTAAGCAAAGCTTGTGATATGGCTGCCAGAGACTGATATACTACATATTTTTAAATATATACTTCTATAGATAATACCTAAATAACACTCAGACACAGAGCAAACACCTATGTTCATCACATAAATGTATACCTACTCTGGGTGGGAATCAAACCCACGTCTGTTCACCCAGAAGTCAGGTTCAATAACCACTGAGCCACCGAGGCAGTCAGTAGTAGTAGTAGTAGTCTAAAGACCCGTGACCACGATTGATACAACTAGATCGAAACATCGGTATATATTATCTCGTGTTTTGTCGTATGGGGTCGTCTTTATTTATCTCGTATTTTCAGTGTGCGATTAGTCCCGTAGTATACGAATACTGGACTCTTAAAAGGCCACCATAAGACAGTAGTAGTAGAGCTCAAATTGTTGTCAAAAGTCATTCTGACTTCGAGGGTTTGTGGATGATCCAATTGCTTGTTATGTAGTAGTAGTAGTTTATGTAGTTTTAGATTATATTTAGTGTTAGTTTATAAAGACAGTAGGAGTTAGTATATTTGACGTCACTGCGGATTTCTCTATTACATTACTGCCAAAAAAGAGTGGCGTTGCCTTCGAGCAAATATCTATAGAATAGAGTCACAATCGTGCAAAAAAGTGTCCGAGACAAAACTATGTTCAAACTACGTAGTGGGCAGGGTTTTTAGTTAGTCGTAAGGCGATTGCAAGCCGACTACAACGCCGCGCGATGCCAAAGTGCTCGGTCACAAGCAATTATTGGGTGACATAACGTCGGTAATAAGTCGGTAAGTATGACGTTCGGACATTTTTTTACTACTTTCTTTTAGAGACTGTGATAGTAGCTCTGTAGATATTTGCTCAAAGGGCGTTGCACGTCAATCCTAAAAATTAGAACCTGAGTTGCGGACTAATGGTTTAACATACATTATCCATCGAATTATTTCTCTGAACGTATGCATAAGCAGGTCGGATTAGGAAAATACAAAAATTTATATGCATGGTTTAGCCTAATTCAAACTTCTTGGCGGCTGTAAAATTAGCTACAAGCTGCGCACATCCCTTATCTTGCGCCGCTACAATATGAATATAATTATTGCTACTGCGCAACCATTTGCCCCGTGTTCACAGACGCCAAAAAGTTTGATTCGGACTATGCTTGGCATCGAGCTAGTCACAATCGTGCAAAAGAAGTGTCCGAGCCTAAACCTTGCCCAAGCTACGTAGTGGGCAGACTTTTTACTTAGTCGTATGGTGATTGCAAGCCGACTACAACGCCGCGCGATGCCAAAGTGCTCTGTTACAAGCACTAATTAGGTGACATTCAGATTCATTCATTCGAGATTCAAGAAACTGCGTCATTGTGAATTATTTAATGTATATCTAAGTAGGTAAGTATGACCACGGGTATGACGGCGGCGCTCGGATTTTTTTTTACTACTTTTACTTGGGGATTAGCTCTGTAGATATTTGCTCAAAGATACTTGGCTTTAAATGTGCTAGTGCGACCAGACCATCTTGATATTCGAGACAAAGGCAACGTGAAGTGGTCTCGGGTCTGTTCAAGGTCATCCACTAGTCGTATGTCAAATTAGATCGGTATAACCTTTCTTTGAAGTTCGAGGGTACAGGATACGAGACCCTTTGGATCCTACTAATTTTGTCTGTACTCGTTTCATTACATAGTAGTTATTTTTATTTGGAGACAGATCCTCAGAATAGTGATATATTGGAAGCAAAAAGTGTATTAATATAAAAAAAAAATACGACCTACTGTACTGTACTGCATCAGCCTTTTTTTTAATAGTGCACTGCAGAACCAGGCCTACCCACGAAGGGTGATTGGGCCATATCCACCACGCTGGCCCAGTGCGGGTTGGTGGATTCACATACGTCATTGAATTTCTTCTACTGTCGTATGCAGGTTGCCTCGCGATATTTTCCTTCACCGAAAAGCCTGTGGTGTTAAATTCTGTACATAAATTCCGAAGAACTCATTGGTACGGGACCGAGATTTGAAACCACGACCTCACGATTGTAAAGCGGGTGTCACTACCACTAGACCATACGGCTCTTCACGACCTACAGAATTATCAAAATATATCTAAAAACCGTGTACCTAGATTACATCAGCTAAAAAAAAATCGGCCAAGTACGAGTCAGAGTCGCGCACGGAGGGTACTGTATGGGAGCCCCCCTTAAATGTTTATTTTATTTTAATTGTATTATTTACTATTGAAGTGAATGTAAAACTAAATATTCTGTGAAAATTTCAAGCATCTACCTGTTACCATTATTAAATAGGTAGCCAATAATGTACAACACAGATAATGCACGACATGATAATGTACGGCCTGATATTGTACGGCATGATATTTTGTGTCCCAGGCCATGGAATATCAGGCTGTGCAATATCGTGCTGTGAAATACAGGCCGTACATTATCGGCCCGTGTCGATAATGTCCAGCACAATATTGCACAGCCAATAATGTACAGCCTGATATTCCATGTCCCGGGACACAAAATAACATGCCGTACAATGTCAGGCTGTACATTATTGGTACGGCACGTATTGAACGACACAATATTGTACAGCATGTTATTTTGTGGCCTCCATAGATAAAAAAATCTCAATGTTATGCTTCGTTTAAACTGAATTGTTCTACTGTCGTGCTAGTAAAACGAGCGAGTAAAGGGTCCCCCACACAGCCGCGAGCAGGGTGCAGCTGCGGCTCGGGTTTGTAAGGCAAACCTGGGGCCACATGGCCGCGTCTTTCCATTCTGTACAAGGCCAGAACGCAAGTGTATGAAACTAGAGTCTGGGCCTCTTTCATCATCTCCGAGTAAAGTATTGAGTAACTACTTTCCGAGTAGTGCTATTTGACGAGTAAGAGTCCCGAGTTATATTATTGGTCAGTTTCACATTAGACAACCAGCCTGCAAGAAACAACTCGGCGAATAACTGAATGAATGAAGTATTTTGAATTAAGTTTTTTTGAATGAATTACAAAAGAAAAATAACATAATTTGGGGAAAATTGAAAATTTTACCTGGTAGCCGCTATAAAGCAAGGAAAAAAATTGGTTGCCTGTAAAGTCGGTATACGGGCGAAAGTTTTACGTGACAACGACTTTGAGACGAATGAGATGCCTCTCACTCGCTCTCATTGTGAGCGCATAACGTGAGCGGAGCGTAACGCAGTTTCTTGAAGTGTCACCCGGCACTTGTCACGTCAAAAAACAAAAGTCATTTGTAAGTTCCAAAACATTATAATTTCTATCACAACCCAGGCCCTTGGCCTGATCCACGTAAAAAAATATACCGCGGTTTTAAAGACTGTTTGGGTCGCCAGCGGTTTTAAAGACTGTTTGGCTTATCAAAATCGAAATCTTTAAAACCGCGACTTTACATTAGTGTGACCGTTTTTAGTGGACTTATTGCTATTATAGTAGATTTTCGATGTAAATTTGGAAGTGTGATATATTTTCACTAGGTTTTTAAAAATCGGTAGATATCACTAGATTACATAAATTCGATTTTTTTGGGGCCCGCGCACCGTTATGTGATTTCGGATAACAGCGGGGTAGAATTAGGAGAAAAATAAGTTATGCCAATGGATTTTAGTAGAAAAAAAGCTTACGTTTAGTAGTCTACAGGTTTTGAAAACGGTAACACAGCTTTACTGTTGACGAGTCACAGTTGTCGGTTTTTAAAACCGCGACTTTACAAAATGTTGTCATATTCAAAGTTAGAAAGCTTACGTTACCTTGCTATAGCATTACCTAATCGAAATTAATGAAAATATCCAAAATCACCTAAAATGTGGGTTAGGAGTTGAATAAAAAATAGGTCTCGGTTTCTCAGACACAAATGTAGTCCATGAACTGACAGTAGAAGCAAAAGACTACAGAAATTATTAAAAAATGTCCGAAGAAATTTACCACGCGAATGTCATAGAACGTAGTCACAGTCATAGTGTTGGTAACACTGCGTGGCGAGCCAAAATAAAACCTTGACGAGCCGCGAGCAATGTTGTCGGTTTTAATTAGCGTTTCATTTAATGCTTTCTGCTTTTGCAGTTTTCCGTTTCTTTTAAAATAGCCGTGTCCAGTATTAAAGCGTTACGTGAAATTGATAATTTGAACTAAAGAAAGAATGATGTATTTTTTTCACGCACCACTTTAATACTGAACACTGCTATTTTAAAAGAATCGGTAAGCTGCAAAACAGAAAAGTGTCAAATGAAACGTAAAGACCTTCATACCGTCGAAGTCTTCTATACGTGGATCAGGCGCATAAGGGATATTAATTATGTATAGAGAGATACTATTTTTGAATTTCTTTCATTTTCAGTTTGTTTATGTTTTTTATGTACGTATGTTCTACGTTGTTTTATTAAAATACCTATAATCCTCTAAATGTCCCGGAATCTAGTCAGATTCTCAGTGTTATCCACAAGAAATGATCACAAACTATTATAGATACTAACTACGTATGAAGAACTACGTGAGCAAGGATATTTTTGAAGGAATTTCGAACCTACGCTATTAATTGACTAAATAATGTGAAGTACGTGGATGCTATTGATGAAAATATATCCAGTTATTAGGCTTATCCCAAGGTATATGTTTCATACCTTTATCAGTTTTACCTACTTTCTCCAATAGCATTAGGTATAGTTTCAGTGACACTTAGTTTCAATTTTTTTTTTGACATCTTACACACGGTCTCTGACCCCAAACTAAGTAAAGCTTGTGAAATGGCTGCCAGACACTGAAATACTACATAGATATATTTTTAAATACATACTTATATAGATAGTACCTAAATTATGGTTTCAATGATGTTTAAAATATCCATAACTTATGTTACTACATGCTGCATGATCGAAATCAGGAATAAGGCGGTCCGCAGACGAATCTAAGTTACCAACAGCCCAGTAAATGAACAAGTGGAAACGGCAGTGCAGGGTTCATAGTTTGCCAGAAGGAAGTTTGAGGCTGTAAAGTTCTCGAATGGAGACCACACACTAGCAATTGCAGCGAATGCCGTCCACCTACAAGTGGAGCGATGAATAATTAAGGGTGCAGGAACAGGTTGGATGCAGGCCGCTTCCAACCAGGCTTATTAGAAATCTAGCAGGAAGGCCCAAATCCAGCAGTGGATGAGGGCTGCTATATCTTCAGCACAACATTATAGATTTGTACAATGTACACATACACTATGTGGCAAATAAATTAAACAGAATTGAATCCTGTGGCTGATGCATCCTAATGATGATGCATCTTGTGATGTCTCTACTTAAATCCAAATCAATTTTTTTGTTAAACTAGCCGTGATACCTAGGGCTTAGGATCAGGTTATCAGACCTCAATTTTTAAATTTTTTGCCTATATTCATATGAATGAAAAATGTATAACATAATTATTTAATATAAATTGTTTGGTATTTTCAGCTGTGAAGATAATGTTTGATGTACAAACTACTAATCAGCTCTATCCTAGCAGACATATTAAGAGCTATGGTACATACTGCGAGTTAACAACAGCAAGCTAAGAGCACACCACACTAGAAGCTTATCTGCTTGAATACTAAACTGAAAGTGTATCCGCCTGATATACATGCTGCTTGCCACTATCTCCATCCATCTTTAGCATAATAATTTTGTAAGAGACCTTAGTGATATGAATGATAAGTCCAGTTGTGTGAAAACAGGGAATTTATTGACAGCTTGATTAAAATGATCTTCAATAATTAGAGTACCTATTCATTTTAAATGAGAAATAGTCAGAATCGAAATCAAATGACCGCAAGCTAGGTCTAGTGGCCGGAAACCGGTACTTTCGTTTTAAAATTAATTATAGTTACTATTTAAATATATTTAAATACCTTGGGAACAAAAAAAGTTTACAAACAAACTAGAATATAATTATTACATTCAAGAAAACTCAAACATAGCTGCAACTTCAATAAATTAGGATTTATTGATTTTAGAATCTACCCAGATTGTAAAATCAATAGATATACAGTTAGGTGGCTGCCGACAGGCGAAATGTCCATATGAGATCACTTTTATACATCTAAACATTTTATTTAGTGTGATCTCAACGAAGCAACATGGTTTCATTGAAAAGAGGTCAACTGTTACGAACTTATTGAAGTGTGTTCATGATTGGAGTATACAGGTTGATAAAAAAGAACCTGTTGATGTAGTGTACCTCGATTTTGAACGTGCATTTGATAAGGTACATCACCGGCGCTTGTTGTTTAAGCTTGATCATCATGGTGTGCGTGGTAAACTGCTGGAGTGATACCGGAGCTTCTTAACAGGTAGAACATTTCAGGTTCGTGTGGGAAGCTCGCTATCTCAAAGGAAAATGGTTTTCAGCGGTGTCCCTCAGGGTTCTGTGACCGCTCCTGAGCTGTTTGGAATCTTTATAACTGATCTGATAGAGCTCATAGAATGTCAGTCAGCCTTTTTCGCAGACGATGGGAAGTTTTTTGCCAATGCACTGATAAAGTCTGGAGAACTTCAGGAAGATCTGGACCGTATTCATAACTGGACCAGGGACTGGATAATAAAGTTGAACACAACCAAATGTAGTGTGTTACATCTCGGTAGAACCAACCCCAGAGAGACATACACATTTGATGGAGCTGCTTTAGCGTCTGTATACCAACAGAGGGATTTAGGAGTCATCATGACTGCAGATTTGAAATTGGAAGAGCATATATCTATGATAGTCAAACGGGCTAACTCATTTATCTATGTCATACGAAAGTCTTTTCAGACAGTTACAATTGATGTTTTTACTAAGATTTACAAAACCTATAAAAGGCCTCTACTAGAATATGGGTCCAGGAGTCCTTATTTTAAGAAAGATATTGATTTGCTTGAAAGTGCACAAAGAAAAGCCACCAGGATACCATATGCTCTGCGCCGCAAAACCTACGAAAATAGGTTAAAAGCTCTTCGTCTCACGACCCTTGAAGAACGACGATTGCATGGAGACCTGATTGAGACCTTCAAAATTCTCAATGGCTTTTATAATATTCCGGATATTCACGATATGTACACCTTGAAGGAAAACATACGCGACAGCAGACGCCATAATTTCCTCTTGCAGCCTACACCATCACAAACCAACACTGCACACCACATCCTCTGCAACAGAGTGGTTTACAACTGGAACAGGTTGCCTGAGGATGTAATCTCAGCAAAGACCATAAACACATTTAAGAATAAACTGGATCTTTGGATAAAGAAGGAAAAAAATTCCTTGACTGATAAATACTAATTTTATTCGACTCTGCTTGATATAGGCACATCAGTTTATACTGCTCGCCTATAAACAAATAAATAAAATTATAATACCCTGTCTAATAATAAAATTAAGCTGTTATTACAATCTTAAGAAAAACATTTCACTCACAGCAATTAACATTAAAATATTAATCAGTCTTCAAAAATTCAAAAGTCGCGGTCTAGCGCTGAGCGGAGTGTGGAGGGGCTGCGCATGAGTTTAGTATGGCGGTCACTATGTGCAGCCATCCCCTCCACAGTACCCTCAGCGCTAGACTTACGTGCCGCTACCTGTACCTCTTAATAATACATACCTACCTAAATAACTTAATCAAATAATGTACATCTTTAAATTATCCAGTAACTTTATTCTTTCACAGTACCTATGCTTTATTTCCGGCAGTTTAGTAGGTAGGTAGATTTTTGACAAAGTTGCGTTCGGCGCCCGAGGTCACAAACTTGGATTATTTATTAGGCCCACATCGTAAAAAAGTCTGCAAAAAATCGGAACTACCGGATTTAATCTTACCCCGTACTTTCAGGCGAGAAAGTTACTATAGTCAAACCGCTAAACTCAGACTTCGCCTGCGCGGTACAGGGGCGCCGGGGGAGACGACACAGGGGACTGAGACAGGCGCGGGCAGCGGGTCCCCGGCGCCCGCACCTGTCTCAGTCCTCTTTGTCGTCTACCCCCGCGCCCCCGTACCCGCGCAGGCGAAGTCTGAGTTTAGCGGTTTGACTATAGATTAAAAACAAAACAATTACATCGACGGAAGAAAGTAAAACCTGAGGATTTAGTCATTAGTTTTTCCAAAAAGTTGTATAGGGCTTTACACCCTTGCAGAAACATTTTGTATGCACCTTGTATAGGAAAATAAAATGAAGGATTTTATTATTTTTCTTTAACTTTTAATAAAATTCTCACCGTTTATACCTTTTCCTTCTTTCGCAAATATTACAAGATCAAAATTAGCCAAATGGCCGTTCTGCCGTTCTCGAGTTTTAGCGAGACCAGCAAGCACGATTCATTTTTATATAAATATCTTTGCTTCCTGTTATAGGTGAGTCAAGTCAAGTTCTACCCTTTTGGATTGAAACAAAAAATAATGAGAAAAATATTGCGAATTTTTTGGTCTAACTCATGTCCTTCTATCTGCTATAGTTTCAAAGATAATTTGTTGCAATATGATATAAATGTCAGGATTTAGGCAAAAAAATTGTAAATACAGATAAATGTTAAGTTGTTACCCTAGAAAAGATTGATACAGAAGTTTTTTTCGTGCTCTGTGGCGTAAGAGCGATTATAGTATTTTTCACATTTTATTTTTCAGTATACTTTTCCTAAATATTGATATATTCAGAGTTATATCACTTAGAACTAATATTTCTCAATAGAAATTAGGGTACAATTCAACATGTACCTTTTAATCCGAATCTAACTAAATATATGCCTAATTTGTGTTGGGTTTGAGACAAAACTGCATATTTTAAATAATGTGCGTTTTTAAACGTTTCACAAGTTAATCAAATGATTTTAATCGTGCTTTGCACACTGGGTTTATAGAAAATGTTATTTTTGTGATAAACATTTCAAAAAACTCACTAATTTGGCGGGTTCGTAGTATAGCGTTCTAGCTTAATTGGACAAAGCATCTGGGCCGGAATCCCAGAAGGATGCAGGTTCAAATCCTGCGAGCGCGTCAATTTTTGAAATGTTTATCACAAAAATAACATTTTTTATAAACCTAGTGTGCGAAGCATGATTAAAATCATTTGATTGATTGAGCAATGCGCCATCTCTCGTTAATGGTTAGAAGTTCTAAATATTTCACATTGAGTGACGACTGTCTGGTTTAACACAGTTCTCACAGATGGCGCTTTCCAACATTGTAGAAGTTGGTAGTAAAACTGATAAACACTTCACTAATTTGGCGGGTTCGTAGTATAGCGTTCTAGCTTAATTGGACAAAGCATCTGGGCCGGAATCCCAGAAGGATGCAGGTTCAAATCCTGCGAGCGCGTCAATTTTTGAAATGTTTCACAAGTTATCGAAAGCGGTAGTCAACCGCAGACTTTGTCAAATTGATGTATAATTTCGCCCCAAGTCTTCGGTCGCCTCACATTTGTGATAAGTGATACATCATACATGTATTTAACCAACGGTTTTTGCCTGCTGAACAGCAAAATTTCGTTAAAAAGCTGTTTAAGATTAAACCAACGGTTGATAAATTAAGGCCTAATTTCACCGAGCGATGTCAAATATTTGATGCCGTGTTAGAGCTATTAACAGACTGTCTACGTTATCGAGTGTCCCACCATGCGTTAATGCTTTGTTAGTTCTCTTGACATGATGTTAAATCTAATCACAGCTTTTGAGGTCCGTTAACAGTTGACAGGCTGCCAGATGACAGATCTTAGGGGAAAAACAGGGCAATTGTGGTCAGCGGGGAAACATGGTCACGCTCATAATTAAAAGAAATTTCAAATCAAAATATAATTTTGCTTGTGTTTTAACTCTTTTGTTTCTATTAATTTCTGTTGCGTCGATTAACCACAAAAAGGCAAAAAAATTTTTAAAAAAGACTAAAAAAAAGCTTCGAGAAGGCTAAAAAGGAAAGTTCTTCAAGAAGAAAGCGATTTCTCATTGACTAACGTAGATATTGCGGTCTTCTGCGTAAATAATGATGATCCGGAAATCCATTGTCTTATTGGTCAAAGCCATTTTTTTATTTTATTTTAATATATCTTTTATACGAATACTCCAAAGATGATTGTTTTGATGTCAAATAATATAGTCTGATAATGTAGAATAGCTATGTTAAGTTGCTAATAAAACTGTGATTTATTTTGTGAATTTTATTTTAAAAAGCGCTTAATTGACCGTCATTGCTCTGTTCTCCCCCACTGATTATCAAAAGATCAATCAAATCTGTGCCTCCTGTGACGATTGACCCAAGTCGAGTTTTACCCTTTTTAATTTTGACAGATAAAAAATGGTGAGAAAAAAATGCGAACTTTTTGGTATCTATTTACACGGTAAATATGTAGTTTAATCAGGGATATAACTAAACTTGTATCATTCAACACATATTTCAAAAGACTAGAATTTTAGCAAACTGATAAAATTCAAGTAAATTATGATAATACAGACAGACAAGTGAACCAATGTAATCTTTAGGTAAATATGTATCGACTACGGAAATATGAATTAATGTAAGGGACATTTTGGTGATTTTGAGTTATATACATCGTTGGATTCAGAATTCCGAGCTCTATCGAATGGTATATATAACTTTTTAATATCTTGAAAAAAATGTCGCTTACCACAAAAAAAAGTAAGCAAAAATATCAAAAATAAGGGGTAAAAAGTACGTTAACAGACATAAAAAATGCAATATGCCTCATACGTTAAGGTTATCATCCTATTAACCAATTGATTTCCCTTACGCTATTACAAGTTACGTTTTTCGAGTCCGATGTGCCTCTTACTTCAATTTACAAAAATATACACTGGCCCTTACGCAGACAAACAAATGTTAATTGAAAATCAAACAAGCTTAAACAGGCAGAGGTTTTTATAGGAAAGTGGTTTGATTACAGATTTATAATTTTTGGAGCCTCTACGGGACATGTCCTATAATAGTTGGCCTCTTACATTAATATTCGACTACGGAAATATGAATTAATGTAAGGGACAAAAGGCCATTTTTCAGGAGAGCCAAAAAACGATCGCAATTTTTTTTATTTCTCTATATCTTTTTTGTTTCTTGTCTGATTTAAATGACTTCTAGGGCGAAATTGCATAAAATTTTGAACTGTTTATGTTTAAGATATCATTATTTGAGATATCCCTGTAGTTTAGGAATTGACATGTCCCTTACATTATTTTTTTCTGTTAAAATGACCGAAATTTTTAAAAAAAGTTAGCGTAACGTACATCTCATAATCAAATACGAGGTAAAATTGCAGTGGAGGACATCGCTTCAATAGGTTTTTTGATCTGCACCAACCCTTGCTTAAACGTCGATTACGTAATCGCCCGATGAAATCCTAAACATGGGTTAAACGGGGGTTACAATATTTACTGTTCACCTTGCAAAAATAATCCTCGGTTACAAAACCGACGGTTTATTGTAAGGTTTATTGAATGAAACCACAGATAATATAAAGAATGTGTAGACATTATATCGCAACTCATTTTAAAAGTCATTAGTCGTTGCGCAGCTAGTGCAACGTAAGTGTCTTTTGTATTTAATGGCATTATAGAGAATACTTATAATTTGAAAAGTAGTTTATTGTTTGAGAGAGTCACTGCTATATTGTACTTCTGAACTTGGATAGGTAGCACAAAACTTTTTATTTTGTCAATGTCAAATTTCAATGAATGTCATGTATGTACCTAGTTTGTTTACGTGTTATTTTATTTCGAGGTTATTTTTCACATTTTCAGTAGGTAATTTCAGTATTTTCAGTGTCGATTTCGACTTGTAATTTGCGTGATTTGTGATTTTTGCATCTTTGCGGTTTAAGTTATAAAATGAGCAAGATGGATAAAAAGCGGACAAATATTTTCACCTCGGATGAGAAAATTATTTTGTCTGAATTGGTTTTAAAATATAGAAACGTTGTTGAAAATAAGCGAACCGATGCTACATCTAATGCCGACAAATTGAGAGGGTGGGAAAAGTTGGCTGCAGAGTTTAATACGCTAAGCACGTATTGCTACAGAAGCCACTTACATCTAAAATGCTGCTGGGAAAACATAAAACGGCAAACAAAAAAAGACAAAGCGGAAACCAAGAAGAAGATGTTTATGACTGGTGTGTAACTTATAAATATATTGTCTAAATAAACATGAATTTAACAAGTACTTATGGGCTATGGTTTAGAATATGAGAAATGGCTTAGGGGGGAGGGGGGATGCGGGGGGGAGGGGGAGGGGGGGTCATCACCCTCCAAGAGTGGGGGGGTACGGAACCCTCCCCTTTCGGAGATATGATTTTTTTAGTAAAGTCGACCCAATTCATATTGAAATAAAGTTCATAATGAAAATTACTTGTACACATACAAACTACTCTAGGGTAATCCTAGTAATATCAGTGTTACCAGTCGTTTCAAGCTGCCTAAAACTTATCGTAAAGTAACCTAAAGTCGCGTAATTGAAATTCTCTAACAAAACAAGGCTATGTGGATTAAGGAGCTCTGTGACACATTTCGAAGCTAAATGATCCGTGTCGGATCTGTGATTCATTGAGACTTCCGAGTGGGCTCCCGCCAGAAACTCTGCAGTCGTCCCTGAGTGTCGCTGCGCCAGCCTCGGCCTTCGTTACGCTACGGAAGTCGCCGGCTCGCTTCGCTCGCCACCTCCTCCCTTCGCTACACTCGGCCTCGACTTGGCTTGCTCCACTCAGGACCTCCTTTGAGTTTCTGGCTCCCGCGATTTTAAAAAACACTCTAGAGTCGTAGCCACAAGACTACGTGGGGTCGGGGTGCCCCGATTCGGATCTGTGACTCATTTCGAACCTAAATGATCTGTGTCGGATCTGTAACTCAGGGGGTTCCGTACCCTCCTACTCTCAGCACTCCTTCTCCCTTCTGGTGCTGGTCAGTGCGAATCTTGCACCCCCGTCCCACTTTCAGGGAGTAATGCAACATCATGTGTCTGTGGGGAATTCGGAATTTAGGTGTTGGGAACCCTGCTCCTTACATTTCGCTCTATGGCATTTTTACTTTGTAAAATACGCCGTGTCAACAAAAATTCTAACCTAAAAAGTGAAATTTTAAAAATTTATATCTTGACAACCGTTTGTTTCCGTGATTCAAAACTTTACAAATATCCGTTTTAAAGCACATTCTATCTGTTAAAAAATAAAACAACACGAAAAGCCATTTCTCATATTCTAAACCAAAGCCTACTTATGTACTGTAACTCGTTTTGTTCAACTGTAAATAATCCTGTATTTCATATTTTAGGTGGCGGTAAACCGCCGACGCCACCGCCGAGTCAAGACCAAAAGATTATTGACGCAGTTGATACTGTATTAGGGCCTGGCTTGGATGGTATCAGCAATAACTGTGATGGTCATACCGCAATAAACGTAAGTACCTACGACTATTACCTTCATTAGAATTTGGTGTGAATATGTACTTACTTGCATAAAATTCATTATTACCTAAATTGTTTTACAGGACACAATAATTGATTTCACAATGGGAATAAACAAACAAACTGAATATAATGTGTATGTCATACATGAAGATCATCCATTTGAAAGCACAACAAAGGAAAATAAGGTGAGTGAGAATACAATTCTCTTTCTATTTGTTGTTAACCTTCAAATCATAGTCATCATATCAGGCATAGGATGTCCGCTGCTGGACAGGTCTGGATAGACCGCCCCTACTGATATTCATTAAGACTAGTTGGAAGTGCAACTGCAGTATAATGAGCATATGAGCCACAGTAGCGCTCAGTTGGATAATGCCACCATGGTCACCCATCCAAATACTAACTGTGCGGAACGTTAATTAATTTCGGTGATTCCTGACAAACATCAACGCCCTCTGTGGTTGTTAGTACTGTCTTCAACTTGAGAACTTTTCAACAACACCTATGGTCATCAGACCACCGTGCTATGTGCGCTGCCCACTAGAATTACAATAGAAATCATTATATAGTATATGAAATAGTTATATCTACAACTTTATATAATCATTTACTACTTGTTACAGGAAAATACTGAGATGGAGAATGAAGTAGTATGCCTACCAAGTACTTCAAATGCCACATTGTGCCTACCGAGTACTTCAAATGCTACATTGAAAGAAAATAATGTAATACTTCATTACTTATTACTCCTTATCAATCTTGTTATTATGTTAAACAGTTTAATTTATTAGAATACCTATTTAAAATACTCATACCTAAAACTATTTCTAATTTGTTTTTTCAAAAAATATTTATATTGGTATAAAATTATTTTAGTTCACTGCTCCTGTTTAATTTGTTTTTATTTTACAGGCAAATGATAAGTGGAGCAGCTGGACACCCAACAATTTGAAGACTCCAGTATCGGAAGTACTTAAGCCGGGATCACATAATGAAAGCTGGCTGAAACGGAGAAGACCAATAAGCGATTGCTCTGGAGATGTATTAATAAAAGAGAAAATTGAGTTAGTAAGGTTGTTAAAAGAAAATGCAATAAAAGAGGGAAATATCAGGATTGCTATTATTATAAAATAAGTGGCCAAAAAAGATGTAACGAACAAATTCTCAGTTTCATTTTCAACAATCAGTTCAGGTCAGTGGAATGGCCAAAACCGGTGAAAGCTATCTGTTGCACTTTGATTGAAGTACTAGGAAATAAGTAATTATCCAAATTGTCTTATAAATATTATTCTAGAACATTATTTAGTAGATTTGAATCGAATTCGAAACAAAATACTTGCATGCAATCAAAATAATTACAGATTAGTTACAAAGGAGCCCTTAAAGATTTCCATAAGAAATCAAAAAAATTACCACGTCCCGTTTTTAAAAGATTATTAAGAAAACTGTACACATGCGGTGCTATAAATGTCACATGTCAAAAAGAGCCTGAAACGAAGATTGTTTTTTCCTTTTTATTCAAAACCATTATCTTTTATGTTTTTATTTACAAAATGGCCACAGCCGGTAAGCTGGCCACAACCGGGGCGTCTGCCAATATTTAATAACTATTGGGTAGATGATAAATGAATGCTACAGATAAACATAGACAGGAGTATAAAAATAATTGGTCCGGTACATTACGCTAAAATGTCAAACTAATAAATAAAAATCACTATGGAAACCAGCGTGGTTTTCGTACGTACTCCAACCTTGTTAAAGTTGTCAAGGTTGGAGTACTAAGCTAGCACGCGGGCTCGTCTCACATAGCACTGCAGTGTTATGCGAGACGAGCCCGCGTGCTAGGTGCTAGTACTCCAACCTTGACAACTTTATCAAGGTTGGAGTACGTGCGAAATTTTAGAGACATTTTACATTTTGAACTTTGAAGAATTATCCGTGTTTATGAAAGGTGTTGAATTTACTAAGTGAGTTCTTATAGGCCGGGTGGTGTGCCCTGATCTCAGCCTTTTAAGCCATCTGAAGGTCTCTGACATAGCTAAACGGTTAAAATTACCGGGACCTACAATTTAATGTGTCATCCGAGCCATGGCAACGCTCAGTTGTACCTCTGATCACCCATACGGATTCGACACTGACCGTTATCAACGTTGCTTAACTTTGTTGATCGCTAACGAACGCCTAGTCAAACTATGCTATGAGATTCTTCCTGAAGTTTCGACCTAATACATGTATATGGCAATAAAGTCGAAATATCATCGGGTGACGGGTTTATGGAGCGGGGCCAGCTAGAACAATGCAGCTCAGTTGCTGATAATCCATTTTCGCCTTAATTACGTAGACGCTTAAGTCTAAAATCGTACAATGAAATATCTGGTGTCTTTTTCACATGGTGCAATTTTTCATATACCATGACAGAGGGATACGCGCTCTGAATTCTTCTCCAGTAGCTAGCTTTTCCAAGGGTACATCATAATTAATGAACAACTTTTACAATGGGACCAACCCGGAATTCAAGAAAATAAATCAAATTATTTTATACATTTTGTCGGTTCCGATGTCAAAATGTGTATGGAACAGTTGGTCTAGTTGTTCTATTGTCACGGGTTGGTCTCTTAGTAAAAGTTGTTCATTATGATGTATCTCTGGTGTGGTTGCAGTATTACAAACAACACCTTTCATAAACACGTTATAAATCTAATAATACAGGGCTATCTGCTCTTTCTGTACCAAACTTAAAGTCTACTACTACCTATAGACCATTACTATAAACTACGAGTACTTCTGCTATGAGGCTAACCCTAAAATTCGAGAAAAAAACCAGCTGTTCCATATAAAATTGCAACTCGGAATCGACAAAATGCATGTAACAGCTTATTAGTTGATTGTTGAATTTTGAGTTAGCACCACAGCAAAAGTTATTTATAGTGATAGTTTGAATCACTTTTCGTCTTATTACACCACTCGGGAAGCATGGCAAAGGGACTAATAGTCCTTCCACCATTATATCCCCTCGACGAGGAAATAAAGTAGGTATGGATTGTTGACAATGACATCTGACATTAAGAGTGGATAAAATAGTTTTCTCCCCTTGCCGTGCTACCCGGGCTGGATATTCTTGTATAAGTATGTATGTAAAGTAAAAAAGCTTTCATTTTCAACAAAATGCATGAATACATGATAATGATACTATTATTATTAGGTATTTTATTTCAACATTATTTAACCGTACTAGCTATAATTCGTTATTATAGCGTTCTCTTGATAATGAAATGTTTAGAAGTCTAGCTATATCCAGCATGAATATACAAGGGGTTAAATATGGTTTGAATGGCTTTAGAAAAATATGCTTACAGTTGTGCTTTCTTGCTCCACAGTAAATAATCCTCGGCAGTGAAAAAGTGAACACCCGTGTCACAGTACACAAGCAAGAGCCAAGCGAGACACATTTTTTATGAACTACCTAGTAAAAATTAAAAAATAATATTTAGAAACCAAAAATACCCTGTTATTGCGGAGATCCTTTAACCACCTTCCGGCTCCATCATCAGACCCTGGCTACCATCTAGACACAAAGTGCTCTTCAAGACTATTAAACGAGCCCAAACTTGATAGGGTTACCTATGTCTTGTTTTTGCGGAGATCTTATAACCACCTTCCAGCTCCATCATCAGACCTTGGCTACCATCTAGACACAAAGTGCTTTTCAAGACTATTCAAAAGAGCCCAAACTTGATAGGGTTATGTCTTGTTTTTGCGGAGATCTTATAACCACATTCCAGCTCCATCATCAGACCCTGGCTACTATCTAGACCCAAAGCGCTCGTCAAGACGAATTAAACGAGCCCAAACTCGATAGGGTTATGTCTTGTTATTGCAGAGATCCTATAACTACCTTCCGGCTCCATCATCAGACCCTGGCTACTATCTAGACACAAAGTACTCGTCAAGACAAATCAAACAAGCCCAAACTCGATAGGGTTATGTTTTGTTATTGCGGAGTTCCTATAATTACCTTTCAGCTCCATCGTCAGACCCTGAATACCATCTAGACACAAAGTGCTCGTAAAGACGTAATCATATTAGCCCAAACTCTTTAGGGTTTTGTCTTGTTATTTCGGAGTTCCTATGACAATAGAGGTGGCCCATCTCCAACATTAGATTGACAACCAACTGAAACGATGATTATGTTACACGCTGAATATACGGGGGTTACATACTTATAACGTCCCTTTTTAATTTAAAAGCTGCAAAGGATGAGATTCATTACCAACCAATTTCGTTTGGTTACCGACCCACACTTACCTGCCCATATAATGAATTGAGTGACCAAAACTATATTTCATTACCCATTATATATTTCTCTACAACTCATTTCTGTTTACTTTCCTGCTAAGTCACACCTGCCAGACATGTTCGCTACCATGTCTTTTTTAATTTCTTAATTACCTAAACTACAGTATACACCTACCCGGATCAGTGCCCTATTAAAATAGTAGAGAGCAAAATTAGTGATGCGATATCAAAGGCGCCGCACGTGTCTTGTTCTCCAGCGACACTATTGCCCCCATACTCCCGTTACGGTCCAGTCCACAGATCAGGGAACAAGGGAGATTTGGCATGGGCTTTTTACAGTTCGAAACCCGGTGCATCCAAGGGGCTGGGACCCTTACCCCTCCCACTTCACTAACACAAAAACTGTAAGCATAGCACACATGTTTGCAACTGTATAAGAACCCAGCACCCAGCACCCAGCCTATAAGAACTCACTTAGTAAATACACGGAAACACCCTTCATAAACACGGATAATTCTTCAAAGTTTAATTGTGATTTTTTTCTAAAATTGGAAAAATGCAGATACCTACTTTTATCGATACCGTTCACCGCGAGTTTTCCTCTCTTTTTAACCGAAGTTATGTTCGGGTGTTTCCACTCCTCGCAAGCACCCGACTTTTCAGCCCATTGTAACTATTTTTCCTGGCCAAATATTAATAGTTTGAGATTTTAGCGTAATGTATCGGACCAATTATTTTTATACTCCTGTCCATGTTTATCTGTAGCATTCATTTATCATCTACCCAATAATCCTTCCCGTTAATCCATTCACTTGATCCTAACAACTTTCCAAATACGTAGGGAACTGCCCAAAAAATTACTTTCTTAAAAAAATAAATTCTGCCTTGTTGGCGGAATCATGCTTTCATACTTACGAGTAATCTAAAGGGTTCTCTTCCCATGCGCTGTAGGTACTTTGCGCAATTTTCCTTTACCCTAGTGGTTAGGGATTTTTTGTTTGTTGGGTCCGAATGTACGTAAAGCACAAAGTAAGGAAAAGTCAGGAGGTGTTCCCAGGCGTCTCAAGAATTTTTAGAAATAACATTCCGAATAGCTGTAGATAAACATTGGGCAACCGAAAAACGAGCGTGTGGTGCTCGGCGAAAACGCTTCGCACAAAAAATTGAAGCTCTAAAAGTATTTTCCAGGAAGAAAACAGCGTAATACTTTTGCATGGAAAATTACAGACCACCGGGGCTCTTGAGACCGCAGGAAAGCGCTGGATGCAGGCAGCTTCCAACCGGGCCTATTGGAAATCCATAGTGGAGGCTTATGTCCAGCAGTGAACGTCCTACGGCTGATAATGATAATAAGTGCAAATGGAACAATAATCGTTCGTGGCGGATAATAAGGGTCTAAATCCCGTGTTTGTTGATAGGGGACGTAATCTGGAGCAAGTAGGTAATAAAAAATTTCTTAAAATTTTCTACCTGGCTGGACCTCTTTGTGAATCGTTTTTAGGGTTCCGTACCCAAAGGGAAAAACGGGGCCCTATTACTAAGACTTCGATGTCCGTCTGTCTGTCACCGGGCTGTATCTCATGAACCATGATAGGTAGGCAGCTGAAATTTTCACAGATGATGTATTTCTGTTGCCGCTATAACAACAAATACTAAAAAGAGAATAAAATAAAATATTCTCATACAACAAACCTGATTTTTTAGACGTTTTTCGCTCTATATTAATAATGGTAACAGGTAGATGCTTGAAATTTTCACAGAATATTTAGTTTTATATTCACTTCAATAATAAATAATGAAATAAAATAAATATTCAAGGGGGGCTCCCACACAGTACGGAACCCTCCGTGCGCGAGTCCGACTCGTACTTGGCCGATTATTTTTATCTCGTGGCGCGAGTCCGACTCGTACTTGACCGATTATTTCTATCTCTTGAGTCGTGACCAATGTTAGATTATAATAAATACCTCATTAGAAAGCTAAAAGTATGCAGTTGTGTTTAAAATAATCTGCACGCCAAATGTATGTAGGTACTTATTGGCTTTTTTTTATAATTGTCGATCAAAGAAATTAATTAACAATGATTTTTTTATATGTTTTCATGTGATAATATTATTTAATGTGGGCACCGAGTCCAGTTTTTTTTTTTTACTTATAATGATAGCCTGATGTCTCTGCTAAGTAAAAAAAATAAATAATCGGCCAAGTACGAGTCAGACTCGCACACGGAGGGTTCCGTACTGTATGGGAGCCCCCCTTAAATACTGGTTTTATTTTAATTTTATTATTGAAGGGAATATAAAACTAAATATTCTGTGAAAATTTCAAGCATCTACCTGGTACCATTATTAATAGCGAGCGAAAAACGTCTAAAAATTCAGGTTTGTTGTATGGGAGCCCCCTTAAATTTTTATTTTATTTTGTTTTTAGTATTTGTTGTTATAGCGGCAACCGAAATACATCATCTGTGATCAGCTGTGATCATTGTTCATGAGATACAGCCTGGTGACAGACAGACAGACAGATGGACATCGAAGTCTTAGTAATAGGGTCCCGTTTTTCCCTTTGGATACGGAACCCTAAAAATGATTGTGCAAAAACATTTAAGTAACTTTTTTTTATTAGCCTTTAATTCACCTTGCATCGATAAATGGAAAATAGGTAAACATAATTCAATTTTTCTTAGAAATGGTTAATTTTTGCATGGAGGCTTATGGGGTCTTTGTTGATAATAACTCCCCCTATAACCCACTAGAAGGAATAGGTTCAATAACTAGTAACCCTGTATGTTGTGTAACTTTTGTACCTACACATTAAGAATTATTTTTAGTGAAATAAAACATATTTAAATTGAAATGTTTTTTTATTAAGACAGACACCAAAATTTTGTACGAGGAAAATTGATATATATATATAAATTCTTCTTAGGAGTTTAACAACACACTTTTGTTTAAGATTGGAAAAATGTTTTTATTCCAAAAAGAAACTCCATTAACTACATTATTAGTGTTGACATAAACGATTTCTGATTATCTTATAGGCCCCATTCACCATCAGTCCAAATGGATGACATCCACACGGTTTTCATCTATTGGACGGCATCCATTTTCCAGCCCATTGACGGGCGGTTCGTGGAAGACGTCCGCGTTGCCACTCTCTTGACAGCCACGAAAAGATTTTGTCCCTAATATATTATAATTAGCCTACTGCGTGTAAAAAATTGATAGGTAGTGCGTCATAAAATACATTTTGTTACTGCTTGGGACAACGCTGGCTATTATCATATTACATTGTCACGCAATATACCTTCATATCCGTGCAACATTTCATCTCAATTAGGAAACGGGATGTGGGTCTTTAAACTAGCAAGATTTTATTACAGATAGGGAGAGGTGAAACTAAAAACGTCACTGAATGGAACTCTAAATGCATTTTTATTTACCCGTTAAATCCTTACTAGATACAATTTTTTGCCCATGAACGAGGTAATAAAACCACAACTGGTAATACTGAACGCATTTGGGGCCGTGGAAATGGATGGCGTTTTCGACATTCACGAGAAGTCCGCCAGTCCAAATGGACGTGTGGACGTATCGTGAATGGCAACAAATGTGCAACATGCTTAGGATAAAAATAAATACTAACTATAGTGACCTGATTATTTTTCAAAGTTGCTGCTCGCTACACAAAAGTAGCAAGTGATACTTTTAGCACAATCATTTTATTACTTTTAGCAAAATATTTAATTTTAATACAATAATATAATATGCATTTGAACTTGTGCACAACATTGTTCAGTTATAACTCTTATCAATATAATTCCATGCAGGTTTTTCTGTTGATTGACATTTAATCTCAAATCTGGTCTTGTTATTAGGTAATTCCATCTGTGAGCCAGCATCCGTTCAAGATATAATATCCGAAATATACAGACCTCATTTATCAATTTTCATTTCATTTCCAATTTACTTCTCTACTGATTTCTGTACTGCATTCTCTAGTTTTTTTTCCTCTCAGTATGGCTTGAGTAGCAGTGAGGCATATTTATCGGAACAGATATTCACATGAAACAGAAAATACCTGTTACTACTTGTCAATACCTGTCCTTTCAAAGAACTCAAATAACAGGCATTTTTATGTATTACTGCTGTTACACGTCGCGTCAAGTAAAAAGAACGCTGGAGCTTCAAGCTGCGCACAAGGGAATTTAACTCCTATTGCACAGTAAATAGGAGTTAATTTTCATAGTACGCAGCTTTAACTGCAGCAAGGAGATTTATTTCATATTACGTGTGCTATAGGAGTTAAATTCCCTTGTGCGCAGCTTGAAGCTCCAGCGTTCTTTTTACTTGACGCGACGTCTACTGTTAGTCTGCTGTTATACAAAAATAACAGGAGTGATTAGCTGTTATTTTAAACTAGCAGCGCCCCGCGGTTTCACCCGCGTTGTGCCTGTTCCCGTGGGAATTTCGGGAATTTTTATACATATAAACCTTCCTCTTGAATAACTCTATCCATTAAAAAAACAGCATCAAAATCCGTTGCGTAGCGACTAATCCTGCCATACCTTAACTCAGGCTGCTTTTATCTTCTGGTTTTTCTTTCCATTGCCAAAATGTTTTTTTGAGTAAAACTATGGATAATTATACTTATTGTATAAGACATCACTATGTTGATGGTGCTGCAGTAAATTTACACTGTTATCAAAGTCTGGTTCTTGTTTAAAAAATTGGCATGTTTCAATTTTTCTTTGTTTACATTCAAGCACAAATTCTGTTGCCACATTATTATTATTTGGTATCATGTTTTTGGATACTTTTTTTTGGTATTCCTCTTGCCATGAGTATTTTTACTTAAGATCCAAGTTTTGCAAGTTTTGATCTACGCCAATAACACTCGACCGAAGTGCACGACGGATCTTCAATACGGCGGTGCAACCACATAAACATTTATACACCGTGCTTGAGCAGCCACCTTCTGCTGCAGGGCAGTCATGGAACTAAACACTGGTCACATTCTCTTCTGCTTTGTTGACAATTACACTCGCAGCATAAGGATTGGAACGCACTTTGTGTTCAGGGCATATTGTGCACTTTCTCAATACAATGCATGTGCATCATCTCCGTAAGATTCTCCCTTTCAGATCTGAAAACAAATTATAGGTTAGATAGTGATCGCATTTATAAAGTATAATCGTATTTAATGTTAAAATAAGTACATGTTTGTAATAGCAACAACAAAAACTGGTTTTTTTTAATGTACCAGATTACACAGTTGTTAATCGAGATTGAATTGAGAAGAATTTTACCACTACGTTTACCGGTGAAAAATTTTGCCACCATCAAATTGTTTATACGTGGGAGATTAGTACTTTCTTCTTTCACGGTGAAACTCTATTTTGGTTCCAGAGTTAGCCAGAATATCGAAAAATTGATAACATCTGAGAAAATTCGAAAACATTAACCAAGTTGTTTGTTTTGTTTACATGAGCTAGAGCTAGTGACATACATCAAGCTAACATGGCGTGCAGTGTTTTGACATTCGAAGAACAGATTAAAAAAAATTATAAATTGAAATTAACAAATGACATGCTTTTTCGTAAATCTATCAAAAATACATAATTGTAGATTTTTTGTAGCTTACTGCGTCATACCATAGGAAATAACAAGCAACGCATATTTGAGAAAATTAATAATCGGCCAAGTACGAGTCGGACTCGCGCACGGAGGGTTCCGTACTGTATGGGAGCCCCCCTTAAATATTTATTTTATTTTTATTATTTATTATTATTGAATATAAAACTAAAAAAAAACTGTGACAACTTCTGTGAAAATTTCAAGCGTCTACCTAGTACCATTAATAATATAGAGCGAATAACGTCTAAAAATTCAGGTTTGTTGTATGGGAGCCCTCCTTAAATATTTATTTTATTTTGTTTTTAGTATTTGTTGTTATAGCAGCAAACGAAATACATCATCTGTGAAAATTTCAGCTGCCTAGTTAACATGGTTCATGAGATACAGCCCGGTGACAGACAGACAGACAGACGGACAGACGGACATCGAAGTCTTAGTAATAGGTCTTTTTCCCTTTGAACCCTAAAAATTATAATTTGTGATTAGAAACATATTAAGTATTTTAAAAAAAAAGATCTCCGAAATTGTCGAATAGCCAGTTCATGGCCACTTTAGTTCTGAGTTTTATTCCAGTTTAATATTTTATCTGTGACGATCATCTACTATTCGCGTTCAAACGAAGCATTGTGAACGAACAGAAGTCAAAGACAAACCGACCAATAAGAGCAAATAAATTTCAGCCAATAAGGGCGATGAAGCTTTTTATCATGCCGTTCAATAAGTGCCGTACATTATCACCCCGTGCAAATAATGTACAGCCCGTATTTCACGACACAATAATGTACAGCATGATATTTCGTGTCCTTTTCTTCGGGACACGTTTTATCATGCTGTACATTATTGTGTCGTGAAATACGGGCTGTACATTATTTGCACGAGGTGATAATGACCGGCCAGTATTGTACGACCTGTATTGTACAGCCTGATAATTGGTGGCATGGGACATGAAATAAGTGCCGTGCTTTCCAGGCCGTACAATATCGTGTCATCAAATAAGTGTCGTACAATATAGGAACTCATTAAATAGAGCGAAAAACGTCTAAAAAATCAGGTTTGTTGTATGGGAGCCCCCCTTAAATATTTTTTTATTTAAGTATTTGTTGTTATAGCGGCAACAGAAATACATCATCTGTGAAAATTTCAGCTGCCTAGCTATCATGGTTCATGAGATACAGCCCGGTGACAGACAGACGGACAGACCCCCGGGCGGAGACGGGCCCCAACATGGTACGGAACCCTTCGTGCGCGAGTCCGATGCGCACTTGGTCGATTTATTATGTTGGTATTAGTGTGAGCCGTGGTGGTCTTGAGGTAATGACCGCGCTTTTCAATCGTGAGGTCGTGGGTTCAAATCCCGGCCCCGTACCAATGAATTCCTTGGAATGTATGTACGGAGTTTCACACCACTGGCTTTTCGGTGAAGGAAAACATCGTGAGGCAACCTGCATATATATTATAATCGTGGAAGATATAAGATGGCATATGTGAATCCACCAACCCGCACTGGGCCAGCGTAGTGGATATGGCCCAATCACCCTTCTTGGGTAGGCCTACGTCCTGCAGTGGACTAATAAAAAGGCTGGTATTAGTAGTTAAATAATGTAGATTTAGCTTAAATATGTATTATTAGTTTATTGTAGTTTATATAGTGTCTAGAGTTCTATAGTCAAACCGCTAAACTCAGACATCGCCTGCGCGGGTACAAGGGCGCGGGGGTAGACGACAAAGGGGGACTGAGACAGGTGCGGGCGCCGGGGACCCGCTGCCCGCGCCTGTCTCAGTCCCCTGTGTCGTCTCCCCCGGCGCCCCTGTACCGCGCAGGCGATGTCTGAGTTTAACGGTTTGACTATAATCCAATTCATATCTCATAATACTCGTACCTCTCCAAAAAAGAAAATAAAAATATCTCCATATTCTCCCTGCATTCGTTCCATTGAAACGTTTCACCTTCCGACTAAAGAAGCGAAGTAAAGAGGGTAGTTGGAAAAAAATCTGAAAGTTCGTTTGTATTCCTGCGCCATTGCTCCGTTTCCGGTTTTTTATGTTCCGCTCTTCTCCGTTTCTAATGCCGAGCTGATTTATAGGGCTTAAGTCATGAACTGAAACTATTTTAATAAAGTTTTAATTTATTTTTAATTACTGTACTGAATATGCCGAATCATATAAATCGGCAGATGTGAAGCTGCGCAATATCCAATCAACGCGTATAATATATGTAAGCTTCAGTCATGATTGGATATTGCGCAACTTGCAGCTAACTTCACAACAGTTACAATACAATACAATATAACTTTATTGTACACCAAAAAAACAGCTTAAATAACAAAGTACATAATATTCCTAAAATTTGGTGGTACAAGGTTGACAGTTGGTGGCAGTTGACCTGTATGATTCCGCCTATACCAGCCTTTGCAATAACAGGCCTACACAAAGAGTGATTGGACCTTTATGCACCACAGTGCAGGTTGGTGGATTCACATACGACATCGAATTTATTCTACGGATGTACTTATGCAGGTTGCCTCACAATTTTTTCCTTCACCGAAAAATCAGTGATGTAAAAATCCGTAATAAGTTCCAAACTCATCGGTAATAGTAAGAGCAGTTGAACCAACGATTTCACGCTTGTAAGACCAGATTTACTACCATTAGACCAACACGGCTTATTTTCATTTAGGTAGATTGAGGAATAAGTTAGTTTGGAATTACTAAAAAAAATACATACACACGAACATAGAACCTCCTCCTTTTTGGATGTCGGTTAATAATCCAATCAATGACGTAAGTAACGATACGTTGATTTAACACGTACATGGACCGCAGCTTAAAATATAGTTTTTTTTTATGTATGTTAAGCGATTGCTCCGCCATTTATGAACCGATTTTGATGTTTTTTTTTGTTTGGTAGATCATACTTCAGAGGTGGTCATATTTAAATATTATCGAAATCGGCGCAGCCGTATTTGAAAAATCAACATTAAAAATTACTGCGTTGAGGACACATAAATCCGTGCGGACTATTCGAATTCTGTACACGGTTGAAGTGAGTTGTGCCATTTTGGCGAAAAATAATGATAGGTAGAAAATTACGCGTTGAAAAACAGATTTTCCTCAAAAGTCCATGACTTAACCCTTGACCGTATATCCCGGTCAATGTTTATACAAGGAAAAACCGTACAGCGGGCCGGCAGTCGGCAAACAGATCGGAATGCGAATTGCACTCGCGTTGGCAAATATCGGCGTAAATAAAAATCGACTCCAATGGACGCGGATCGCGCGTTTATGGCTAAATTCGGACGCATCGGCCGTGGAGGTGTTAACATTTTGTACAATTGCTTATGACATTTTTGTTCTTGAATGTATTTAATATTTCATTATCTATTATATAAAAGGCTTCGCTGAGTGACTGACTGACAGACAGCCTACAGCCCAAACCGCTAAAGATACGAACATGAAATTTGGAACAAAGATACATTGGACCACGTAATGGAGCACTAAGAACGGAATTTTGAAAAATCGACCTCTAAAGGGGTAAAACGGGCCCTTTTCGTTTGTATGTAACTTTTTATTCCCTTTACCGATTGACTTGAAACTTTGTATACATGCTACTCAAACAAAATAAAAGTTACGTTTGTTCCTGTTTTTCCAAATATTCCTTATCTAAGGGGTCAAATAGGGTCCCAAAGTTGGTGAAAAGAGCATCAATTACATCCAACGAGCTGAACGGTTATGCATGAAATCTGGTATGGAGGAAGCCACACAACATGTTTCAATACAGAAACTATTATTATCCCGGAAAATCTAAAGGTTTCCTTAGGGATAGCCAAAATTAATCAATTTAGGCTGCCGCCCAAACCGCTAAAGAAATAAACTTAAAATTTGGAATATAGGTTTATTGTATAACGTAATGGAGCACTAACGACGAAAACTTTGAACTTTTGACCTTTGACGGGGTAAAACGGGCCCTTTTCGTTTGTAAGTATATATTTTATTCCTGAACCGATTGACTTGAAACTTTGTATACGTGCTACTCAGACAAAATAAAAAATACGATTTTTCCTGTTTTTCCGAATTTTCTTTGTCTAAGGGGTCAAATCGGGTCCCAAAGTTGGTGAAAAAGCAACAATTACATCCAACAAGCTGAACGGTTATGGATGAAATCTGGTATGGAGGAAGCACACAGCATGTTTAAATACAGGAACTGTTCTTATCCTGGAAAATCTATTGGGTTCTTTAGGGATATCCAAAATAAATCAATTTATGCCACAGCCCAAACCGCTGATGACATAAACTTGAAATTTGGAATATAGGTACATTGTACGACACAATGTAGCACAAAAGACGAAAATGTTGAATTTTCGACCTCTAACGGGGTAAAACGGGCCCTTTCCATTTGTAGGAAACGTCTTATTTCCTGTTCCGATTGACTTTAAACTTTATACACATGCTATTTAGACAGAATAATAAATATGTTTGGTACTGCTTTCCAAATTTTCCTTATGGGATCAGATAAGGACCCAAATTTGGTGAAAAAAGCTTCAATTACATCTAACGAGCTAAACGTTTATGGATGAAATCCGGTATCTATGTAGGAAGCACACACCATGTTTCAATACAAAAACAATTACTATCCCGAAAAAATTTAGAGAAATTTTAGGGATATCCAAAATATACCAGTTTAGGCTACAGACCGAACCGCTGAAGGTATAAACTTGGAATTTGGAATATATTATGTATGTTGTACATCGTTATGGGGCACTAAAGAAGAAAATTTTGAAAAATCGACCTCAAACGGGGTAAAACGGGCCCTTTTCGTTCGTACGTAACTTCTTATTTCCTGTACCAGTTGACTTGAAACATTGTGTATTTGAGAGACAGGAACCTAAATAATACAAATAGAAACCATTAATTCACAATTTATTGATTAAATACTAAAAATGGAACGATTACAACCAAAATTAGAGATTATTTTTCAAGTTCAACAAAGACAATAATCTGACATCTCTTTTTTTTTAATTTTCTTCACAATCAACTCACGTTTCTACTTACGCAATATTTTGGCGATAATGAAGCCCTTGTCTTGTCATCAGCTCATATAATTATTATTTTCACACATAAGTTTTAGCTAGAATAAATTAGCTAGAAACGTTTCATTGAAATATAAGTTATTTACAACTGCGAAGTTGTCAAAGTTTAATTATTTTTATATGAATACTTTAAATTGTTTTATGATTGCACGTCGACAGAAACGACATAGCAAGTATCACTAGCGCCACGGCTAAACTTTGAATTAGTTTATAATTTAAATATTTGGCGCTAAATTTCAAACGACCACACGGCCATTCTGCTCAATCGCGACCCTGCGATTATAACTTTACAGAATACGTGAAAATAATATGTAAAATGCATCGACAAGGATCATCATCACCTTAACTAACAATTATAAAACAAATAAATTAAGTCTAAACAAAGAAAGGGCGTAAAATTATTACACCTTACAATGTTACAAACATAGACAGTACTGGAAAGTTTTACAATATGGTTATAAATAATGGAATTTTCCATGATTGTTCTATTTGTTTTTCATAATGTTTAATTAATTAATTAATTAACAATATCTTAGATATTTTTATCCTCTTTATAATTTATAATATTTACATGTCATGTTCGGTACCTACGGAATTTATTCGTAAATTAAACGTTACGCCAAAATTGCATTGTGCGAGACACTTTAATTTAAAAGACAATACATTTTGGAAGAGATTCTGAATAACATTTATTTTTATTTTAATATTTTACGACCACATGGTCATTTGAATCTAAATTTGTTGTTCAATAAACAATGTAGGAAATAATGTAGCAGTACTGTCTTAACCAATTAATAATTATTTTTTTTTAAGTGTATGCAACAAAATTATTACGGTTTAGCTTAATTGAATAATTTAAGAAAAACACAAACATCATGAAATGTGTCAAAATCACAATATAACAGCCCTAAAGGTTATTAATTAATAAGATTGCGCCCTCATTACATTGATTAATAAGATTGCTTCTATTCACAAATGGGGTAATAGTAATAACATTGTCAGTAAATAATCACTACCCGCTAAGCAAGCAAAAGTTGCAATAGCATTACACATGAAATATATCTGAAAGTTGTAAAGTTAACTTTACGCAAGTATAACGTTTAAGATTTCTACAACTTTACATTTGAAAGATAACAGTAACTTGTCTCATCTATCTTGCTAAAAGGTTACAAATGAAACTTGCACGTGGCTTGCAATTATTTAGTTGTCGCAAAAGTACAGGCAATACCAGACAGTGAAGTTAGTAAAATTATATTGCTCCAAAGTTTTATTTGTAACGTTCCAATCGCAATGTTGCAACAATGTTAATTACTGAAATTTAGGTATGTTTGGGAGGCTATATCCCTGCAAAGTTGAAATATAAAGTTTCATGCGAAATATAACAGTAACATAATAAAATAACTTATAATAAGTTTCAACATAACAATAAGATTTATGTAACTGACATGTTCCTGCAACCTGATGTCTGAAATTTACAAATGTGACATTTACAAACTTACTACAACTTATTGCAAGTTTCATGCTCAGTGGGTGCCATGACGTAAAATTATATTTATAAACATTTTAAAATCACAGTTATTATTTTCACTGTGAAACATTTTGATTGAGTGTAATAAAAGTAGATAGTGCAATGTTAACTTCACAGTGCAAACAATAGATTAATAGGTTTGTTTTGTTATGAAGAGAATAATTAAATTAGGAATTTAAGATGCATGGAGATGTAATAGAAAGTCAAACAATGTACGATACAACAAACAGAAGTAACACTGCCAGTTCCGTTGTCTTGTCGTAAGTTTAAGTAAAAAAAATAGTAAAGGTAAAACACGGCTTGCAAAAACGCGGATAGATATATTTTTAAATCAGAAAGAATAAAGAAAGTGAACCACCACTTCAAGCTTACACCATTCCGGTTTCTCGCTCATCAAATCTGTATAGAGGATGAAGAAAAAGGTACAACCGACCAAGTCAAACATCACTCCAAGCTTACACCATTCCGGTGTCTCGCTCATCAAATCAGTAGAAAGGATGAAGGGAAAGGTACCACCAATCAAGTCAACCACCACTCCAAGCTTACACCATTCCGGTGTCTCGCTCATCAAATCAGTAAAGAGGATGAAGGAAAAGGTATCACCTACTGACCCCAGGCTCATCACAATCACATGACATATTGCCCAGGAAGGCCAAAGCTCAACCATTCCGATATCTCACTTTGGCGAATCAGTAGGAAGGAAGAAGGAAAGAGGACAAGGATATGGAAATAGTAGAATCACGTAAAAAACCATACATATATCAGTGCAAGCATTGCGAAAATACGTTAAATCTTACCGGAAAGACAACAGATATGGCATGTCTATCTTATTCAGCCGGCTGTTCTCGAAATAATAAAGATTATAACAATAAATGATCAATAAATAATAATCAATAAATGATCTATATGCTTAGCTTAACCATGGTTGCAAAAAAGACATCAGTTTCAAAAACAATCTACGTGGAGACTCGATTAACCGGACTAACTAGTGTCGTTGAGCATTCGGATATTCAAAAATCCGGATAATGGAGTTTCCACTGTATATACTGTTCACATAAAAATCAAGGTTTACCTAGAATTTTTACTTACTAGATTCCATTTACCATAACATCAAAATAGTGGCAATATCAATAGGCAAAAATAACACTTGACGCATCAACTTACAGGAAAAGTAAAGTTACATTCACATTATTTGCATTACTGAAATGAAACATCATCTTATCTAAGAATCGAATATCTGTACTAAACAGAACTATTTCTGCATTTTAATTTAGTATAACTGACTTGGTTACAAATAAAAAAAAAATAAGCGACATCAAATATTTCATATTAATCCAACCAAGGCACTAAAACAATCAGAATGTAAAACTGCTCGACCATCCCTGATCCGCTATGAAGTCATTTTAAAATCATTATCAATGAAAGCTTCTGTAAATTTTTATTTTGTAATTTTTATTTATATTGTTTAGTTATGTTACAAGGCCAATACTTAAATCATTCTTATTCAAAACTTCCAATGACTTTCTATAGGTACTTTTATACTGTTACGCAGTAGGCCACGCCGTTAGTAACTATTTATTAATCTGTGGCCGCGCGCGGTACGACGGCTAGTTGTTTACACTTAACCGCGAGATTTATGGTTTTATGACTCAGGCGGCACCGGCCTTTGTGTCGCGTCTATTGTTTGTTGTTTGTTAGATTTTTTGTGGTGTTTTTGTAATAATTAGGAACAATAGGGTTTCTCGAACTTTACACTTGTTTACTTTGTCAGTCACAATGGCACCGAATATTCTACAGATTTCTAGAGAACCCTTATTCCGATATAAATAGGGCGATGGTTTTCGTTTGTGGCAGTTATCGCGTTTTACCCGGAGCGAAAACATCTCGTGTTCAAGTGCGGTACCAGTGATTGTGAAGTGACTAGTGGTGTGAATATTCGTGCCAGTGTGAAGTGTTGTGCGAACCAGTTGTGTCGTGTGTACTGTGATTTTGTGCAATAAAGTGCAAAGTGAATAATCGGCGTTTTAACTGATTATCCAAGAACCCATCTCGTAACATTTGGTGTCAGAAGGGTGGATAATTGAAAATGCCGGTAACACCATACGACGAAGAAACGCCTCGCACACGGAGCCAACGCCGTCAGGAGGAAGCGCGCCGACTAGAGGAGCAGGAGCGCCGCCAGGAGGAGGTTGACCAGCGACGCTTCGGAAATAATTCGCTGTTAATGGAAGGCAGCGAGTCCGAGGCAACCAATGACGACTCCAGGAACCCGAGAGCACCTGCTGCTGCACCAGCTATCCCTGCGGCATTGGACATGACTGCAATGATGTCGATGTTGCAGTCAATGTTGGACCGCAACAACAGCAAGCTAGAAGAAAAGTTGGACCGCAACAGAGAAGAACAGGCTCGTCAAAAAGAGGAACTGCTTTCAAGCTTGCAGACGACTTTGGGCAAAGAGATAAAAGAGGTCAAGGACACGGTCAAGCAGCTTGATACCAGCGTAAAGGAGCACGAATCCCGTATTGTCGAAGCGGAAACACAAATCGCCGACGTGAGGAGAACCTTGAACGTCATCAAGTCTGGAGGCGGAACCGTTGCACCTACAATCTTCTCGCCAGCCTCACAGAAGCTTAAAGTGACGCCTTTCGACGGGACATCGTCATGGTCAGCCTACAAAATTCAATTCGATGCCGCCGTTCAGACTAATGGATGGGACAAGGTCCAAGCCAAGAACGCCCTCATAATGAGCCTTCGCGATGAAGCCCTGAGTATTCTTGATGCTGTGGGCAAGGAAGTGACCTACGATAAATTAATGGAAATGCTGGAAAGTCGCTACGGTGATGAGCACCTGGAGCGTGTGTACAGAGCGCAGTTAAAGAACAGGGTGCAACGTCGCAACGAAAGTCTTCAGCAGTGGGCTGTCGAAGTGGAGAAACTGTTCCGGAAGGCTTATCAGTCAGCACCATTACCCAACGACGAACATCTAGTGGAAGCTTTTGCTAACGGGATAGCAGACTTCGAAGTAAGAACTGCAGTGAAACTCGGGCATCACAAAACACTGAAGGAAGCTTTGGCTCAAGCCTTAGAAGTCGAGGCTGTACGAAATCCAGCGAAGGATGTCCAACATATGAGGGAAGTAAAGGAAGCATCACTTCGTACAAGGTTTGGCCCAAGATGCTACAACTGCGACGAAAGAGGCCATTTATGGCGGAATTGCCCAAAGCCACGTCGAACAAGGGAGGATCGACCATTAGAGGAACGAGAGGTACGGCCGCACCATGAGACCACACAGCAGCAGGGAAACGAGTAAGCGCCAGGACCAAGGGGCGGGTGCTGGCCGGTCTAGAAAAGGCCCCAAAGATTTTGGTCTCACAAGCTCACGATGGGAACAGCCTGATCATCAATGGTGCCATCAATGGAACTTCTTGCAAGCTGACATTGGATACTGGAGCTTCTCGCACTGTCATCAGTTCCCGACTGGCTAAGCGCTTTCTTACGAACTTCGAAAGCTGCAAAACTGTTCAACTTCTGACGGCGACCGGTCAGCACATATCCGTCCGAGGAGAGAAGCTGGTGGAGTTAAAGCTGGGTGAGAAAACTTTTCGACACAAGGTCATCGTGGCTGATATCGTTGACGATTGCATTCTGGGTCTTGACTTTATGCGAGAACATCATTGTGAGATTGACGTCAACCAAGGAATCTTGAAGTGTGGAAGAGAAGAAGTCTTCATGGAAGGCGCCATATCAGGAAAGGTTTATTGTCTGCAGAGAACAGTCCTTCCACCTAGATCGGAAACAATTGTGGCAATTAGATTACCGCCGAAGTTGAAACATCAACGACGATGTGTGTTAGTAGAACAATTGGAAGGTGATCAACCATGGTTATTGGCCCGAACTCTGGTGAGGACTACAAATACCGCTGTGGTGCGTGTTCTCAACACAAGTAACGAGGAACAACTCATCAAAGGAGGAACCCCAATTGGTACTTGTGAAGAAGTAGACTGGATGCGCAGATGCCAAGAACAACCAAAGGAGAAATACAACTGTGCTGGGAGTTACACCGTGTCAACGCTATTGGAAGATTCCCGTAAAGACCTGACCGAAAGAGAACTTTTGATGGCAAAGAAGATGCTGCAGCGCTACTCTGACATATTTGCTCTCGATGATGCTGTCAACGGGAAGACTGGGTTAGTGAAGCACACAATAAATACAGGAAGCGTGTCACCGATTCGACAGCGGCCAAGAAGGATACCAGTGGCTCGAGAAAAAGAAGTTGAGTCAATGATCGAAGACATGGCACGCAATGGTGTGATAGAACCTTCATCCAGTCCGTGGTGTTCGCCAGTGGTTCTAGTGAAAAAGAAGGATGGCAGTATGCGGTTCTGCGTTGATTATCGACGACTCAACGACGTAACGAAGAAAGACAGCTATCCTTTGCCGAGGATTGATGACACGTTAGATACACTGACAGGTATGAAGTGGTTCACTACGCTGGACTTGAAGAGCGGATACTGGCAAGTGGAAATAGATCCTAAAGATAAAGAGAAGACCGCATTTTCGACGGGAAAAGGCCTGTGGCAGTTCAACGTGATGCCGTTTGGATTGTGCAACGCGCCCGCTACGTTCGAAAGACTAATGGAGTTAGTGCTCGCGGGACTGATTGGAGATGCATGCCTAGTCTATTTGGACGACATCATAATTGTGGGAAAAACCTTCGAAGACCATCTGCAAAACCTGGAACGAGTATTGACTAAGATTCGCGCAGCCAATCTCAAGCTGAGTCCGAAGAAATGTTCCTTCTTCAAGAGGCAAGTGAATTTCCTGGGACATGTGATTTCCGAAGCTGGCGTACAGACGGATCCAGGAAAAGTCAGTGCTGTCAAGGATTGGCCTGTGCCAAAAGACAAGACGGAAGTTAGAGCATTCTTGGGTTTATGCTCCTACTACAGGCGATTCGTGAAGAACTTTGCTGACATAGCCAAGCCGTTGCATAGACTGACTGAGGAAAAACGACCCTTCCTCTGGGACGAAAATTGCGACGCAGCCTTCCAAGAACTAAAGGAGCGACTTTGTAATACGCCTATTCTTGGCTTTCCGGACACAGAAAACGAGTTCATCGTGGACACTGACGCCAGCAACACCGGCATCGGAGGAGTACTGTCACAAAGAAAAGGAGACCAAGAAGTGGTGATTGCGTATTTCAGCAAATCCCTGTCCAAGCCGGAAAGAAACTACTGTGTGACCAGAAAGGAGCTACTTGCAGTGGTGAAGACTTTGCGACATTTTAGCAAGTACCTGCTCGGGCGGAAATTCCATCTGAGGACCGACCATGCTGCTCTTAAGTGGCTACTACAGTTTAAGGATCCCGAAGGCCAGGTGGCAAGATGGATTGAGCAACTACAAGAGTTTGACTTCACCACGGAGCATCGCAGTGGAAAATCTCATGGCAACGCGGACGCACTGTCAAGAAGGCCATGCTCAGAAGACTGCAAGCATTGCTCAAGACATGAGTCGAAAGATTCAGTGCCCGTCAGAATGCTCAAAGCTGACATCGGCGACGAATGGAAAGAAACCCTTCAGATTGCACAAGAAGAAGACGCCGACATCAAGCCAATTCTTGAATGGATGGAATCAGATGCCCCAAAGCCAGACTGGAGTGCTATTGCTTCGATGAGTGTTACGACAAAGAGCTATTGGGCGCAATGGGATAGTCTGGTGCTTCAAGAGGGAGTTCTCTGCCGAAAATGGGAAAACGCTCGAGGCAACCAGTGCCATCTCCAAATGGTTGTACCCAGAGCAAAAGTACCCGAAGTTTTGAAGCTGTACCACGAAGGGTTTTCGGGAGGACATCTGGGTGTGAAACGGACACTGTTGAAGATTCGAGAAAGGTTTTACTGGATCAACTGCAGAGATGACGTAGAAGACTGGGTACGGAAATGTACGAGTTGTGCATCGGTGAAAGGCCCGCATACCCGCAGCAGAGGAGCATTAAAACTGTATAATGTTGGAGCACCATGGGAGCGAATCGCGCTAGATGTAGCCGGACCATTTCCTGTGAGCGAAAGTGGCAACAAGTACTTTCTTGTCATCATGGATTACTTCACCAAGTGGCCTGAAGTCTTCGCAATTCCGAACCAAGAGGCATCGACGATAGCAGACAAATTGGTGCATGAAGTATTCTCTCGATTTGGAGTACCATTAGAAATCCACAGTGACCAAGGAAGAAATTTTGAATCTCAGCTGTTTCAAGAGACGTGCCGGTTAATGGGTGCACACAAAACAAGGACAACGTCTTACCACCCGCAATCAGATGGAATGGTGGAGCGATTCAACCAAACTCTTGAGAGATACCTGGCAAAAGTAGTCGGAAGCAAACAACGGGATTGGGACAAGCATATCCAGCCATTTTTGTTGTCATACCGAAGTGCTGTTCATGAGAGCACCAATGTCACTCCCGCTTTTGCCAATTTTGGACGGGAATTACGGCTACCAGCCGACTTAATAACTGGCATTCCACCGGATTCTCCACAGCCCATAACTGAGTACGCCAGTGACCTCCGGAACAAGATGAACGACATCTATGAGCACATTAGAGAGTATGGCCAGCAAGCATCTGAAAGAATGAAGACTCGATACGACAGAAGGGCTAACAATCCTGGGTTCGAGGAAGGCTCGATGGTATGGCTGCACAATCCCATACGCAGCAAAGGAAAGTCTCCAAAGCTACAAGCCAAATGGGATGGACCGTACCGAGTGGTGACCAAGATCAACGACGTGACGTTCCGCATACAGAAAGGACCTCGAGGTGCCCCCAAAATAGTTCACGTGGATCGATTGGCGCGATATCACGGATGCAACGATGCTCGGGACGAGCATGTCTTGGGAGGAGGTGGTGTTACGCAGTAGGCCACGCCGTTAGTAACTATTTATTAATCTGTGGCCGCGCGCGGTACGACGGCTAGTTGTTTACACTTAACCGCGAGATTTATGGTTTTATGACTCAGGCGGCACCGGCCTTTGTGTCGCGTCTATTGTTTGTTGTTTGTTAGATTTTTTGTGGTGTTTTTGTAATAATTAGGAACAATAGGGTTTCTCGAACTTTACACTTGTTTACTTTGTCAGTCACAATGGCACCGAATATTCTACAGATTTCTAGAGAACCCTTATTCCGATATAAATAGGGCGATGGTTTTCGTTTGTGGCAGTTATCGCGTTTTACCCGGAGCGAAAACATCTCGTGTTCAAGTGCGGTACCAGTGATTGTGAAGTGACTAGTGGTGTGAATATTCGTGCCAGTGTGAAGTGTTGTGCGAACCAGTTGTGTCGTGTGTACTGTGATTTTGTGCAATAAAGTGCAAAGTGAATAATCGGCGTTTTAACTGATTATCCAAGAACCCATCTCGTAACAATACTTATCTGTAGATTAAAAATAACCCGACACAAATGACAGTCAAGAAATGGTTATTAGGTACATTCAAAAGCAATTATTTTAAACGGCGTATCTACAGAACTAAACGCATCAAAATAATAATAATAAAAACAAAATTAATATGTCGCCTTTACAGGAAGGTGACAGATTGCCAACAAATGAACTTCGTAATTAAGTCAAAATTTATAAAATTCAGTAAGTGATGACATAAAAAAAAAGGATTTATTGGATGAGGCGAGCGAATACAAATATTGATAGAAATTCCGATTTGGTGTCCTTAACTTTCCAATACAGGAATCAGTGTCTCATGTTAACCATAGCGAAGTTTAAAGCAGATGTAACTCAAATGCCAACTTTAACGTTATAATAAGAGATAATAAAGGCAATAGGGGATCTTTGTTGTTGTCGTTCAATAAATATTGCTTAAAATTGTGCGAAGTTATAAGAAAGAGCGATTTGAATGTAAAGAAGCAAATGTAAGTAATGTCAATAAAAATAACTTCAATTAGGTAAACAGAAAAACAAAACTCTGAAAGTGAACTTATTTCAGGTCCACACTTATACAATAACTTTAGTTCTACTTTGGCGATCAGCCCTGTTAACCGTTCCACATTGTTCTATTTCTGAAAAGCAAGGCTATGACAGGAATGAATTACTAATTTCAGGCACTAATTACTAATATTTTGACAAAATTACGAATTAACCAAGTTCTTTCTTCTTTTTTTTTTACAATAAATGATATCAAATATTTTATCAATTGGTTCTATGAATTATATTTAACCTATTATATTTCTTAAAGTTTAATAATTTTCTTTTTAATTTAATACATGAGTGAGACACCCGTTATACAAAGAATTAAAATGTGTATTAAAAAAAAGCTGTTAGTTTCCATAGTAAACTTCTATAAGAAATCATGAATTTAATTTACACATTCTTACATTGTTAAAGCTTGAGAAAAGCCACTGGCTGAAAATTACATATGTGAAATTAGTTCACAGCCAGTGGATTTATTAGTTATCTTGTAACTTATTTGTGTCAAAAATCTAATTTTGTCTCTAAGCCTAATAATGAAATGATGTTCAGTACAGTTTACACTATCACACCTTTAAAATATCAAGACAGCTTTGATAAAATCAGTTTTTCTAAAGATCTAAGGTGAAAACCATGCTACTTTATGTGAAGTTGGCTAAACAGAACACTTTGGTTTCCATTTTATATTTCTTTATTATGAGCATCAAAGATGCAGTGATTAGTATTTGATCTTACAATATTGTATTACATTGTTTATATTCAATTATATATCATAAGGACTATTTTTTTTTAAATGTCTCAGCATTAAGATATCAATTTATGAAAATGATAATAGTAGACTGATATTAGACATCTTTGAATATTTTCCTCTATAGCAGTAAAGACAGATAGTTCAGCCATGATAGGTTGGCCATATTTTAGCGAAGGTATTTTATTTCAACATATTAATTATCAGTTCTTCTATTGCAACAACCAACATAACAGTAAAATTGTAATATTATTCTAGATTAAAAATAATTTTGGAAGATAGCCAGCTGTCACTAATAAATACTTTAGTACCTCCAACACTTATTCTGGCATTATTGCAACAATCAAAGATAAACATGAACAAAATAAATTATTTACCTATTACTCATTCTTATCATATAAAATCCACTGTTAGATTTCAGCTCTCTGTTCTTGAGGAAAGCGTAGATGATCATGTTGCACGGGGAATTGAAGACAGTATGTAGCCGTTAGCATGAGGCATATGCCTCGAAGCCGAAGCACTCTTATCTCTCATTGCTCCAGTGCAGCATCTTTGGATCAGCCTCAGCTTAGAACTGCATTTTTCATTCTCTGCCAGAAAAACAACTTGCATTAGCTCTATAACAATATCACTACGTATTATAAAGCAGTCTCTATCTCTGTGTGCCTTTGTTTTCTCTTAAATGACCTAAACTATACAACAGATTGCAATGCAGTTTTCCGCTCTATTGTATAAAACATTTCTTTCAAAAGGTTTATACCTATAATTCATTCATAGCTGGGTGAAGCCGGACCAAGTAGCTAGTTAATTATAACTCTAAATTAGCCGAATAGGAAACTAGGTCTTCAAGGTTTAATTGTGACTTGTACGTCTGTTTGTGAGTGTTATACAAATCGATCAGATAATGCTTTTGAAGGAAAATAAAGAGATAAATATCACAATTGTCATAATGTAATGACTACGGAAGTAAACCGTATGGATCATGCTCCATGTCAGCTGAAGACCAGCACTCGGCAGAAAACTCTGTAACAGACTATTACAATTCTCATACTTTACCTACATCAAAAACACTTCCTAGATGCAACAGGAGAGTGTAGTCCTTTGAAAGTACTTACAGGCAGTCACAATGGCATGTAATATTTAGGTAGCTACCGTTTCTGTATCACAAACCAAAGAAGAACAAAGTTGAGGTTAGAAGTAAAATATTGCGATCTCGTCACTCTGCGTTGCCAATATATTGAACAAAACACCATCACCTGGTTTGTTTCCTTGCGAAAAGTTTAAATCTTCAAGGTTTTCTCAGATTTTCCTCAGTTTCTTCACGTGTTCGCAAGTTGCAGTACGCAGAAGATCACACAGCCCTTCAAAGGTCATGATGGACATCCCACCACCGCTGCTTTGAGAGACAGGAACCTAAATAATACAAATAGAAACCATTAATTCACAATTTATTGATTAAATACTAAAAATGGAACGATTACAACCAAAATTAGAGATTATTTTTCAAGTTCAACAAAGACAATCTGACATCTCTTTTTTTTTAATTTTCTTCACAATCAGCTCACGTTTCTACTTACGCAATATTTTGGCGATAATGAAGCCCTTGTCTTGTCATCAGCTCATATAATTATTATTTTCACACATAAGTTTTAGCTAGAATAAATTAGCTAGAAACGTTTCATTGAAATATAAGTTATTTACAACTGCGAAGTTGTCAAAGTTTAATTATTTTTATATGAATACTTTAAATTGTTTTATGATTGCACGTCGACAGAAACGACATAGCAAGTATCACTAGCGCCACGGCTAAACTTTGAATTAGTTTATAATTTAAATATTTGGCGCTAAATTTCAAACGACCACATGTACATGCTACAAGTAGACCAAATAAAAAATTCGTTTGTTTATGTTTTACCAAATTTTTCTTATCTAAGGTATCAGATAAGGTTACAAAGTTGGTGAAAAAAACATCATTTACAGTTCAACGAGTTGAACGGTTATGCATTGAATCTGGGAGAGAGCACACATTATCTTTCAATAAGGGAACTATTATTATCCCGGAAAATCTATAAGGTTCTTAGGGATAGCCAACATTTTTCAGATAGCTATTAAGTTTAGAGAGAACAGGTAAATGACTTCTTATGAAATTTGGTATTAAGCTAGAAAACAGTCCAAATACTACATAGGGTACTGCTTTCCCGGAAAATGTGAGTGGGTCCTGGGTCCTTCAGGATATCACTTTTTTTATCACAAAAATACTGAAGTTCACTACAATTTTGTTCGGAAATAGCCCACCACTTCTAAGACATGGACTGTGGATGGCCTGGAAAACAATTCCGGTCAAGCTCAGAAGAAACATACATAAGTTCATGACGGATTTTTAATACGACAATGAATTCGTTTTATTATAGGTATAAGAGTAAGGAACAACATGTATTAACGTATTTTTATCCACTATTCCGAAAAACATAGACGATTCCCTCAGAAACGAATAAAAAAATGTTTTACACATTGTTAAAACACTGATTATATTTCTATAATACTTTGTATGAGATTTCATTACAAAAATGACAAGAAAATTAGATACTTACGTCTCCGGAAAATTGTACACAGTTCCTTCAGGAAAAAACTTAAAAACCTTCGTAACAGTTTGCTAAAACGATACTAGATTTGTTTTATAATTTTAAGTATGGGAGTAGGCAACAATATGTCTTAGCGTATCGCTTTCTCTCATCCCGAATAAATTATTAATGTAGGTACGGTTCCGGTGAAAAATATTAAATAAACGTAAAAAATACTATTATATAATATTTTATAAGTGTAATCGATAAAATATATTTATATGATAAAAGTGTGTAATCGTATAAGTGGTAAACTTAGAAAATAAAATTGATGATTCATCCTTAACCATTTAAAGATGAATCATCAACATTTTATAATGGGCTTTTATTAGCTTACAATTTTTTTTATTTTGTGAGCCAATAGACTTCACTTGGGTCAATATAGGTGTTTACTTTACCATGGGATCAACTGAAATAGCGAAAATTCGTTATATACACATTTTGTCGCGGGTCGATAAACTTTTTGTGTATTAGCCGATTAATTATATTTTCGCTATTTCGGGGTTGGTCTCATTGTAAAAGTTAGTCAAATAATGAGTATGGTACACTAGAACATGCCTGTTGTCTAGAGATACGCTATATATTTATCAAATAAAATAAAACACACTTGTGTGCTACTTTTTCATCTGTCTTGGGTCAGACGACGCCTGAATGTCCTACAACTACCTCGATCACTTTCAGCTGGCTGAACGGTTTTGGGTAAGATTGTCTTATTGTTCCGGGAAAAATATGGGTTCCTTCAGTCAGGAAAATCGAAATGACTGATGGCTTAATCAAACATGCCGTATGCTGTACCGATCTTTTTAATAGTCCACTACTGGACGTAGGCCTACCCAGGAAGGGTGATTGGGCCATATTCAGCACGCTACCTCAGTGCGGGTTGGTGTGTTCACATATGCCATGTTTTTTTTTTCTACGGACGTACTTATGTAACCTCAATGTTTTCCTTCACTGAAAAGCCAGTAGCGTAAAATCCCGTACATAAGTTTCAAAGAGTTTACTGTTACGGCACCAGAATTTGAGCCCAGGACCCCACGATTGTAAAGCGGGTGTTAATACCACTAGACCAGTGGTCGTCAAAACGCGGCCCGCGGGCCGCATGCGGCAACGCGGCCTTTATTGGTGCGGCCCGCGGTACATTCTTTAATTAAAATCTGAAAAATGTTCATATTTGTTTTCAAATAACTAAAAATTAACGGAAAAACATTCACGCTCGCGGCACTCGCGCATATAAGTAGTAACGTGGTCTGCTTTGTTCATGCCAGGATTAAAATGACTGAAAATAACAAACAAAACAAAATTGGGGCTCACCGCGGTCGCGCATGATAGCAGTCGTTAGTCTGCTTAGCTCATAATATATCTGTTTAGAAATCACTGTAAAAAACCGATTTTTTTTGCAAAAAAGCAGTTGATTGGTCTATTACACAACAATTACTGAAAAATGCTAAAAAATTTCGCGCTCGCTTCGCTCGCGCATGTTTTTTTTTTGCCACGGTTCGTTCAGTGGACAGCGCGGTAACCTAAAACAACTCGGGCTGGTATGTTATAATCAAGTTCATCAGTGTGCGGCCCGCAGTGTTGCTTCGCACTGTCGTATGTGGCCCTTGAACAGAAAAGTGTGACGACCACTGCACTAGATCATGACATGAGAATGCATTTGAATAAAATTTGGTATACAAGATACAAGTGTGAAACGACATGGGTCATGTGTGAGTGTACTGAAAAATATTCTTTCACGACCTAAAAAAACAGTATTTTAAAATGTGCTGATGAACTTGGTTTGATTTTAGTGAGTTTCTGGAAAACTATTTATCACATTGCTAACTATTTATGTTATTTATTTATTAACTATGTAAGATAGATATGTGAGTAGGCAATTACATGGATTAGTTTTCCATAATCACGTAAAGTATATTCATATTCAATTAATTCATAAAATATTACATTTACATGTTAATACGATAGGTTTACATACTCACTATCTAGATATAAACAGTTCCCACAGGAAATAGTAAAAGAGTTAAGTCAAATGTCTGATTTGGCGGGGCACCGCCCGCCGTGCTCTCAGATTAATCAAGAAGGTGCTAAAATGGTGCGGCCCAAACTGCGGCCATTATTATTTGAAGCAAGTACTAAGATAATATGGACCAAAGCGCAGGCCACAAAATATCATCTTAAGCAAGTACTATGACAACGCGGCCCAAACCGCGGGATATTATATATCATCCTAGGCATAAATACCTACTAAGAGAGCACGGATCAAACTGCAAGTTCTTATAATTTTAAGAATGTACTAAGACAACGCGGCCAATCTATGGGCTATTATTATTTTAAGAAAGCAATACAACAACGCGGGCGAAATAGTGGCTTATTATCATTATAAGCAATCCATCATATTTATCATTTTAACTAAAATGTCAATTTTTGGCTTCTTATAAATCAGTAATATTCTTAATATACAATTATATTATTTTAAAATTCTGCTTATAATGTTTTTAAAGTGTAAATATGCCTTTTATATTTGTACGCCACAATGGGCAAGAGCATGCATTTTCTACTTTCTGAAAATCTGTATATGTACTACTTTGTATGTTGTTTACGCTACCATGTTTTTGACAAATAAAGTATCTTGAATCTTGAATCAAGTGCTACGAGTAAGACAACAAGTGCCAAATCGCGGGCTATTATAATTTTAAGCAAGTACTAGGACAACGCGGGCGAAGCCGCGGGTTTTAAGCTAGTATACATATAAGAATATGCGCGTAAAAGCAGCCTATGAGCACAAACCCCTTAAATTTTGTTTTGACCGGCGTTACCGCAGACTGCAATGCCATTATCGTCGTCTGCCGCTCATTTTATAGTGATTTTATTACTCTGTTTTTATTTGCTTTCAATGAACGTTGTTATCGACTGAAATTATTTTAGAGGTTTTATGCGAAAAGTGACTTAGATTGATTGAGTTCTTGTGTACTTTGTTGCCATAAAAATAGTGCATTAATTTTATTACAGCGTTTATTAGTTGCAAGAAAATAGTACTATTAGTCGTGCGTTCGTTTCAGCAATAGAATTTTCACTGCTGGACATAGGCCTTTATAGATCTCCAATAAGACCGGTTGGAAGCAGCTTACATCCAGCGCGATCCTGCACAGACAGACACACTCGAACTACAGAAGCTTTGTTTTACAAATATATATATATAGACTTGTACCGGACTTACGCGATAGGTGGGACCAAGCAATCGCCGCTAAGTCGAAGTCAGGGTTCAACTTTGATTTATAAAAACGCATACAAATACGTTAGTACTTGTCGTAAACAAGAGAAGTAGGAGGACGCCACATTACCACCCCATACAGTGTCGATTTTCCTTCGATACGTACGAAGCGGTTTGACTCAACATTTCTGATTCGTACCACCAGGGAATGGAACAGTCTTCCTGCTTTCCTGTTCCCTAAGAGATATAATCTAAAGCTTTTCAAGATCAGAGTAAATAGTATCTTCTAGGTCTGCGTGTTTCATCTCCGACCACAACGTCGCTTACCATCAGGCGAGTTGGTGGTCAAGCGCGTAATTATTAGCGATAAAAAAAACCGAATGTACACTGCGTACGTGAAACGATTCCACACGAAAAACTTTCGAATGAGTCTTAAACCGAACACGCCGATGCGGGTGGTGATCAAAAAGAAAACCGCATGTATCTCCGAATTCGCGTAAAGTGTGGTAGCGTGTATGTCTTGGGGTATTACTGAATACTATTTTAGAAATAGAATGGTTATAACATCGCAGTATCTAATAAATGGAGTATGACGTGCCGGATAGACAATTGCTGGAATTATCACTTCAAATGTCATGCATTATATGCCGGATCCGGGAGGAATTTTGACATACGGCACGCTATCTGCCGTCGGAACGGTAGCCGGAGCCGTCAAGCCACAAATCGGAACCGGAAGTCAATCCTAACACCACACCTCAAATTACAGCATCTGAAATTGTAATAATTATGTTATAGGCAGTTCCATGCATTTGACTGCCTCGGTGTCTCAGTGGTTAGTGACCCATACTACAGGATCAAAGAAGCGTGGGTTCGATTCCCACCCAGGGAAAATATTTATGTGATGATGTGTTTGCTTTGTGTCTGGGTGTTATTTAGGTATTATCTATAGAAGTATGTATTTAAAATATGTATATGCAGATTATGCAGTATATCAGTCTCTGGCAGCATGACAATCTTTGTTTAGTTTAGTGTCAGAGACCGTGTACAAGATGTCCCCTAATATTTATTTATTTATTATTAACTTGATATAAATAAGTAAAACAGTTATTCAATTCCATTGTTATTCCTCTGCCGTCCGAGCCTTACGTGTTCATATCGCAGAGTTTAATCGACGCATGCGGTTTGTGTACTAATGGAGCAAAATGGCGGCTAGATCTGCCGACAAACAGACACAACGTTCTAGGGGCTCTATTTTTGAACAATAGAAAGTAATCGCATACTTCGCTATCCGCTTTGCACTAACACAAATCTTCAATAATTAAGCCGTGGTGGTCTAGTGGTAATGACTCCTGCTTTACAATCGTGAGGTCGTGGATTCAAATCCCGGTCCCGTACCAATCTTTCTAATAAAAAAAGAATTATTGAAATCGGACTACTATGAAAAAAGTTATGCGTGGCTATACATAAAAAAAAAATACGCGTTGAACTGAGTACGTCCTCCGGTTTGGTTCGTCGTTCAAAAAATGCGCGTTGGCGAACTTTTTGTATGAAAAAGCTGATTTTTTCTTCGTGATTTTCCAAAAGTCGTAGTACTAAAGTTGTTTGTCTAGATGTACTAGACCGGCCCTTAAAAGGTTTTGAGTTTAATACCTATGACCTTGTATAGATAAATCTAGATTTATTACTAGGTCATATTTCCTGACTATCGCAGTATATTCAGTTCATTTATTGGCCATTTACAACATGACAATCATACAAGGCAAGTCAGTTAACAAAATTAAAATATTATTATCACTACATAGTATAAAACAATGTCGATTCCCTGTCTGTCTGTCCCTATGTATGCTTATATATTTAAAACTACGCAACGGATGCTGTTTTTTAAATAGATAGTGTGATTCAAGAGGAAGGTTTATATGTAAATACCTGTGCGAAGCCAGGGCGGGTCGCTAGTTATGATATAATTTAAAAAATCTTAGTCGTCCTGTTACATTCTAGTGTAGGCACAGAAATCCTAAAGGGTTATTGTGGTAGATCTAGATATTCTGAAAGAGATGCACTGCTTTAATACGTAACGCGTGAGAAAAGAGAATGGTTAGATTCTTTTATCTTGATAGGGTAGGCTATATTTTGCACCTAGACACGTCTCTAAACGTCATCAAGCCTGGAAGAGATCGCTTCCAGCGATAAGGCCTTGAGTTACACTAGCATAAGTTTTTCTTGAAACTGTTCGTCTTATTTATTTTTTTGTGTACAATAAAGTGTTATCTATCTATCTATCTCAAACGTCGGCCAATAATTCCATACATTTTTATGGTGACAAGAACCATCAACAGGTGTTACGAGTTAAGTAGATTTCTAGTAGTTTTAAGAGGAGGAGGAGGTTCTATGTTCGTTTGTATGTATTTTTTTTTTGTGTATGTTCATCGATAATTTCGCCAACTGGAACCGAATCGATTTTTTTTTAGGTCGAAACTATACTCCCGAGATAGTCTTAGTTAAATTTTACAGAAATCGGCTGAGCCGTTTTTGAAAAATCAACAATTCTAGCGAAATATTCGAATTTTGTACACGATGGAAGGCGGTTATGCCATTTTTTGCGAAAAATAATAATTGCCTCTTGAGATTGAAAAATATAAATTCTTACTTAATAGTAAACAACTGGAATTATTATTCTGTGTAAATCTAAAAAGTTCGTTCATTGACCAGACTGCTCCAGCCATCAGGCCAGTTAACCAATAAAGACCCTAAGTCCCGGTAGCGCCGACGACATTAATATGTTCAGACGCACTAACTAGCTAGACTAACTTACTCAGAGGGTAATTCGTTTACTGTCACAGGAAGGATATGCCTGCAAATGCGCTAGTATTTTGAGAGTCGTTTAGCTAGTCTAATAATTATTTTTTTTGCAAAAATTAGCATGACCGACTTCAACCGTTTACACAATTCGCAATATTTCGCTCGTATCGATAACAACGAACATTTTTCACATCATTGTTGATTTATCGAAAATGGCTCAGCCGATTTCGATAAAATTTAAATGGGACCAATTTCGAAGTACACACTTTCCAATAAAAAAAGAATTATCAAAATCGGACTTCTACGTAAAAAGTTATGCGTGGTTATACATAAAAAAAATACGCGTCGAATTGAGTACCTCCTCCGTTTCGTTGGTCAATGAACGAACTCGATGTGTGTTTTTGAAAGTTTCGTATGAAGTGCTTTGATTCTATGTTGATTCTCCATCATACATTTTGCATGAAAATTTATTACGAAATGTGTAAAGAAAGTGTATTATTTTAAGAATACCTTTTGTATAATTCTTTGCTGGGCAGTATTCCTGACTACTGCGTGTAACATCATTCCTTTTCTTATGTAGCCTTATGTTGATGTACAAAAGAATTTTGAATGTTTTGAACTTTAATTATTTGTATCTGGTTTTAAATGTCTGAATTTCTGAATAGCATATTCCCGATAAAAAAGCTGGACCTTAGTTTATGCTCCTGGGGTCCTAACCTGATTTATCTGTGTCGGTTTGTATATCTGGGGTCAATTTACAGTGGGTTACAGAAGGCTTTGTATGATGTTTTACTGGACATCATTTCGTACCCAACGAAAATTGCCGGAAGTGGTTTTCAAAAGACGACGCTAAAACAATGCTCCAAAAATAAAACGAAAGACGAAACGCAAAGAAAATTTAAGATTGTGCTAAAAATATATTTCAGCAGCAAAGTAAACTCATTGACTATCAGAGTTGAAAGAAACAAAAGCCAAAAATACCCAAAAATAAATTCCCCCATAAACAGGGGGAAATATGACGCATTAATAATTCGGGAAATCCTCAAAAAGTCATTAAAAATAACACTTAGAAGTTATAATCGGTCGCGCGGGCCGTCCGGCCAAGTTTAAATTAAAGTTGTCACCCTACACTGAGGGGTACTTGCCGTTTCTTCGAAAATTTACTGGACAGTTCCGTAGAAAATAGTAGATTTTTAATGGACTATTTGATTATATTTGGGAGAAATCGTTAGTACATAATAAACTAAAAGATTATCCAGAAATCTAACTCTAAACTAGCATTCTTGATTTGATGACAAATCTTATGATACTGCCGTAATGCAAAATTGCAAATAGACATTAAGTCCTACTTTGATACTTACATGCCGACATGTTTAACTACACCAAAAATAATGTGTTTTTGGCAGGTATATAAAAAAATAATAATAATCATATTAAAGTCTATATTTCAGTATCAATTTTCACATTGTATAATTCATACATTTATGATTGTAAAATATATTTTAATCCCTACATATATTTTAAAACCTACAATATTAAAAGTTAGCAAAATGTCAAACCCAAAATATCTTTCCTTCACCTATATTTAAATAATATTTTCTAATATTTTCACTGTACATCGCTGTCTCTACATGAAAAACATCACAATTTCGTAACATAAATTTCATAATATTTTCATCTTCATAAAGCATATTCCTCGAAAAATTCACATCTTCCCACGGAACCCAAAATTCTTCTTGAATATTCTCAGCGTCCGCGACAGAACTGATGCATACGAAATTAGGAGTTTTGAGGGTAATTCCATTTTGAGGGTCCCATCCCCCACGGCACCCCAATTTAATTGTGAACGGAAATCGACTTTTGATTGATGCGTTACGGCCGCGTGATTTTCGATTCAATTGCTATCTCATTTCTGTTGGATATTTACCTCTTTGATGTGTGGAGAATTTGGGGAAATATATTTTCTGCGTTTTTAATGGAACAGTAAAAATACACAGAGCTAGATTACACACGTTACGTCGATTAGAGTTAGATAACACAGTTTGTGAAATGGATATTTTTTTAACTAAACGGTTTTAAGTACTAAAAGATAAAAAATAATAATTCTAAAATAAAATCGTGGGGCGCATCATACATAATGAAATCTTTCAGGCGAAGACCTCACGATTTTATTGTTGAGTTTTTATTTTTTATCTTTTAGTACATAAAACCGTTTAGTTAGAATAAAATTTTGACCAATTTAATTATTGTGTTTTTAGTTTTACTTTGTTACTACGAACTGTTTTCCACACGAAAAGCCCTTTCATGTAATACCCAGTTTAATTTAAAAAAAAAGTTGTTGTGTACTAAGCCGAAAAGAGGTGATTCAGATCATCATTTTGAACAAAAAGTACTATGAGGCCAACCAGGGATTCGCGAAATTCAATTCAATTCAATTAAATTATATTATCACTACAGAATTAAAAATTAATTGTCATTACAAAATCAAAAACAAATCATCATCACAAAATTAAAATTAAATCATCATTACAAAATTATATAATTTTATAATGAAAAAAAATCTGCTGTTTTATACATTTTGTCGATTCCGAGTTGCAATTGTATATGAAACAACAGTTTTTTTTTATAATGTCTCGCTTTGGTACTTATCAAGTAGGATGTATGAAAACATAATAATATGTACTGATAATCCCGTGTCAAGGCAATGGAAGTATATTTCATTACAAATTTCAATATCAAAATGTGGGGGAAAAGTTTTACCCTTTACTTGCAACTTTTAGTCCTTATGGCGTCTGTCGAAATTTTGTGAATTTATATTTACATTGGAAGGCGTTTTACATCAAATTATTAGATAATTTGTAATACTTAGATGTGGAATGTGATGTTGCATTGTTTGTTTGGTTTTGCCGATTCACTGTGGCACCCGTTTACCACACAAACCGTCATTTTAAAATATAAATTACGGGAGCTGTTTTTATCACGGTACGACTGTGAGTACTGCCGCGCGCCGGTCGCGTACCAAGCTTTTCAAGCTTGGTATTTCTTGCTTCACTTAGCGTGCGTGTTCTCGGTTTCTCGGCGTTATTATTCTATGTACGGACGTATGCAGGTTGCCTCACGATGTTTTCCTTCACCGAAAAGCCAGTGGTGTGAAATTCCGTACACAAATTCCAAGGAATTCATTGGTACGGGACCGAGATTTGAACCCACGACCTCACGATTGTAAGGCGAGTGTCATTGCCACTAGACCACCACGGCTTCACACTGACACTGACACAAATGGAGGAAAACAAACTTTGTGATTAAACTTAATATACCTAGTCATGTATGCTGGAGCACCGACAGCAACTATAACTGTTGTCCACTAGCCCACTACCGAGAATAGCCAGACGGCAAAACCGCTGAGTGCGCGTCTGGCTCCACGGTGGTCCGGCATGCATTACCGTGGGAGGCGGTAGATAACACCGCTCCCGTTAGCTTTTAGTTTAGTTGTAAGTTAGTTATAATTCAACTCTCAATATGATCAGACGTATTAAATAAGTAAAAATCAATTTTTGTCTTTTTAAAAAACAAAACCCGCGATCCTCAATTTTGACTGGCGCAGCCGGTAGGATTGCTGGGATACGTCGCGTAAAGTCGTAAAGTGATATTCGCGCGTACACGTAGTTACGGTTTCTTAAATTCAGTGACCGAGCTCGCAGCAATCCGAACCAACAAATAAATTTGTCTTCATTGGACGCGGCAGTTTTTACAAGGCACTACTAACTACAGCAGAAGGATGAAGACGGGTGTTATGTGAGTAAACCTTTTCGCATTCCATTCCCTGTTTTCATTTATTTCCGTTGGTTAGACCAAATAATCGTTATTTGATTTTCAATTGCGTACCGACATCGTCGCTATAATTTAAAGTACTTAGTTAAACTAGTTTATAAATTGTGTTAAGATAAATATATCAAAATGGTAGACCAAACGGTGAGAATAGTACCCAAAGATTTATTATGTATAATACCTAAATATGAGGGGGAACAAAATCTGCTAAATCTTTTTATAAGAAAATCGCAGTACATTTATAACGGATATAGCTCAACAACTAATGCAGTACAGCAACAATATATATTTCACGCAATTACCAGTAGGTTGCATGGTAGGGCCGCTGCTTTACTAAGTGAGCGCGAAGACATAAACTCATGGCCCGCACTCAGAGATGTATTAGTTCAGCATTTCGGCGACCCACGCTCCGAGGAGTGTATCGCGATTGAATTAGAACAAATGCGTATTAACAACGGGGAAAGTTACATAGATTTTTGTCACAGGATACAACAGACCCGTAGCACACTCTTTGCCAAGGTTAATCTTTTAACCGACGAAGGAGTAAAAGCGGCTAAAATGATCGTTTATAATAACATGGCTCTAAATGTATTTCTGTACAACCTCACTGAAGATCTAATTCGCATCGTGCGCCTGAAAGGGTGCCCCAATTTAGAGGCCGCGTTGAGCATCGTCACCGAAGAAGTTAACTTCATGACGCAATTTAATGCCAAACAAAAACAGAGACAGGCCTCGGCCGCACCCACTAAAACAGTAAGCAACATCCCTAATAATAACTTTAAATTCGGAATACCAAACCAAAACCAAGTCGCAGCGCCTAACCCAACCTTTAAGTTTGGGATACCGCAACAACCCCAAGGTTTTAGATTCGGCCTTCAGCCCCAAAACACACCCCCACAGATTGGTTTTAGACCCAATTTTCAAATGAACACCCCGCCAACAGGTTTCAGATTTAATCAAAATGCCGGGCCCCAGAACTTCAGATTCGGCGCCCCACGGCCAAATTTCAATTTTGGACAAGGTCCTAGACCACCATATAACTCAAACTTCGCAAGACCACCTATGCCGCAACAACATTTTGGCCAAGGATTTAAATTCGGCATCCCGCCAAACGCAAATCGCCCCAAACCAATAGAAGAACCGGACGTCTCGATGAGGACAGCCCGACCACTAAGGCAAAACATGTTGAATGCCTCGGCGGACACAGAAAACGTATTCTACAATAACGAAATTGTAGAGGAAACCACTGAGCAAAATGTCGATGCCGCGTACTACGATGAAAACTACATGTACAATACAGAGGTCCCGGAAGCCCATGACATGCCCGGGGAGGCGTACGAACACGCAGATATGACGGGCACGGAAAATTTTCAGTTAACAGCCTCCAGTTTTCACCCGAAATAATAGAGCTAAATTGCAGTTCTGTTCTAAAACTACCGCATATAGTAATACCCGAAATTAAAGCACGGTTCATGATTGACACCGGAAGTACAAGGTCCTTCATTAGCCCTGCAAAAGCGGACGAATACTTTTCAGCTTTCAAATACTACGAGCCGTTCGAGGTGATAAGTACACACGCCCGTAGCCAGCACAGCGAGGCTATCTGCATACCGCTATTAAAAACCTTCCAATGCGTAGGCAAGCACAAGTTCTATGTGTATGACGTCGATAGTCGCTACGATGGTCTAATAGGAAGCGACCTATTGAAGCAACTGGAAGCTAAAATCGACATGAAAAACCAGATACTACAGACACCCTACGCAAACATACCAATTATATATAACCCACCGTACGAAATACTACTAGAGCCCCGAACGGAATCAAGAGTCAAAGTCCCAACCGATCTACAAAATGGCGAGGCCATCATAGACTTTGTTGATTTTGGACAAGGAGTAAGAATGCCAAGTGCCCTTGTCACGTGTGAAAATTCATTCGCCTACACCGTTATTCAAAATACTTCCGAAGACACCATTTCAATGGCATTTGCTAAGCCACTTAAAGTAACCAAACACGAGGGCGAAGTATGTAACACAAACGTAACCTCGAGTAGTTGCGAGGTTGACCAACTCCTAAAAGAAAATCTAAAAAAGTTACGGCTAGATCACACCAATAAAGAAGAACGAGAAGCTATAGAAAAGTTATGCACTGAATATCGAGACATCTTCCACTGCGAAGGTATACCACTTTCATTTTCAAACAAGGTCAAACACGAAATTAGAACCAAAAACGAAGACCCCATATTTATTCGACCGTATAGACATCCACCCCTCTACAACGAAGAAATCCGAAACCAAGTGACCAAACTCTTAGAAAATGACGTCATAAGGGAATTGCACTCACCTTGGAGCGCGCCAGTACACCTGGTACCCAAAAAAACCGACGCATCAGGTGAAAGAAAATACCGTATGGTCATAGATTACAGACGTCTCAACGAAGTGACCACGGATGATAAATACCCGCTGCCTAATATCGCTGATCTCTTCGACAAATTAGGGAAATCGGTGTATTTTAGTACCATCGATTTAGCAAGCGGATTCCACCAGATCGAAGTGAGGGAAGAAGACCGACAAAAGACAGCGTTCTCCACGCAAGCGGGTCACTACGAGTTTACCCGAATGCCATTCGGTCTAAAAACCGGACCAGCTACGTTTCAGCGCGCAATGGACAACGTGCTCAGAGGATTACAAGGACTGCATTGCCTTGTGTACCTAGATGATATAATCGTGTATTCATCTAGCCTGCAAGAACACATTGAGAAGTTGCGTATGGTTTTCGACCGATTGAGGGAAACAAACCTGAAAGTGACATTGGACAAGTGTGAATTCTTCCGCAAGGAGGTACTTTACCTTGGCCATATGATAACTAAGGATGGACTTAAACCCAATGATGATAAGATACAGGCCGTTCTGAACTTCCCAATTCCAACAACGACTACCCAAATTAAAAGCTTTTTGGGATTAGTGGGATATTACCGTAAATTTATTAAGGACTTTGCCAAAATCACCCGTCCCTTGACGTCCTGTTTAAAAAAGCGAAACAAAATAGAACTCACAGACCAATTTGTGGGCGCTTTTGAGAGATGTAAAGAGCTGCTAGTGAATGCGCCTATTCTACAATTCCCGGACTTCTCAAAACCATTTATACTCACAACTGACGCGTCTGATTTCGCGGTTGGTGCAGTAATATCCCAGGGCCCCATAGGCTCGGATAAACCAATAGCCTATGCCAGTCGCACCCTGAATGACGCTGAAACCAGGTATAGTACCGTAGAAAAGGAGCTATTAGCCATCGTTTGGGCCGTGAAGCATTTCAGGCCATACCTATACGGTAGGCGGTTCACCATCTATACCGACCATAGACCCCTTGCCTGGCTCAATAATATGAAAGAACATAACAGCAAGCTCACCAGGTGGAAGCTCCGCTTGGCAGAATTCGACTATGACATCATCTATAAAAAAGGCAAACAAAATTGTGTAGCGGATGCCTTATCGCGTATCAAAGTCAACGCGATAGAGAAGGACGTCGACTCTATGAAGGTCAACGTAGAAAAGAAACAAAAGCAAATCCCAAAAAAGGAAACAGATAAAGAAACTCAAGACGGCGACAATATGACCGTCTACCAGATAATACTGTCAGAATCAGAAGAAGATCAAAGCCAAGACACAATCGTTTTGTCATCCGAATCAGAATATGGCCCGCTAACCCCTATATACGAACCAAGGTCTCCTTTTTCCATTCCATCCGCAACAAGCGACACGTTGACAGCATCGGAACACTCAGAAACTGAACATTCCGTTTACGAAACGGATTCCTCCGGAATTCCCATTATGAACGAGGCCATAGATACTAAATCTAACCAAATCTTAGTACACACTTGGTTCAGAGGAGAATTGACAGTTAAGGACTTATCAAGGCCAAAACAAAAGATTTTGGAAGTCCACTTACCGCTGGAAAGACCAGATTTAGTGAAACAGTTCCTTAAAGAATATATTAAACCAAAAGTTAAATATTTCATCTATTTTGAAGACGAAGAACACCGGAAACAATTTGCTGAAGTAATTACCAAATTATTTAAAAAGGATACCGTAAAGATTTTCGAATGTACCCAGAGGGTCATATACGTTGAAGATGAAAATGAGCAAAAAGAGATTGCGAAAAAGTACCACATTGGAAAAACCTGTCACCGAGGAATAAAAGAGAAGACTACGCATCTGAAACGAACATACTATTGGAATAACATGGAGGTTACAGTAGCCACCATAATAAATTCGTGCGACGGCTGTAAAACTATGAAATACGACAGGAAACCACTAAAACCAGAGCTACAACTCACACAGACCCAAACAAAACCATTCCAAGAGATTTTCATAGATGTCTTCACCATAGAAGGAAAATCATACCTAACTTTAGTCGACGCTTTCAGCAAACTCGGACAAGCCATGGGGATTGAGAACAAAACCACACCTGAAATAATTAGGGCTCTCATTAAGTATTTTTCTATGTATGGAGTACCACATAAAATCAGTGCCGACTCCGGGTCAGAATTTAATAACGCCCTGCTGAAGGAAACCTTAAGCCTCTATAAGGTAGACCTGCATATTGGTACCCCACATAACTCAAACTCAATGGGGGTGGTCGAACGGTTTCATTCAACCCTTATCGAAATTTATCGGCTTGCCAAATACGAACACAAACTCACAGACGCAGCGTCAGTAATGACCTACTCGCTCATGTCATATAATCATACAATCCACTCCACCACAGGACTAACGCCTTTCGAAGTAGTATTCGGTCACACCGACTCTAAAAATCCATTTAATGTCGAATTTAACAGGGAATACACACAAAAACTAGTACAAGATCACAAAAACCGTATCAAATTCTTATACAAATATTTAACCGATAAAGCTATAAATATTAAAAAGAAAATCAAGGAGAAACTTGGAGGAGAAAAAGAGTTCAAAGTAAAAGAGGGAGATACAGTTTTCGTAAAAGGCGTAAACGTTAGAAGAGGCAAGGATAAACCGCGGTACGAAAAGGCGGAAGTCGTAGGTGAATTAGACAGGAACATAGTACCGATTAAAATGAAAGGTCGTGAGACTAAAGCACCAATTAAGGATTTAAAACGTCCTTCACAGGTGCGCCCTGGTCCTGCTGCAGACGTCAGCTGCCCTGGCCCTTCTACTTCAGCAGATCAGGGATAACCCCGGGATCTTCCCGATCAAAGAAGGTCACGCCCTTATAAGTAGTGATAAGTGGTCTATTATTAAAACCCTAGATTTAAGTTTAATCAGAGACGATTTAGATTTTAATGTTAATAGATATGTAGATTTGAATAAGCATGTAGAGAACTATTTCGGAAACAAACCCATTAACGCAGGCATCAATGACATAAAGACTCAGACAGATTTTATCAAAAATATTACACTGCAGAAATTAAACCAGCTAATTCCTGTTAAAAGAGTTAAACGCGGCCTCCTAAATCCCCTGGGATCGATAATCAAATTAATTTCCGGAAATTTAGACAATGACGACGCTATGAAGTATGACGCGTTAATACAAAATGTAAAATCGACGCAAATCGCAGAAAATAAAAGAGTAACAGTGGTCGCAGAAATGCTGAAGTCATTGGTGAATATTACAAACAATACTAAGAACAATTTCATTCAATTGGATAAGGCAATTTGGGAAGTTAAACAACAGTTAAGTAGTAATAACGCCACTACAGATACGCTCAAGATCATTAACACATATCACTTATTTTTCCATAACTTCCAAACTCTCTATACCATATTGAACGAGATTGAAACTACTGTAGCTTTTAGTAAATTAGGAATGTTACATCAAGCCATTTTAGACCCTAACGAATTGTTGTTAATACTTAAGGATGTAGAACGAAAAGGTAAACTCATGTTCACGGCTAACTTTGAAAATCTACTGAAATTAGAGCAATGTATAGCGCTAAAGGCTTACGCAAAGGAAAATCAAATAACTTTCATTATGGACATACCCCTTGTAGAAAACGATACATTTACATACTACAAGGTCCTTCCCCTACCTGTTACAAATTCCCGTAGCCAAACTCACCTTATCCTGCCAAAATTTCCTTATTTACTGACGAAAAGGTTGAAAACAGTGTCGCTATCACGCCCCTGTAAGGAAATAGAAGAATACCTATTTCTCTGTGAAGAAGACAACTCATCCTCCTTGGTTAAGGATACCTGCATTGCCGACTTGCTCCGATTCGCATCAGATACAACTCAGTGTCACCAGATACCAGTTGACGTAGAAGAGGTAAAAGTAGAGAAAATACAGGATAGCCGATGGATGGTGTTTGCTAGGACTGACGTCCTCCTCACTCAAAACTGCGGGAACGAGATAACTCACCACCACCTTCGAGGGACCTACATCGTGACTACAGACGACGATTGCGAAGCCGAAGTTAAAGGCTTAGTCATGAGAAGACATCGAGAGCACTCAGGAAGAATGTCTCTACCTGCATTACCCATCATAAACCTGCCTGAATTAATGCCGCCGGAGAAGACGCGCTTTGTGGAGCCGTTGAACGTAAAAGGGATGGACCTCACCAACCTGCAGCAACTATCCAGCATTTTAGTGAAAAGTGAAAGTGAAATGAGTCAATATAGTGAACGTGATAGTGCGATTAACATGAAGAGAATAAGCATAGGAACTTTAATTTTATATGTAATTTTAGTCATAGTTTTTGCATTTTGTGTCTCAGTATACTTTTACAGACGAAATTATCGTGGCAAAGAAAATCCGCGCGATAATTTCGATCTTAAGGAGGAAGGAGTCATGTATGCTGGAGCACCGACAGCAACTATAACTGTTGTCCACTAGCCCACTACCGAGAATAGCCAGACGGCAAAACCGCTGAGTGCGCGTCTGGCTCCACGGTGGTCCGGCATGCATTACCGTGGGAGGCGGTAGATAACACCGCTCCCGTTAGCTTTTAGTTTAGTTGTAAGTTAGTTATAATTCAACTCTCAATATGATCAGACGTATTAAATAAGTAAAAATCAATTTTTGTCTTTTTAAAAAACAAAACCCGCGATCCTCAATTTTGACTACCTACAGAATTACGCGATCCTTAGACCAGCCCAGGTAGCACGGCAAGGGGAGAAAACCATTTTATCCACTTTTAATGTCAGATGTCATTGTCAATCCATACTTTATTTCTTCTTCGAGGGGATATAATGGTGGAAAGACTATCAGTCCCTTTGCCATGCTTCCCGTGCAGGGTAGATAATTTTTAGAACAAAAAAATACACATAGTAGGATGAAACCCATTGGAAAAGTAAGAGAATAAAACAATAATCGGCCAAGTACGAGTGGGACTCGCGCACGCAGGGTTCCTTACTATATGGGAGCCCCCCTTAAATATTTATTTTATTTTAATTATTTATTATTGAATCGTATATACAACTAAACATTCTGTGAATATTTCAAGCATCTACCTGCTACCATTATTAATACTGAGCGAAAAACGTTTAAAAAATCATATTTGTTGTATGGGAGGCCCTCTTAATTATCAATTTTATTCTGTTTTTAGTATTTGTTGTTATAGCGGCAACAGAAATACATCATCTGTAAAAATTCAGCTTTCTAGCTATAAATAACCGTTTATGAGATACATTCTGGTGACAGACAGACAGACGGACAGCGGAGTCTTAGTAATAGGGTCCCGTTTTTACCCTTTGGGTACGGAACCCTAAAAATGGTAGGAAAAATAAATTACAGGCGATCTGAGGTCGGGAAGGATAAGAGGAGGCGAGTTAAAGGTTAAAAAACGGTTTATCTCAATTTCCGGCAAAACTACAAATAAACTTTGCTTACTTATTAATATTTTCATTATTATTATAAAACATTATTATTACAAATAATTAAGTAAATGAACACATCACGGCAATATTAATAATACAAAATCAAGATCTCGAGTATGTCCTCAAATCAAAAATCAAATGACCCGCCCCTGATGGTTCCTGATTGCTTATCCTACTAATATTGCAAACACGAAAGTTTGTGAGCATGTATGGATGTTTGTTCCTCTTTCACGCACAAACGGCTGAACCGATTTGGATGAAATTCGGTATGAAGGTAGCTTAGACCTTGGATTAACATAGAGCCTACTTTTATCTTGGATAACGCGGGTAAATCCGTAAGTGTATTTGTTGGTTTGTTACTCTATTAAGCAGCAACGGAGCAACAGATTGACTTGATTTTAGCATGGACATTGGACGTACCTATTAGTTTGAAAGACGGAAAGTGACAGGCACATTTTTATCCCAGAAAATACATAATATTCCAATGGGATAGCACAAAAATTAAAATACCACGCGGGTGAAGCCGCGAGGAAACGCTAGTTTACATACATAACAAGTATAATATTAAAAAAAAAAACATTTTTTTTAAATAACAAAGCTTTTACTTAACAATTTCTCGCCAAGACGAATCAAACGTCGTTGCGTCATTTCATTACAGAGTTCCTATGACCACCTTCCAGCTCCATCATCAGAACCTGTTTACCATTGAAATACAAATTACTCGCCAAGACCGTTCAAATGAACCCAAACTCGATGAGGTTGTGTCGTTTCATTGCTATGTTCCTTTGGCCACCTTCCAGCTCCATCATCAGATCAGCACCATGTCATCATAATATTACATTGTCACGCGATTTACACATGCAAAGTTTCAGCTCAATCGGTAACCGGGAAGTGGATCAAATTTAACTTGCAAGATTTGATTACAGACAACGGGACAGGTGAAACTAAATAAAAGCTTGTAATTAAACAGCACTATTAACACAACGAACACTATTTTACATAATTCTTCTACTATTCGAATACTAAATTAAATTAAAAACATCAAACGCCATGACGATACAGAATTTGCACCTCAGATCCTAATCGCCCCCAAACTGACGCCTGTTATTATTAAAATTAATAACTATTATTTAATAGCGTCAGATTATTATCTATCATTAACCTAGACCACTATTAAGTTTTATTAGTTGTCTATTAGTTGTAAAAAAGAGGCCTTAAAAGGTGCTCTACCGTAATGCCGTAGCTACACACCGGATCCAACTTTGCGGCCAAGCTAGGATCCAATGTGAATGATCAATTTTGAAGCCATAAATAGGATAAGTTTTAGGGTTCCATACCCAAAGGGTAAAAACGGGACCCTATTACTAATACTCCGCTGTCCGTCTGTCTGTCACCAGGCTGTATCTCATAAACCGTGATAGCTAGAACGTATTTTTTTTTTTACAAATGATGTATTTCTGTTGCCGCTAGAACAAATACTAAAAACAGAAAAATACAAATATTCAAGGGGGGCTCCCATACATAAAACCTGTATTTTTAGCCGTTTTTTGCTCGATATTAATTACGGTGACAGGTAGATGCTTGAAATATTCACAGAATGTTTTGTTAAATATTCACTTCAAAAGTAAATAGTTTAAACAAAATAAATATTTAAGGGGGGCTTCCATACGGCACGGAACCCTTCGTGCGCGCGTCCGACTCGCACTTGGCAGATTTTTGAACCTCAAAAGCCTTATGTATGCGACCATAATTATTATTATAGTAGAGCTCTGTATAATCTTATCAATTCGCTTCAGAATTTAGGTTTCTTCAGCAGAGTTCTAAAACTACAGAATTTCAATTCATAAGGTTCCGCCCAGAGTACAGCGGGGCAATTCTGTTAACCTTTCTCGTTGCTGAGGTGACGCGTTCTTGAGATTCTCTCGTTTTTTTGACAGCTTTGAGCTATCAAAACTGTCAGAAAAGCGAGAGGGGTTCAGGAGCGGATCACTTCGGTGACGAGATCGGTTGACAGAATTGCCGCTCAGCTAACGAAACTGTTGCGCGTTTCAAGGCGGAACAACGCCATCTAGATTGTAGTGTCTGAAACTTATGATAACGTTACGTTTATGGGTACATAATACGAGAATCATTTAGAAAGGTGGTCTGTCTGTCCGTTTTAAATTAAACATTTAGAATTAGATGACATAGAATTTTTTAAGTGAAAATAATGAATTATTATAATATTTATATTTCGATATCAATAAATAAGGTCCGCGTTTTACCACCAACTCGCCTGATGGTAAGCGACCCTATTAATAAGTATAAGTATTTCCAACTGAGCGCTACCGTAGCTCGGATGTCACGTTAAATTGTAGGTCTCGGTTGTTCTAACCGTTCAGCCGTGTCAGACGCCTTCAGGCGGCCTATAAAACCTGATACCAGGGCTAGATACCCGGCCTATTCGAACTTACGCATTGGTGTATTGGTTCAAATGGACTAGGTTGGATCAGATATGATATGACCAGGTAGGTGTGCACAAGCGTTCCCGCAATACCGACGCATGCGCAGAGAAGGAACACTCCAGGGTTTTTAGTGGGTATACTGCCTCAGGTGTTATTCCCACATAACCATCCTACGTCCTCAGGGATCCAAAAAGGATTTTCCCTGGGTAAAAAATAATAATAATACCTATGCGCGGCCGCGGCATTACAACTACGAGTATAAACTTGTACCGTCTTACCACAAAAGTTTTACGTTTGCTTTAGACAGTGTTTAGCAGTACAAATTGCACGGTCAAACAGTGTTTAAAGCTTGTTTAAAGTCTTTTGTGGTAAGGCGTCTTTTGTCTTTTGTTTTTTTCTTTTGATAAAAACTATTCTTAAACTATGTCTACCTGTATAGTATACCGGAAGTCAGTTGAATTCTAGTGCTAAGTAGTTATTAAATTATTATCAGCCATTACAATAGGCTGACATGGTACAAAAAATGTAATACTTGGTAAGAAATAGTTGGTCAAAAAAATCGACGTGTAAATTGGCCTAATAAGTAGGATAAGACAAACTATTTTCTAGTCTTGGTAGTGTTAGTTAGGTATTAAGGTCTTAGAAGATAAAATGTTTAGAAATCAAAATTTATTCTGTTTTTTGGGTTCCGAAATCCATACCAAAAGGGTCAAAACGGGACTCTATTACTAAGACTCCGTTGTCGGTCCGTCGGTCCGTCACCAGGCTTTATCTCATAAACCGTGATAGCTAGACAGTTAAAAATTTTCACAGACGATGTATTTATACTTAAACCTATACTAAAAACAAAATAAAATAAATATTTAAATATTGGGGCTCCCATGCAACAAACGTTTTTTTTTTGTTTGTTATTAATAACGTCAACAGGTAGACGCTTAAAATGGGGCTAAGGTAGATCCCATCGGTACGAAACCCGTCGTGCACGAGTCCGACTCGCACTTGACCGATTTTAATCTTTTCAACGTCATTGACAGGTACATCCGTACATCAAGATGACCGCCAACGACGGATGAATCCGCTTGCATACACTTTTTGCTACAAAAAAGAGACGTCCACAAATGGTATATTATTGTGCAGGACGCACACCAACTGTGCTGGATTGGAAGGTAGATGATGTTCAAAGAAAGAGTTATTGACCTGTTGATCCTTTATTTCAACTCTGTTACACGTATTACACGCTCTTTACTATTAGTATCACGTCGAAAGTAGGTACACTGTATTTTCACTATAAACTGTACAAAGAGTGGACTGTATAAACTATTATTAAACCACTGTTCACTCGTCGAAGTCAAGCCGTAATATCACTGTTCACTGTTGATTAACTCGGCGAGGTCGAATAATACACTTTCTGTTCACTATTAACTCCACGAGGTCGAATAATGCACTACTGTTAACTGTAAACTCCGTGAAGTCGATCGGTAGTATTTCTCTTTGATGTTAACTCTGCGCTGTCAGAATGTGAACTGAACTATGGGGCAAACTGTGTCCCCTTTTATACTAAACTAAGTACTTATAAAGCTGAAACTTCTAGAGCTTGTCGAAAGTTCTAGAAGTTTCTATTCTTTCTATGAGTCGAAGTATGTACCTAGGTTCCTTCTAGAACATCTTTCCAGAATATTCCACACATAGTTCTATAAAGTTCTAGAAGTTTCCATTCTTTCTATGAGCCATGATTAGGTAGGTAGTATGTAGGTTCCGTCTAGAACTTCTTTCCAGAATATTCTATACATAGTTCTATAAAGTTCTAGAAGTTTCCATTCTTTCTATGAGCCATGAGTAGGTGCCTAAGTATGTAGATAAGTAGGTCCCTTCTAGAACTCCTTTCCAGAATATTCTATACATAGTTCTATAGAGTTCTAGAAGTTTCCATTCTTTCTATGAGCCATGAGTAGGTACCTAAGTATGTAGGTAAGTAGGTCCCTTCTAGAACTTCTTTCCAGAATGTTCTCTACATAGTATTGAATTGTATTAAACAAAATAGGCAAAAAACTATTGATAACTGATTATGAACTGTAACTATCGTATGCTATATCTATCTATGCTAAATAAGTGACGTCGTCCTGCACATCACTCCCGCCGTGCGACTTAGTCGCATCCTGTACCGGTGCTGGATCGACGTCTTCTATCGGCAAATCGCCATCCTCTTTCGGATCTCTGTAAAACTGTTTCTGTCTGCTGTCTACTGTCCATAGAAAGTTGTCTTTTCTTTGGACCCCTGTATTGCGAAGTAGTTTCGCATCTGTTAGTCGGAGTAGATCTCCAATTTTTGCTATGGGTCCAGGATTGTACGGCTCCCGCCAGTTTTGAAGTAGAAGATGAAACTTTTTCAGCACTGACTGAAACATGAGTCAGTGGCTGACTATTTGCGGTATCTGTGCCTTGTTTATAAAGAGTCGCTGTCAAGACTTTTTCTATCTTCGTGCATGGCAATACTCGAGTCCCCATTTTCCATCGAGGTACTCGATGCTCAGCAGGCGAAGATGACCTTCGCGGTTCCTTCTGTTTATTCTGTATTTTCTCCGTCTTCACCGTTTCGGTATCATGATGAGACTGTTTATCTTCCGTTTTTGTCTTCCTCCATGATGTCTGTTTTGATGCTGTTTCTCCTATGTTTTTTGTCCGTGCTGGATTCTTTTCTGTCTTGCTTCTGTTTTGGTTATTTTGGACTTTGGCTGTGCTGTCGCGAAGTTTATCCCAATTGGAAATTCTGGAAACTTCGGATAACTTCTGTTGCTTTCTGTTGACCACGTGATTCGATCTTTCTTTTTCTGATGACTCTGCTACTGGTGATGACAATTCATTTCTCCAACTATTTTTGTCCTTAGAAAGAATGGCCTTTTCTGTCTTCCAGAAAGGAGCAGCTTTGTATCTACTTTCTGTTACGGCTCTCTGTTCTGGATCTGTAAACTGTTCTTGTAGTTCTGTAAAGTGTGACACAAAGTCCTCGGTGCGGTTGAGAGTTTGCTTGTGACCCCCATGCAATACCCAACCCAATGGGGTTAATGAAGCCACAGGTTGACTCCTATTACCTTTTCGGACCTTTTCTGTATGTAGTAGATGCCAGTTGTCTTGGCCTATCAGTACGAGTGGCTTCGCATATCTGTAGGCGAGGACATCGCTGAGATCTTGCAGATGGTTGCATGCCTCGATCTGTTTTCTATGAATCTTCTGTGATGAGACTTGTAGGTTCTGTACGGTGCGCGCTTGAATTGGCTCCTCGTGATTGTTGAACCCCTTGAGCATAAGGTTTACTCTCCTCGACTGTGTTTCAATGGTCTTCATATTGTTGATACCTTTGATGCTGAATGGGTCGATTGGTCCTGTTACGCCAATCTTCTTACAGATACTGTTGTCAATAAGTGTAACTGTTGATCCGTCATCCAACAGGGCATATGTGTCAACTACCGCTGTTGGTCCTTTCACTTGGATCGGGATTATTTTTAGGTAGGACTGTGTCTGTGTGCCAGTCCATGCAGAGTTGATAATTTCTGTTGATCCCCTTTCATCACTGTTGACAGTTTGTTCCGTTTTCTTTACAAAATGAAGCATCCTGTTGTGGTAGAACTTGCAATCATTGATACCACAGGTTCTTGAACGGCAGCTGTGGCTTTTACTTCTATACTGTAGGCAGCTGAAGCATAAGTTTCTGTTCTCTGCTATATCCCATCTGGCGTTTACGTCTGCTTTTCTAAATTGTTCGCAGTTCATAGTGCTGTGACTTTCATTGTCACATACTAGACATTTCACTGTAGACTGTTTTTCTGTAACTGTAAGCACATTGTACGTGCGTTTGTTCTGTTGACTGGACTGTACGCTCATCTGTTCTGGCTGTGCAAAGGGAGCGCACAAATCAGCTTCTTTTTTCAGGAACCTTTCTAATTTCAGCAGGTCTGGATCTTCTTTTAGTTGCGTCGCTACAAAATCATAATACCTGTAGCGCAGCGTAGGAGTAAACTTTTCCACTATGGTCTTGGCGGCTTCCGGATTATAGAGGTAGTATATGCAATTAAGTGCCCGGAGAGTAGACACAGCGTTGGTAACCCTACTGGAAAATATGCAAATATCTCTGGGTGATTCAGTCAGACGTGGCAGTGTTCTGAGTGTCTCTATTTCTGCCATTGCGATTGCCTCAGGTCTACCAAATCTGGACTCCAAGGTTTTCATGACATCCGATGGGTTAGCGTTTGCAATGAGTAGACCTTCAACGGCTTCCCTGGCTCTTCCTTTTAAGTTCCTCCGTAGACGGTTGAGATTTTCAACATTTGTGAAGGAATTTGCTGTTTCATAGTAGGCGGTACGAAAGCTTAACCAATCCTGATGGTTGCCGTTAAAAATAGGCAAATCGATGTATCTCGGTTGACGAGCTGCATTGACAGCAAGTGTGATTGCTGATGCTAATTGCGAGAAGTCTGGCTGAGGGCAGGCTCCCGCCGGTGTTGGCTGTGCTGGCTGTTGCTGCAGAAATTTACTGTCCTCTATTCTATTTTGTTCTTCATTAAACTGTTCGGGTTCCTGTGATGTTAGCCACGTGTCAACACGTGCTTTTGCTTCTGTTTTAGAGTATTCGGAGACATCGTCTTCGTCATCCGAATCTTCTGTTTCTAGCGCAGCCAGTCTTGCTGCTGCTAGTTCCACCTGTAAACGCGCAAGCTCTTCCTTTGCTTTCGCGATTTTCTGTGCTTTGGTCTGTGATTTTGTCGTTCTGATAGAACCCGCAAGCTTACCACCTGCGTGCGAGGTAGTCTGCTTATTTACGGCAGTAAGACTAGCCTTCTGTGTTCTATTTTCTGTTACACCTTCCGGCCTGGCAATAGGCGGGTCGGGCTGTTGAACGACGTCTATCTGTGATGTACCTAGTCTGTTGACAGGTTTAACTGTTATTTCGGTAGATTCCGTCGCAGTAGAGCAAGTGAAAAAAGGCTGTGTAGCAACGGGTACACCTGATGCTGCTGATGATGATGCTGCTTTTATAGCGGCGGTTGTTGTAGTCTCCATACTCATAGTTGTTTGTGCAGTTGTCCCAGTCCACACGCTCGTACTAGTGGTGGTGTTGCCTGATGATGGTGGCTCTTGATTTTCTGCGGTGAAGAGACGTCTTTTTCCAATTGAGCGCGTAATCGGCATTGCAATGTGTCAATAACCTTCTGTTGTCGGCGTATACCTTCAAAGATCCGGCTCGAAGGACCATGCGATGTGCAGGACGCACACCAACTGTGCTGGATTGGAAGGTAGATGATGTTCAAAGAAAGAGTTATTGACCTGTTGATCCTTTATTTCAACTCTGTTACACGTATTACACGCTCTTTACTATTAGTATCACGTCGAAAGTAGGTACACTGTATTTTCACTATAAACTGTACAAAGAGTGGACTGTATAAACTATTATTAAACCACTGTTCACTCGTCGAAGTCAAGCCGTAATATCACTGTTCACTGTTGATTAACTCGGCGAGGTCGAATAATACACTTTCTGTTCACTATTAACTCCACGAGGTCGAATAATGCACTACTGTTAACTGTAAACTCCGTGAAGTCGATCGGTAGTATTTCTCTTTGATGTTAACTCTGCGCTGTCAGAATGTGAACTGAACTATGGGGCAAACCGTGTCCCCTTTTATACTAAACTAAGTACTTATAAAGCTGAAACTTCTAGAGCTTGTCGAAAGTTCTAGAAGTTTCTATTCTTTCTATGAGTCGAAGTATGTACCTAGGTTCCTTCTAGAACATCTTTCCAGAATATTCCACACATAGTTCTATAAAGTTCTAGAAGTTTCCATTCTTTCTATGAGCCATGATTAGGTAGGTAGTATGTAGGTTCCGTCTAGAACTTCTTTCCAGAATATTCTATACATAGTTCTATAAAGTTCTAGAAGTTTCCATTCTTTCTATGAGCCATGAGTAGGTGCCTAAGTATGTAGATAAGTAGGTCCCTTCTAGAACTCCTTTCCAGAATATTCTATACATAGTTCTATAGAGTTCTAGAAGTTTCCATTCTTTCTATGAGCCATGAGTAGGTACCTAAGTATGTAGGTAAGTAGGTCCCTTCTAGAACTTCTTTCCAGAATGTTCTCTACATAGTATTGAATTGTATTAAACAAAATAGGCAAAAAACTATTGATAACTGATTATGAACTGTAACTATCGTATGCTATATCTATCTATGCTAAATAAGTGACGTCGTCCTGCACAATTATTGAGAGAGAAAACTAATCAAGATGATATTTGCATCGTACGAAAGCTTGTTTTCAGGCTTCTCAAAACAATTTAATTTTAAATTTTTTCATCCCTCCATTTTTTATATGATAAAAATACATTCTATGGAAAATGCAAATACTGCTAACAGTTTTTTAAGTTTTGGACATACCAATCTGCTTCTATCGATCTTTTACTTGCATTATTACCTGATTCATCCATATTTATGTCATATTTTGCTAAAATATAGAATTCATGAAAAGTTGGTACATCCAGTTACAGCAATATTTCAAAAAAATCATTAAAAATTGGGTCTAATTGATAAAGATGCTCTTTCAAGGTTGCTTAATCAGAGTTGCCAGAAATAATGTACTTATTCTGTCAAACATATTTATTTATACGAAGAAATAATTAGAAAGAAGAAAAAATCTGAGCGCTCTTTTTTGATTTTAACTGATGGAATAGACTCAGAAAAAAAAGTACTTTCTCGAGATGTAACGCATGTTGTGGTTAGATGTTTGATTATTATTATACCAGCCTCCATACATTTTGTCATAGGAAGCCTATAAAATAAATAATAACAAATTCTTCCGTCTTTCCTTATCTAACAATCAGACCAGCGAACAGCAGTACAACGCTTCAATAACATATTTACCCGAAGAATTGAAAAGACCCCTTATCTTGTTTCCGATCCCCTAAAAGATACTGTTAGGGTGAGAACACACTACGACCAACCGTATCAGCCTTTATAGTCCACTGTTGAACATAGGCCTACTAGGCCTAGGTCCGTTATCAATGACGATGACTTTCTTTCCGATGTCTGTCCCATGTATGCTTATATCTTTAAAACTACGCAACAGATTTTGATGCGGTTTTTTTTAATAGATAGAGTTATTTAAGAGGAAGGTTTATAAGTATCATACACCTGTGCGAAGCCGGGGCGGGTCGCTAGTAATGTATGTATATAAAAATGAATCGTGTTTGTTACTCTCGCTAAAACTCGAGAACGGCTGAACCGATTTGGCTAATTTTGGTCTTGAAATATCCGTGGAAGCTAAGGCAAGGTTGAAACGGTGAGAAAATTTATAAAAGCTGCGAGAAAAATAATAAAAAGATTAATTTAATTTTCCCATACAAAATGTTCCTGCATGTAAAAGTTGTTATTGACAGTTGACAGATGGTGAGAGGAAGTTCACCGGGTCAGCTAGTTGGACTATAATTAGGTTAACCGTATTTCTGGAACGAATAACCTGTGGCGGTCTATTACTAGTGACAGCCACAGAACAAGAAGAATTTATTTCTCTCTCTTCTGTGAGTGACACCCGCCTTACATACGTGAGGCCGTGGGTTCAAATCCCGGTCCCGTACTAATGAGTTCTTTGAAATTTATGTACGACGGTGGTTGATGTTGGAAAAGGCCTGTGGTATAACATACTGCTATATCATCAACTGTCTTGTTTCAAGTAGTCAACACCAAATGAATAACTTCTCTTTTTAACCCCCGACGAAAAAGAGGGGTGTTATAAGTTTGACGTGTCTGTTTGTCTGTCTGTCTGTCTGTGGCATCATAGCGCCCGAACCACTGAACCGATTTCAGTTTAGTTTTTTTTTGGATGAAAGGAGACTTAATCGAGAGTGTTCTTAGCTATGTTTTATAAAAATCGATTGAGCCGTTTAAGAGTTATGGTGGGTTAAAGTGGGGATGGAAGAACCAAAATTCTACAAATGTGCCCAAAATGGTTGTCAATTGAAAGTTTGTTGTCAAATATTTTTGTTTCGGGGGTTTTTTAAATTTTTAATTTATAATTATTATGAATATCACGGATTTTCAGTACCGCAAAACTAAAGTACATTTTTCGCTACACTTATTGGCACGCCCGCTGACAATTTACGAAGTGCGTGACTAACCAAACTAAGTAACACTATGTACCGAATCAAAGATCTTGGCGGCTGGATGTTAGTTACAAGCTGCGGATAATCTAATTATCGCTCCGCTGTTAAGTGAGCTTCAGTCAGGATTGAGCTATCCGCAGCTTGTAGCTAACATCACAGCCGTAAGATCTTTGATTGGGCCTATAACAAACAATTAATCGACACTGCGTCACGTGGTGCATTCACACCCTTATCCCATGTTTCCGATCCCCCAAAAGATATGGTTAAATTCTATTAATGACTTATTTACCCTTGCTCATTTCGCCCCACTCGGCACTCGCGGTGATGGTATCGCGTTCGACCCTCCCGGAATTTGAGGCATTCGCGATGATTGTTTGATGTACGATTAACGTTATGATACGATCTTTTTGGCTATTGATTGGTGTGTATTTTTATGTGATAATGACGATACAAAAATGTGTATAGATTTTAGGTTGTAGAAATAAAGACAGCCAGTTAATACAGCCAGAATTTGGAACGCTTAGCCTGAGTCTGTCTTCCTGCAAAATTACAACGTAGGTGTCTTCAAATCCTGAGTAAATAGATATCTACTAGGAGCGTGCTACGCTACGACATATACCGCAAATCTAATATGTACCTAGACAAACGCAAATCTGTACAAAATAAAAAAAAACCTTTTTCAATGTCTTTGGATTAAGGGCAGTGTTTGAGAGGCTACACACGAGCTAATATTCAATCAATTCAATTCAATTCAATTCAATCAATTTATTTCAGATAAAAATCCATATAATAATTCTAATAATCGGATTCGGTAATTCTGTTAATCGGATCTCCGACTCTAGCCTCAGAAACGTCAACTTCTTTTTGCTCTGGCCCCAATGGAGACTGTACCCGAAAATGCTCCTTAAAAAGATTGGCAATCTGGTCAGTGTCACAAAGACCCCCAACACTCACGGGAACACTCGGCTTTGGATTCAACTTATTAGTCTCTTTCCGAAATTTACAAAAATTTTTAGACTTATGTTCAGTCGCGAGAATGTCCATTTTTATTTGAGTTTGATTAGTTTTACACCATTTTAGTTTCTTTTTAAACTTATTTCTGGACTCTTTCATTTGGTTGTAAATTGGACCAGAGGTGGGCTTTCCATAAGAAACCCATTCTTGAAAACTAAGCCGAGCATTCACATGAGCCTCCCTACAGTGCTTATTCCAACCCACAACATGTCTGGTCTTTTTAAATCCTGTACTGCACTGTTTAGCACATTCTGACGCAGCACTTCTAAGCGTTTTCATACTATACATTTACATTTTCAATATACATTTCATCAATAATATGTCGGTGTTCTACATTATCACATACTAAATCTGCACATTTACGAAAGTCATCAGGAAAATCTATTTCACTTAATTTAGATGAACATATTTGCCAATATTGTTTTATCTGGGCTTTATCCCTCTCACCCCATATGGCTCTATCTGGTACGAAGCTTCGATGTTCAATTTTAGGTATTAATATGTTCAAGTCACATGTTAACTCTACCGCGAAATGGTCCGACCATGACACTTCGTATTTTATATCTACAGAGAGAACAGATTTTCTCGCAACCTCTGTTGTAATGACATGGTCTAACCATGACGTAGTCCCATGTGCATCACTTAGAAAAGTGTACGAGTTTGAATCTATACCCAGATACTCTATGTCCGCGCATGACCAATTCTGGTCAGCACAAAAGTCTAAAAGCTCCGTACCAAACAGAGAACCAGGCGCTGCATTAAAATCGCCGAGGACGTATACCGAGTCCACACTATTGGTTTCCACAATAGCACTTATCTGAGCAAGGCAGTCAGTAAAAGTGTCTAAATTTTCATTACAATTTGTGGGCATGTACACTGACATCACAAGGAATTCTCTATCATCTAGTACTACTTTGACTACCACAATACGATCACTCGCGCAATCCACGACAGAAACCGCACTAAAAATACTTTTCCGCCACATTAGACACACGCCACCGTAACTTCTTCCCCTCAGAATTCCCGACGAGGTATCCACCGATGATTTTCCCGCGTAGGCGAAGTTTGGATCAATATCTCCCAAATATGGAATATCATCAGGAAGGAGCCAAGTCTCTTGTAGAGCTAGAAAGTCCGCAGTTTGGCATAATTTTCTTATGTAGTCAACCGAGCTTTTAATCGAGTGGCAGTTAAAGGTAACGAACTTAGTTCTATTGATTCTCGTTCCGTTGTACTGATCCATAATGTTTGTATTTAAATTCAATAAATTTTCTGACAGTAATGCCCTCGGGCCATAAGCCGTCCTTCAAAAACAGTAAAAGTTTTATCTTCGGTACATATACCTTGTAGGCGTTATACTGCCTCTTCACCTTCGGTTTAATTTTCTGTAAGGTGACATGTACCTGCGTCTTGTTCAAAATATACTCAATAATGTCCTTTTCTGAAGTATTTTGGTCAACATTATTTACAAATAACGGAACTCTAACATCCGCAGCTTTAAACTTTTCATTAATATTATTTTTTGCTTTGCCTTGCAAAGTACTAAAACGATTCTTCAGTCTTCTACGCTGCACCTCAATCCACTGCTCAGTGTGTTCATTCGACTTCCATTGTCTTTCTTGACTCATAACATTTGCAAAGGTTTTGCTTTTGGTTGCTGTAGGCGTAGATGTCACTTGACAATACAAAAACGAAGCTTTGCTTGCATCGCGGTCGCCCTGTTTGATGGCAGAACAAGGCTGAATTGGTGGTGTAATGTTCGAAACCCCAGTCCTGGCCTCCTTACACAAAGGAATGTTCGAAACTGTAGTCCTGGCCTCCTCACACAAATAAATGTTCGGAACCACAGTCCCGGCCTCCTCGCCCAAAGGAATGTTTGAAACTGCAGTCCTGGCCTCCTCACACAAAGGCATGTTCGAAACCACGGTAGGTAGGCCTCCGCGAGCTCAACCACTGTTTTGCACGGCGCGTGCGGCGACGCTGGCGACGGCGGACGCACGGAAGGGTTGTAGAGAAACTAACCTTTTTGTTAGCTTCTCTATATTCAGACTCTTTCAACGATAACACTGCCAACTTACAATTCTAGTTATGAAATTCAAATTTTTGAAATGTTTTATTTTGACAGGATCAGCGATCCTTGTTTTGTAAAATTGGGCAGTCTTGAGTTGGAAGTGATCTGGAAGACACCTTTTTTTTTCCTATAATAATGTAATGAGTTTGAATTGAGTTTGCGTGGACGAGTCCTGTATACGGCATGAGCGACGAGTAACAGGCAGGGTGAGAGGCTCCGGTTCCTTTGACTTTGATTCCAGGAGGATCTCTTGTTTTGGGGCCACTGACCCCTACCCTGGAGCACTGGGCTGGCGCTGACTTAGAACCCTGTCGGCCAGTTTGCGCCGGCGCCTGTCGGCCGTATTGGGCCGGCGCCTCCACCTCAGTCGACAGATGTCTTCACGCTAGCGCTCACCTAGCGCTACCTGGCTGGCGCCACACTATCGGCGGGTCCAGCTCAGGCTCTAGAAAATCCTCGGCCAGCCTCCATCGTGGTTCTACGAGTGCTACCCTCTCCCTTTTGGCTAACTTTCCAAGGACACCTTCAAAATTCTCTCTCCCTCTCTCCGTTTCTTGAAGATTTAATTGACTATAAGTGCAGTGCGTGTTAGTGTAAATAAATGTGTAAATACTAAGGTTAGTCTTCTGTTTTAATCTCCGAACCGTTAGGAATCCTATCCACTAGGTAGGACTCTTAGGTTGGTTAGTTTTCTCTGAAGTCTCTTAACCTGTGGTGCTGCAACCGGCTCCCCCGCTTGCAACATTACGGGTTCCTCTCCAATTCTCTTTTAACTTGTGGTGCTGCAAACGGCTTCCCCGTTTGCAACATTACAGGGTTGGTGTCGCTGGCCAGCGAAATCGCGGCCGCCGCTACGCATACATCTTTTAATGATGGCTCCCTAGCCGCTGGTCGGTCATATGATAATACTTCCTGCTCTTCGTAAGAAATTGGGGGTAGTCCGACCGGCCCGCTTTCCATAAAATAACTATTTGTCAACAAACCACCGCCTCTTTTTCTATTTACACTAGACACAAAATTGTTGTTAATTAATGATGCTTGTTTTAAATTCAAAAGATCATATTTAACTTCGTTGAATTTTTCTTCCGTCACATATGATTCCTTTATCAATTTAAGTTCATTTTGTAACACAAGAACATCTTTCAACAATCTAGTTGGATCGATGTGATCGAAATGAATAGGCGGTAGTTTCTGTAAATCTCTCGCGACAAATGTTGGTACTAGATCTGGATCCGTCTCTTTTAAAAGGCTAATAACGTCCTGCAAATCTCTTTGCGATCGCCCATCCTTCTTCCGATTAATTTTTCTTCTAGTAGTCGTTATAGAATCGAACAACAAACTCTTCGCGCACTCTATTTCATCCGATGTAAACGACGTAGTACAAAGTCTCATCAAGCTTTCTTCATTCATCACGTCTAAAAACAACATTTCCAAAAATATAATACTTTACCTAAAGTTTGTATAGTGCAACTATTCAATGAACTGTCTTTTTTAAATGTAATTTCTGTAACTTATTTTAATTGAATATGTTTTAAAGTTTTGCATGAGCTTGTTGCTGACAAAACATAATATAAATTAATGAATATGTACTGCTAGGATTTAAATGTACACTAGTAACTGTGCATATTATTGTTATTTTATCATGTTAAATAAAGAATTTTTGAAATTGAAAAAAATTGATTCATCACGTCTATCTTATTTTGGATAAACGTAAGCAGTTCTGAAATTACTATGTTGCAACTAGAACATTTAACACAATTTGACGACATGACGCCGCGATGAGTCATCAACAGTACGTTCGCTCGCTACCGCGCACGGACGCAGACTGATGATTGCTTACTGTTTGCTTTGTCATCGTTGTATCAGCCGTAAGGCGTTCACTGCTGGATATTGGCCTCGGCTATAGTTTTCTAGTAAGACCGGCCTATTTGGTGGATGTCCTAAGCTGCGCTTGCCGATAAGTGGTCTCTTTTCAAGAACTTTGCAAGCCCATCTGCCATCAGCTACCTGCGCTATGTGCCTTGCCCGTTTCCTCTTTGTTTCATAACATCCATATATTTTAATAATACTTTACTTTGCTTTGTTTTACACATGGACACAGTTAATTCAACTCACGCTGTTCCAAATGTGTTATTACAAAAACTTTATCAAATTAACTTGATAATGACATGTGAGCCAATGTAAGACGAGTTTTACATATCCGACCACCGATATCACATAACCAAAATATAATTTCCCCATAAAAATCCTCCATAAAATTCAACGCGTCTATCTTAAAACGTATAATGAATGCAGAATAACAATTTACTTATCGAAATCGTGTGTAATTCAATCGAGTACATTATCTAAGTCAATTTAAATCTCGAATGCTTCAATATCCAGCATGAAAGCGCATCGCCTAAGCAATAGCAATCGTAATAGCAATCGTTTATGACTTCATTTTAGACATTTGGCACCGCCTATGTGACGTTAGCCATCAAAATTGTTCATTCAACGATTGCTTTCGCAATCCGCGCAAAGCAATTGATGGCTAACGTCACATAGGCGGTGCCAAATGTCTAAAATGAAGTCATAAACGATTGCTATTACGATTGCTATTGCTTAGGCGGTCGGGGGGCTGAACATCTAATACACCTGCATTAAGCCGAAGTTATTAACACTTACGCCTACGTTAGTTAATGCAATAAAATTTGCATATCAGGTCGAATGGGATTTCATTAATGGAAATACGTATTAGTCGAGGTTGGTCGAAGTTTTGCGTTTCATTATACGTGGTTTTAATGTGAGCTTCATCAGGAAACTCATCGTAGCATAATTAATTTACTTACCTATTAATATGTTCATATATTTTTATCCCAGAGATATTCTGATGTATCTATTACATGAGATAACTAAAATAAATGCAGAATCGTTCAATCTTAGTATTTTTAACAATTCGTGATTCCATCTAAGTTTTTTAATAAATTATGATTTCTTCTAGGGTTGGGCTGCGTTTAGGAAATCCAGCGTAACACAACGAAGTTAAATTTATAGTCATGTCTTTTTGTATCCTGATGATCTGTCCCTAAAATGAAGACACTGTCGACACGTTTATAAAGGTTCTATGTGAAAGAGTTAGTCAAAGGTATTTATTATTTATGTATGCGATTATTATGCTGTTCATTTTATTGTTAGAGCCGCTGTACTAATAGGGTAGTCGTCTTCATTTTTCTTATTATATTATGTTTATTTTATTAAAAACGTTACAAAAGAAAGTTGTGCTCAAAAAAGTTCTTTAATTTGTACCATACACTTAATTTCCCATTATTCTTTGAAGCTGCGAAATGACGAGTTTGCTTTGCATTTCCTCATACTTTTTGAGATAAAAGAGTTTCCTGTTTCTGGATGGGCCCTACCTCCCGTTCTTACCCCCGCTTCTTTAGACTAGCTGTTCATAGAGAAGCAAAGCTAGTGAGACGATATAGATGCAAGAATGCGGTGCTTACTCACAAGGTGGTGGAAGGATTTGCAGAATAGGGTAGTCGACTGGCATTGAATGAATTAAAAGTAGGTTTAGTGAATTCTGCAATTAATAATGATTCATAAACTTAAAAAAAAATAATTAAAATTGGCTAATCCAATTCAGAGATATAAACATGTAGAGATTTTGGTAGGGATAAAGGCGAGAGACGGGATGCCTTGTCTCTTTACCACAAAGCATAACATATTATGGCGAATGTACACTTACGAGCCATGACATCATAGCCTGCCATAGTGCGCTCGTTGTCTAGCAAGAAAATAAATATGCTTGTAACTTCTTTATTTCTAAGTTGATTCATCTTATTTTCGTTAATCGGCTCTGTTTATAGTTAGCTGTTACAAGAGGACAGCAAAAAATATTGTTAACTAGCCTATTGCGTTGTTTGGTTTACTACAAGTGTAAAATTGAAAATGGAGGAGACCTTCGACGCAAAATTTTAAAGATGTGTATCCAAAAACCATCTTAATTAAGACAACTTTCAAACAAAAATTAGTTGAAAGCAATGGCGTACAAAACGTACGTTTTACATTTTGGAAAGCTTTTCATGTGATAGCGCATCATAATATAGGAAGCTACCAGAGGCTATTAATGTTACGTAGCTTTGCTCTCGTGAAGTTGCGTTCAATTGTTTGATGAAGTTGAATCGAAATGGCTTCGCGTTCGCTTCGCTCGCCTCTCCGATGGAGGGCCAGCTTTACCCCTGTTATCCCGAGGTTGCGTTTGACGTAGAGAATCAGTAACAATATCAAAGAATCAAACTGGCTTCGCGTTCGCTTCGCTCTCCTCTCCGGTGGAGGGCCAGCTGTACCCCTGTTACCCCGAGGTTGCGTTTGACGTGGAGAATCAGTAACAATATCAAAGAGACGAGCTGGTAATTAAACATCCCTCGGATACGTTACACACGGACAAGAAAGTGAGATAGCTTGGTGGGCAAAGTCACACTTTGATGTTTAATATTGTAATAAAATTTGCCAATTAAAGGGTTAATATTATAAAAAAAGCATAATTCCAGTTCATAAAACACATAAGTTGTGTCACTCGTTATTATAAATAAATACAAACGATGTAATCGAGCTGTAATGATATAATTTACTATCGTATACATTTTTTAAATATTTAACGAGCGTAATTAATAAATAAAGTGTCCCCTAATATTTATTATTTTATTTATTATTTAATTTTTTGAGTTTTTGTGAGTCGCGTAATATGACCCGCTGTATTCGGTTTCTTATTAAAGTCCTGTTCGTACCACACATTATCAGCGATGGGTCTGATGTCGTCGACCCATCGGGCTGGTGGTCTGCCTATAGAACGCTTATCTGCTATTGGGAGCCACTCAATCAGGGATCTACTCCACTGGGCGTCACGCCTAGCTACGTGTCCTGTACCCAAGCGCCAATTGAGTCTCGTAATACCGTTTCCAACAGCGACCGAAAAAGATCGACTTATTTTGTCTTGTCTATCAAACCGAAATTACACGACTCACGTCACAAAGAATCACGTTTGGCCTAGCCCTTAGTTGCGCTATTGTTGTTAATCAAACTCAAAGTCCGTGTGTACCGCGCAATGCCGTCACAGACGCAAAGTGCGCTCACTGAATTATGTATCAAAGCGTGATCGAACGGCTTTTGTTGCTAATTGTGTCTCTTCCAGCATTCGCGTTTTAAATCCGCGTCATTTGCAATGGTGATGCGTATTTTGGACACGCTATTTTCTCTTTTATGTCGAATAAAATAGAGTTTATTTTGGAGTGGCTGGTGTAAAATAAAATAAGGTTATTTAGAGCATTAGAAAGTAGGATTAGTAGGCAAGATTTTTTTTTAATCTGGCTTGAAACAAAAGATTAGAAAATTAAATCTAACAGTTGGCGCAATTTTATGGTTTTTTTTGACAGCTCCACATATTATTATAATTTAAATCTTGCTATCCTTGTCTCACATATCGCAATCAATGAGACATCTATATTTTTAGTTAGTTTAAATATTGTCAAGTTAAGCCTTCAAAATTGAGCGCATAGTCTAGATACCTAAGAAAATTGTTATAAAAATATAAATGCTGCATCATATCGTGACGAACACTCCAGTATTCGTGTTTTAAATCCGCGCCATTTGCAATGGTGATGCGTGTTTTGGACACGCGATTTTCTGTTTTATTGTGAAGGGAATAGAGGTTTTTTTTAGCGTGGCTAGTTTAAAATAAAATAAGATTCTTTAGAGCATAAGAAAGTTGGATTAGCTAAGGGATGATTTAATTAATCTGGCGAGAAACAAAACATTAAAAAGTTTTAAACAATAAAATATTAAAGGCACTTTTGCCCGACTAAAAAAAAAAATATTGAAAAAGGTTATTGCACTAGTTAATTAAAAAATATGTAAATTGCAAAAAAGACATTGATTTTAGACAATGGAACTCAAAGAGTTGGTCCCATAGTAAAAGTTGCTCTTAACCCTTAATTACTCGCATGGAGAAAATCCCGTAATTACTCGCTTGGGGTCCCCAAACAATAAATATAAATATTGAATAGGTAGAAGAAGTTAAAAAAATGAGGTACATGTAGTCAACAATATTAAAATACTTTATTCTGAATGATGTTATAAAAGAAAAACATAATTTTGGCTAAAAATAACTGAAAAATTAAAATAACTTCTGTACTGATTTAAATATTTATAATATTTATTATATGTATATAATTTGCGTGGGACAGAGATAAATTATAATAATATATTAATCAGGCTCATCATCAGATTTATATATTTGCATCTAAATCAGTAGGTAGGTCTTATATTTTACCTAAATATAAATATGGAAAACTTTTGGAATTTACTGAACGATTTGTAGGCGATAAAAAAAGTTACGTAATTACTAGCATGGGGTCACCGCTTAAGAGTGTAGCGACGTATCCAGCCACTCCCGTGACTTGGTCGCTACTGGAATACAAACTTTGACGAGGATTATGAAGGTACCGGGGGCCAGGGAAAATATTGAAAAGTCCTTCATATTTTTAATGCAAAACGACTTTGACCCAACATGACACAACATTACACTAAAAAGCTGACTTGACTCCTGCAGACCACAACTCGCGCTGCGCTCGGAAGATTTTCCTAAAGTTTCCCCGACAAATGAAAATAATAATAGCTTCCAAACGTCTTCATAGTAATAATTGAAACAGTTAATTTAATAAAGTCAGCGTCTAAATTTTGAGGCAAAAGCGAGCAAATATACTCGTAACTTAGGCTCTATTTTCACGAGCGTTTCACAAGCGTCGAATGCGGCTTCAAAATATGTAGCGTACTCACACTCAGATAAAATAAAAAAAATCAAGAGAGTATGTTGAGAAACAAACAAGTGAGGCCGCCAAAACTACGCCTGGCCGTGTACAGACACAATAACACACTCAAACGCGTACCTACAACGAAACTATGCCTTGGCTCGTCAGTCGAAATGTGGCGGCGCGTGGCGCAACTCCGACGTCAACACACATCATGTACCATCAACACATGTATAAAAAACTGGCCTCATTTATCTGTTCACGACGTTGTCTTGATATTTTTATTTGGTCTGAGGTGGCGTACAGAAACAAGTCGACATTATTATATTAGTTAGAACGTATTATAACATTTATGCTTATGAACTTGTACGAGTCTGAAATGTTAATTCCGGCTTTCAAATATTGTCTTGGGTCTCTTTAGGTGCAGACGACACAGAGCACTGACCTTGAGGTTTCTAGGCCTATGTTTTCAGATGAAGGCTACCTAAAGCCTAAGTAACAAAAATTGAAAAATTCAGTTTCAAATTCAAAAACGAATGTAATAAATAAAACAAATATCAACATAGACCTCCAACCCAAAATGCCAGACAGTTTAAATGGGATTGGGCGAAACACGTCTGTCAATGCCAGACGACTGCTAGTCACCACCGAAAGGACTCACTCGTAAACCTAATGGATCTTTGGGCAGATCCAGACGCAGATGGTGTGATGACCAAGAATTGGACCACCACAGCAGTAGACCGCGCACGCGCAGTCTGGAAAAAGAAGAGGGAGGCCTTAGCCCAGCAGTGGGACAATGCATGCTGAAAATAATAGTAGTAAATAATCCCCTTAGCCTAGCTAAAAATCGCTCGTGGAGACGGTCTCTAATTTTAAATGCACCTTCTAAATTACAAGGCGAGCGCGAGGAATCCAATTCTTAAGCCATTTTGCTTTATGGAGGACTACTTCGCAAAATTACTCATCTCTAATGCCTCGTTACACCCTCAGTACCACAGAACAGCAGAATCCTGTGCTCAGTACCTACATAAAGGTAAAGAGAATTGATTAAATAAATAAATAAAATATCAGGGGAGATCTTACACACGGTCTCTAACCCCAAACTAAGCAAAGCTTGTGATATGTCTGCCAGAGACTAATATACTACATATACATATTTTAAATACATACTCATATAGATAGTACCAAAATAACATCCAGACACAGAGCAAACACCCATGTTCATCACACAAATGTTGCCCTAGGTGGGGATCGAATCCACGCCCCTTTGATCCAGAAGTCAGGGTCACTAACCACTGAGGCACTCAGGCACATTGACAGTGCAGAAGATAATTTAACATCTTTTCCTAAATCTTGTAAGTAAAAGACGGTGGTAACAAGTGTCGTTGATTAGCAATTTTAAGTGACAGTAGGCAGAGCACATAGTATGAAGGACTGATATAGTCAAAAGGGGTCGGTCAGACCAGCGGGGCAATTCTGTTAGCCGATCTCTTTACTGAAGCACGGTAATGATATCATTACCGTGACTGAAGTGATACGTTCTTGAACCTCTCTCGTTTTTCTGACTGTTCCGACAGCTCAAAACTGTCAGAATACCAGCCCAGTACGAGTCCGACTCGCGCACGTAGGGTTCCGTACGGTATGGGAGCCCCCCTTAAATATTCATTTAATTTTAATTTTATTATTTATTATTGAATTGAATATACAAATAAATATTCTGTGAATATTTCAAGCATCTACCAGCTACTAAGCATCTACTAATAATGTTACCATTATTAATATAGAGCGAAAAACGGCTAAAAAATTCAGGTTAGCTGTATGGGAGCCCCCCTTAATTATTAATTTTATTCTATTTTTAGTATTTGTTGTTATAGCGGCAACAGAAATACATCATCTGTGAAAATTTCAGCTTTCTAGCTATAACGGTTCATGAGATACAGCCTGGAGACGGACAGACAGACAGACAGACAGACAGACGGACAGCGGAGTCTTAGTAATAGGTACGGAACCCTAAAAACGAGACAGGTTCAAGAACGTGTCACCTTAGTAACGAGATCGGTTGACAGAATTGCCCCGCAGGAACATAAACTTTAATTTTAAAAATTATGATAAAACCTGAACTAAATGATTACCATGGGAAACGAAACTTCTTTGTTTTGCGCTTGTTTCTTTTGCTAAATATGTAGAATCCAAAAAAAAACATGAACGTCTCTGTGACATTTGTTATTTACATATTTCTATCATGCATTTTCCAAATATGTTTTTCTAAATAGTTATTCACCAAATCCTTTATTTCCGTATATTGACCTTACATTTTTCTAAACATTGGTTGTACCCGAAATGGCGAACGCAGATTACTATGAACGATGGCTGGCTCTCAAAAAAGACATGAACGCGTTGCTATTAGAAGACGCACGAATTCACGACTATGCCATAAACTATATAGGCCTAAAACCTCAATCCAACGCCGTAGAAATAATCACCAGAATATACGGTAGATACTGCATCCTTTACAACCAGCTCTGTGATGTCTACGACCAAATGGAGCAAGTACAACGACGACCCTTCATCAAAACAATCATAGATGCTGTAACTTGCCGCATACTCGATCTCAGAAGATCTCTAGAAGAAATAGAAGTTTTCGAATACATCTACCCTGATAACGCAATGCAGCAAATGCTTATGTCCCCCGTCAATATCCAAATAATATGCCCCTTCTTTTACCCTTTCGAAATTAGGCAACAAGAAATGCAATATATCATTGATCAAATCTTTTCTGGTAATAGACTCGGTGACCCTGAACCGACGCCGTCTGAGATAGAGAGAAGAGAAGAGGAACGGTTAGAAGCAGAAAGGATTAGACACGAAGAAAGACAAGCTGAAATAATGAGAAAGCTTGCCAAGGGTGAGGACATTGAAGGATCTGTTGATGAGAGGACAATGAATCCAGCAGCACTCGAATTAAGGAGGAAACATCAAGAATATCTGAGAAACGTAAACAATATCCAACGTATGGAAAGGTGTCGGCTGCAGACAAGAGAATTTTTACACAAAAAGAACAAAGATGAAATGCTATACTTAGAACTAGCAGGGCTAAAGAAACCGCCAAAAAGGGAAGAACTCCGAAAAAAGGCAGGACAGCTAATTGAAATGGTGTATAGACAGTTTATGATAATCAAAAGAAGACAGTTTAGAGATACGAAGGTTATAACTAGACTTGGCATGGTATTACCAGCATGGCAAGCACCATCAGCGAAAGTTGAATTGGAAAAAGTAAAAGAAGTAAGACGTGAATTCCGGCGCAAATACTATGAACAATGGCTAGAAGAGAATGTTAGCGAAAAGGCAAGAGTATTTAAACTTCGTAAAGATAAAATAATGGAAGATATAGGTGATGAAATAAGAGAGTGGCTTGAAGAATGGTATGGGGCAGTTGCATGTTTCGACGAGTTCCCTTGGCCTCTTGAAGGTGGGTCAGTACTAATTGTAGAAGGCAATACATTCAGCATAGAAGAATATTTACTATGGACGGAAGCTGAAGAAAAGAGACTTAAAAAAGAAGCAGGTAATCCTAAATCTAAACAACAAATCAAGCAAGAAAGACAAGCAGCCAAAGCTGAGAAAAAGAAGTTAGAACTGCAGAATAAGTTAACGGAAAAGAAACGCATAGCTGATTACAAAAAACAGCGTCTTAACCCGGATACAGATCCTGGAGCATACATACTGCCCGATCAAACATATGAACCTATAGCAGCGGGCTGGGCTTTATACGAAAACCAATGGAGGTTAATCGACCGAAATGATGCAGATTTAGATGTCAAAAGAAAGTACATTATGGAATTGATAACGGAAAACGCTTATAAAGAAGTTCAATTAGAGTTAAGGCCTATAGTAGACGATATGATGAGATTAGAATTAAAACTCTTGCAAAAAGCTTTAAAGCTTGATTTAATACGACAGCAACTACCACCGCCTCTGGTGAAGAAACGAAAGAAGCCTAGAAAACCTAAAATGCCCAAAAAGGAAAAATTACGACCAGAGGTCATGTTGCAAGTCCTAGTTGACGGAGGTGTGGTAAAGAAGTATCCGCAATTGACGCTGGAAGATTTTTGGGGCGACAGAAATTTTGCTGCTGCTGAACTCAGAGCGGTACCGTGGACGCCCTCGTTTCCTCCGCCCTGCGTCGGTGACGTGAGAGATCTAGTAAGAAACAATTGCCTTTTAACTCTGGGATCTAAATGTCGGAACGCTGTCAGAACGCAGCTGCTCGTTGGCCACAAGCACAGTGGGAAACGTACTCTGGTTTACGCTGTTGCAGCTGAAAGCAATGCTATCCTAATCGACCTGTCGCCTTCAAACATAACTAACCAATTCGTCGGTCCTAAAAATCAAAAGCAGTTGTTCACATACGTCACAAAAATAGCCAAAATGATGCAGCCAACAGTCATCTTAATCAAAAGCGCTGAAAGGATGTTCTATAAGAAAGTTCCTAAAGAAGAGAAAGAGGCAGATCCTACGCGGTTGCAGAAAGACTTTTACAGGGAAATTATCAAGCCAATAGGAACCGCAGACAGAATTATGGTTATAGGGACTGTCGATGAGCCTTGGTTGGCCAAACCTGGGCCGATGCAGAAAGTCTTCCCTAATGTAATATTGATTCCACGAACAGACTATGGCAGCTTGTCGTTTATACTAAACCGTCTATTGATGAAGTATCACGGAATTCCTCGTGAGTTTAACTGTCATAGCGTGGCTCAAGTTTTAAAAGGTTATGATATCAAGACGATAAAGAAAGCTGTAGAGACTGTGCTGTCGGCAGAAAGAGTAGCGATGCTGTACCATAAGCCTCTGCATCCTCAAGAGCTCATAAATTGTATCTTGGAGATGCCAGATGCAGTGTACATCGATGCTTTTGATGATCAGATGTATATAGATTGGTACCGTAACTACACCAACTGGGGTGAGAAGTATCTGGAGTACATGATAATGCTGGACACTCAACTGCAGCTCATGATAAAGAAGAACAAGAAAAAGAAGAAGAAGCAATGAGTTGTACCTATAGCTTTCAGAACGTGTTTTCAAAAAATTCTGTACGGAGTGTTAGGATGAAATTGTGACGGGTTTTTTACTGAAGCGCTTTCTAGAACATTTTGATTATTATAGATATCATTTTGAAATTTTAGTAGTGCAACTTATAATGGAGAATAAATTATAATGTAAGCGAGACAAATGAAAAACTTTTCTTTGTAACGTAGAGTCTTGATACAAAATAATCTAGATTTCATTTAGTTTATACAAGGCCGGATGGCTAGCCCTGGTGTTAGAGTTTCTAAGCCGCCTAAAGGCCTTTATCCTGGCTGAAAGGTTAAAAGAACTGAGACCCACAACTTATCGTATCATCCGATCCCGAGCCACGACAGCGCTCGGTTGTAAATGTCACTCGTGGTCACCGTTCGGTCACAGTTTAATCAATATGGAGAGACACACGATTGACGTCATTCCATATTACATTCTATAAAGAACCTAAACCTCACCCCACAACGTCCACTTATCTAATAACCATAATAACAAAAACGAAAAAGCATTTGATAAATAATAACAACCACTTAGTTGATAATATTGTCACGGAAAATGGCGTTAAAATTAAATTAGGAACGCTGTAACGGTCGCCTAGATCATTCGACATGAAAACTTTAAGCGCGTAGATCACGCGAGATGGCGTTGGAGGCCATTTCATAGTCACATTTATGGTATCTATACAGTATTCCGTCTTCATACCTACAAACGGTCGGAACGCGAATCATAGCTACGCGCCTCGGAGTTCGGTATACAGCAAACACAGGGGCTGCCGCGCCGTAGTGACGAACATTAAACGATACAAATTGTTATTTCGTATATCTGAATTCAGTAGTGCTACGGGTAATGACCTAGTTCACGGGTATTTAGATTGTATAGACTTGAACAGCAATAGAATATTGGTTGTGCCACGGGAGAGACAAATTTCTTTTCGCACCACTACTGATTTCCTGTCGCGCGTGTGTGTGTGAAATTGGAAAGAGACTATTTGGCCGAGATAAAGGTAGCTTTGGATATACTCAATCTCGATCCCCTCTACATCTTGTTTTCTGTGCTATTCGTCATAAGCTTGGTCTTCGACATATTCCTGCTAAACCTCGTGGCATGCATGATTATTAGATCTTTAATCATTGAGCTCAGATTAAAATAACGATAGCAGTAACTACCCTCGCTGCGTTTCAGTCATAACATACAAATCAAGTCAGTAGCGCGTTAGCTGTCAAAGGGAGCGGACGTAATTTATGTACCAGTCCTTAATAGAACACGGCACGCGAGGTTTCGTTTTAGATTTAAGTGGGAATAGACAAAGTTTTTCTAAGGAAAATTATTTGACAGCTCTTTCGCTCCCGTAAATTATACTCGTTAAAGACTTTTTTGTAGAAAAGTGGGAGAGTGATCGTACTTGCTTTGAAATTATTGCTCTTTCCTGCTTATGAAAATGTTAGATCATATTTTTGCATCTTCGAGCTACTTCATACTGCTACTATGACTTGAATCCGGGCCTAAAACGTTTTAATTGGGATTTTTTAAATATATTTTTTATTATTTAATAATCCACTGCAGGTCGGAACCACGAAGGGTGATTGGGCCGTATCTACTACACTGGCCCAGTGCGGGTTGATGGGAACATATCGACTACGGAAATATGAATTAATGTAAGGGACATTTTGGTGATTTTGAGTTATATACATCGTTAGATTCAGAATTCCGAGCTCTATCGAATGGTATAAATAACTTTTTAATATCTTGAAAAAAATGTCGCTTACCACAAAAAAAAGTAAGCAAAAATATCAAAAATAAGGGGTAAAAAGTACGTTAACAGACATAAAAAATGCAATATGTCTCATACGTTAAGTTTATCATCCTATTAACCAATTGATTTCCCTTACGCTATTACAAGTTACGTTTTTCAAGTCCGATGTGCCTCTTACATCAATTTACAAAAATATACACTGGCCCTTACGCAGACAAACAAATATTAATTGAAAATCAAACAAACTTAAACAGGCCGAGGTTTTTATAGGAAAGTGGTTTGATTACAGATTTATAATTTTTGCAGCCTCTACGGGACATGTCCTATAATAGTTGGCCTCTTACATTAATATTCGACTACGGAAATATGAATTAATGTAAGGGACAAAAGGCCATTTTTCAGGAGAGACAAAAAACGATCGCAATTTTTTTTTATATCTTTTTTGTTTCTTGTCTGATTTAAATGACTTTTAGGGCGAAATTGCAAAAGTTTTGAACTGTTTATGTTAAAGATATCATTATTTGAGATATCCCTGTAGTTAAGGAATTGACATGTCCCTTACATTATTTTTTTCCGTGTAAAATGACCAAAATTTTTAAAAAAAGTTAAGGTAACGTACATCTCATAAACAAATACGATGTAAAATTGCAGTGAAGGACATCGCTTCAATAGGTTTTTTTTAAATAAATAGCCCCAAAAGTTTATCATAATCATTTATTTTCAATGTAATTATATTTAAAAATGTGTCACTGACGCTAAGTTAAAAAAAAACAACATAAACAACTTCTTATGTAATTAAAAGTCTAAAGCAATACTTTTAAGTAAGTAATTATCACAATAAAATGCGTTAGAAAACTTTTTAAATAATGAAAAACTAACGTTCATTATCATAAAAAGACCGTGTAGGAACTTTTATATTCAGTCTTCCATAATATAACAATAAAAGCTTCCAAAAAAAGTTAAACTACGTATAAATCTTTGTAAATTAAACAAAATCATAATATAGTTCTGAACCATGTAACAAGAATAGTACTTATTAAAATTAAATTGGTTTCTTTTATGGCAACAGTTGTTTTAATTATTTGTGGAACTATGATTAAGTTTATCCTATTCGTTTGACAAAACAAGGAAAGGCATGATCATTATTTCAATTCACTAAAGATGACTGCAACGTACTAGGCTTGTATAGGTATAATATGACTTTTCAAGACTTTCCTTGTGTTGTCATTTTAAATTTACAAGATGATATTAACTTATGTATTTACGTATAATAATTTTACTAATAAAAACAACATTTAATAAATAATAAAAAACAACATTCCCAGAAGATTTCACGCGGATTACCTAAATCTTCCGCATGATGGTGCAGTTTTAGACACTTCATTGGAAACAGACGAAGAAGATGAAGACGCACAGTAAATTTTAGGATTAATCTCAAATGAATGAATAATCATTTAAATAATCAATAAATCATGAATAGATGATGATGAATAAGCATTTATTTTTTCTTCACTATAATTTAATCATGAAAGCATTGCTACAGAAATGTTGACTAAGATTTTCTAATAATAATTGTTTTGATACTCGTATTTATGTTAATTCTGGTAAACATTATTAACAAGTTATTATCACAGTTAAGATAATTCTATGACTTTCATTGGACAATACTAGGAAAGTCTTGAAAACATATAGCCAATTTGTAACTGTCACTTAAAAGTGTTTGAATCCGGTTTTTCACGTCTTCCTTTTGTTGTAAAATAAAAGAAACTTACTGGATAAGATTCATCTTACAAATAATTTACTTGCTAAAATCGAGGTTATTGTCTTGTTATTTTTTAATAGCTTGTTATAGGTAAACCATGGTGCCGTATTTAGGTGCCGTATTTGTTTTTGTTTAATTTTGACTGAACATGTTTCTAGGCATAAGTATTTTATCATCTATTTTAATAGATTTTATTGTTTCTTTATGGAAGACTAATAGTCACTAACTAATAGGTATAATATGACTTTTCAAGACTTTCCTTGTGTTGTCATATTAAATTGACAAGATTATATTAACTTATGTATTTACGTAACACTACTATGTCGGAACTATTGCAACCAGCCTTGCCTTATTGCCTTACGCCTTTTATGTGCCTGATTGCAATAGGCAGTTCCTACATAGTAGTGTTACGTAAATACATAAGTTAATATAATCTTGTAAATTTAATATGACAACACAAGGAAAGTCTTGAAAAGTCATATTATACCTATACAAGCCTAGTACGTTGCAGTCATATTTAGTGAATTGAAATAATGATCATGCCTTTCCTTGTTTTGTCAAACGAATAGGATAAACTTAATCATAGTTCCACAAATAATTAAAACAACTGTTGCCATAAAAGAAACCAATTTAATTTTAATAAGTACTATTCTTGTTACATGGTTCAGAACTATATTATGATTTTGTTTAATTTACAAAGATTTATACGTAGTTTAACTTTTTTTGGAAGCTTTTATTGTTATATTATGGAAGACTGAATATAAAAGTTCCTACACGGTCTTTTTATGATAATGAACGTTAGTTTTTCATTATTTAAATAGTTTTCTAACGCATTTTATTGTGATATTACTTACTTAAAAGTATGGCTTAAGACTTTTAATTACATAAGAAGTTGTTTATGTTGTTTTTTTTAACTTAGCGTCAGTGACACATTTTTAAATATAATTACATTGAAAATAAATGATTAGGATAAACTTTTGGGGCTATTTATTTTATAAAACCTATTGAAGCGATGTCCTTCACTGCAATTTTACCTCGCATTTGATTATGAGATGTACGTTACCTTAACTTTTTTTAAAAATTTCGGTCATTTTAACAGAAAAAAATAATGTAAGGGACATGTCAATTCCTAAACTACAGGGATATCTCAAATAATGATATCTTTAACATAAACAGTTCAAAATTTTATGCAATTTCGCCCTAGAAGTCATTTAAATCAGACAAGAAACAAAAAAGATATAAAGAAATAAAAAAAATTGCGATCGTTTTTTGGCTCTCCTGAAAAATGGCCTTTTGTCCCTTACATTAATTCATATTTCCGTAGTCGATATACGCCATTGAATTTCTTTTGCGGACGTATGCAGTTGCCTCACAATGTTTTCCTTCACCGAAAAGCCCGTGTATGTAAAATTCTGTATATAAGTTCCAAAGAACTCATCGGTACCGCGACAAGACATTTTGACAGTTTTTGAAGAACTAAGTATGTACAGCATCTATCAGTCAAAGTGTCGGACTGGTTACTTTACCCAACCAAAGGGTATTACTAAGACTCCGCAGTCCGTCCGTCTGTCTGTCTGACCGTCTGTCTTACTGTATGTCACCAGGCTGTGTGTCATCATGAACCGTGACAGATGAAATTGATTGATGGCATACGCCCATACGCCATCTCATACGGTACGGAACGCTACGCGCGCGAGTTTAACTTGCGCTTGGCCGATTATGCCAGATGAGTTCGTATATATTCACATACACATCCTGCCTGATCTTGAGCACAGGTGCTGTTTAGGATGTAGCAAGCTTAATTAAATAGTTTCCGTTTTACTCCTACATGGTGGACATTCCGCGCGTTAAAACCAAGCGGTTCGAATCCACATTCCTCATACGAACAGCCAGAATGTGGAACGCTTTGCCTGTTTCTGTCTTCCCGCTAAAGTATAACGTGAGTGTCTTTAAATCCCGAGTAAATAGGTATCATCGAGGAAAGCGTGATACACCCTAGACCGCATATCTGCTTAACATCAGACAGTTTGTAGTCAAACCGTCATAAAAAAAACTAGATTTGAAGACTCCTGGAATTAACTTGATCAATCAATCAATCAAATCGCTTATTATACTTAGAATACATGTACAATACAAGTCATATAGATGGTTAGTCCTTTACTCTGAATTCAAACTAAACTGGCGTTTTTAAGGTAAATAAAGCTAAAGATTCTAATTTCGGAACGAAACCGTAATATTTTAAAATATTCCGTGGCGCGCCAATACGTCGGGACTGAGTGCGGCGGATCCCTGAATTAATGTGGACTTTTGAACATTAAATAATGGGATTCAGGGTTCGGTAGGAGTGTAAGCGATTAGCGCTTTTACTACTCATAGAATAGCGCCTAGTTTATAGCGAACACTTATACGATCATCGAAGTTAAGCAACGTTCACACGTTCAGTCTCCGGATGAGTAACCGCGGGTTGCATTTACAACTGAGCGCTACCGTGGTTCGGATGACGCTTTAAATTGTAGGTCCTGGTAGTTTTAACCGTTAAGCCACGTCAGAGCCTTCAGGGGGATTAAGAAATGACACCAGGGCTAGCCACCCGGCCTATCTAAACTTACATTTTTCAGCGAGCACTTCGGTGCGTGTCGATAATAGAAATGCCTAGTCGAGCTAGTCTTACATCGACTTGGCATTATTTATTTTTTATCCTTCGTGGGAAGGCCTACGTCTTGTAGTGGACTAATAAAAAAGGCTGGTACAGTACATGTTGAAGTAGCATTACTGTCACCGAACTCACCGAGGTGCAACAACGTTAAGTGCGGTCGTCTTTTGGATGGGTGACCGCGGATGGTATTTATAAGTGAACGCTCCCGTGGCTGCTTCGTTAAATTATAGACCTCGGTTGTTATTATCAGCAAAATACAGATGCCTTCAAGCAACTTAAAATCCATAAATCTACGTTAGTTAGATGCCTGAAGTGATTCCGTTGGTTGATATTTTTCATCAAAATAAATACCATTTGTTCTTCTTTTAAAAAAAAAATTACAAACCTCCTGAAAACTATAAACAGTTCTAACTTTATTTTAAACAGCTTGTAAAAAATAACTATGGGTATTAATATTAAATACGTTTTGACCGAAAAAATTGCAACAAAAAGAAACCACACTAAAATATTAACGCGATTTTTAAAATTTATCGTCTTCACTGCGTCGCCCTGGTTCACAGTCACATAATTCATCAAAAGTCACAACTACAAAGAAAAATCGCTACAGAAGTACGAGAATAACCCTTAATTGCTTGTGTCGTTTATCGCCGTCAGTGTGGCCACGCCCTATTACAACTTTATTATGAAACAAGGTCCACACCCCACAGCACTGTTTTCAAACTTTCTGATACAGTAAACCATCCAATACTTTTTAATTAATGCGCACCCCGTCCATTATTTATACGCTTTCTGTCCTCTCCATCCTAAGGTTGCCTGGCAGAGATCGCTGTCAGCGATAAGGCCGCCCATTGTTACACTGTTTATGTATCTTTGTTTCTTCTTTTTGTTTATTTCTTGGTGTGCAATAAAGAGTTTATCTATCTATCTATCTATCTAATACTTTTTAACCTACTTCAAAAAAGGGGTTTTTCAATTCGTCTGCATGTATTTTTAACCGACTAAAAAGAGGTTCTCTATTCGACTGTGTTTTTTGTACATACCTATTACCTGTATTACGCGATTACTCCACCAATTATGAACCAATTTTGATGATTATTTTTAGGGTTCCGTACCCAAAGGGTAAAAACGGGACCCTATTACTAAGACTCCGCTGTCCGTAAAGTCTGTATGTCTGTCTGTCTGTCTGTCCGTCTCCAGGCTGTATCTCATGAACCGTTTTAGCTAGAAAGCTGACATTTTCACAGATGATGTATTTCTGTTGCCGCTATAACAACAAATACTAAAAACATAATAAAATTAATAATTAAGAGGGGCTCCCATACAACAAACCTTATTTTTTAGCCGTTTTTCGCTCTAAATTAATAATGGTAACAGGTAGTTGCTTGAAATATTCGCATAATATTTAGTTGTTTATTCACTTTAATAATAAAATTAAAATAAAATAAATATTTAAGGGGGGCTCCTATACAGTACGGAACCCTCCGTGCGCGAGTCGGACTCGTACTGGGCCGATTATTTTGTTTGTTAGATCATACTTCAGAGGTTGAATCGTTTTTGGAAAATCAACAATGTGATAACTACTACATCGATGACACATTGATTGCGTGAGAGGTCGATGCTTGGTATCGAGTTCGCAATACGGAAATTCGGCGAAGAGCTAAAGTTCGAGACGTTGATACCGTAGTCATGACTGAAGTGGAGTTGGATAGGATAAATAGCGAGGCGAAGTGACGGCAGGTGGAGTAAGGCACTGTATGGTAACCGAGGTAAGGTAAGCGGAACGTCGGTCGTCCGACTGCAAGATTAGGATAGGATAAGTACGAAACTAGTTGATATTGTCCAAATCGCGGGTAAAACCTGCCGGACTAGCATACGCACCGCGAAATAATTATATCGACGTGTCAGAACGAGACAGAGTTATGCTGAGTTATATAATATATCTGTTACTTTTTCACACGTCGACAAAATTATTTTCGTGGTCGTAATGCCAAAATTCTAAATAAAATGCTAAGCTAGCAGGACACGATTGGCATAGGATCGAGGCAAACGACACTACAAGAGAAAGGCCTATAGCCAGCTCCAGCAGGGCGATAGAAAGGCTGTGGATGATAACAAAAATAAATTCCTTCTAAATTCATTTTGAATTAAGTATTCTACTGTCGTTTGAATTGTTTCCTTTACACAATAGGCTTAAACTCTTAAAGTAAAGCAACAAAATCCCAAGTAAACCAACTCCCAGTCCATAACTTTTGGCATAAAAAGTGTCAGCCATTACATGGGAACAGCGCCTCCTAATACCTCCCGCCATAAAAAAGTAACGGATCATTGGCTGCGATACAGCCAAATAAAATATTTCATTTCTACAAGGGGCCATTCTGTTAATGAGTGGGTAAGTGTCTACAGTACACAGAAACGCAGTATGGATTATGGGTTATGAACTTATGATCCATACTGCATTTCTATTTCATGGGCATTTGTGACGTAGATGTACTAGGTGTTCCATAATTCAAAATATCCCATTGGTCTATTTCATAACTAGTATAAAAAATCCACCAAGTGCGAGACAGACTCGCGCACGAAGGGTTCCGTACCGTGCTGGAGCCCTTTTAGCCCCATTCCTCTTGCCATTCTTAATAGCGAGCCAAAAAACGCCTAAACGTTTGTTGTATGGGAGCCCTTAAATTTACCCCTTAAATTCTTATTTTATTCAGTTTTTAGTAAATTTTTGTTATAGAGGCAACAGAAATACATCATCTGTGAAAATTTCAGCTGTCTAGCTATCACGGTTCATGAGATACAGCCTGGTGACAGACAAAGAGACGGACATCGGAGTCTTAATAATAGGGTCCCGTTTTTACCCTTTGGGTACGGAACCCTAAAAAAGAAATTTTCTTCACTGTTTGATAAGTAGTTAAATAAGAAGGGCGGTCGACAAAACGGTCAAACGGCTTCATGGCAAGCACATTGACCCTTGCTTGAGGCAAGCAAGTATATAGCCATCTACAATGTATGTATGAGTAGGCTTGATGATTTTAATGGTCTACATGCTTGAATCTTTATAGCAAGCATTTTTCATTACGATGTTTTTTTTTATACTCGTAGTACCACTTAGTTAATTCAATACTAGATTTTTGCGGTTTCTAGGCTTTTACGCTCAAAGTAAACAAGAATGCTGCGTGCGGCGCCTCATGAAAACGTACGAATAGTGTCTGATAGTTTGATATGTGTACAAGTCATGAGAGCAAGCGATTTTACTTATAAATAAGTAGGCATTTTTTGTATATTAGGCGGTATCTCTACCACAGTGAGCAAAATGACCTGTTTTTTTTAAATTTACTAAAATCATTTGAGTAAATACACGAATGGTCCGTCACAATATTTTACACTAGTCTGTAAGTAAGAAAACAACTCCACACGGCGTAAAAAATAGGTGCAGCTAATTGTACCAATTTATTTAGCGTCTACAAAAATCATAGTACGGATACTGTTGTAAATTATTACTTTAAAAACAGATTGGAAGGTGGAAGGACCCACAAGGTGGACAGATGACCTGAAGCCCCAATTTCTGAAACGCTATCACTATTTCTAACACAGAGAGACAGCGCTGTTGTCGCTTGATTCTCAACCGCAAAACTGTATGGACAATCACTATCAGAGGTTGTCACTGTCAAATATATGTATTGGAATTTGACTCACTATTGATTGGCAGAAAAGCCACTGAATCAATTTTGTCATGTCTCTTTCTAACTCATGCCATATTAAATCAATGCATCTCTTTCTTTTTTTTTCTATCGACCATTTTTCCTTCTGTTATTTCAGTGATTCTAACGTCCGTGGAGGATCGCATGCTATGCTTTCCCGTTCGCACAAGTATATTTCAAAGCTCGCTCTTACTCTTACTCGACCATTTACGCATACGTTTAGCTTTTCTAATGATTCAATTATTGAGCCTCTGATCGCGATGGATCAAAACCTCTTTCATCCGGTTTGGTAACCTTCTCCTTACAACCTAATCCTTTAAAACCGGCTTAATGTAAATATGAAATCGACAAAAATATATTGTTGCGAAAACTCATACAATCGTGCGGTTATCTGCTTATTCCGATTCACGATTGTATTGAGCCGGTTGTAAAGGGCTATAGGAGAAGCATATTTCTAGCAATGGGTGTGTTATGGGTAAAATGACGACGATCCACCCCCCTCGTCACTTGCACCAGCGACAAAATTTTCTGAATAACAAATTAATTAAGAGTTTTCGGATTGGATTTTGGGCTGCATTTACCAGATAATTGTGCTTAAATTAATGTAACTGTCACAATTAAATACTTCATTTTGCAGTAATTAAATGAGCTGAAGCAAAAAGTTTTTTGATTGAATTTTTAAGTCAGTCTTTCGGATAAATCAAAAATAATGACATAAAAACTGAAAAGAGATAATTCAAAAATAAATCAAGCTTAGGCCATTACCTTATACAGTATTTAATTGTTTGCTTTATTTGTTTTTGAAAATGTTTTTCCTATCATTTTCTTTAATAATCATCTTCATTTAATGGAATTTAATATTTTCGGATCTTATTGTCTTTTGACATCGCTTGGAAAATATGGCGGCGTGATGGATGAAAAATATGAAATTCCAAAACAATTAAGCATCAAATACCGTTGTTTTTTTCTGTGAATCAGCTGTACGCATGAAACAAAGTCACGTTCCGCCTGAGCCGAGCGTGCAAGCGAGAACGCCTAACAAGCGAAAGAGAGGCACGATCGGCCTAAGCGTTCGGCTTGCTTTAGTTTTGATTCAACATTCAACAATGTTTTCGTATTACATTATTACGTAAAATTATCATCCGTAAACCGACTTTACAGACAACCAATTTTTTTATTCCTTTCTTGATTGGTCCTATAACAAAAGACATAATAATGAGTAGAATGCTGAGCGCTACGATTTACTTATAAACAAAGATAAACACAATACGTATCGATAGTGTTGATTTCCATTAAAGCATCGATTCGAGCGCATTCGATTATAGCTCGCGTCATCGTTACGACTTATCGATGTTTAATCGATATACTGTCGGCCGAGTCAATAGCACTTCTATAGTAAGTTCGTAAAGGCCGGGTGGCAAGCCCTGGTGTCAGAGATTTTAATTCGCCTCAAAGTCTCTGACATGACTTAACCGTTAAACAACTGTACCTACAATTTAAGGTTTCAACCGAGCCACGGCAGAGACTTTTTGAAAACGCGGTTAATTTTCGAACCGGTTAAGGCCAAAAGTACATCATACTCGTAATTTAATTTTTTGGTTTTGTTCTAATTGAGGTTAATTTTAAGGGTTTTTGTTCAATAAGGTTCGCATACCGGTTTAACGGAATAGACTGGTTTAGAACAGTTCTTTCCACCCGCGCGCCCTTTGTTCACGCCTTCAATGGGCCACGTGACGCGAGGGCAAGGAGCGACTTAGCGCGTGTCTGTTACTCGCCCCCCGAACCCAGCCTATACTCGTATGTACCTACGTACCGCGCGACGCGGACCTCTCGCGGAATAAACCGGTAAATAAAGGTTTTTAAAACACTCTTTTTAGGGTTAGGCTCCGAACGAAAAAATCAGAGAAACCGGATTTTACAGTTTTAATTCCGGTTCATTTTAAACCGGCTTCTCAAGCCTTAGTTTGAAGTTTTCGACATGATTTGGCTCTGCAGCAGCGCGTACTGGTGAGCAAATATCGATAGCTGGAACGGCGACAAGGACGAGACGAAATGTCTGCTGTTGTTTACTGTTTTTAATTCACTTTTTAATAATTTGCCCGAAAGTCGAATAATTTTGTCTTGCATTACACTGTGTTGTAAAATATTCAGTCAAGCCGGCCGCGTTAGTTCCACGCCGGGAATGGACATTACTACGCCGATAGTTAAACCCTCCTCTAACCCATATTCCTATCGTTGAACCGTTCAACTGGGCTTAAACTTAAGCCGTATGATAGAACTCATAGAGCTGTGTATAAACCTTTCATATTGGGTATTTTGACGGACGGATTAATTAACTAAAAAGCTAACGGAACACCGACCAAATACGTTTTATTTAACAAAACCCCATATCAAATCAACACTAATTTATATTTTTTATAGGTACCTATTCATTTTAGAACTTTTTTTTAATAAGTAATGTGATTAAAACACGTTATTCTTACTGAGTTTAATGTTGAATGAAATTGTTCACTGTAACAGTCTGTTCCCTGCCATTACATTTACTAAACGTGGCTCACTATGGACCTTATCAGTAAGCTCCAAGTAGCCCAACGAGCTATGGAGAGGGCTATTCTTGGAGTCTCTCTGAGATTGAATCAGAAATGACGTTGAAGAATAAAAAATACGGACATAGTTCAGCGGATTGGCAAGTTAAAGTGGCAGTGAGCACATATCACGGAGGACTGATGACCGATAGGGTCGAAAAGTTCTCGAGAGGAGACCACGTACCGGCAAAGGACGTCCACCCACAAGGTGGACAGATCAACAAGACCTCAAAATCGCGCTGGACTGCATCCAGCGTCCTATGTCCAGCAGTGGACGTCCTTTTGCTAAAACGAACTTTATTAAAAGCTAATCCAAGCTCCATTTTAGAGGAGATTAAGCCTTAAAACTGTTGTTTCCCAAATTCACACCAAAAAATGCGCTACCCTCGTATTATTCAAAACGTCAAGGGTGGATTTTTAGTAATAATTCACTGGGAATCCGAGGGATTTAATTAACGATTATAAGTCCAAAACTTTGGGGTTGTAATGTTGTTTTCCTTGGCTAGGGGGTGACTTATGGAGTGGGGTGTAAGTGTTGCTTTTTTTTGAAAAATAAGTAAAGTTTGGGAAAAGTCCTCAATATTTTGTTTTTATTGGGATTTGGTCAGAAGTTCTTTGATAAAATAAATGAAAGCTTAAGGGCGTTACACACTTCACCAATAAATAAATTGACAAAGATGTGGAAGCATTTATCCAGCTTAATATAGGGTTATTTGCTTACCCTGTATTAAGCCAAAAGGGAATAATTGAGAACATTATTATGAACTTTTACCTAATATGGGGCCAACAGGAAATGCGCAAAAAAAAAACAGCTGTTCCATACAAAACTGCATTTCAAAATCGACAAAATGTATGAAACAGCTGCTTTTTCCCCTCGAATTTTGGGTTGTCCCCGTAATAAAAGTTGTCCATAATGATGGTCTGAATCACCTCCTTTCGGCTTAGCACACCAGTTCTGGATAACCCTGTACGAGTCACAATCATCATCATTTCAGCTATCGCTCACTGCTGAGCATAGGCCGCTTGTCTCGATTCCGTAATCTTGTCGCTTGTCTAGATAGATTACTTAATGACCTTTCAACCGGCTACAGATTTCTCGTAGATTTCCAAGTTTCCATTTCCATTGAGTTTCCAGAAACCGTATGCTCCATTTATTAACTAAGGCGATAGGATTATGTATACTCGTTACATCAAATCATCAATATAGAATTTAGAAAAAATGCCAAGTCGTTCCAGTCGTGCTAGAGCAATTTGACGTAGAAAATCACATGTTAGTTTTTAAATACTCTATGGAAGAAGCATATTTTATTAATCATAGAATAACGCACGTTTTCTAGTATTTTTCATTTTTAAATCTCTTAATTTTCCACATAAGATAAAAAAGAGGAAATGGTAGGATATGGTTAGTTTAGATCTGGGTGACTTTTATGTTTATTTCAAATTGCGCAAAGGTGTTACAATGGTCGTAAAGTAAATTGCGCGATCAAGAAAGAAAATTGACGTATAAAATGCCCTTAAGCCTTAAAAGGGTTTAGTTTATGTAGAGGTATACTTTTCAACCAAGTTTTTGCGTAAAAATATGACTTTAGAGGCTTATAACTTTGTAGCGACTAACTTCGCTACATTCGCTACAAGATGGCGCTAGCTAAGCCACAATTTCTTCCGCCCGCCAATCACAGAGGCGTATCGCCGCACTTCAGCCAATCAGAAGCCGAAGTCTGCATCGCGCAAACAAAATATTCAGCGACGGCCGAACCATACTAAGACCAAATGATACACTGTCGGATAGCTATCCCCGAGCACAACACCTCGCTCGGTGGGGTACTCCTTTGTGAGCGGTTATCCTTACATCATCATCGTGTGGACGACCTCATAGTCCAAAACTTTAAGGACACTTCAAAAACTATAAAAGCCAAGACGTTTTAGTCCTAGACTCCTAGCGATTGAAGTGCTGATTACATGAAAAGAAAATCACTCATATCGGATAATAATATGATAATATAACAGCTTACTGTTTTTGTATGCTCAAGTTGGCGCCTCACGATTGCCTTAAGGGGCTTAAGGGATATCCGTATTTCAAAGATATTTTGAGAAAATGTCGTGTCAAACAGTTGTATTAAACAGTTATGTTTAATACAACATTTCCTGCGCAAAACGACAAGCGGCGACACTGTAACCCGACTCTGGACGTCCGCCGATACCGCTCCTTTTATTCGGTTCGGGAATAGACTGTCCTACTGGAATTAGAGTTTCTTAGTGGAAATTCTATATGTTGTGCTGTTTTTTACGTTTTCTATATTTTCATTAACTGTTATTATTAAACTCTAAAGGTGCGATTCCACCAGAATACTTGTTGGCGGATTTTGTTTGCAGAACCTCCAAAAAATATTCCAAATTTGAGCTGTAGTCAATAGTGTACAATACAGTGGGCGACAGTTATCAACTCTGGTGGAACTGCGGATTTATATTAACTTGTTTTGAATTGTCACTATATATTTTACGTATTCTATAGTTTTATTCTTAGGTATATTATCAAACTCTAAAGGTGCGATTCCACCCGAATACGTGTTCGGCGGATTTTGTTTGCAGAACCTCCAAAAGTGGAATTTCTGAATTCCGAATTTGAGCTGTAGTCAATAGTGTACAATACAGTGGGCGACAGTTATCAACTCTGGTGTAACCGCGGCTTTATATTAACTTGTTTTGAATTGTCGCTATATATAGAGGTAAATATATGAACAAAGTCGAGTCAGAGTTATCCGTTTATAACTCAAGAACGGCTGCATCGATTTTTATGATCTTTGATTGATTGAATTTGGTCTAAAAGGTAAAAGAATAGCTACGAGTATGTTCAAATTCAAGCCCAATCCCCTCAGTCCAAATAAAAAAATCAAGACAGTACGTCGCGTCGGGAACAGACAAGTGAGGCCAGTTTTTTATAAATGTGGTGAGTGCGTCGGTGTTGCGCCGCCATAGTTCGACTGACGAGCCAAGGCGTAGTTTCGTTGTACGTATTTGTATGTGTGACTGTGTCTGTACACGGCGAGGCGTAGTTTTTCCGGCCTCACTTGTTTGTTTCTCAACATTCTGTTTTGTTTTTTTATTTGGTCTAAGCCCAATCCCTAGTCTCACTGCTAGGAAAATGTCTCCAAAAGAAAAGAGATAATGAAGAAAATTCATTTACTCTGACCGACTTCACCCGTGTACAGAATTCGCGAATATTTCGCACGGATCGATGTAGCATTTTTCACATTATTTTTGATTAATCGAAAATGGCTCAGCGGATTTTAATAAAATTTAAATAGGACCTAATTTCGAAGTATACTCCTTCCAATAAAAAAATTACTTCAGATTTACATTTTATTGATTCTGAAACTTTCGCCGGTACAGTTAATTACAGCAAATGAATTTAAAATATCAAATGATAACTTTTTAATTTTTCAAAGTTGTCCTTCCGATTCCTCCTGTTTCCACCGAAGGACTGGTAGACCTTGCAGCCTCCAACCGGTTCCCTTTGTGAAGTTATAATGACATTATTAAGGTATTGTGAGGGTTTCAATGAAACACGGGTTGTTGTGCCGTGTACATTATATGTACAGCGTGTTTTAACAATCTGTTACAAACTCGGTCAAGCGCGAGTCGGATTTACGAATTAAAGGTCCCGTACGCCGTGGAGACGCGAAAACAAAAGATAAAATAAATATTATGTTAAAGTAAGTTCGTATAGGCCGGGTGGCTAGCCCTGGTGTCAGTGTTTTTAGGCCGCCTGAAGGCCTTTGACTTGGCTAAACGCTTAAAACAACCGGGACCTACCGAGCCACGGTAGCGCTCAGTTGGTAAATGCCACCCGCGGTCACCCATCCAAATATCTGACCGTAGGGAACGTTGCTTAATTACGGTGATCGCTGACAAACACCTAATCAAACTACCCTACGAGCGCTACTAATATTCTGTTGACTCCATTGAACGTAGATTGTTTTTAGGCTCCCGTAAAAATGAAATTCCTATAGGATTACTCCGTTAATTTGTTCTTTATTTAAAAACAAGCACATTTTTTGAAGAGCATAAAATCAAGATCCTAAATTTTTTATGTAGTAGTAGGGTAGGTAGTTTTAGCATATAAAGTAGTATTGTATTTTGTTGTAGTTAATAAATATCCTAGGTTATCGTCATGCCCACTCAGGCGTTAAATGTCTACTGTTGAAAACATTTGTTGCTGTTTTGAAATCTGAAAATGAACTTATCCATCGAAAAGTAATAAAAAAGAATAACTTACGTAAAAGTCAGTCCTAAAATTAAGGTTGAGAAGGTAGTGTTCTTCTGTCGGAGCTGAAATGAGAAAGGCAAATTTTATCTATAATTCTTTTTCAATCGCTAATGATTAAGGCTCAAACAATTATATTGCAAGTTAAAATATTTATCAAGAACATCACTTTATGAATCACGAATTCATTCGTTCAGTTAATTCAGTCCGCATTTCTATAGAACCCTAAAAAACATAAAAGAAAGAAACTCAGAAAATATTCATACAATTCAATACAAAGTTGTAAATCCTTTTCAACATAACACCCTTACTTTTTTGCCTTTTGTACGTACAATAAGTGGTGTACTTTTGTGTAAAACGTATTGAAAGACATTATCACACCGCAAGGCGAGAGGATTTTATACTCTCGGAGCTATGAGCAAATATCTATAGAGTTACAATCGTGCAAAAAAAGTGTCCGAGCCCGCTCACTAAGTAGCCCAAGCTACTTAGTGAGCAGGCTTTTTAGCTAGTCGTAAGGCGATTGCAAGCCTACTACAACGCTGCGCGATGCCAAAGTGCTCGGTTACAAACACTAATTAGGAGACATAACGTCAAGATTTAAGAAAACGTGTCATTGTAAATATCTAAGCCGGTATGTATGACGGCGCTCGGACATGTTTTTACTACTTTCACTTAGGCACTGTGGCTCTGTAGATATTTGCTCGAAGTCTCGGAGTAAAGACGGTGCTAAGATGAATCATCGTTCTTAGTCATTCTGTATGTGAACCTTGGGTACAGGGGTACTTTGGACGGTGCTACGAACCGAAAGGTATTTGGCACTACGTATTTTGCTCTTCAATTTTTTCCTTCAGATATGTTCGGATCGTCGATCGACACATCCACTGCTAAACATAGGCCTCCCCTAATGATCTCCGGTTGGGAGCAGCTCGCATTTAGCTCGAACCTGCGGTCTTGATGACGTCATCTGTCCTCCTTGTAGATGGACGCCCTGGACGCCTACGCTGCGTTTGCCAGTACGTGGTTTTCACTCGAGAATAACTTTTCGATCCCATCAGTTATCAGTCCTCCGTGCTATGTGCCCTGCGCACTTCCATTTCATTTTGCATCCGCTGGGCTATGTCGGTAACTTTGGTTACCGAGACAGACCAGCGAATAAGTTAATACAATTAACAGGTATTATAGATTTGTTTTTTTTTTGCTATTAGCCAAGTGTAACGGGGCATATCGTAATAAGCATTTACATCATATAAGTTTAATTGCGGGCCTCGGTTGTTTTAACCATTAACCCATCTCAGAGGACTTCAGGCGGCTAAGAAACTCTGACACTAGGGCTGGCCACCCGACTTATACGAACTTACTTTCTCATACTCATCAGGACTTCAGCCTCAATATAAAGGGTCATAGGTATTAAACGCAAAACCTTTTAAGGGCGGGTCTAGTACATCTGGACAAACAACTTTTGTTCTAGGACTTCTGGAAAATCACGAAGAAAAAATCAGCTTTTTCATACAAAAAGTTCGTCAACGCGCGGCAAAATGTATGGAGAAGCGAATTTTACTTCTGCGAATTTTCAAAAGTCGTAGTACAAAAGTTATTTGTCTAGATGTACTAGACTCGCCCTTAAAGGTTTTACGTATAATACCTATGACCCTGTATGCTTTCAATGCATCGATTTGTTCGCATTGCATCGCATTTTTTTCGGTTCGATGTTTGGTTGTATGATTATTACCACGCTTCAGGACTAACCTTTATTAACAGCTTAAACGGCAACACTTATTTAAATTATGAAAAGTGAAGATTATACTACTTATTAACAGTTATAACTAAAGTACAATTTGTATTTCTATATTTTCAATGTAAGGTAGGTACATTTTGCTAACAAACTTTGTGATTCGTGTAATAACAAATCAGCACAAATAACGGCTTAAAACAGAATGGCCTAATTGGCACAGTTCCGCATATATTGGCGATTACACGCGATCAGTTTAACCCTGCACTAAAACTGGACCAAATTGTACCATTAGCCGCGGTTATGGCCCGCGCTGGGCCGGGGCCAAGCCCCCGAGGCTCGGGCCATTGCCAAGCGGGCCATCCGGACATGTGGAGTATGGATACTATAGAAACTATTTCAAAACTGTTTTAAAACACTGTTTAAAGCTTTCTCTATTGTTGATATGTCTTAAAACTATGTAGTTATGTCACTTTGGTCCTAAATTCGCTGGTTAAGAGTGGGTCGGACTCGTGCATCGTAGAAATGCGTTCTTTTTACATAATATTTGTAAATGAAAAAGATCTGACACGTATTTCAGTTTTGTAAGCCTGTAGCAGGGTTTCTTCCCTATGAAAGGGTGAGGATAAATATACCTACACTTATAGACTAAGGTAGTTAAATAAAATCACAACGTTTATCACCGGCATGTTTGTTTTTATTGTAAGTTTTTTAAAGGATTAATATTCACAGGAACAGTGAGGTCACCATGGTACTTTTACAATGATAGTAGTATTTAGGAGTAAATAGGAGTAGTATAATGGGAGTATAATAGTAGCGTTGAATAGGTACCATGGGTAACACAAAATGTAGACGGGGAAGCCGTCTAACTCTAATAGGTAAACAACGGTGAGTTGCTTGGTTATTTTACAATGGGTACTTAATGGATTAAATAGGTATACTAGGTAAGGTAGAATGTAGACGGGGAAGCCGTCTGACTTGAATATGTAAAATAGTGGTAAATAAAATAATGATAACGGTGGGTCGCTTGGTCGAGTTCTGTCCCTTCACTTAAACTATAATCAGCAAATGGGTGGATCCATCCGATGGTGTCACCAATAGGAAGTAGATGACCGACGGTAATAAAGGGGAATGAAATACCTCTGTACGCGCCGCCGGTTAACAAATAGGAACTGGAGGTAGACTGCCAATACTCTGGCAGGGCTCACGTGAAGGTCAGTGGTCGCACCGTTGACTGGGTGCACCAACGACGCCCAGGCGGCTAATCCAGGTAAGCCTGGTTGGGGGTATGCCCAAACATGCCGGCCTCACCTATACACCCTGAAATGGATGGAATGAATCCATGTTAACACCGAGTTGGAAGAAAAGTAAACAAAATTAAAATTACATTTTCTCAGGTCGTAAATGAGAAAATGGGGTATAATTGAGCCTCACCACGTGCGGGGGCTTGTGGACAAACTATTTAATAAAGGTTTAACAGTCAAGTAGCATTTTAGGAGGGGGTATTACACGGAGTGTGTTTTTTACAAAAAGTCAAGAATCTCAGCGATTTTACATTAAAATCGGGGAAAATTGCACCTCGTCACGACCGCAGGGTCGAGAGGAAAGTGTTTAGCACAAATGTGAACATCTAGGAACATTACAGAAGGTTATTTTACACTAAGTAGGTTTTCTACCAAAAGTCAGGAATTTCAGCGATTTTACATTAAAATCGGGGAAAATTACACCTCGCCACGACCGCAGGGTCGAGGGGAAGGTTTTTATCCTATATTCAATAGTTAAATAACGAAAGGATTGTATTTCCAATCCATGTGGCTGGCCCAAAAACGCATTGAAATCACATGTTGAAGTGAACATTTTAGGTTAATAATTTAGTGAAATCGATAGAAAAAGTAGCTGCGCACGCGCTCAATGGAAGATAATACGATTTAGTATGTATTTCGTGCATTTTTTGACTGCAAAAAGTATGAATGGTGACGCGTCCACATACCTTGTTAGGGGGAAAAATATACATAATATGGCGGCTCGAGGCCGCTCCACGCCCGGTGAGTTAGAGGTGCGTGGGTCCTGGGGTCTTCCGCCGGATTCCCGGGTCGAAGCTCAGCCTTCCACCGCATTTTTGGTGCGAAAGAAACTCGGAGCCCCGGTCCGCCATCACGTCGTCCTTTTGATTCAATGACCTCTCTAACGCAGACGGTGGGGACAACGTTGAAGAAAAAAAGACTAGCAACTAACTTAACAAACAATCGAATTAGAATCGACTAAAAATAATACGATGAGAGGGAATTACTCCCAAAGAAAACGGATAAATGCTAAAAAGGTGAGATTAATAATACTAAGGCTTATCCAAAGGTTTCACTTTGTTGAGTGGCTTTAAATAAGCGTTTGTTTATCAAAAGGAGACGCCGATATGAATTAATAAAAAAATGATCGAGTGAAAAAATCGATAGTTTGTATCAAACGAGTATTGATTGGGAAACTGTCAATCACTAGACAGGTTGACGTTTCATCCTGACCAATTAGAAGCGTTTACAGTGTTGACAACTGTGAAATAAAAAAATAGCGTTCCGAATTATACATAAATTAGATATGTGTGAAAATTTGATGCTACAATGACCCCCTTTGCCACCGGAATTTTACTCGGGAAACGAGGAAAATTCAAGCTGGCCCTCCAGCTTTCCTGACCGGAATCGAAGGTATCTAGAAACAATGGTTAAAAATAAGAGGTAGTAAATAAATTAGGGTAAGTTAGCGTATAAGAATGTAAGTAATAATATTTTGATAAATTAAATCTTTAGACAATCAACCAAGGGTCGCGGTAGAAATTCTGAAACCAACAAAGTTACAAAACAGAGTAGGATACGACCGAAGGCTATAATATAACTCCATAATAAATAATAATATTAATAACGTCAATCCCAATAATTTTATGCTACTACTGTGAGTGTAATAGAACAAAGGTAAATTCCAAGATGTGACCAACACTGGTTGGCACAAAAAGACCATTACGACCTTCTTAAGGTCGTAAAGCAATGGAGGAGTGTGACCATCCTTATGGGCACAAACGAAACTTTACTGCACCTGATGAAGCACTAAAACATCTCGGACGCGGAAGTAAGTGTGACCAACCCCGTGGGCACAAACAGAACTGCGTTGTCCGAGGCACGGAGATGCGGTAAAGATTGGTAAAATGTACTCTCAAGATTAGCGGAGGTGACCAACGTGGTGGGCACCAACAGGCAAGCACTACCTTTAATAGGCAGCAAAATGTCAATTAGGCCTGCGGTAAGTTGCAGGACTAACTATAAGGAGGGCTGAAGCGTTCAGTGGAAGTGTGACCAGCGAAAGTGGGCACAAACAGGTGCTACGTTACAAAGTAGCAAAGGTACTGAACGACTCAGCCAAAGCGTGACCGAAAGTGGGCACAAAGCACTACCGTTATGTAGGTAGTAAAAAGGTACATTAGGCCTGCTTTTAGGGGCAGGACTAAATAAGTAGGTAGTAATAAGGTAAATTAGGCCTGCTTTTAGGGGCAGGACTAACCATGATGGGTGGAAACGTTCAGTAGGAAGTGTGACCAGGAAAAAGTGGGCACAAACAAGCGCTACCGTTACAGGGTAGCAAGGTACTGAACGGTTCCATTAAGGCGTGACCAGGAAAAAGTGGTCACCCAAGGTACTGTGTGGGCAGTACAAGTAGGTATAGGTAAATAATTGATCAGTGTTCCGCGTGACGGCAACACTAACCATAATGGGTGGAAACGTTCAGCAGGAAGTGTGACCAGGAAAAAGTGGGCACAAACAAGCGCTACCGTTGCAGGGTAGCAAGGTACTGAACGGTTCCATTAAGGCGTGACCAGGAAAAAGTGGTCACCCAAGGTACTGTGTGGGCAGTACAAGTAGGTATAGGTAAATAATTGATCAGTGTTCCGCGTGACGGCAACATTAACCATAATGGGTGGAAACGTTCAGCAGGAAGTGTGACCAGGAAAAAGTGGGCACAAACAAGCGCTACCGTTACAGGGTAGCAAAGATGCTGAACGGTTCCATTAAGGCGTGACCAGGAAAAAGTGGTCACCCAAGTACTGGTAATGCAGTACAAGTAGGTATAGGTAAATAATTGATCAGTGTTCCGTGTGACGGCAACACTAACCATAATGGTAGTAGAAGGTATGTATAGGTAAATAATGGATCAGTGTTCCGGGTGAGGGCAACACTAACCATAAAGGTAGTAGAATGTATGGTGACCAGGGAAAGTGATCACCGAAGGTACTGGGTAAAACAGTACACATAAGTATAAATAGGTAAAATAGTGACCAGTACTAAACATTAGTAAGTAGTACTGACTATTAAAAAGGTAAATTCAATGCTAAGCGATGCGAGTATTTCCACCGGTAAAAGGTACAATAACAACACATTTTCAAAGCTTAGTTACGTAGTATAAGTCAATATGGCTATTAAGTAAATAGCTGGGATTAGTTCAAGTAGTAAGAGGTTGGCACATCTTTTTTCAAGGTGCAAACCTGAGTTAAGAAGAATGTAAAAAGTTACAACAAAAGGATTTTCCGCCATTTTGCAATTTTACAACAAAAATCCTATCATCTCAATATCAGTATATATAAGAAAAACACAACATAATTATACGCGTAGTATACACACATCGGTGTCAAAAAATAGGAAGACATTAACACAGAATGCCGCTTAAAATAAAAGAAGTTTAAAAGTTAAGTTCAAACTTACCCACATTATAAAGTTATTATTCATTTTGGAATTTCACCAAAACAACCAAAAAATAATATTCTTATCAGATCAGCATTATATAATCATAGACATAGTATAACCCAATCCGTATAAGTATCAGCAACAATATTAATAAATATATAATGTCGCTTTGGAATAAGTTAAAAAAAGTTACAGTATTAAATTGTCCAACGTTTTAAAATTTGACAACAAAAAAAAAAACAGATAAATAACGGTATCCACCAGTAAATTCGGGTAAAAGTAGTAGTATTATGTATTGATTATTTAGAACTCGACCACACGTCACAAGGTAGTACAATATATAGTAGCTTAAGAATAACTTAAGTAATGTAGCTTATAGTAAAAAGAACTCGACCAACTTTTTGATAGCGAAGCGACACCAAAAAGGAACCTTTTATGATAAGTATTTAAGGTTGCGACACCACACGTCCCTATGTTCGGGCGCCAATATGTAGCCGGGTTTCTTCCCTATGGAAGGGGGAGGGTAAATATACCTACACTTATAGACTAAGGTAGTTAAATAAAAGCACAGCGTTTATCACCGGCATGTTTGTTTTTATTGTAAATGTTTTTAAAGGGTTATTGTTCACAGGAACAGTGAGGTCACCATGGTACTTTTACAATGATAGTAGTATTTAGGAGTAAATAGGAGTAGTATAATGGGAGTATAATAGTAGCGTTGAATAGGTACCATGGGTAACACAAAATGTAGACGGGGAAGCCGTCTAACTCTAATAGGTAAACAACGGTGAGTTGCTTGGTTATTTTACAATGGGTACTTAATGGATTAAATAGGTATACTAGGTAAGGTAGAATGTAGACGGGGAAGCCGTCTGACTTGAATATGTAAAATAGTGGTAAATAAAATAATGATAACGGTGGGTCGCTTGGTCGAGTTCTGTCCCTTCACTTAAACTATAATCAGCAAATGGGTGGATCCATCCGATGGTGTCACCAATAGGAAGTAGATGACCGACGGTAATAAAGGGGAATGAAATACCTCTGTACGCGCCGCCGGTTAACAAATAGGAACTGGAGGTAGACTGCCAATACTCTGGCAGGGCTCACGTGAAGGTCAGTGGTCGCACCGTTGACTGGGTGCACCAACGACGCCCAGGCGGCTAATCCAGGTAAGCCTGGTTGGGGGTATGCCCAAACATGCCGGCCTCACCTATACACCCTGAAATGGATGGAATGAATCCATGTTAACACCGAGTTGGAAGAAAAGTAAACAAAATTAAAATTACATTTTCTCAGGTCGTAAATGAGAAAATGGGGTATAATTGAGCCTCACCACGTGCGGGGGCTTGTGGACAAACTATTTAATAAAGGTTTAACAGTCAAGTAGCATTTTAGGAGGGGGTATTACACGGAGTGTGTTTTTTACAAAAAGTCAAGAATCTCAGCGATTTTACATTAAAATCGGGGAAAATTGCACCTCGTCACGACCGCAGGGTCGAGAGGAAAGTGTTTAGCACAAATGTGAACATCTAGGAACATTACAGAAGGTTATTTTACACTAAGTAGGTTTTCTACCAAAAGTCAGGAATTTCAGCGATTTTACATTAAAATCGGGGAAAATTACACCTCGCCACGACCGCAGGGTCGAGGGGAAGGTTTTTATCCTATATTCAATAGTTAAATAACGAAAGGATTGTATTTCCAATCCATGTGGCTGGCCCAAAAACGCATTGAAATCACATGTTGAAGTGAACATTTTAGGTTAATAATTTAGTGAAATCGATAGAAAAAGTAGCTGCGCACGCGCTCAATGGAAGATAATACGATTTAGTATGTATTTCGTGCATTTTTTGACTGCAAAAAGTATGAATGGTGACGCGTCCACATACCTTGTTAGGGGGAAAAATATACATAATATGGCGGCTCGAGGCCGCTCCACGCCCGGTGAGTTAGAGGTGCGTGGGTCCTGGGGTCTTCCGCCGGATTCCCGGGTCGAAGCTCAGCCTTCCACCGCATTTTTGGTGCGAAAGAAACTCGGAGCCCCGGTCCGCCATCACGTCGTCCTTTTGATTCAATGACCTCTCTAACGCAGACGGTGGGGACAACGTTGAAGAAAAAAAGACTAGCAACTAACTTAACAAACAATCGAATTAGAATCGACTAAAAATAATACGATGAGAGGGAATTACTCCCAAAGAAAACGGATAAATGCTAAAAAGGTGAGATTAATAATACTAAGGCTTATCCAAAGGTTTCACTTTGTTGAGTGGCTTTAAATAAGCGTTTGTTTATCAAAAGGAGACGCCGATATGAATTAATAAAAAAATGATCGAGTGAAAAAATCGATAGTTTGTATCAAACGAGTATTGATTGGGAAACTGTCAATCACTAGACAGGTTGACGTTTCATCCTGACCAATTAGAAGCGTTTACAGTGTTGACAACTGTGAAATAAAAAAATAGCGTTCCGAATTATACATAAATTAGATATGTGTGAAAATTTGATGCTACAAGCCATAAATCCAAACCAAACTTAGATTTACTTGGCATATAACTTATGAAATGAAATGAAATGAAATGAAATAATTTATTGCTTAAAACTGTGTACAGTAAGATCTTCACAATTTCTAACACCAAGCACTTTAATACAGTTTTGTCTTTACAGACATGCAATATAGTGTTATAAGTCTTTAACACAGTTACTTACTAAATAAACTCGTGACTTGTTTCTCAAATCCAAATCTTTTCGGAGTTAAGGTTTAAGTTCCACAGACAAGAACCTTCGGGAAAGTTTTTAAGTGTCAAATTATGAGTTTCTCGAGTTAAGAGGACCGACGAACGGCTGCGAATTTACGGCGAAGGCATAGCGGGGGAAACGCGAACGATCATTAAGTTTTATCTGGGAGAATTCATTGTGGGAGTTGACAAGTTGGATAAAGCACTGCTGTGCTATAAATGGTATCGTAGATCTGATGTTTGTGCAGACGAAACTTTTGATTTGTATACGAATGTCCATCGCCATCCAACGCGGAGAAGCGGCAAGCGTTTTGGCCACCTTTGCACCAGGAAAGATGGGCGTGTTATTCGATTAAATTTCTAGCTATATATTTTTTTACTGTTATTATTATTTATATTTAACAAATATTACTCTCTAAGTCTTATACTATGAAAATGAAGAAAAATTTATTTGGGCAACAGGGACACATTTATTTAGACAACTAACATAAACAGGGTCATAGATATTCAATGCAAAACCTTTTAAGGGCGGGTCTAGTACATCTAGACAAACAACTTTTGTACTACGACTTTTGAAAATTCGCATAACTAAATTCTATATTGATACCCATACTGAACAAACCAGGATCTTCTGAAGGGTCTTCAAATTACAATCAGAACTAGTAAACTTTTCTTTGTCGACTGTGCTTAAGAAGATTCAACTCTGGTTACCTGGAACAACACAAAAAAGACATTAGGTATTTTTGGTTTATTGAATCAGGCGTTACTTTGCGGAAGTTCATCTTCAAATTCTGGTTTTGAATAAATATTTAGTGCAATTCCGCTCTGTCGTAGTCATCTAAGTTAAGGGTACCATTCAAAATCCAAACTAAATCACAAACAAAATTAGTAATTAATCACAAACTGTATCATGGTTCGACTATGGTTAGGCTAAGGTTAGGTCAGGCCAGAGAAAAAAAAAATTGTTAGGTTAGGCTTAGGTATGTTTACAAAATATTAATAAACCTGAAACAATATTATAATTAATCCGTTAAAAATAATTAAACCTGTAACAAAAATAGTGATTAAAAAATGTAGTAAACCTGAAAATAATATTTAATTAAAATGTTAAAAATTTATTTTTAAAAAATGGTATAAAATAGTTGAAAAAATACTTATGCCTCGTTTAGAGGCGAAACACGTGTCGAATAGAGTACAGTAAGAATAGGGGTGCTATTTATTGACTTAGTATTTTTTCAACTATTTTATACCATTTTTTATAAATAAATTATATTTAGAGCGGAATTACACAAAATATTTATTCAAAACAAGAATTAGGTATTTTTGTCAATTTTTGTACAAAAATATTTCTACATAGGTATACGGTATACGGCTAACTTTGAAAACGCAACACCTTTTGAGTACCTAATCTCATTTATCTAATTATTCTCTTGCCGAACGCGACAATCACGCTTTAAAAACCTTAATAATAACAGCAATACAATAACAATTTCTATTAGGTATAGTAAAACACTCGCGACCCGTCGCTTACTACTTGGTCAGCTTTTTAACATCGGAAACCATAACTTAGTCATATATACTCGTATACTTTTAAAACGGTTTACATACTTCGGAAATATTGATATTGGTATATACGTTACTACATATGTCGAAATGGCCCACTTACTGCTAGACTGGGCCAAGGAGGATTGGCCCTCGTTCCAGCTTGGGCCATTACCATAGCTCTGGCGCAATGTGTGTATATTTTGTTTTTCGATATGACCAAGGCTTTTGATTTTGTTTCGCATAAGACACTTCTTCGCAAACTGCAACATTATGGCATTAGGGGCAAAGCTTTGGAATGGATTAAGTCTTATCTTGAAAACCGCAAACAGTCAGTTGAGATACTTTCTTTAGACAGAAATAAGTGTGTAGTTAGTGAAAAATCAGAATATAAAAACGTCTGCTATGGTGTGCCCCAAGGTAGTGTTCTGGGGCCTTTACTCTTTATAATATATATTAATGACATAGTTAATGCAACTTCATTTAAATCTGTTTTATTTGCTGATGACATTTCTGTAGTAGTGACAACTGAAAAGGCTAAAACAAATAATTATTCTAATCATATACTTGACATTCTAAATACAATTAATTCTATAGTTAAATGGCTGGACATGAATAATTTAAAAATAAATATAAGTAAAACCTGCTACATGAACTTTAATAATATTGAATTTCAAGTAAATTACAATGGGAAAATTATAGAACGCGTTAATCAGACATCATTTTTAGGGATAACAATAGATAAAGAACTAAATTGGAAACTACATACAGACAAAATTTGCAAGAAAATAAATAGTTACGTATATGTATTGAATCGTTTACGTAAAACTGCTAATAAAGATACAGCAACTTTTGCATATCATGGTTATGTTGGTTCACTTTTGAGATATGGACTGATTCTATGGGGACGAGGCACAAATGCTAAAAAAGCTTTAATCTCTCAAAAAAAATGCATTAGAGCCATCTGTGGTGTTGCACCACTAGATTCATGTAAACCTCTTTTCAAAATGCTTAAAATTCTTCCACTTCCTTGTCAATATATATTTGATATCGCATGTTTTGTCAAACAAAACAGACATTTGTACACTACAGCATCAGAATATTACAAACGCGTTGAAAGAAGGGATAGGTTAGTCAGAACTCATACAAGTAGAACTGCTCGTTACGAAAAATGTTGCATGACGATGTCAATTACTGTTTATAATAAACTACCCGAAGATATTAAAGTGTTGCCTTTACCTAAATTTAAAAATAAGTTGAAAACCTGGCTGCTAGAGAAAAGATTCTACTCGATAAATGAATTTTTGGGTTTATATTGATTTTTGTACATATATATATATATTGCCTAACATTGAATTTGATTTTAACTTAATTAAATAATTATTTTTAGCTTAAATTTGACCTGTATGAAATTTTGTTTAATCATAGTGATACTCGTGGTAAGTTAACTGTGTTAACTTACCACGAGTATCACTATGGTTATTACCACGTATGGTTATTACTTAGGTTATTACCACGTGTATTCTTTTTTTAAATAAACCTGCTTCTGATAGCTGCGGCGCTGCGGCCACTGCAGGCGGGTGCCGCTGAAGAGGCTACCGCTGGTGCGGCTGCCGTGCGCGCGCTGCACGCGGATGCCGCTTGCGCGGTTGGCGCTGCAGCCACTGCAGGCGGGTGCCGCTGAAGAGTCTACCGCTGGTGCAGCTGCCGTGCGGGTGCTGCACGCGGCTGCCGCTTGCGCGGTTGGCGCTGCAGCCACTGCAGGCGGGTGCCGCTGAAGAGGCTACCGCTGGTGCAGCTGCCATGCGGGCGCTGCACGCGGCTGCCGCTTGCGCGGTTGGCGCTGCGGCCACTGCAGGCGGGTGCCGCTGAAGAGGCTACCGCTGGTGCAGCTGCCGTGCGGGCGCTGCACGCGGCTGCCGCTGGTGCAGCTGCCGTGCGGGCGCTGCACGCGGCTGCCGCTTGCGCGGTTGGCGCTGCGGCCACTGCAGGCGGGTGCCGCTGAAGAGGCTACCGCTGGTGCAGCTGCCGTGCGGGCGCTGCACGCGGCTGCCGCTGGTGCGCTGCACGCGGCTGCCGCTGGTGCAGCTGCCGTGCGGGCGCTGCACGCGGCTGCCGCTGGTGCAGCTGCCGTGCGGGCGCTGCACGCGGCTGCCGCTTGCGCGGTTGGCGCTGCGGCCACTGCAGGCGGGTGCCGCTGAAGAGGCTACCGCTGGTGCAGCTGCCGTGCGGGCGCTGCACGCGGCTGCCGCTGGTGCGCTGCACGCGGCTGCCGCTGGTGCAGCTGCCGTGCGGGCGCTGCACGCGGCTGCCGCTTGCGCGGTTGGCGCTGCGGCCACTGCAGGCGGGTGCCGCTGAAGAGGCTACCGCTGGTGCAGCTGCCGTGCGGGCGCTGCACGCGGCTGCCGCTGGTGCAACTGCCGTGCGGGCGCTGCACGCGGCTGCCGCTTGCGCGGTTGGCGCTGCGGCCACTGCAGGCGGGTGCCGCTGAAGAGGCTACCGCTGGTGCGGCTGCCGTGCGCGCGCTGCACGCGGCTGCCGCTGGCGCGGTTATAGCCGCGGGCGCTGCAGGCGGGTGCCGTTGGCGTGGCTACCGCTGGCGCAGTTGCCGTGCGGGCGCTGCACGTACCTCTTACTCGGTGATACCACTTCACGAAGTGCCTCTATCCTGGTGGGCTTACACCAAGGTAGACAGTACCTAGTCACCTCGGATACTGCTTCACGTTGAGTATCTGTCCCTGGGAGCGAATAAAACATCAAGTCGCGCTGCTTACTTGCTCGGGAAGGCTTCACACCGTGCCTCTGTCTCACTAGTTAAGTATACGTCTCTTGACAATTTGTGCTGTGATTTGGCTAAGTAACGACTTTTTTTGGCTGAGTAATTGACAATTAACGATTGTCAATGTGTCTCTTTTTAGTCATAGAACAGAATACACTTCACGCGTGCTTCTTTCCTGGTTCAGTTTAGTTTCTTGTATAGTCAGTCATGGTTCACAAAGTACTGCACTCGAAGTGCAGACCTATTTACGATAACTGCCCCGTTTCATTCGTCAAGCGAGAACCGGCGGTATCAGGATGGACACACAGCGGCGGTAACCAAAACATATTTTCCGGATGCAAGGGCGGCATACAAGATCGTAAGAGAAATAGCACCAGTGGGAATCATAACTCAAGTGCTGACGGGGCATGGTGAGTTTTCCCAATACTTACATCGATTTAAGTTGAGGGAAAGCCCATCGTGCATCTGTGAACCCACAAAAGAGGAGACTCCACTGCACATAATCTTGGAATGCCCAGTTTATGGAAAGCAGAGATTTGATTTAGAACAAAAAATTGGTTGTATATACACTCCAACCGTAACTTAACCAACAAAAGCATTCCTCTAAGATATTTTGATATTTGTCGGTTAGGTTAGGTTTCGCAGCCGACATAAATATAAGCCAAAATCAAAATATAACGCGGGCGCAGCCGCGGGTAAAAGCTAGTTGAACATAAATTGAAAGATCATTATATAACTTTAAACTTTTTTGGTGTTAGGTTTCTTTAATGGCTGGACTATGTGTGATATTTTTAAATAGATCATTATTTTTTACAAGTTCTTAATTATGTTGCTTTAATTCTATATTTTCACTTAAGAGTGTCTCTATTTCTAAGTGAGCGCTCCTTAACTCGATTGTCAATGATTCAGTTTTCCATGTCAGTTCTTTTACTAAGTCGCTTTCTTCATCATCTGAGAAGTCGGGTAGTAGTCGCATCCAGGGTAGCTGACATTATAGTCTCATTATGTATAGTCGATTCTGATTTAGTCCTTTTACGTCTGAATGTGATCTTGTTAAACGAATCCATTTCTGATAGACTCAAATTAGTGCAGATTTATCAATCATGTTTCATTACATTTTTTTTTATCCTATTTACGTACTTACATGAAACATAAATTGAAAGATCGTTATAACGTAAAATTATCCCATTTTCGACATCCTACATGACGTAATGGCTGAAATGAACACGACATTACCAAAGAAAACAACGCGTTTTCGCGTGGTTAATTATTGAAAATATACGGCATTCCGGGCAATCAGGCAGCGATCGGAGGCTGTTCTCGCGTTAATTAACATATCGACGATTTCATTTTCATTTTGGATACGACACCGCGATCTGATCCTCCAGGGTTGCCAAAAGTTTTGCTTTATTACAAGCAATGGATGTACTCGTACCTATGTGTGTGAGTTCGGGTGGAATCTTGCAAGTTAAAAACCAACTTGCCGGTTTCCGACTAAGCTGAAATTTTGCACGCATATTGTGTATCGCGTGACAATGCAATTGTATGGTACAATGGAGCTGATCTGATGATGGAGTCGGAAGGTGGTCATAGGAACTCCTGTACTAAACAAGATAGACCCGTCGTGTTTGGGTTCGTTTTACTTGTCTTGGCTAGCACTCTGCTGCTACATGATATCCAGGATCTCAAAAGCTTGTGTAGAAGAAAAATATTTTCATAATAATTATATTTATTCAAAAAGGTTCTCGTTTGATGACATGCTCTTTACTAATGTTATTCTGATGATGATGATGATATCTGCGTTGTCCATTTAACCCTTTCACCGCCAACAACTTCTATAGAAGTACGAGATTTCCGTGCCCTCAGCGCCACTACTTCAATAGAAGTAATTCATTGTTTATACTACAATAAAATAATGAAATATAATAATATATAATAACCATAATAAAAACCGTTGATGCGCGCACATCGCTAATTTGTGGACAAGTAAAGACTAAATAAAATATTATTACGATGTATCGTAATAATCACTATCACTACATAGTATAAAACAAAGTCGCTTCCCGCTGTCTGTCCCCATGTATGCTTATAATTATATCTTTAAAACTACGCGACGGATTTTGATGCGGTTTTTTAGTAGTAGTCTAAAATCCAAAATATTAGCCAGTCTGTGTACAAAAGTGCATCAACTTATTTGCACCTTCGTTTTTAGTTGATGCACTTTTGTATGTAATCTGACAACTACATATTTCGGTTCCTAGGTGTATTTACCTCGTTAACATTACCTATTCATGGCCGCTAACTGTGTTCTTTATAAACTTACAACGGTTAGTTTATCTGTAAAAAAAAACATATATATATAAAAATGAATTTTAGACGCTGATTTAGTGAAACCACCTTAAATGTCCCGCAGACATCAGCGGCTGAGTCATTCGCCAATCACAGATCTTGATTTAACCGTTATAACCTCTGAATTGCTGATCACTACACTGCAGGCGCAGGGCGCAACTTTCTACAGGACTTTAACTGCACTAATAAAGCAATTGCGCTGAAGTTAAAATATCTCAGGTTCAATGTTAGTAGAGGTAGGCGTTGAAGTTATTAAACACCAAGAAGCTATTTACAAATATGTATTTATATTCACCAAATAATAAAAATGTTCAACTCACCGCAAGAGAACATTTCCATCTCTTGTCAAAAGAACAAGTATTATATTAAAAAAACTCATTTTTTTTTTAGAAACAAGCTTTTACTGAACAAGTACCTGCCAAGACGAATCAAACGAGCCGAAACTCGATAGGGTTGCGTCGTTTCTTTACAGCGTTCCTATGACCACCTTCCAGCTCCATCATCAGACCCTGGTTACCATTGAAAGACAAACTACTCGCCAAGACTTGTCGTTTCATTGCTAAGTTCCTTTGGCTACCTTCCAGCTCCATCATCAGATCAGCACGACCCATGTCATCATAATATTGCATTGTCTTTTGATTTACACATGTATGCAAAATTTCAGCTTAATCGGTAACCGGGATGTGGATCAAAAACTTGCAATATTTGATTACAGACCGACAGACAGACAACGGGACAGGTGAAACTAAATAAAAGCATGTCAAAAACGCGCCCGCGGTTCGCAGAGGTCGGATTTGTCGTGCGGAGGTCGGTGGCGCAGAACCAATTAATATTAGACTATGGCTATAGCTAACACTGTGACTAAATGCTTTGCGGCGTCAATAGTTATTTTTTTATCTGTTTTTGGCAACCCGTAATCTTCCAACGAATGGACAACGCCTCACGGGTAATTACCCGCGCGATCTACCCTCAGATATTTAAAACGTGTCGAATGCATATCATTTTAAACCGTAATTGTTCATTGTTTCGGTCGAAAATTTGATTAACATGCCTTTGCCGCGGTGTGGGTCGCAACTTTTTTAATTATTTATTGGAAAATGCTGTTGGATATTTCATATAAAGTTTCGTGTCAATTTCAGAACAACGTTGTCGAAATGAAATTCAATATTTTTAGTGACGACGGCATTTTTTTCGCTGTGAATTGTTTTGTTAAAACAGTTTATCACTAAGTACATAGTATTAAAACAAAGTCGATTCCCGCTGTCTGTCCCTACGAGTATGTATGCTTATATCTTTAAAACTACACAGCGGATTTTGATGCGATTTTTTAATAGATAGAGTGATTCAAGAGGAAAATTTTTATATATAATACACCTGTGCGAAGCCGGGGCGGGTCGCTAGTTAGTGATAATTTGTAAAAACTAGTGGTGTTATAATAATTCATCAGCTGAATTATGCATTAATCATGCTACGCCAACATAAAAAAAATGCTATATTTTCTCCTTTATTTACATTACATTGCTAATATAAATACGTAGACACGTTTAAGGAAATATGATAATTAAAAAAACCAATGTGGAGTACCTCCGCGCGGAAGATGTGAAACTTCGACGCAACAGTGCTTTCATATCCCTTCCATGGTAGCGTTAAACGTTTAACGCTACCATGGAAGGGATATACGCTCCCTTATTGTGAGGGCCTACGTAGGTGATGTTTCCGCCTAAAACGTGGGTGCTTTTATTTTTACAGAGAAACTGATGGGATGGAATAATATTCGTGGGTATTGATTTAGCCGGCGGGCTAAGTATACAGGGTCATAGGTATTAAACGCAAAACCTTTTAAGGGCGGCTCTAGTACATCTAGACATACAACTTATGTTCTAGGACTTTTGGAAAATCACGAAGAAAAAAATCGGCTTTTTCATACAAAAAGTTCTTCAACGCGCGGCAAAATGTATGGAGAAGCGATTTTTATTGCGAATTTTCAAAAGTACAAAAGTTTGTAGTATAAAAATTGTAGCTGAGTTTACCTATGATCCTGTATACATATACATACGTCAATTCTCAAATAAATGTTGACCCTGATAAAATGTATCAGCCAATATTTTTATTGCTGTCAAACATCTGTCAAAATTCATTTTAGCCTTTCATATAAAGAGAGAGTTCTTTCAGTCTAAATCTACATTTCCCTCCACTCATAATGGCTTTAACTCGTAACAGTAATATTACAGTTGATATTGCAACTTTATCCGTGTGCTACAATATGTTCGATTAGGTACCCGTACAGTCGTACATAAATAAGAATTTCAAAATTTATCTCAAATCTTTTCTAAATAAAGCTATCACGTTAATTATTAGAGGGGCGTGCAGTTTTAGACTGAAAGACTGACTCTGCCTGAATGACTTCAATACCACTGAAATTTCGATACACAGCTACCAAATCGTAAATCTACTGCTCAGTATGAAAAAGCCGCACATTTGGTACAACAACACACTACAATTAAACGTAGAAACAATTCAACCCCACTTCAAGTGTAATTGTAGTTGGCGCCGCACTTTAATGCCACTTTTTGCCCGGGCAATTACTGCACGAGAGCGTGGATTAGACAAGCACAGAAAGAGAAGTTTGTGTTGTGATCTATTGGAAACTGCTTGTATCCAGCGTGATTCTGCGATCCTGATTAAATCATCGGTCAACCTTATCGGTGAACGTCCTACGCTGCGCTGCGCCGGTACGTGGTCTCTATTCGAGAACTTTACGACGCCATCGGCCATCCGTTCTCCGAACTATGTGCCCTGGCCGCTGCAGTTTTAACTTGCTGATCCGTTGATATGTCAGTGACTTTGGTTCGTTTGCGGATCTCATTCCTTATTCGATATCGCAGAGAAATTCCGAGCATTAACCTCTCCATAACATATCTTGAGCTTATTCATAAATATCACTTATCTACTGTAGCTCTCGTAGCTTTTCGAGCGATCACCGAAATTAAGCAACGTTCCGCACGGTTAGTATTTGGATGGGTGAACGCGGGTGGAATTTTTACGCGCGCTACTTTTCGAACTGAGCGGCTCGGATGACACGTTAAATTGTAGATCCATACTGTTTTAACCGTTTAGCCATGTCAGAGGCCTTCAGGCGACCTAAAAAATCTGATGATATACCTATACAAGTCGCCCTTCCTGAGTAAACCTATGTTCAACAGTACACTATTAAAATGCCGGTACAATACATTACAAACATAGTTGTGTATCTGTCATATTCTTATTCTGCCCCTGGTATGAGAGGTAGGTGTTTGTTGCAGCGTTTCACTGGAGTTCTAGTGCTTAAATTTTAAAGCGAGGTTTTTAACCCGTGCATAAGTATAGTTTTTGTGAAGTTATGTTAGCGTGGAATGCTTGTAAGTATTATTCGCTGGTTCTTAATTACATCTGTATACAAATTGTTGGGAAAACAAGTGCGGATTTCGCTTTCCATGACTAGCTACATGTCATTGTTTGAAGCAAATTTTGTACAGATAGAGTGAATAGACATCGTGGGTTGGGGCATCGTTAAAAAGATAGGGCTTTCATATTTTTAGTGATAATTATTATTTTTCGCTAAAAATGGCATAAGCGACTTCAACCATGTACAGAATTCGAATAGTTCGCGCGGATCGATGTATCATCGGTGTAATTTATTTTGATCATCCATCCATCAGCCATAGGACGTCCACTGCTGGACACAGGCCTCCCCTATGAATCTCCAATAAGACCGGTTGGTAGCGGCTTGCATCCAGGGTGATCCTGCGGTCTTAATAAGGTCATCCGCCCACCTTGTGGGTGGACGTCCTACGCTGCGCTTGCCGGTACGTGGTCTCCACTCGAGAGCTTTTCGACCCCATCGGTCATCAGTTCTCCGCGCTATGTGCCCTGCCCACTGCCATTTCAAATTGCCGATCCGCTGGGCTATGTCGGTAACTTTGGTTCTTCTGCGAATCTCCTCATTCCTGATTCGATCTCGCAGAGAGACTCCGAGCATACCCCTCTCCATAGCTCGTTGGGCTACTTGGAGCTTATTAATAAGGCCCATAGTAAGAGACCACGTTTCAGTTATTTATTTTGATAAAATTAATTATCTCTAAAGTAAGGTCTATCAAACGAAAAATCATCAAAATCGGTTCATAATTGGAGTAATCGCGTAACATATGTACATACAAAACATGCAGTCGAATAGAGAACCTCCTTTTTTGAATTCGGTTAAAAATTGTACGCAAATACCAAACAACCGCCACTGAAGTGACAGCGTAAAATTGTACAAGCTCTATCTACGTAGGTATTTAGAGATAGGCACACCGTTTAGAGATAGGCACCATATTCCATGTGCTAAATATCTATATCCCAGACCAAATAAAAAAATCGGCCAAGTACGAGTCGGACTCGCGCACGGAGGGTTCCGTACTGTATGGGAGCCCCCTTAAATATTTATTTTATTTCAATTTCATTATTTATTATTGAAGTGAATGTAAAACTAGATATTCTGTGAAAATTTCAAGCATCTACCTGTTACCATTATTAATATAGAGCGAAAAACGTCTAAAAATTCAGGTTTGTTGTATGGGAGCCCCCCTTAAATATTTATTTTATTTTGTTTTTAGTATTTGTTGTTATAGCGGCAACAGAAATACATCATCTGTGAAAATTTCAGCTGCCTAGCTATCATGGATCATGAGATACAGCCCGGTGATAGACAGACAGACAGACGGACAGACGGACATTGAAGTCTTAGTAATAGGGTCCCGTTTTTCCCTTTGGGTACGGAACCCTAAAAATTAAGACAGAACGCCGAGAACAGACAAGTGCAGCCAGTTTTTATACCTGTGGCGAGTGCGTCGGTGTTGCGCCGCCATAGTTCGACTGACGAGCCAAGGCGTAGTTTCCTTGTACGTGTTTGTGTGTGTAATTGTGTGTCTGTCTCTGTACACGGCGAGGCGTAGTTTTGCCGGCCCCACAATTGTTTCTCAACATTCTGTTTTATTTAGTCTGAGATCTACAAAGTGTTTATTTGCAAAATGGAGGGGCTTTTAGAGATCTAAATGCTCATCATTATGAACAACTTTTGTTATAACGAAAAATAAATTAGCCGTTCCATACAAAATAACGAAAAAAAAATTAGAGTCTGGCCAACGAAAGCTGTCCAAGAAAAAAGGCGGGAATTTTAAAAAATCAAGAGCTGTTAGCGTAGTTCTATAAACTACTTGCATGCTAAATTTCATGGAGATCAGCTGAGCGGTACTAGAAAACAAGCTACTCGTAACAGCTCTTGATTTTTAAAATTCCCGCCTTTTTTCTTGGACAGCTTTCGTTGGCCAGACTCTAGCTGTTCCATACAAAATAACGAAAAAGAAATCAGCCGTTCCATAAAAAATTTTCATCGACTCATGAAAAACAGGAACAGCTATTTTTTATGTCGCGATTTTAAGATTGGCCTCGAAGTAAAAGTGGTTCGTAATGATAATGGTTCATAATTATATAATAATTATTCTTCGGAAAGTCCATGCTATTTGCTAAAACAATACTTTGTATGTGTACCATAAAGTACTAAGTATGCTATCTTCAAACCTGTAGCGCTCCTAGCGTAATTTGACTAGGTGTTTGTTAGCGATCATCGAAGTTAAGCAACGTTCAGCACGGTCAGTCTTAGGATGGGTGACCGCGGGGAAATTTACAATTGAGCGCTACCGTGGCTCGGATGACTCGTTAAATTGTAGGTCCCGGTTGTTTTAAACGTCTAGCCGTGTCAGAGGCCTTCAGGCGGCTTCAACTCTGACACTAGGGCCACTCGGCCGAATTTACTTACTAAGTAAACGTGCTACATCCTAGACCGCACTCTACAAAACCTTTCCTGCGCTATCTATCCTTTATCGTCTGATCGAGAATGTAGCAGAGTTCTTGCAGTGTTACATAATTAATTCACCAGTCCATCAATGCAGTCATTACGGGTGCTCTTTAGCTTAACGGGGAGTGGGGAGGCGGCTTAGTGGTGGGGGAAGCGGATTAAAAACTACAAACAGCATGGTTAAACAGATTGTGATACCATGAAAATTGTTTGAGCAACAAAGACGGAGACACTCTGATTTCACTGTGTACATTTTTTAATCTATGTCATAGTTTTAATAACTCAAATATTAGAAACAAAGAAGCTTTTCTTTGTTTCTAATATTTGAGTTATTCACTATAAACTTACAATGAAATACAATATAGTTAATGTTAAATAATATAATTATGTTTGTAAGCTGAGTGATTTCAAGGTAAGACATATAGCGTGGTCTGGTGAGCCCCAAACTAAGCACGAGGCTTGTATCTTGAGGCTCGAGTGCGATGTAAAAACGGTGAGAATATGTACTTTATACTACACCTGCTCGGAAAGTACCTTGATACTTTATCAAATTTACGGTAGAAAGTACGTCATTGCATATCGAACAAAATTATGCGGGGAGAAAACGCATCTGAGCGGGAGAGAAAAGTGTATGAAAATCCATTTCTTACGTGGTTTTTCTTTTTTAATTTTGGGTAAGACTATGCGCTGGTAACCTAAATATCAAAAGCCAAAAAGTTTTTATAGTGAGTTTTTATCTCCAAGTTCGCAAAATGACACTGGCCACTAGCTGTGTGTTGGATGGTGTCCAACAATTTGAAAAAAGAACATGTGAAAATTGCAGACGCAATGGGCGCCATTTTCAAGTGTTACATTAAGCTTCACTAACTGCAACAATTTCAATATAAATTTCAATTAGTAAAGATTTAGTTATTTATTTTCCTCGTAGGTGTAGTATAAAGCACTATGTATCACTCGAGAGAAAGTGCGATTCCCGATCTCGGGTGTTTTAAACGACACCCTCGACGGTAATCGGTCACTTTCTCCTCTCGGTGAACAATGTACTATTATGTGTTTCAAATTCGGTAAAAGGAAACTCGAGGGTAACCAACGAGATTGATCCATGATCCAATAAGAGAAATAGATGGTTTGCTCTCAAGAAAAATCTTTGAATAATTGCAGATATAAAATCCAATGATGGTATAACATCGGCTCCAGCTGTGTAAGCTGTAAGCTTCCGCTCTACATTTTAGCTCGCGCTCTGCACAGTTATTCAGTAAGCCGAATGGGTGAGATTCAAACTATAGAATTCTTCAACTTTTACTACAGGGTCATTCCGAAATTCGAGAAAACAGCGAAATGTTTCATATGTTTGTCTAATGTTCTTCTTCTTCTTCGTGTCGATGATCCACAAATTAATACATGTATATTATTGTTATGCAGTAGGCCACGCCGCGCGCGGTAATTACGGGCGGCGAGTTGTTTACACCTAATCGAGAAATTTATGGTTTTATGACTCAGGCGGCACCGGTCTTTGTGTGCGTTTATTGTGAGATTTTTTTTGGTGTTTTCGTAATAATTAAGAACAATAGGGATTCTCGAACTTTACACTTGTTTACTTTGTCAGTCACAATGGCACCGAATATTCTACGGATTTCTAGAGAACCCTTATTCCGATATAAATAGGGCGATGGTTTTCGTTCGTGCAGTTATCGCGTTTTATACCGAAGCGAAAACATCTCGTGTTCAAGTGCGGTACCAGTGATTGTGAAGTGACTAGTTGTGTGAATATCAGTGCCAGTGTGAAGTATTGTGCGAACCGGTTGTGTCGTGTGTACTGTGATTTTGTGCAATAAAGTGCAAAGTGAACAATCGGCGTTTTGACTAATTATCCAAGAACCCATCCCGTAACATTATTATATTATTTATACGGCTTTTCCCCAGTGCCTCGCCACTGCCACTCCGCTAGGGGAGGCGTCGTATAAGTCCTGAAGTGTACAGGTGTATATTTGTCTAATGTTTACAAACAAACATTAGACAAATATAATAAATTATTATTAGAAATATGGAGCGTAAACATTAGACGAATATATGAAACATTTCGCTGTTTTTTCGAATTTCGGGATGGTCCTGTAGTAATATATCTCCTGCGTCTTCCCGCTATCCTCTAGTGACTACAGTCTTCCTTCAGCGTTGTATTGCTTTTCTGCTCCCGCTGTCTTCCCGCTTCCGTTCTATATTCTCGCTCCCGCTGTCTTCCCGCTTCCACTCTATATTTCTGCTCCCACTGTCATGCCGCTCTATATTCTCGCTCCTGCTCTATATTCCCGCTCCCGCTCTATGTTCCCGCTCCCGCTCTATATTGCCGCTCCCGCTCTATATTGCCGCTCCCGCTCTATATTCCCGCTCCCGCTGTCTTCTCCCCACAACGTCTCCCCTCCCTCATTCTCTCCACGCTTCGCCTATAAATAATCCCGCTACACGTCGATATTTTACACCGGGGTCGGCTGTTCCCTTAATATCGATGGTCCCTATTAACAATGTCGGTTCTCCAAAAATACTACTGTTCAGTAGAGCAGTTTAAAGTTTGTTTTTACGATAAAAAAATGTTATATGACTGTGGATGTTCAAACTTGCACTGATTGTTTTATGTATTGTTTACTAAGTATTAGCATAGGTAAAATATATAATTAATTGATAGTTAAGGAAATAATGTACTACTGACATTTTCACATGGACTATTTTTAAAGTGAATTGTCAGTTGTGACATAAACGACAGTTTTTTTCGGATATTTAATAGTAATTTATGTAGATAGTGGTAAATTCTACATTTTTAAAGGGAGACTTTGAAATAAGATTGTCATATGTGTTAGGTTTACTTAAATTATATAAATAATTAACTTTATTTAATCAACTTTTTCATGCATTTATTGAACATTTATTCAGTTTACAATCAACACCAATGAAAAATAGGGAATGCACACTTTGAGATCACTTAATATTTCAGTAAGTACACGTATTACAGTCATAATTAAACTAGTTTAGCAAGTGTAAACAATAGTCTTCTTCTCTCCTCTTTCTGTTTTTAAAGTAGGTATGTAACAAAAGCCGAAAAAAAATAAGTCATAAACTAGAAACAATCAAAACACAATAAATCAAAATTATAGTACCTAGTCATATCTTTAGTATTGCAGGTAGGTAAGTATCACAAAGTTTATTAAAATATAGCCTAAGTTGAACATGTAATATCTAAGTAACTTTAGGAACTTTTTTGTGACTAAACATAATTAACTATCACAACAAACGTACAGTCTTAGTTTTTTACTTTAAAAGTTAGTCTACGCCTAATCCCTACAGTTAAGCTTAAGGCACCTTATCTTATACTTAAAAATCAGGAACTTTAAAATCACAATAGTATGAAGAATAAATTACAAAAAGAAATCACACAGCCGTTCAATCAGAGTCACTTTCTAGTTCTGCTGTATTACTGGAAACGTGTGGCAAGTCTCTATAGAAACCATGGTATTTATATGGAATGACACCAGATCTGTACATGTCATTAAGATCTTTGTTTTTTCCATATGGGATAAGAACGGGGCCATCATAGGCTTGGGATATTGTAAAATCATTCTGGCGTTGGGTGTTTCTTTTGGTGGATCTGAGAACCACTAAAGTCTTCGGCTCGTCATCGAAATCGTATTTGTATTCTATCCGATCAAAAACGGAGCCCTTAACTTTAACCTCTCTAATTTGTGTCCACTTCATTTTTTCATTTTCTACATCTTTCACCCAGTTTCTGCTCGCCAACAAATCTTTGAAATTGTAGAAGTCTTGTGAGGACATTTCTCTTACATTGTACGGTATACCTTCTGTTTTCGCCCAACGCACCAAGCAGTACCATTCATCAGGAACGTAAATCATTCTCCGCTCACTCTCCCTTTCTATAAGTGCATGAACACTGTCCCCTTCATTTTGGGTATGTCCTTTCTCCATAAATCTATGCGTAATAGTTACTCCAAACTCCTTAGCAGCAAGCAAATATAAAGCAAAGACAATGCGGTTCCGATTTTGGCCAGCGCAATTGTCCGACCAAAATCTAAATTCTTTTACCCCTTTTTCAACATTAGCTTTAATGAAGTCGTACAAGCAACTTGAAACCTCATTAGCCCCTCTTTTGGCAATACACTCATGCCACATGTAACAAGTAGCAATTTTATTTCCAAGCTCAAACAGCGTAAAGTTGAAAGTATTCAATTTCCTTTTGTAGTAGAATATGCTTACCTCACCGTGTGGAGTCTGCAAAACTTTTTGAAAATCAAAGGTAGCTACATTGATTTCAGGATTTTCACTTGCTTCTGCTTTATCAGCTTGTTTAAGTGATCGAGCTTTTTTTTTCGCGCTTGATGTTCCAAGAAACTCTGTTTTTCTTCTTCTGTGGGAAACTGTTTGTTCGCAAAGATATGGCAAACTTCACACAAGTCTTTTTTGGGCTTGTGGAACGCTAAGTTGAAATTAGCATTTACAATGTCACGGTATTGACGCTTGTTGGCTTGATTAGTGTATTTAATAGGATCATACCATTCAACATACAGTTTGTACATCTGCGAGGTACTTTTTATGTTATTCAAGTACAGTTTCTTAGAATCTTTCCGTGCATAGTGTGAATCCACTCGATCTAAACAATTCACATGGTCTTTTACACTTTGTACCATTACTTCATCAATCACTCTAGGTTTATGGTCATACTTTCCTCTCTTGTCCTCTTCCACAGCGGCTATGCCGTCATACTTCTTCCAAGCCGTTGTTATTATTCGCTCACCAGAAGATATAGTACTTAAAAACATCGTCTTACAGACTCTTTTTGTTTCATTTTCTGCAGTTGGGAGATAGTAAACATAGGTATATTCCCGTTTGTGTTTGATTATTTCAGTAGTTTTACGCCCTTTGTTAATCTTTTTTGTGTACTTTATAACAAACGCCCAATGCTTATTACGATCGCCCAGTTTCCAAAATTTTGAAAAGATAGCCTCTCTTTGCTTTAGATCGTAGTTTTCAGTACACTTATAGCGACATTTCTTTCCACATGGCTGCCCTAATACTTTTTCTGAAATTTGTTTACCTTTTTTATTTGTATAGGATTTCCCTTCGTTCTTCATTTGCTTTCTTTGAACTACACACCAATGCTCTTTATGTACAAGTCTCTTCTTTCCTATATCTTTTTTGTAAGTTTTCTTCCTGGAACCTTTTTGTGTAGTCGGTGTTACGTTAGTGGAAGTGCCTGTTATAGTTGAAGGTGTTGGAAGATTTAGATAAACTTCATCGGGCCTAATGAGATACGCTTCCAAGCATATGGCACAAAATTCATTTCCACATGGGTCTTCATGAATAGGAACTGGTGACGGTATTGGCGTTGAATTGACAATGGACGTTGATGCGCCTTTGGAGATTTCCTGCGTTTCTTCTGCTACAGAAATCTCAGTCTCTTCATGGATTCTTCTCTCAGAAATAGACTCGTCAGGAATTCTCTCTTCTGGTTTAGCCTCGTCATGAATTCTCTCTTCAGGTATAGCCTCGTCAGAAATTCTATCTTCAGGTATAGCCTCTTCAGGAATTCTCTTTTCAGGTATACCCTCGTCAAGAATTCTCTCTTCAGATATCGAAGTATTTACAGGATCGTCCCTATCACTGAATACATTATCATCGAACAAACCTTGTAGACATTGTGTCAATTCCTCATCGGAATGTACACGTATTGGTGAAGACTCTTGATCTGCAAAGATAGATAATTCCTACAATAAATGTGTTAGGTGATCATGTTAGGTGGACACCTACTTATATATAAGGCAGGTAAGTATCGAACTATCCATTTGTAGAGGGTAGCTGAGGTCCTACTTAATCTACCTACCAATGATCCAAGAGATTTGTTTTAGTCAATTTAAAGTTTTAACAAGTCATAAAACATCCGACAAAAAATTCTGCACATAATGCAGTTATTAGTGTAGAAAGTGACATATCCATCCGACTGACTAACTTTAGGTTACATGTAATAATGTAGAAAGTGACACATCCAACAAAATCTTTGACTTTGCATACTTTTAATAAAGTTGGAAGTGGTACATCCAACAAAATGATCTACTATATGTACATGTAATAATGTCGGAAGTGGTATATCCGACAGAATTGTCTGCTTGAAGTCCATTGAAAATAGATGTATCTACCGGAACCTACATTATTAAAGGAAATATACCTATATTATGCAAAATACGAATGGTTTCGTTACAAAGTAGCAATCTTTAAATTATTTGAATGGTTTTGTAATGTACAAACTCACTTTATTTACTTAGTAACATAAAGGGTGCTTACCAGGTTCTGTAGGTATACGATAATCTTGACAGTCACTTGTTCCCTCTTTCAACTGATTAACATTTTCTCGTTTATTAGAATTTACTAAATCTAAAATCCGTTTTGAACGTTTCGACATGATGGGATCCTCACTTGTTTACACGCATAAAACAATAATAAATCATATAATGCAGTTTCGGCCGCGCGAGCGTTCCCCCCTGTGACAAAGTGCATAGTGGCAGATCCGCGCGCACCCGCGCTCCCTCCGCCCCGCGGACATCGCCGGTTCCGTCACTACCTACACTGTTGCGGGGACAAGGTTATTACAACCGACAATATTAACCAAGAAACTGACTAAATTTAATGATTTTCAAAAATATAAATTATGATATACGATAGATCTTTTTATTGTGATTCTATTTATGTAAAAAAGTGAAAATTGGTAAAAATGAATATCCGACATTGTTAATAGGGACCATCGATATGCTGCCGAGATGTGACTCCACGGTCTACGGGACACGTTTTGGAAACTAGTCGTTATGAAATTTGATTCTGGATATATACCTACTGTCTCAATAATTAATTTTCGCAAAAAATGGCAAAACCGCCTTCCATCGTGTACAAAATTTGAATATGTCGCTAGAATTGTTTACATTATTGTTGATTTTTCAAAAACGGCTCAGCCGATTTCTGTAAGAATTAAATGGGTCCATCTCGGGAGTATACCCTTTCGAACTAAAAAATAATTTTTCGATTCGGTTCACAATTGGCGGAATAATTATCGATGAACATACACCAAAAAAAAAACATACGTACAGACGAACATAGAACCTCCTCCTTTTTGGAAGTCGGTTAAAAATGTGGTCGCGATGAAAACCGCGAAAAATAAGTTGTTGCTAGCAATAAATTAGTAATAGCTGTTGCCTGCGGCTTAATTTGTCCCCTAACGGAGGATAAACGTAGCAGTTGTCACTCTCCACATCCAACCTTCAAACCTTATGCAAAAAAATCAAGCCGATCCATCGCTCCGTTGCTACGTGAAAGAGTAACAAACAAATCAACAAACACACTTTTGGACCGTGTTAGGCGCGACTTTCCATCCATCAGCCGTAAGACGTCCACTGCTGGACATAGGCCTCCTCTATAGATTTCCAATAAGGCCGGTTGGAAGCGGCCTGCATCCAGCGCGTTCCCTCGATCTTTTTTATACCGTCAGTTCACCTAGTCTGTGGACGTCCTACGCTGCGCTGGTCCGTGGTCTCCATTCGAGAACTTTACGGCCCCATCAGCCATCTGTTCTCCGAACTATGTGCCCTGCCCACTGCACTGCTAATCCGCTAGGCTATGTCGGTAATTTTCGTTCGTCTGCGGATGTCCTCATTTCTGATTCGATCTCGCAGAGAGACACCGAGCATAGCACTCTCCATAGCACGTTGGGCTATGTTGAGCTTATTAAAAAGGCCCACAGTAAAAGACCACGTTTCGGTTTCATATGACACGGCTTTCCACAACAGTTAAATTATAGAATTAAAGGTATAATATTTAACGTTAAAAATGTAGAGTTAGTAAGATTCCTCTGACATGAAACTGATCATATTTATTTTTTGTTTCAGGTACTATTCGATAATTGCGGAGAAGATTAGCGAGCATTTGAATAAGGTTTACGGGATGTATTATTATTTCTCAATCAGCTGCTGTAATTATGATAATGATGTGCCATGAAAAAATATTTTGAATCAAAAGAATAATTCCTCTAAATTTGTCGAAACTTTGATAGAAGATGGATTGTATCAAATTGAATATGATACTCTAAAAGTTAGTGCTGAAATGAATCAAGTTATTTTTTGCAATAAATATTTTTCTCAACCTCATTTATCATTTACACTTCGAATAGATAAGTACGAAAAAAGTAGAGTGCATTTTAGTGGATTTGAATATTCATTATCATTAATAATATAACATTTTAAGGCAGATTCCAGGTTACGTGATTTTAAATACGGTAATCTCGAAAGTGAGATATTAATGACTCGTTTTGTTTATAAAGTATTCGTATTATAAAGTTTTTTTTAGTCCCAACTTAATATTGAAAGTGTCCAAATGTGAAAGTTATAAATTTTTAAAATTTGCCAAAATCAACTCGAGTATAGTCTGACCGTTTAACTGAGTCCAGGCGGCGGCAGGGACCCGCCGCCCGCACCGGTCTCAGTCCCCCTTTGTCGTCTACCCGCGCGCCTCTGTACCGCGCAGGCGAGGACTCAGTTAAACGGTCAGACTATAGTGATCGACGTCATAGTGCCAAACCAATCGAACACAAGCGCGGCAACATCTGTGATTGGTTAACAGTATTTTCTAGTGTGTGTCAATGTGCTCGACGCGTTCGGTCAACGCGACGTATAAGTAATTCGATTTAATTTGCAAAACTCCCACTCGGCACTCTCAAAAATAAAAATACACGTATTCGTCACTTGCATGTGAAATGATAAAGACAGCTACATTGGAGAAATCAAGAATTATTCTGTTAATACTTGTAAAGCTCCATACATCAAGGCGTACAGGTACAACGATATTTTGTTGGCATCTTGTTTAACTATGAAATCTTGATAAGTATCTTGTATTTTGATTTTTGTGCTAAGTATTCTATGGGAACCTTTTTTCTGGGATAAAAACTATATCACTCCAACTTTACAACTAATACGACATGCCAAAAATCAAGTCTATATCCGTTGCTCTGTTGCTACTTGAAAGAGTAACAAACACACAAACACACTTTCGGATTTATATTAGTAAGAAAGTAAGGATATTTCTGACCAAAATCTCAAATCTGAGTTAATGGCTCCTCTGGAACCCGCCTTAGGTAACTATCTATCGCCTATCTATGAACTTTCAAATTTTCCTCTGACGCAGTATTATTTTAGTCTTTTAAATATGATGACGTGGCAAAATGTAAACTACGTCATTAGGTGGATTGCGGTCTACATTGTTTGGGCGATAAAACTTCTTGGGAGGTCATTAAGGCCTCTTGGATGGAGGAAAAAAGGTGGACGCTGGTGTAACATTGTAATGTAACTGATGATACGAAGTAGTTAACTTGAATTGAATAAAGGTTCCTGGTTATAGTGATAACACGGTAATGGTATCTAACAGTATTCCGTCTTCAAACAAAGGTAGCCGTGGTTTTCTAGTGGTTGTAACGCTGGCCTGTCATTCTTGAGGTCGTGGTTCAATCCCGGTCCCGTACCAATGAGTTTCTTTGGAACTTATGTACGAAATTTCACACCATTGGCTTTTCGGTGAAGGAAAACATCGTGAGGCAACCTGCATACATCCGTAGAAGAAATTCGATGGCGTATGTGAATCCACCAACCCGCACTGGGCCAGCGTGGTGGACATAACCCAATCACCCTTCGTGAGTAGGCAGTGTTCGTCCTGCAGTGGACTATTAAAAAGGCTGGTACAGTGGTACAGTATACAAACGGTCAGAACGCGAATCATTCCCGCGCGCTTCGGAGTTCGGTATACACTTGGTACACCAACAGTCAGATATGCGCCGTAGTGACGAACGAACATGTGGGTTTGTAATCAGTAAGCGTGCGATTCACCTACCAGACGGGCAGCCCTAACGCGTGTGGCGTACTGCGTGGCCACGTAGGGCTGTACGTATTATTTCAAGGACAGGGCCGAGTCACAAAACTATTAGATACTATTACCGTGACTATAACGTACCATGAACATGCTAGAACTTTTTTTTAACAAATAAGTCCGCGTTTGACCACCAACTCGCCTGATGGTAAGCAACGTTGTGGTCGAAGATGAAGCACGCAGACCTAGAATTTTCTTGTTTCCGGAGAAAAACTTTCTTTTTTCCGGATTTATCATCTGAACCTTTACAAAGTCAGAATGAATGGGTATGTTCTAAGAATTTAAAAATACCAAGTCGATGGTTCTATGCTTCATCTTCGACCGCGCAATTCGCGAAAAAAAAAACAATATATCAACGCTGCATAGGTAGTACATGTACCTATCGTGCTAATGTTATTTGATATTGATTGATACCCAGCTCCGTCTATCTTTATTCTTATGCCTGTAGTCGGCTTTTCTGAACTTTTGCTGTTTTTGGGAAACAATCGAATTGGGAATATTATTTTTCGCAAAAAATGGCAAAACCGCCTATATCGTGTACAAAATTCGGATATTTCGTTCGAATTGCTTACGTTATTGTTGATTTTTCTCAAAAACCGCTCAGCCGATTTCTGTAAAATTTAAATGGGACCACCTCAGGAGTCTAATACCCTTTCGAACTAAAAATAATTTTTTGATTCGGTTCACAATTGGCGAAATTATCGATGAACATACACAAAAAATACATCCACACAAACATATATTCTCCTCCTTTTTGGAAGTTGGTTAAAAACTCATTCTATTTCTGTGACGAAAGTTACAGAAATATCGAGATATTTGCTCGAAGAACGTAGTTAAATAGAGTTATTGTATGATTTTCGTGTCTCAGTTCGGTGATAGGTAACGAAAACTCAACTACGCTGTGAGGTCTGAATCAGTAAAACTACTGGTTAATAATATTGATGGTTTGAAGCAGATAGTTTTTTCAGCAGAAGATAGTTGGTTTAATTTAAACATCTACTTGAATTTTTTTTGATGAATTTGAGGTACCTATAGGCCAAACCATACAAGTCGGCGGATGTGAAGTTAGCTACAAACTGCGCAATATCCAATCCTGCCTGAAACTCACATAAAGCTGGTCGTTGATTGGATATAGCGCAGCTTGTAGCTAACTTCTCATCCGCCGACATATGACTCGGCCTAAGTATATAATAATTTTATGTTTCTTCCGATCACCGATGTAAAGCAAAGTCTTCCAATGGGTGTCTGCGGGTAGCATTTAGTATTGAGTGCTACCGTGGCTTGGATGACACCTCGGGGTAGTCACTAACCAAGAAACCACTAGGTACACCAGGGACTGGACACGCGTATATTCAGTTAATTAAACTCATAATATATCCAATAGACATCATTATTATAATTAGTCCGTGAGTTAGACTAAAAAAAATATTGGACACGTATTTTTTCTTCTGTTAATCAAACAACAAATGACAAAGATAAACCTTGTCAAAGTTTGGGTGTGGGGGTCGTGACGTCACCTCTCTTACAGAAGTCTATACATTTGTATGGCACTTGTGTGTGACGTCGCGCGGAACTTTGACGGACTATATCGTTATCAATTTTTGTTTAATTGACAAAAGAAGAAATACGTGTCTAATATTTTTTGATAGTCTATCTGACGAACTAATTATATTTCTTAGTCATCATGCCTGTCTGGTTGCTATATTCGTTACGGTCTGGAATATAATCTAACAATCGAACTATACCTATAAACTTAATATTAATAGTACGAGTATAAAAATAGATATGCCCTGCATAATGTATGTATTGTACATCTAATCTGCCCGTAATAGATATAATGTGTGTGTGTATAAAGAATTCGGAGTGCTCAGACCTTAGACCCTATTTGAATGTAAAATGAGAATGTGTCCGGTCCCAACGGATTTACTCACAGATTCCCATAAGTCGCCATCTCCACTAACGATTCTATAGAAAATGTACGTACACGCAGTCTGAATAGTTTTGTGAGACAAACTACGAAATTCAATAGTAAACTGAACAAATTTCCAAAAAGGTAGAAGTTATCAATTAGGCTATTATGCTTTGTATGTTATTCGATTTATTCGTTATTAACGGTCAGTTTCACGAGTTTACTTCTTATAATTATTTTTCGCAAAAAATGGCATGACCGACTTCAACCGTGTACAAAATTCGCGAAAAGTTCGCACGGATCGATGTAGCATGTTTCACATTATTGCTGATTTATCAAAAATGGCTCAGCCGATTTCGATAAAATTTAAATGAGACCAATTTCGAAGTATATTCTTTTGTAATAAAAAAAGAATTATCAAAATCGGTCCACTATGTAAAAAGTTATGGTCATACATAAAAAAAAAAACATCCATCCATCCATCAGCCGTAAGACGTCCACTGCTAGACATAGGCCTCCCCTATGGATTTAAAAAAATATATACACGCGTCGAATTGAGTACCTCCTCCGTTTCGTCGAGGGAAGGTTTCATTCTTTATTTTCGTTTGTTTGTTTATTTGTTTGTTTGTTTGTCTGTATGCTTAAATCTTTAAAACTACGCAACGGATTTTGATGCGGTTTTTTTTAATGGATAGAGTGATTCAAGAGGAAGGTTTATATGTATAAAAATTCCCGAATTTCCCACGGGAACGGGCACAACGCGGGTAAAACCGCGGGGCGCTGCTAGTTCTTTATAATGCTAGTCTCACTGTAAACTTTTATAACTAAGTTAAAAAAGTACATAGCAAAACTGCGAGTTGCAGTGTTGATCAGTATCTGTCAGAGTTGTCAAGCCGCCTGAAGACCTCTGACATGGCTAAACGGTTAAAATAACCTACTAAATGGGCCCACAATTTAACGTGTCATCCGAGCCACGGTAGCGCTCAGTTATAATGCCACTTCCGGTCACCCATCCGAAGACTGACCGTGTCGAACGTTGCTCAACTTCGCTGATCTCTGACCATTTCGCCAAATGGATGTGGCCAATGTTGCCAATTTAGTTCATTTAAGTTAAGTCTTTAAATTTTACAAAAAATTGTCTTTAATTTTTACATCGTACAAAAAAAAACTATAAAATAGTCTAGCCGAGCCGATTGACACGAGATGAGAGAATATATAGGTAACCTGAAATAGAGATAGAGATAAATCCACAGATAGTGTAGTTTGAAGGTAATCAGACAAGTTGCCAAACTATTTTTGACGCTCGCTAAACCAATGAAAAGTCGCTATTTCTAACGACGAAGTCGCAGACTCGTAACATCGAATGGATATCATCCATTTGGCGTGATGGTCAGTGGAGCCCTTTAAGTGAGCTTCAGTCAGGATTGGGTTTTGTGCAGCTTGTAGCTATCATCACGGCCGCCAATAATGTTATTAATAAATATAAATAAATTTAATAACTGGCCATTTTCATACCACTGGCCTTTCGGTGAAGGAAAACATCTTGAGGCAACCTGCATACGACCGTTGAAGAAATTCGATGGCGTGTGTGAATCCACCAACCAGCATTGGACCGGCGTGGTGGATATAGCCCAATCACCCTTCGTGAGTAGGCCTACGTCCTTCAGTGGACTATTAAAAAGGCTGGTACAGTACAGATCTTTCAATCGCTCGTGGAGACACCGCCTAATAAGCCGGTCGCGTGAGTGATTCCCAAGCTGTTATTAGTAATGCTTAGAGGCATTCATTAGGATTAAGATTAAAAGATAAGAGGATTTGTTTCGATATTACAGTAGCTATTGCCACTCCGCTACCGACATGACTCGCTCTGTGAAAACATTAATGTTTCACTTCTTAATGTGAATGTTTCGTTATATTATTTTGGAAAATATTAACAAATCGGAAGCATGGCAATGTAATCTGTAACAACTAGAATATGATTGAACTACCTTTACAAAACAAAGGGTTTTGGGTTTTTACAAAATTTTAGGGTTCCGTACTCAAAGGGTAAAAACGGCACGGCAAACCTATTACTAACACTCCGCTGTCCGACTGTTTGTCACCAGGCTGTATGTATCTCATGAACCGTGATAGCTAGAACGTTGAAATTTTCACAGATGACGTATTTGTGATGCCGCTACAACAGCAAATACTAAAAACAAAAAAAAATATTATGAGGCGCTCCCATACAACAAACCTGAGCTTTTAGGATTTTTTTGCTCGATATTAATAACGGTCACAGGTAGATGCTTGAAATATTCACAAGTTTAGTTACATATTCATTTCAAAAATAAATAATGAAATTAAAATAAAATAGATATTTTAGGGGGGCTCCCATACAATAAACGTGTTTTTTTCTAGATATTAATAACGGAAACCGGTGATGCTTGTAAATATTCACAGAATAAAATTGTATATCCCTTCAAAAATAAATACTTAATTAAAATTAAAAATGTTAGGTAAAATATTCCAAACGGTACGAAACCCTTCGGGCGCGAGTCCGACTCGCACCTGGCTGATTATTATTATTTCACAATTTTTAATCCCTTGTTTTTACACAATCATCATCCATCTATCCATCAGCCATATGACGTACACTGCTGGACATAGGCCTTCCCTAAGGATCTCCAATAAGACCGGTTGGAAGCAACTTGCATCCAGCGTGATCCTGCGGTCTTGATAAGATCATCTGTCCACATCGGAGGTGGACGTCCTACGCTGCGCTTGCCGGTATATGGTCTCCACTCAAGAACTTTTCGAACTTTTGTGCCCTGCTCACTACCATTTCAACTTGACAATCCGCTGGGCTATGTCGGTAACTTAGATTCTTCTCGGATATCCTCATCCTTAATTCGATCTCGCAGAGAAATTCCGAGTCTAAAGACTTTGAACATAGTTATTCTGAAAAAAACCTTTTTCTCGCATTTCTGGGTTGGTTATTTGTTCCATAGTAAATGATTTCTTAAAGATTTCTTTTCTACAAACTTTTATTTAGTTTCACCTGTCCCGTTGTGTCTGTAATCAAACCTTGCAAGTTAAATTTGATCCATTATCGGTTAGGTACCGATGGCGTCCTCCATGCGTTGCCATAATTTTCTTTCTTGCGCCAGTCTCGTCCATGTACTTCCAGCTGCCTCCACGATGTCATCTCGCCACCTCCTTCTCGGCCGTCCTTTCGATCGTGTGTCTTCTCTCGGGCACCAATGCAGGACTTTTCCACTCCAACGTCCATCTGTAACTCTCGCAACGTGGCCTGCCCACTTCCATTTTAACATGCAGAGTGTGCTTACAGCGTCCTGAGTTTTTGTAGCGTTGCGTATGTCTATGTTTCGGACTTTGTCTTTGAGTTTAATGCCTAACATAGACCTTTCTGTTGCTCTTTGAAAAGTAGCTAAGGAAAAAAAAGGAAAAAAAAAGGAAGGTAGTCATATCTTTCTTACAAGATTTTTTGTTAGAGCCCAGCATTGACATCCGTAAAGGAGTGATGGAAGTATCGTATTATCCCATAGTTTTTTCTTTAGATGTATTGGTAATTTACTTTTAAATACGTCCTTGTGTAACCAGTATTTTTTCCAAGATAGAGCGATTCTTCTGTCTATCTCTTTTGAAGTGGCATCTTCAAAAGATATTGTTTGACCCAGGTATACATAGTCGATGACGTATTCTATTGTATTACCGTTTATTTCTATTGGTATTTGTTTTCCATTTGTCATGACTTTGGTTTTAGACATGTTCATGTGTAGACCTATTTTTTTACTAGATTCGTCCAACATTTTTAGCATCTGTTGCAAATTGTCCTGATCTTCGGCGAGTATCTTTCGGAGGCCTTCGCTCAAATTTGGGTGTCCAGAACAGAACGAAATTGATGTTATATAATATGAAATGTAAAAGATAAAATGGAAATAAAGGCTTTATTTATTTTATTTTACCCTACCGATTGAGCTGAAATTTTGCATACTTGTGTAAATCGCGTGACAATGCAATATTATGATGACACGGTGCTGATGATGTAGCTGGAAGTTGGCCAAAGGAATTTAGCAATGAAACATCAGAACCACATCGAGTTTGGGTTCATTTGAATAGTCTTGGCGAGTAGTTTGCCTTTCAGTGGTAACCAGGGTCTGATGATGAAGGTGGAAGGTAGTCATAGGAATTCTAACGACGCAACCTCGAGTCGGCTCGTTTGATTCGTCTTGGCGAGTACTTCTTCAGTAAAAGCTTGTTTTAAAAAAAAAGGCTTTTTAAAATATATATAATACTTGTTCTATGTAGATTTTTTCGTATACGTACGCACTATAGAGACGCCGAGTGATGTCGTATAATAATGACGAATATAATGATGAATACGTGTGAATTTAACCAAATAATATTTTCATAGTAATACCTACTATTTTCGTGAATTGGAGTGAAAGTAATTTGGTGGAGATTATTTAAAATGTACGTAAATACTTGAAGATGGCTGCCTTAAAGATATTATTGTTACAAACTAGCTGCGTTCCGCGGTGTTACCCGCGTTAGCCCGAGATAAAAAGTAGCCTATGTGTTAATCCAAGGTCTAAGCTACCTTCTTACCGAATTTAATCTAAATCGGTTCAGCCGTTTGTGCGTGAAAAGTAACAAACATCCATACATACTCACAAACTTTTGCGTTTATAATATTAGTAGGATAGTATATAGGATAAGAGGAGCGTTCTCTGGTATTTATATTTTCCGTTATTTCTGTGAACAACAATGAGTCTAACAGGTTACTGACCTCTGTCTACACTCTACACCATCAAACCCCATTTTTTTTTTTTTTTTTAGCCAGGGGAAATCTTTTATAGATACCACCACACCTCGTGGGCAGGCGGGTGGTTATGTGGGAGTCCTGCCGACTGGACAGTATACCCACCAAAACCCCTGGGTGTTCCACCACTGCGCCTGGTGTCGGGGCTACGGGCACGCTTGCGCACTCCTCCGCGGCACCCGACAGCGCTGGCCCAACTTGGGCCCCACCACGGAGCTTCGGCTCCCGCCAGAATGACGATGTGCCGAACACCAGACACATCATCATCCACCACCTGGGACCAACCAGCACTGGGCGTCAGACAGCACCCGTATCCGACAGCCCTACACCATCAAACCCCATCTCCAACCACTCTAACCACAATAAGCACGCTATCAAACCCAATTCAACACATAATTCAACAATTCAAGATACAATTCAACATTTAATCAACACGCCCTGTTCCTGTCAGGAAGCTATTACATTCCTACACAAGTTTTATTGAAAAAATCAACAATTGTACATTATCATATATCATAACACGCACACTAATGCTGTCTGTGTAGGGGTGTGGTGTATGTGTAACCGGTTTTAAACTCGCTCCGGGGACGTCTGCCGGGGGTTAGGTAGTTATTTGGTGTTTAGGCGATGGCGATTTGATACATAAGTGATAGCGATCTGTTACCCAGGTGCTGGCATATATTTCTCGTCGCGAAGTAGCCCTTCGCCTGTAAGTTTTTAAGAACACTGACCGGTAAACAAGGTAGGTAATCGAAATCAATCACAAAGCAGAAATAAGCTGCTTCCGATTCTATTTCATTCTATTTCGTTTTATTGGCTCGTTTCATATATTCCATAGGGGAGGCCTATGTCCAGCTATGGACTTCTTATGGATGATGGATGGATCGTTTCGCTTCGCTCGTCGATCTGTTCAAATTTTATATCGGAAAACCAGGCTTGTCATGTCCAGTTGTGGATGTGATATACCTACTGTCAACGTCGATAACTAAGTCTACTGTGGATAAATCAAGGTTTCCTTATCCAAACTCGACAAAATCATACATTGAATTCGTTGACGTTATCATGGAAACTTCGAGGGTTTCCGAACATACGAGTAAATTATCATATAACTGTAAAAGTAACGGAATATTTTTGAAGTCGCCATCTTGTGTTGACTTTTACGCTAGTCACGTCACTATCAAGTAGTAGATTATACTAGTCGACGATGACGATACGGCGACCTTTTCACAGACACGTACATTACATACCAAAATAATATTATTACCGAATGATATTAAAATACCAATGATTCACACTTACAGCTAGAATTCCCTGTGTCGGAAATGCCACGGAACACACAGACAAGCACAACCATCAACCCGCTATCGCTTCCGCTTATGCACTGAGTTGCGGCCTAAAAGGCGAGTCAGTGACACCGGCGCCCGCGCAGCCTTCAGATGGACTTCCACTAGATCACGAGCCCATTCTTAGAGAAATATGTACTTAGTAAAGCCCGAATCAAACTTGTTGGCGGGTGTGATGTTAGCTACAAGATGCAGATAACCCAATCCTGACTGAAGCTCACTTAACAGCTGCGCGAGAATTGAGTGATTTGCAGCTTTTAGCTAACATCACTGCCGCCAAGGTTTTTGATTCGGCCTATAAATGTATTTCTTGTTTGAATTTGATTACTTCGGTGTTGATAGATAGATAGATGAACTCTATTGTTCACAGCAGTACAATATTGAAATATAATACTCAAGACAGTAAACTTAAAACAATTTTTTTTTTTTAATTCTATATAGGTTTGCGTTTGACTACATACTGCCTGATGTTGAGCAGATATGCGGTCTAGGATGTAGCACGCTTACCTAGAAGATACCTATTTACTCGGGATTTGAAGACACCCACGTCGTACTTTAGCGGGAAGACAGACCCAGGCAAAGCGTTCCACATTCTGGCTGTTCGTATGAGGAATGAGGACTCGAAACGCTTGGTTCTAACGCGCGGAATGTCCACCATAAAAGGGTGGCGCTTTGGTCGCGTCTGTCTAGCCGTACGATAGAAGAAAGGGGCAGGTGGGACCAGATTGTGCAACTCCTGAGCGCACTCTCCGAAGTGTATCCGATAAAAGGCCGACAAACACGCCACCTTACGTCGATGCTCAAGACTTTGCAGCTGCGACTTAGTCAAGGTGTCGTTGTCAATCAGCCTCCTGGCTCGCCTCTCAATCGACTCCAGAGCCTCCAGTTGATATTTGGCAGTGCCATCCCAAAGGTGAGAGCAGTCTTCCATACAAGACCTGACTTGTGCTTTATAAAGACTAAGCAGTTGCTCAGGTGTGAAATACCGTCTCACCTAAGCGAGAACACCAAGTTTTTTGGAGGCTAATTGAGCTTTTGACTCTATATAAGAGCCAAAGTTAAGAGTCGATGAGAGTGAAACGCCCAGTAGTTCCAAGCTGTCAGTTACCGGAACGGAGACACCGCGGAAAGCGGGAGACAATTGAAAGGGTCTCTTTTTGGCCGAGAACAAACAGCCTTGAGTCTTCGTGGCATTAAACTTGACCAGCAGTCTTAGCATACAAGACCACGACAAGAGTTTACCGACGTGTGCAAAGGTGACAGATATATACTTCATCATAACTCTGTCACGCTCTGACACGTCGATAGAGTTATTTTAAGGTCCTTATGCTAAGCCCGCTTGATGCTTTTGCGCTTCAGCGCGTCCACATTCAGGCCCAAACCAGGGCCTAGCTTTGCTAGACAGGGGCACGTCCGAAAATGGGATGAAGTATTCCATGGCGGTACGAAGCACATCTGTCACGGCATCCGCGCACGTAGAAGGATCATCGGAAGAGAAGCACACAGGCTGCCAAGAATAAGATGCAAAGAAACACCGCATCTCGTCCCAATCCGCTAACTTGTACCGCCACACCCGCCTTGACCCTTTGGGGCTGGGGTCTGATGAGGAGTAGACGGATACAGATTTCACCAGACAGTGATCAGATGTACCTAACGGTGAGGAAATCGACACTGAATAACGGTCTGGATCGGTAGTCAGTAGAAGGTCCAAGCAGTAGGCCGTGTGCGAGTCAACGTCAGGTACCCGTGTGGCGCCTTGAACCAGCTGGGTGAGATCAAATGTCAAGGCAAGCTTGCGCGTCTCAAGCCCAGCATGGTTTGTGTCCAGGTATGGGTGAAGCCACTCCTTGTGGTGGCCATTAAAGTCCCCCAGGATCACTAATTGGGCCGAAGGGTATCTGAGCTGAGCAGCATCCGCCGCCTCACTGAGGTATTCGGTGAGTCTGGTCGTCTCCTGGTCCCCACTATGTGATCGGTATACACAAGCGTAGATTATTTTCTCTAAGCCAGTATCCGCCAGAGCCCAAAGCACTGAAAAAGAGGAGTCTTCAAACCTACGAAGGCGCAGAAAGCAAATGTCATCCCGGGCTTACACGCATACACCCGCACGTGGTTTGAAACAGTGCTCCAGGGAGTACCCTGGGTAGGAGAGATACGACACATCGGATGGACCAGCAATCTGCGTCTCCGTGAGAAACAATAGGTGGGGACGATCTGTCTCAAGATGATGATGGACAGGCGTGAGATTTGAGTGCAGGCCCCGAATATTGCACAGGTGCACTTTAAGTGAGAGGGAGTGCTGCCGCTGTGTATACGTTTTTTTTTCTACTACTGTTTCTCATGTTTAATTTTTTTGGAGTGAAGTAGGTAGAAAGTCGGTAGTGGAACGAGACGTCACTTTGCAGATTCAGTGGCACAACACACAAACCACACACATCCACGGTAGACTAGCCTGGAGACCGCGGGGACGCCCGAGCCCCCCAAGGATGTCCATCGGACCCTCTCGTCCGGTCGCCAACCGGCACGATGGCGCATCCCTGGGATTTTTCGACAGATGGCGGGGCAGCCTTTCATGAGTGGCTAGCTCACTACTTGGGCCCCCTACTATCTGCGGTCGGCCAGCGACAAACCGTGCCTCGGATCCCGCTGCTCTCCACGACTAGTCGGCCGATGCGGTAGTCGATGCGTGCACCGTATTCGATTCTCCAGAGGACGCTACTGTTCCGACCCGACTTCCAGATTGGCGTCACTAGACTTCGCGCCGGAACACGAGCTCAAAAGAGTCGCTTGGCGGCGCGGCTTAGTCTGGTGGGTGGTCTCTCGCCGCGGCTATAGCCTACCACCAGTATGGTTGTTGCCTGGTTAGCACCACCCAGGACCACGTGTGGGGAACAAAAAAAATAGGGTTCCTACCCACGGACGAAGGCAACTCGGTCCCAAAACAATAGGCGGCCTTATCGCTTATAGAAATTTCTCCCAAATTTGCGTTCGATAAATATAAGTTAGTTAAAGGTGATACGAATTATCTTGAGATACTGCCTTTATAAAGAAGTTTTTTAATCGACCGCCTTATTCTGGATTCTTCCATCCAGAATAAGGCGGTCGATCTCTGTTGGGAACTCGGTTCTTGAAGTCGTTGACTCGTACGTCTACCTAGGACAAGTAGTCCAGTTAGGTAGGTCCGACTTCAAGAAAGAGGCAAATCGCCGAATCCAACTCGGTTGGGCAGCGTTCGGAAAATTGCGTAATGTCTTCTCGTCCGACATACCTCAGTGCCTCAAGACGAAAGTGTTCGATCAGTGTGTGTTACCAGTGATGACTTATGGCACTGAAACGTGGTCTCTTACCATGGGCCTTATTAATAAACTCCAAGTAGAGTAACCCAACGAGCTATGGAGAGGGCTATGCTCGGAGTTTCTCTACGGGATCGAATCAGAAATGAGGAGATCCGTAGAAGAACCAAAGTTACCGACATAGCCCAACGGATTAGCGAGTTGAAATGGCAATGGGCAGGGCACATAGCGCGGAGGACTGATGACCGGTGGAGTCGAAAAGTTCTCGAGTGGAGACCATGTACCGGCAAGCGCAGCGTAGGACGTCCACTCACAAGGTGGACGGATGACCTCATTAAGACTGCAGGATCGCGCTGGATGCTGCAAGCCGCTTTCAACCGGTCTTATTGGAGATCCATAGGGGAGGTCTATGTCCAGCAGTGGACGTCCTTTGGCTGATGGATGGATGGATGGATGATGATGACTTATTCTAGTCTAAAATATTGTTGTGTTCATGATTATAGACAAATTTTACCATGGGACTAAACCTCTCCCTTCCTGACTATAAATTCTACATTCTTTTGGGACCAAGCCTGTGTTCGTGGAAATTAATTCAGGCTTATTTACACAGTATACATTATAAATTATATTAAAAACCAAAAGTAACATGAAATTTTATTTAATTTTTGTTGAAACATACTTTCTATGTCAAAAACGATAAGTATTGTATACCTTTGTAATGTTATTATAACGTAGATAATTAGATATGCTCTAATACTCTTTCGGTAGGCGATTATACTATGAGAAACTTACTTGTAAAGGATGCATAGGTACAGGAGGCACCCTTTCAGACCAGTATAACAGTTCTAACTAACCTGCCTTGTACGTTGACCGCTTGAGCTAATCTACCCGTAAAGAACACCTGCCTAACATTAAACTCAAGTTCAAACTTGTATTCTGTCTACAGTGAAACAGTATGGGCTAATGCAACAAATAAAATCAGTTGATAAAATATATGAGAGAGTGAGAGTTTGCATTAAAAGTGTCACATTCAAAGTTGAAAGCCGTGGTGGTCTAGCAGTTGTAACGCTGGCCCGTCATTCGTGAGGTCGTGGGTTCAATCCCGGTCCCGTACCAATAACTTTTTTTTTAACTTATCTGTACGATGCCTTCCCCACTCGCGGAGTGGCAGTGGCAAGGCACAGGGAAAAGACATTATAAATTCTCATTTAAATATTATTTAGATTACCGAATCGAAAAAGAAGATTAAATTATAGAATTAGATTTTAAATCACAGTCCTCGGGCAATCTGATCGTGGCTTTTGAAGGGAAATAGAGTTGACCATTCGACTGGCTCGGTGGCTCAGTGGTAAGTGACCCTAACTACTGGGTCAAAGAGGCGTGGGTTTGATCCCCACCCAGGGCAAGTATTTATGTGATGAACAGGTGTTTGCTCTGTGTCTGGGTGTTATTTAGTTACTATCTATATAAGTATGTATTTAAAAATATGTATGTGTAGTATATCAGTCTCTGGCAGCCATATGACAAGCTTTGCTTAGTTTGGGATTAGGGGCCGTGTGTAAGATGTATTTATTTATATATTTTATTTGTTCCCCACCACTGAGACAGGAAAAGATAGCAAGAAAAGAGAGGTAACGGTAACGAGCTAAAAATACAGCCTGTCATTGGCGGTAGCCCTTAGTACAGACAGATTCAGGAATTGTCCATACTGTTTTAGTTTTGTATGTAAGATATCCCACGAGCTACGCGATGGTATCGGTATCCTCCGGTATGCGCAGATAACGGCACGATCTCTTCCTTGCTGCGGCCCCTTTGTTCTTACTGCTATGCCGTGCTTGTTACCAGTATTGTTTTGATGTTACTCCACTGTTCGAGATGGAAGCAAGTTCTTACCTAACTTCACATAGACCGAGTGGCTAGCTCCAGTGCTTTGAGCAAATATATGACAAGTCACAATTATGTATTTATGTATTTTTACCGTGGAAATAAACTATTTTGTTTTTGTATTATGATGCAGTCTCATTAAACGCTCTCCCTCCGCGCGAACGAAGTGAATGTTCTTAATGTTCGCCCTCCATGGTAACGTTTAACGCAACCTTGTTGGAAGTCGCATTAGAAGTTTCACTTCAAAAAGGTCCTTCAAAAGATGAAATGCCTAATCTGTAAAATGTGTTAAGTACAGTTAGAGCGTCCAAAAGACACAATTGTTTCAAACAGACACGGAGACATAGACTTACTCGTAATATCTAATAGGATTTTGTTTTCACGGATCCCTAAAATCTTTCCTATCAACCTGTCAGCACGGACCTTTGTTGCTGTCAGCAGTTCTTTTAGGTGTTCCGCAAGTCATAAAATATGTCCACCGGTAGAACGCCGTAAACTTGACATCCCCTTAGGGGTGTGTAGGTATGACATGCCCATAGAGATCTAAAGAGGTCTCTTTTTAGTCGGCGCGAGACCTACGTAGTAAATACTAATACATAATGAAATACATAACACAAAATCCATAATAAAATACTAATAAATACTAATACACAACACACATATAACTATGTTTCTTTTTGTCTTCTAGTGATAGTGACACCCACCTTACAATCGAGAGGTCGTGGGTTCAAATCCCGATCCCGTACCAATGAGTTCCAACGAGCAATGACATTTATGCACACCCCGTAGCCTAAACCTTTTTGTTAATCCTTTACATGTAACGGTTGTCTAGAAGAAATTGCTTTTAGCGATACAGCCGCCGGTTGTTAACCTAGCTATAATTTCCACTAAACTTGTTTTTCTAGTTTATTTAAGTTCTGGTGTGTACAATAAAGAATTGATCTATCTATCTATATACACCACTGTACTGTAGTAATTAAATTTATGGGCGCTTTGTGCTGGGTCAAGACGAGAGGTGATCTAGTAAGCCATAGTGGCCTAGTGACAGTATTTATCGCCATACTATCATGAATTCGAAGGTTCGAATTCCAGTCCGCAACAATTACTTCTATGGGACTTTTGCATTTTTAACCGACTTTCAAAAAGGAGGAGGTTCTATGTTCTTCTGAATGTATTTTTGAAGTGAAACTTCTAATGCGACTTCCAACAAGGTTGCGTTAAACATTTAACGCTATCGCTAACGCTTCGATAGCTTATGTGAAAATGTGAATCAACCAACCCACTGAGCACTGCATGGGATAGCGTGATGGTTAAGACCTTCTTGGATAGGCTTATGTGCAGCAGTGTACTATTAAAAAGGCTGGTACAGTATATAGATCGAACAACATGTTTGACGCGAGATCTATGACTATCCTCTATCCATCCCCTTAGGGGGTGCGTGCGTCCCTCAGGGGTGCGTCAGGAGTGAATTGTGGAAGTCAATTAAGAAATGGGGTAGTTCAATCAAGTTAAGATGTTTGTCACCATAGGTCAGTAAAGTCAGTGTTGTGGACAGGGGGTCGCGCCCTCGCGCTTAGGGGATGTATGTATATGGAGAAGTTAACTTTTAAAAGTTAACATACCTACGCCGAGGATCAAGATAATTGCCATAATAGACAGGTGGACACCATTATATGGTTTTGTTTACTTTCTTGATAAGGTCCGCCATATTTCTAGGATCATAATTTTACGTATACTACTACTACCGCGCCTACTTTTATATTTTAGTCTTTTTCTGCTCAGGTTGTGACGTAACATTGCAGTGCGGTGTTAATTCCCTCCCTAGGGATTCGCTATTTGAGAGGAATTTAGGGAGTAGCGGCGAATGCACTGCAATTTGGATTAACCACACTCCAAAGGGTTGAATTGAAATTTAATCATGGATTGATATATTAAATAGATCTGTTCGCACTACTTACTAATCACAACTTTACCACTGTACAGTACAAGTGGTACTATTTTTTTATTCCTTATAGGTTTGCGTTTGAATACACACTGCCTGATGTTAAACAGATATGCGGTCTAGGGTGTAGCACGCTTACCTAGAAAATACCTATTTACTCGTGATTTGAAGACACCCACGTTGTACTTTAGCGGTAAGACAGACCCAGGCAAAGCGTTCCATATTCTGGCAGTTCGTATGAGGAATGAGGATTCGAAACGCTTGGTTCTAACGCGCGGAATGTCCACCATAAAAGGGTGGCGCTTTGGTCGCGTCTGATAGTCGTGCGATAGAAGAAAAGGGCAGGTGGGACCAGATTGTGCAACTCCTGCGGGCTTAGTATACGGACCAAAAAATAATACTATCGACGTGTCAGAACGTGACAGAATTATGATGAAGCATATATTTGTCACCTTTGCACACGTCGATAAACTCTTGTCGTTGTCTTGTATGCTAAGCTAGCTGGGCGCACTCAACGAAGAGTATCCGATAGAAGGCTATACAAAAAAAATACATCAAAACAGTCTTAACGACTTAGTAAGTCATTATGAAGCAGACTTAAAATCGCAAATCACTGCAGCACTTCAATCAATGCCGGTTATAGCCCGGGAGGTAAGCGCAAAAAATGCAACTACTTTCTAAAAGCTGAATTTTTGGTATTACGTATCACGTATCATAGTGGTGTACAACAATACCCCGGAGTCAGTCAGCTGAGACGCTTAGCGTTTGATGGGGGTACACGTTTGAAATTTAAAAAAAAAATGAGTATCTTGCAACTACTTCTGAAAGCTGAATATTGGTGTACGGGTAGATAAAAAAATATTAAATAAAGTTTGACCACAGCCAATCTCTAGAAACATGTAACAGAGCCTGTAAGTCAGGCTTTCCAGCTGACTGACTCCGGGATATTGTAGTACACCACTATGACTACGTAATACCAAAAATTCAGCTTTTTGAAAGTAGTTGCATTATTTGCGCTTACCTCCCGGGCTATTAATAGATTCAACTGCAAAGGGCCCCGAGAGGGACTCATTAAGACTACTCCTGTACTAACTGTACCGACAGCAGAAACTATAATCCTGACCTTTTAAAATGCAATAGACAACAGGCATTAATTAATTAACGAAAACAAAGTACAGGGAAAAAGACACCGTACTGTACAAGCCTTTTTAATAGTCCACTCCGTAGGCCTTACCACTAAGGGCGATTGTGCCATATCCACCACGCTGGCCCGGTGCGGGTTGGTGGATTTAAATGCGTCATCTAATTTCTTCTACGGACTTATGCAGGTTGCCTCACGATATTTTCCTTCACCGAATAGGCAGTGGCGTCAAATTTTGTACACATAAAATCCAAACAATTCATTGATACGGGACCGGGATTTGAACCCACGACTTCACGATTGTAAAGCGGGTGTTACTATCACTAGAACAACAAGGCTACAAAAAAGGCAAAAATACTCGTAAATGAATAAAGAAAAAGGCAAATACCTAAAATTAAAAACTTAGGATCGTAATACACCATTTCAGACACCATTTCAGCATGTGTTTAAAGCCTTACTAAACTGCTAACTAAGGCTTACCTTAATTTACGTTAACATTTCAGTTCAGGAATAAATAAATATTTGGGGACATCTTACACATGGCCTCTGCAACTAAGCAAAGCTTGTGATATGGCTGCCAGAGACTGATATACTACATATACATATTTTTAAATACGTACTAAATTATGATATTGCACTGTGTCACCGTTGGGAACGCGGAATTATTGAGGTTTTTTTTTTTGTAAAAAGGCATTTTTGAATATTTCATTTCATTTAATCATGCTTCCATGCAATAGGTACAAGATTTTAGGAACAAAGTTTAGAGACAAAGCCCACAGTTGTTCAAGTTAGGGACAGTCGGGCACTGCATATTCAGATGGGATTGGTTACTAATTCAAATAATATTAGATCAATCAATAATATTTCAATAGTATATTTGGTTAGAACACCCAATTTGTATGGGGCTAGAGAAACGACCGATGTATGGGAAGCCTAAGTATGACAGTGCACGCCCACTGCTAATAATTATAATGATAATACTTAGCGAATTGTTATGCGCACCGTACGCAGGTATTTTATAACGAAATGAATTTCTGCAGCACTTCAGTGCCTGTAACGTCTCGTGCTTCAATACTTGGAGTTGTTTGGACAACTTTTGTCAAAGCAATAAAGGAGCTTTCAAGTCTTAGCTTTACGCTTTTACCCCACTGCTGAAAAAGGTGGCTAAAAATTTAAATATTTTGGCCTTTGTGATTGTCAATATTAAATTGCCATCGGCGTCATATTAGCCGTATTCTGTGTTATTGTGAAAAATAAGATTGATAGAAAATGTATTACTGTCTACTCCCTACCCTATTTACCTCTATCAGTCTCATTGTGTATAAGCAGTAAATAAGAATGAAAAGAAAAAATAACCGGGCAAGTGCGAGTCAAGCAGAGTTCCGTACAAATCCTGGAATACCCCACATGATACGATTTACTCACTTTGAATTTTGGGCCTATATTTTTTGTCTACTTCTTCTTGATCGTTACGCTCTTGACAGAGCGGTCGTGGTCATCACGCAGTATTATTATTGGTAGGGGCAGATGTAATGCGCCTCACGATATCTCGCCATCTCTCCCTATTGGACTATTGAAATTATATTTTTTGTATCTTTATTAAAAATGTACAGTTTTCAGAAATATTCCTATACTTATGTGTTTGTGTACTCTAAGACAACGCTTCATGCCAAATTTCATAGTTCTAGGTCAACTGGAAGTACCCTGTAGGTTTTGATTCCCTTTTTTAGTGTCAAAATATGCGGTTTTTTACGACATAAACGGCTCTAACTTTTTTCTCTGGTAACTGAGAAGTTTGATTTTATCAAACTGTAAGAGACTATAGATATACGTAAGTATATGGTTTACATTTCAACACGTTAACTTTACGCGTTCTTGAGATAAAAGGTTGATATACGGGCAACAAAGTGATCCTATAAGGATTCCGTTTTTTTTCTTTTGAGGTACAGAACCCTAAAATTACTAAATAAATAAGGCCATTTTACCCCAAAGTGGTCCAACAGTGCGATCGGTGTGAGCCGTCGTAATCCGGGCTCGCGTGTAATCCGCGGCTCATATTGACGGATGGACTCCGGACCCAATCTAAACATGTAATCCTATCGGTTTGTGTCATACATCTATACAGTTATAGTTATACATAGCCAAGAAGGTTTAGGCGAGGAATGCCCAATTCTAAGAATGCCCAATTCTAAGAATGCCCAATTCTGACAATGGCTAATTCTAGGAATGCTTAGTTATCAAAATGACAAAATAAATCAAATCAAGATTTTTTTATAAAAATCGTAAGTTTTGATGATTGTTTGACGTAGATTGCAATGTTGAAGTCGGTTGTGCTATTTTTTAACCAACTTCCAAAAAGGAGGAGGTTCTATGATCGTCTGTATTTTTTTTGTGTCATCAATATTTTCGCCAATTGTGAACCGAATCAAAAAATATTAATTAGTTCGAAAGGGTAAATACTCCCGATGTAATCCCATCTTATCGAAATTGGATTCGCCGTTTTTGGAAAATCAACAATAATGGAAAATTCGTACTCGTATACATCAATTCGAGCGAACTCTTCGATTTTTTTTGCGAAAACTAATTATACATTATTCGCTTTGTAGATGATCGGTATATTCGGTATCTACAACGAAGTGAATATGTGACTCCGAATTCATTAGCAATACTCTGATGTAGTTGTGCTCGTTACTGTGACCGACTTTCACTATGAGACTAAACCCGAAATATAATAGCAAAAAATCAGCTATCAGAGTTCGACGCCAGTACCTACTAAACCACCAACCCGTACTGGGCCAGCGTGGTGGGAAACTAGCTGGCGTGGTCCTGCAGTGGCCTATTATAAAAAAAGGCTGATATAGTATACAGTAGGTACAGTACAGTACCTACTAAACAATAATACTAATGGAAAAAATACACGATTCCTGCAGGATTATGTATGCAAGTAAAATAGCAAGGCGCGGTTTTCTGGCCAGAAAAGAAAAGTTTCACCTCCGTTTTCAAATCCCAAAATCCCAAAAGGAATTTTGTGTAACGACAAAAACAGTTATAAGGTTGCTAGGACGAATTCATTCTGGGACATGTCACAAGCTCGAACCATATTGTTGTTTGTTATTTGGTTTGTCTTTTCAGTAGTCGTCTCTAAATTTTTTTAAGGATTTGCCATTTTCTCGAAAACCTTTTTGGAAACCATGCATTTTTGTCTATTAAATATATAGCACTCGTCGACTCTCAGATTAAATCTCGAATAACCGTCCGTCACTTTATGGTTGCGTGAAAGAGAAGCAAATATTACCGCATGGTTCTTTTCCGGCTTTGTGACCGCATGAATTAGTATTATTAGTTTTAGTAATGGGTTGCCTGGAAGAGATCGTTTTCAACGATGTGTTCGCCTAGGTGTTACACTACCTTAAGAATTTCACTTTTGTATTATTGTTACTATTATTTTATGTGTACAATAAAGAGTTATTTGGTTGTTTGTTTAGTAAAGGTAACTTTTTATTTTTTACAGTTCATAATTCTAAGTAGCATTGCTCTGTTTGGATAACCGTGTTGGTAAATGATAAATTAAGTAAACTGTTGAAGAAAACCAGAGTTTATACCTCCCAGTATTGTTCTTCAAATCGCCATAATTAGAAGATTAGAATCAGATTATTCACACAAGGTATAGTAAAGCCAACGATAATTTGCAGTTCGTAGAAGATTACTTGCATGTCCACCTACAAATTCGTCCTAGTAAAGGTGTTATTGTATCCAAGATTACCTTAACCCGGCCAATATCGGGATCCAATTGAGATTGTTTTAGCAGTCAAACCTTTATCAAGCTCGGTATCACGCTGGAGCCTAAGTCAACGTCTCCACGAGCAATCGCAGCGGCATTGCAAGCAGTAAGGCATGAGATATTTACTAGTACCCGCCCGTGGATCGCGCTGGATGCAAGCCGTTACCAACCCGTCTTATTGGAGATCCAAGTGGACGTAGACATTAGGAGTGACCAGGGTCATCTTCAACAGCAGCCTTCTCTATCCCACTACTGGATATTGGTCTCTCTCGTACGGTCCCATTTGTCTCGGTCCTGTGCTAATCGAGTCCTGGTTTGACCTCTTAATTTTCACAATATCGTCTCGTCATCTTGCCGCTGGACGACCACCGCTTGCTTTGCCTCTGCCACCACTCTGTCACTTCCCTACTCCACCTGTCATCTCTTCACCTGGCTACGTGTCCTGCCCCTTTGACCCAAGAAAATCCTTAATGGATACCACCAGCCTGGGGAGATCGGTGGTTATGTGGGAGTCCCCGCCAATCCTATTCGGCGGAATATCCTTTATTTTGGGTATACTAAAACCAGAGATGTTTCCGCCTCTGCGCCGTGTGACGAGACTACGGGTACGCTTCCGCTTTCTTATGTGTCCTGCCCTGCGACCGGGGTACCTATTGTCAAATCGTGTGCGATAAAATCGCGCGTGTAAAAGCTAACTTAAATAATACATGAGTTATCTCGTATTGACGGGAGCGTCAGATCCCAGATCAAGCCTCGGTCATACATCATTCTCCAGGCGCTCGCGAATTCCATATGATTGAGGGTAGAATTTAATAAACAAAACCTTTTGCAACAGCCTAAGTATTTTGATCACAAAAAATCCTTACCTATATTATAAATCCGAGGTTTTTTGGTTTGTTACTCGTTCACGCAGCAACAGAGGGAGGAATTGACTTTATTTTTTGCATGGACATACTCAAAGGTTGGAAATTGACATAGGCTTCGAGAAAATATCTACAGAGCCACAGTCTAAGTGTAAGTAGTAAAAAAATGTCCGAGCGCCGTCATACATACCGACTCAGATATTTAAATTAAGTAATTTACAATGACAAAGTTATGTCACCTAATTAGTGCTTGTAACCGAGCACTTTGGCATCGCGCGGCGTTGTAGTCGGCTTGCAATCGCCTTAGGACTAAATAAAAAGCCTGCCCACTACATAGCTTGTTCAGAGTTTTGCCTCGGACACTTTTTTGCACGCTATAGATATTCGCTCGAAGGACATAGGCTACTTTTAATCCTGGAAAAATGAAAGGGTCCTGTGGGATAACACAAAATATCACGCGCAGCCGCGAGCAATAGCTAGTATAGTATAAAACAAAATCATTGCCCTTCGTTTATACGCTTGTCGCTTCACAGACACCATTAATTTGATTCTACCAATACACTAGTATATTTTACTACAAGGACATAACTTTGTTTTATTTGAATTCTTTCACAAGCCGTTCACAAATGGCAAACCGCTTCTAGTTCATAAAATCGTATGATTTCTTGACTTCTTCAGTGATTCGCTCGAGGGCAACTCGCTAGCGCAGCCGAGTCACTGCCCTCTGATTTTACCTATTTTTTTGTGTACATTTTTATATGAGAGACACGATTATTAAATATGATAAATCAGGTGTAAGGAACTGTCAGTCAGTACTTAACTACCAACTTAATCAGCCAACGTGGTCAAAGCCACGACTGTTAGTTAGGTATTTAACTTATTTGGTTTAAATACTTTTTCTTATGACGACTGTACTTCGTAGGTGCGAGCGACTTAACGGCACAAAAAATAGGTAACATTGAAGTGTGGCAAGTAGATCGCGCGAGCGAGTTTCCCTCGAGCGAATCACTGAAGAAGTCAATCGTATCCCTTGCACAAAGAGGAAAAATAAAACAGAAAATAATTAGCCAGAGCTCGCGGCTGTAACAATTTTAATTATGTTTTTACAACATGCAGACTGGAATTCGAATTGAGGTTCTGCATATTTCGCCGCAAATATTATTGAAAGCTTTGGAATAGTTTGAGCTTTACTATGTATTCGTAAATTTTAACATCCAATGCTCGGTAGATACATTCTTTAGGCCATATTTATTTATAACCTACTTCAAAAAAGGAGGTTCTAAATTCGACTGTTTGTTTCGATTATTTGTAATTTACGCGATTATTCCTCCGATTACGAACTGATTTTGATGATTCTTTTTTTATTTGGTAGATCAAATTTCAGAGGTGGTCATATTAGCGCTCATAGCGTAGTTTGACTAGGTGTTTATCAGCGATCACCGAAGTTAAGCAACGTTCGACATAGTCAGTCTTCGGATGGATGACCGCGGGTGACATTTATAACTGAGCGTTACCGTGGCTAAGATAACACGTTAAATTGTATGTCCCGGTTGTTTTAATATTGACATTTCAAAAGGTCAATGGCATCGTATACATATGCATTTGCCAATTTATTCATAAAATAACTTTAATTATTTAACAAGTTTCTTATTCGCTATTCGAAGTGATACAACATAAATACTAAGCCCTGAGTGCCTACTGGCTCCAGTATTCAGATTATTAATTAGAATCCTGGATAGCTAGATTTCCTCCGGGATCTGGGTTCATGCTCCAGAAGTTAGGTGTTCGACCTGAATTAATCTAGCAATTTAGATACCTAATAACGTTTGTGATGTTTTTACCCGTCTGCTCTAGATGATGGGTGATGTTTTTAACTAAGGTTTTTTTTTATTAAGAATCTAGTTTGTACAATCCAGGTAGCAACCCTAGTGTCAGATTATGACTTCAGTCTATGACGTGGCTACGCGTGTAAATGTATATAATATTAATAAAAAGCCTTTATTTCAGATACTGAATTCTAAACTTAAATAAACTACTTAACTTATAACTAATTCATATTTGCCGTGTATGGTTGAGCTTAGGCCTCTTCCAAGGTTTTCTACTCTTTTCTATTTTGGGATATACTTGGCCAAAGCTTTCCAGCAATAGCCCCTCGTTTCAATATATGTACACAGAAAAACAAAAAAAAAAACTTAAATACTCTTTCCGCTACTAAACTAATACTAAAACAAAATAAAACGTTTCAATATAACTGGGCCCAAGTATAAATAAGGTTTGTAAATAAATTGAAGTACTAATGCACTAACCAGAAATCTTAAATAATTATTTTTCGCAAAAAAATAGCATGACCGACTTCACCCGTGTGCAGAATTCGGGAATATTTCACACGGATCGATGTAGCATTTTACACATTACTGTTGATTTATCGAAAATGGCTCAGCCGATTTCAATAAAATTTTAATGGAACCAATTTCGAAGTGTACTCTTTCCAATAAAAACATAATTATTGAAATCAGACTACTTACTATGAAAAAAGTTATGCGTGGTTAAACCTACATAAAAAAAATATATAAATACGCGTCGAATTGAGTACCTCCGCCGGTTTGGTTCGTCAGTCAAAAAATAATGATATTTTAAGTTTATTTACCAAGAGTGCTAACTACAGAGTGAGAGTGCTACGTTTTATTTGCTTCAGAATATTTGTTTTATCGTATATTTGCAATCTACTTAGTACCTCCAGTCAATATACCGACACAAAGAAAATGGAAATGAGATGTTTTCATTCAGGTTTCGCAATTTACTGCAGCTGTGATCATCCGATAGGGAATTGATGTAGATATATTTGTTAAAAGATACGCCATTAACTTTGTTATTAGAGTAGCGAAATTCTTTACTAAGCAACATAATAGTATGAATTCAATCAACTCGTTGGCTTGAGCATTTGGAGCATTTTAAGACCCAAGTTCACCAGCGCTTGATTAAGTTAAATGTGTGATTACTGTATTTAATCAACGATTAAACTCGGGTTTTAGACCCTAGTTCACCAACAGATGTTTAATTTATCAACCGTTCGTTAAATCTTAAACAGGTTTTTAACGAAATTTTTCTGTTCAGCAAGCAAAAACAGTTGGTTAAATACAGTAATCACACGTTTAACTTAAACAAGCGTTGGTGAACTCGGGGCTAAGGGTCTGTGGATGATCCAATTGTTTTTATGTAGTTTTAGCCCATGTAAGTAGTGTTGTATTTTGTTGTAGTTAATAAAGCCACTTGCAATGATTAAATAAAGACTCGATTTTACTTAATTAAAATTGTACGAAAACCACGTTAGTTTCCATAGTGAAATAAATAAAGACTAATAATAGTAGAAAAAAACTAGTAGTAAAGTTGTGTTGAATATTTGATAAAAACTTTGTTCTTGTGATAACAAACTTAGTCTACGTCCAAAATTTGAATACACATAAAAAAAACAATTAGTCGAATAAAAACGTCCTGTTTTTTGAAGTCGATTGAAACTGTAATATAGTGTGACATAGTAGTCTGAAATTAGTATGGGCATATCATGAGACGGGAAGAGAGTCATGTCACGAAGAGAACCCTAAACTTGATGGTAAGCGGCAGGAATGGGAGGGGACGACCAAAAAAAAAAAATGATTCAAAGGCAGTTTCAAAAAAGATTTCCTTTTTGAAATGGTTTTGGTGTGCAAATTCATTTTTCATAACACATTCATCTTTCATTTCTTCTAAATCCTTTTGAAATTTAACATAAAAATGTGTGACCACCCTATTAGCGTTTTAACACCTGTTCTTGTTGCCACAACTCGCAGAATATACGTAGATACGCCATCTGTAGATAATATACAGGTATTTTATCTCTGGGAATAGACTAAGTATATAGCTTCTATAATTGTATTCTTTTGATGCACGTACCTTCTTTACTCTACACGAGTACCGTGCTCGTCTCGTTTCATGCATTCATATAATCCTATCTAACAAAATCACTTACCATCATCCCCTGATAAAAGAAAACAGACTGGATCGAACGCTGCTTCGCCATTTTGTAAAATAACAGTCTCCTAGTGTACATTACTTATGCAGTTGCATAATATTTGGTTGTAGAGACGATCTGTGGGTTGCCCAAGTTGTAAATTGTAGCGATTTCATATTTTACCATCAGACATGTCAAAAAGACTTGAGGTTTTTCAAGTAGACAAATTGTATGTGGGCTTTTTCCATTACTAGAAAATGAAAAATATAAACTTTAGATAAAAATTGTTTACGCAGATTACAATACTAGAGCGTTTTAAATGGCTTAAAATTACAACTTGTGGCTGTACCGCTCAACGCGATCTGTTCCAGGCAACCATAGAAAACTGTTCGAAACAGAATAAAGTAATCATATTAAAAATTACATTGTTTTAACAAACAAGATTTAATACGTATGTTCAAAACAAAATAATTAAATTCTATTGTGTTTTTCTGTTGTTTAATGTGTTGTAAGTGCTCGCAATTAGTAAAAAATTCTGTGACATTATTACATAGTATAAAGCAAAACCGTTATTTCTGTGTGTCTGTCTGGATACACAGACATACACACAGAAATATTATATCTTTCAAACTGCACAACAGATTTCAATGCTGTTTTCACTATCGTTTAGAACATAGCTATAATTTATTCGTATCCAGCCAAAGCCGGGATAGGCAGCTAGTTATTAATATTCTTGTTTTTTGTAATGTGTGTACAAAAAGTAAATACAGCGTTGATTTCACCTATTTCCCGACTTAAAAGTGAAGAGTATCGAAATATCCTGCATTTATCACCTATTTCTACTTTCTTATCACTTGTACCACATTCAAACGTTAGGTTTCCAGTAAAGTGGCTTAGTCAAATGGCTGATGCATAGATCCAGCGGAGTTGCCATGTGCTGGCTCTTGAATGTTTTTATATCGCCGTTTTATGGCAATACCACGAGCGGCGCGCACTAGTTGGTCCAGTCTTTTCTAAATTGCTTATATTCCGTGGTTCAATGTGAACGAATATTTAAAGTGAACGAATTGAAACATAAATAAGAAGGAAAGAAATTTTTATGTGCAAAGACTACATGTTATGCAGTTTTGTCCCAAAGAAATCGCGCCTATTTACCTAATGAATAAGCGCAATTTGTTAAACGCCCGTTAAATTTACTGTACTGTACTAGCCTTTTCAATAGTACAATGCAGGGCGTAGGCCTACCCACGAAGACCACCACGTCTTCAAATTTACTAAAGCATGACTAATTGGAGTACCTAACAACGGGTTTTAACTTCTTGTTAGGTGTTTAGCAGGGAGACCCGTTGTGTCCAAAACTATTGGAAGCTTTGTTATTTGTAGATTTTAAGCATGTTGTTATGTGTGTTTCTGTAAAGTTATTGTTCATAAAGTTCTCATTCTCTGTGAATATTTTTTCAGTGTATTTTCGCTCTGTTGTTTTATGAGCATATAAGGTTAAGGGCCCTATTCAACTTGATATAATTTGATGAGAAATCTATACCTGATTCAATCATTCTGTCTGTCTTGAATTCATAATTTAGCAACAACTAATAATCAGTTCGAAATAATGCTCAGTGAAGTGAAAATTCAAAATATTAAAACACAATGTTCATCACCTTTAATAAATATATCTAACTTCGCAGCCAAAGTAAAGAAGAAAAAAAACTATTACCCTAAGAAAATAATTGAAAATTTTGCTATACTTATCATGCACAGAGCAGCAAGAAAACCAACGTTTTAAAACTTGTACTTATTTTGTTCAGCTACGTCCAACATTTGCACAAAGATAGCTCTTTTACCTTTTTCTGATGTAAAGGTACGTTTCATTGAACTGAACTCGTCTTTGTTATCATAAGTTTGTACTTTTATTCTCTTTTTACATTTTGTAATACCCTCGTGGATTTATGCGCTGTTATTTTTACTCGACTACTCGAGAAAAGTAGATAGGTACATATTATGATGACATGTGTGCTGTACTGTTACTGCCTCAGACTAAATAAAAAAATCAAGATAGAACGTCGTGAACAGACAAGTGAAGCCAGTTTTTTATACAATGTGGTGAGTGCGTGGGTGTTGCGCCGCCATAGTTCGACTGACGAGCCAAGGCTTAGTTTCTTGTACGAGTTTGTGTTTGTAATTGTGTCTGAACACAAACTTGCTTGTTTCTCAACATTCTGTCTTGATTTTTTATTTGGTCTGAGTCTGCCTTTTTAATAGTCCTCTGCTGAACTTAGACCTACCCATAAATGGAGATTGGGCCGTGTCCACCACACTAGCCCAGTGCGGATTGGTGGATTCACATACGCATTTGAATTTCAGCTACGGTAAAAAGTGGTGAGATTAAATGAGAAGTCCGCAGTCAGTTATAGTCATAACAGTCAATCGAAATCTAATTTAGGTATTTTTTTAAACTGGATCGTATTTCTTTTATGTGTACTTGTACTTCAAAGGTTTCGCTGACGTTTTGTATAAGTACTACTAAAGTTTGTGTAAAACTTATTTGTTGTTAAAATCCCTCTTCCAAGACACGTAAAGCCCAACTTAGCTCACGTAACTGAGCCACGTTTTTCAAGTTAGTATTTTCCAGGAACTTAATGTTTTCAAGTGAGCCAAGTTAGGTATTGTTTCGTCCATCTTTTCTGAACAAGACTTGATAAAGAAAGCAAAACGGGTGCACCTATTAAGTCTGCGCTTGACTTCTTCACTTGATTGGCTACTTTGGAAACTCGATCGAATTGAGATGTTTTAAGCCAGTATCAGAACTTGATAGAAATACGATTATTTTTGTGGATATCAAAAGATCGAGAATCGAAACCGGAATTTCGGAATTAAATTGATTTATTTTTAAGTTATAAATCATAGCCAAGTCTATTTATCTGTGTTTTTGTGAAATTCCTAGGATTTTTGCAAAAATACGGTTTATCATTTACTAGACGACCCGCCCCGGCTTCGCACAGGTGTATTATATATATAAACCTTCCTCTTGAATCACTCTATCCATTAAAAAAAGCCGCATCAAAATCCGTTGCGTAGTTTTAAAGATTTAAGCATACAGACAAACAAACAGACAAAAATAGCGACTTTATTTTATACTATGTAAGGATAAGGATAGTAAAGTCAAAGGCATAAACATTCTTTAAGCCACTTAAAAATGTTCGCAATTGAGATAAATGTTTTATATATAGTCAAAAGAGTAGAAATCCCTACAAGTTCGTTTAGGCCGAGCGGCTAGCCCTGGTGTCAGAGTTTTAAGGCGCCTGAAGGCCTCTTGACATGGCTAAACAATTAAAAATACCGGTATCTACAATTTAACGTGTCATCCCAGCCACGGTAGCGCTTAGTTGTAAATGTCATCCGCGGTCACCCATCGGAAGAATGACCGTGCCAAACGTTGCTTAACTTCGATGACCGCTGACAAACAACTAGTCAAACCACGCAATGAGGTTTACAGAAAAAAATAGTAGTAGTAATTAGTAGTGTTTCCAAAGCGCCACCCTTTTCGAAACGCTTGGTTCTAACGCGCGGAATGTCCACCATTCCGCGCGTTAGAACCAAGCGTTTCGAGTCCACATTCATCATACGAACTGCCAGAATGTGGAACGCTTTGCCTGGGTCTGTCTCCCGCTGAAGTACAATGTAGGTGTCTTCAAATCTCGAGTAAATAAATATTATGTATCTTCTAGGTAAGCGTGTTACACTTTAGACCCCTTATCTGCTTAACATCCGGCAGTGTGTAGTCAAACGCAAACCTATCACTACACAGTATAAAACAAAGTCGCTTCGCGCTGTCTGTCCCCATGTATGCTTATATCTTTAAAAACTACGCAACGGATTTTGATGCGGTTTTTTTTAATAGATAGAGTGATTCAAGATGTAGGTTTATATGCATAATACAACCTGTGCGAAGCCGGGGCGGGTCGCTAGTATAAAATAAAAAGTAAGTAGTTATTATTGACATGTTCGAATATTTATAGTAGCGTCGAGTGAAATAATTATGATCTTCTCTGCAAAGTGAAGGATGCTTAATGGGATTGGCTGAATCTTACGTAACAATTCCTTCGGGACAGGGAATAAACCGCTAAGAGTGGAGGAAATATCATTCTTACTATCTTCTGAGCTAGAATAGGTTCAGCAGACCAAGAGTGTCTATTTTAGCTCTTTTAGTGTAGGGTACGGAACCCTAAATAAGATTGCTACTACATCGTCGCTTACCATCAGGCGGGTTGGTGGTCAAGCGGTTTCAAATCGACTACGATCCGCAAGCTGACAAAAACAAAAAAAAAAACAATTTAACGAACTTAAACTCCTTAAATTACGAGCTAAAATTATCACGTTAATAAAAATGCCGATGTATCGATACACGCCGAGTAATTCGATACGTAATCTCGATTCGATCGGGAATCGATTTCGAAAATAAAATTCGCGTCTCAGAAATTACTCGACGGTCGTCGCTATAAATTTTGCCGCGCGAAATGATCGGATCTTTGAACGAGTCCCTGATGAGTCGATCCGATTTTTTAATAATTATACGCTGTTTTTTTATTGTAGTACCTGTTTAGGCCTCGATTTCACTATAACGAAACTGGGCGAGATAGTCAGTACGTAAGTTCGTACAGGCCGGGTGGCTAGCTCTAGTGTTATTTTTAAGCCGTTTGTAGAGGTCTCTGATATGGCTAAACTGTTTAAGCAACTTGAACCGACAATTTCACGTTTAAAGTGCTACCCTTGGTCGTCCATCTGAAGACTGCCACTGCTAAATGCTTCTTAACTTCGGTGATCGTTAAGAAACCACTAGTCAAACTACGCTACAATTGATCCAAATACGTTTTATTATATAGTCCAGGAGTCAACTGCATAAATGCCATAATATTTGCTCAGGGTAGAATGTAATTATTTTTCACCAAAAATGGCATAACCGACTTCATTCGTGTACAGAATTAGAATAGTTCGCACGGATCGATGTAGTAAAAAAACGACTTTGCCAATTTCGAAAAAATTTAAATGACACCAACTTTGACGTATGATCTACTAAACAATAAAAATAATCATCAAAATCGGTTCAGAAATGGCGTAATCACGTAACATACGTACAAAAAAAAACATTCAGTCTAATTGTGGACCTCCTCTTTTGGAGTCGGTTAAAAACAAAACTTTGCTTCTCCTATGATTGTATTACTGTGATCGCTCTGCCCATCTTTTGTTTTTATTACGTATAGGTTTGCGTTTGACTACATACTGCCTGATGTTAAGCAGATATGCGGTCTAGGGTGTAGCACTCTTACCTAGAAGATACCTATGTACTCGAGATTTGAAGACACCCATGTTGTACCATCTCCACACATCTGCGCTTCACTCTGCTTTGATGGAGTCTGTTCTTTATGATCGGATCTTTGGAACGAGTCCCTGATGAGTCGATCCGATTTTTCAATAATTATACGCTGTTTTTTATTGTAATGCCTGTTATGGTGATGAGTCGATAGGATAATTGGTGGAAACTGCAGGCGTCTTTGAAGATTACGTGCAAGACGCAAAATAAGGTCTTTCCGAAAAAAATAAGTAAGTTTTAATACGACCATGATGGTTATACTTGCTGTCATATTTTAGAACGCGCTGCCCAAACAATAATCTGAACTGAATCTTACTAGTAGCCCAAGAGCCCGTGACGGCTAGACCTTCGTTATTTTATAAAACCTGAAAGTTTCTCCGTGTATGAACGACCCGCGACTATTGATATTTGATTGTGGTTATTTGGGCAGGTAACAAGTAGTAAAGGTGTCTATAATACAAACAAACAAACAATAACACTTTATTAGACAACCACATAAAGAATAAATTACAGGGACAAAAACAATACAATTTAGGTTTCTAACTGGCGGCCTTATCGCTTTAAGCGATTTCTTCCAGGCAACCAAGTACGGAAAGAAAATATAAGTTTACAAAAAAACCCTTAAATTCTTTTTTAAAGTTAAAATTTTGTATATTTTCTACAGAATATCTTTAGAAATCACGTTATTTATTGCCAGTCACTTTTTACAGTTGCTACCTCTTGCCAGTAGTAGTAGTATAGTAGTTCTCGAACAGTAGATCTCCCATCTGTTTTACTGAATTTTCAGAAACCTATTTTCGACTCGCTCTTGACCGATTTGATTCATACTCTAATCAATTAGCATCCTTTTATACAAAGGATGCTAATAGGGGCTTTTTTAAGTTTTTATAAAAGTCGCAGAACAAAAGTTATTAGTTTTGATGTACAGAATAAGCCCCTAAAAGGATGCTAATTGATTAAGGATAACCTTGTATAGGTATTAAATCATCTTACCCCATATTATTGAAGTCAGCTTATAAATAGCGCTACAGCCATTTTCCCCCATTTTGAGTTAAATACCACCTCAAAAATCTGCGACGAAAAAAAACCGGTTTTGTTAACAATAACAGTAGAGTCAATTTCTTAAGTAAGCATGTAATTGGACATCAATCGAACAAGTGGTATGAAAACTTCTTTGCTATACACCTAATTACACATACTGCAAGTTTTATCACCCACATAAAACCAAAATTCCCATTATTTCCGTACCTCATTTTAATTCGCATCTCACGATGAGATTCCGACATTTTCGCGAAGTATTTTGCATATCTATCGAACGGATCCCAATTTTGGAAAATATCCCGTATGGGCGGCTTCCGATGGCTGATACGAGCTCAATATGACGCACCTTTGATGTTGGAGCATCTATCTGATTCAGGCTCAGCCTCCACCAAAGCGGAACGATGCAAAGGTTCTTTTTGACCGATTTCCAAAAAAGAGGAGGTTCTATTTTATGTTCGTCTGTAAGTATTTTTTTGTGTATTGAGTATGCAGACGTCGATATTTTCGCCAATTGTAAACCGATTTAAAAAAAAAATCTTTTGTAGTTCGAAAGGGAATACTCCTGAGGTAGTGCCATTTCATTTTTATCGAAGTCGATGAGCCGTTTTTGAAAAATCAACAATAAGGTAATCATTCTATATTTACATCGATTGGAGCGATTTAAATCGTTTTTTTTTTTTTTTGCGAAAAAGCGTTTTGCGATGCGAAGAAGTTGTTTTTTTTTTTGCGAAAAATAAGACTGCTGTTTTTCTGTCTGTTACGGTATCCGTAAACGGCCTGAGTTACGTCCTCTCTGTGCTTAAATGACGTCTCTAGAAAGTTCTCTATGCAAACAAAATGCTATGGTGTCCTAAGGAGCAGTAGTATTTACATCACAGAGTTACTACATATATTATGCCTTTGACTTTACTACAAAAATGCCTGGAAATCTAAGCTGCTGTCAAAACTGCCAAATAAGAATTTGGCATTCCTTGTCTAAATAATCGACTACAACTACCGAATCGAGATATTAATCATGTCTCATTCTAACTCATGCCATATTAAATTAATGCATCTCCTTCGAATTTTCTCGAACGACCACATTTGACATTATCCCTCTGGTTGTAATAGCTCTATGGATAACATCAACTTATAAAGTACTAGCGACCCGCCCCGGCTTCGCACAGGTGTATTATACATATAAATCTTTCTCTTGAATCACTCTATCTATTAAAAAAATACCGCATCAAAAGCCGTTGCGTAGTTTAAAAGATATAAGCATACATGGGGACAGACAGCGCCAAGCGACTTTGTTTAAACTATGTTACGAACACTATGACAGCCCCGCTATACTAGGAATTCAGAGGTTTACGGAGTACTCCGCCCTACCTGGCTCCGTCTATCGCCGTTTTGGTGGACTCTAAACCTGATTCTGATTCAGGGTGCGACGAATTCGCAAGTTCCCTTTTGTTTTTTGTTCGAGATACTTTGTAGATTGCGTCTTGCCTTTTACCGTGTGTGTCATGATTTTTCTTTCGAAAATTCTGCTACGGAATTCTGCTTTTAATTATTATGTGTCATGGTTTCTGTTTAAACTGCTAGTTCAAAATTCTTGTGATCAATCATCGAAGCCGTAGGACGTCCATTGCTGGACAAACCTTATCTATGTTCCCAATAAAACTGGAAACATCGAATACAAATTTATATCTAGACGCACAGTTGTACATACTACTTTTATAGGGTAGAATTTGAACACATCCTGATTTATTGTAATAGATAAATTTTTAATTGTTATAATTATGTTGATATGTTGTACAAACAGGAATTGACTAATAAATGACATTTTTCTTGATGTTAAACTTAGCTATATTTAAAAGTTTCATTATTTTTTTAACAACACTTGCTTGTTTGACCCGAGTATCCAAGTCTAACTAGTGTTTTTTATTTTGTTTCAGGTATAAATATAAACAGATCTAAGCACCCGCGGCTTCGTCTGTTGTACATAGTATGTATAGTTAGTTATCTACATTTCTTGCTATAAACGCCCTAAAGCTTCATTTCTCCAACAATCACAGTTTAAAGTGTCTACCACAATGTCTACCCACTAAAAAGTACCATACCATGACAGTCCTCGAAACGTGGCCCGCAATAATTATTTTTCGCAAAAAATATAAAGTATATTAATAATGTAGAATTTCTTATATAAGTAATTTAAACAATTTTGTGATAAATTTCATGTAGGAATTCGAGAAACAGAGTTCTACTTATGTCTAGCTAAGACATCTTTTAATATTGCACGCCCGTTAGGGTCCACTATTGGAACTATTTTATTTATTACTAAGAACATTGTACATAGTGATGCAATAAACGATTTCTGATTTCTGATTTCTGAATGGCAAAACCGCCTTCCAATTCCATCGTGTACAAAATTCGAATATTTCGCTCGAATTGTTTGCATTATTGTTGATTTATCAAAAACGGCTCAACAGATTTCTGTAAAATTTAAATGGAACTACCTCGAGAGTACGAGTATACCCTTTCGAACTAAAAAATAATTTTTCGATTCGGTTCACAATTGGCGAAATTATCGATGTTCATCGTATACAAAATTCGAATATTTCGCTCGAATTGCTTACAATATTGTAAGTTTTTTTAAAAACGGCTCAGCCGATTACTGTAAAATTTAAATGGGACCACCTTGGGAGTATTGGCGAAATTATCGATGAACATACGCAAAAAAAAATACATACACACGAACATAGAACCTCCTCCTTTTTGGAAGTCGGTCAAAAAGTATAAATCGTATTGATAAGTACGAGACTATATCCACTAGACTGTTCTGTCACCGACTAGGGGCCACCAGAGCGAGCGGGAGGAAAAGCGAAGGCGAACGTCAGAACGCGTACACAAACACAATACGGCCGCATCACCGACGTGCGCAAAACGCGGAGCGTTTCGGCACCGGCAAAATATTCTCAACGACTATTGTTGATGTATCTTGTAGTGGGCATACTAGAGCAACACGGATCGTGATGTTTTCCCTGCTTGATACGTTCCTAGCATAGTCAATTGGTCATGGTATGAGACATATATGGCAGACATCTTTAATGTTATTTTACCAGAACTAATTACACAGTAAATACATGCACTGTGCTGGGCTAGTATGCGCGCCACGAATTATTTCGTTCATAGTGTCAGAACGAGACAGCGTTATGGCAAACTATATAACTGTCACCTTTTCACACGTCGAAATGAGTTCTTTTCGTCGCTTTTCGTGGACGCATGCTTTAGCCTGATATAGCTTTATGTTATTTAGTGGGTTTTTAACGAGTAAAACAGCAGATATAACAGCGCAATACAATTTCAGAAGTCCAGTCCTAAAGTCAAAGCAAAACCACTCGTAGTGGGCATCTGCGGAACTTTGGCAACCGTTTTTAAACGCTATAAGCTTTCGGAATAAGCGCCGAAGAGCAACTTCTGAATAGAAAGCACTAAATAGCGAGAAACTTTGTTATTTCGTTTTGAAAAGTGCAGCAACTGCAGTGGAGACGGAGAGTTTGGGTGAACGCTTTCGTTTTGAAAATATACGGGGATTTGACGCTTTTATTTTGAAACTAGCTTTACCCGCGTATACGGCTTTCTTATAGGATCCTTAGCTTTTCCTGGATAAAAAATTTGCCTCTGATTCTCCCCGACCTTTCCAAATATATCCATCAAATCGATTTGTTGCTCTGCTGCTGCGTGAAAGAGGAACAAACAAACCAACAAACACACTCGTACGAGTACATACAATTTTGGTAAGCGTACTGTTTGATTTACATGAACCGTCTTATCACAAAAGTTTTACGCACTCTTTAGACAATGTTTAACAGTACGAATGTAACGGTTAAGCAGTGTTTAAAGCGTGTTTAAATCTTTTGTGACAAGGCGATAAATGCAAATCATAGTCAAAAGGTCATAGGTCAAAACTGCTTATTAAAGGTAAGCAAAGTTTAGCACATCAGTATGTTTAAACCAAAAAAAAAATTCATTCACGGCCATTCTTAGGATGGGTGACCAAGAGTGGTATTTACAACTGAGCGCTGCCATGGCTGATAAATTGTGGGTCCCGATTGTTTCACCCATTTAGCCATATCAGAGGCTTTCAAGCGGCTAAAAGCCGTGGTGATCTAGTGGTAGTGATGCCTGACTTGCAATCGTGAGGTCGTGGGTTCAAATCCCGGTCCCTTAACAATGAGTTCTTTGGAATTTATGTACGGAATTTAATATTAATAGGCTTTTCAGTGAAGGAAACCATCGTGGGGAAACCTGCATACGTTCGTAGATTCTTCTATGGCGTAGTGAATCCATCAACCCGCTCTGGGCCCGTGGTGGATATGGCCCAATCACCCTTCATGCGTAGGCCTACGTTCTGCAGTGGACTATTAAAAAAGGCAGCTGTACAGTACAGTACAGGCGGCTTAATATTCTGATAGAAGGGCTAACTAATCCGCCTTTATACGAACTTATTACTTCAGTTGTGTTTCTCAGATGTCAAAGTATGTGCAAAACTTAATGTGTTTTGCTATTCTTGTTCCAAAATTTGTACGAAACGTCCCCGTATGTTTTCTTTAATAACTCAAATAGAATACTAATTACTTGGTCTTAATTACTAAGTATGCAGATGCGAGCATTGCATTGGAAGGTTGTTCAGTTGCAGTTTCATATTCATTTCTAAAATGTGTATATTAGTGGTGTAGATTTTCGCTATTCATAAGATCAAATAGAGTTAAGTTTAAAATTATAAATTTTGATAATCGCAATCCGCAGACTTTTTTATAACTTCCAAACTACTGCTAATAATATCGTGATTTAATTCATTAATCACAAGCTTTGCTTAGTTTGGGGTCAAAGACCGTGTGTACATAAGATGTCCTCTATATTCAATTATTTAATTTTTAAATTTAAAAAATGGAATGGTGGCCTCCATATTATCTGTTTTGGAGATGTGGTACAGACGTTATTTACAGTGTAGTATTTTATAGTGATAAATAAGTGTTATTTTGTGTAACTTTACTTATCTTTTACTTGGAGTCAACTTATCGTTTCGAATATGTGCATGTTGGTCATGAAGTTTTCCGATTTCCATCTGTGAAATAGCCTTCACCTAAGATGTACCCTAATCATAGCCAAAAAAACCTTTCGAGTAAGATAAAACACTTATATATCGTCATTATTAATCGTCATAATTAGTTTTTTTTGTGAATTTTGTAGTGATTTGGGAAAAGTTGTAGAACAAAAGATGTTTGTTTTGATATGTAGAATATGTCCTTAAAAGGATGCTAATTCATTACTAGTAACCCTATCTAAAAATAGTCAAATAGCAATTGATGTTTTCTACAAGATTAGAATGGCGAGAAATAAAAGGTAGTGTGGAAATCCGTATAAAAATACCAATGATCTACCAGATCCGGATTAACCAATTACTAGTCAGTTTTAAAACGCTTTCATCTAGTCTGTTTCGGCTTTTAACGTATTGCCACGCAATAAAATACCTCCTAGGCCAGGAGCCTAAATAACCTCACAATATAGGGACTAAAGCAGTCCTCCGAGCTGGATATACGAGTATGTGGCAGTACAAAGATATGACGTCATAAATATGGTGCGACTTTAAACTTTGAAGTGAGCTATACCAGCTTGGTTTTCCTGAAAGTTGCAGTGGGAAGCACAGACTTCCATAAAAAATCCTGTTTTGGTGGGAAGGTAGATAGTTTTGTCATCGTGATATCTGGGGTAGAACTTACATTCTTGGACATAGGCTTCTCCTATAGATCTCTACTAAAACGAGTAGACATCATCTTGCGTCCAGCGTGTTTCTGTTGAATGAATGAACACTTTACTGTTAACACAGAGTACAGAAAAATACATAGAAAGGAAAAAAAAGCAACTTATAACTAGTGCAACAAAGGGCGGCCTTATTGCTTACAGCAATCTCTTCCAGGCAACCCTTACGTCTAGAAAGGAAATAATAAAGATAGACAAAAACGAGGCGAGTAGTAAAGGAGAAAGGACAAAAATAACATTTAAATAATAATTACGTAACAAGTTAAAATTCGAACACATTTAGTACCTATTATTTATATTGGCTAGAATAAATCAAACGATTTCAAAAAACGGAATATATCTCCTAGGGTTTTCAATAACCACCTCACAATATAGGGCCTGAGCCCGAGCTGGATATACGAGGATGTGGCAGCACAAAGATATGATGTCATAAATATAGCGTGACTTTAAACTTTAAAGCGTGATTTAGCTTTGTTTTGCTGAAAGTTGCACTGAGCTATGGAGTTTCGTGTTAGGACTATTTGAAACCTTTTTTGTCAGGACGCTTTTAGACTCTTTATAAGGTTCCGTACCCAAAGGGTAAAATCGGGACCTCATGAACCGTTATAGCTAGAAAGCTTGAAATTTACACAGATGATGTATTTCTATTGCCGCTATAACAACAAATACTAAAAACAGAATAAAATTAGTAATTAAGGGGGGCTCCCATAACATGATTTTTAGTCGTTTTTCGCTCTATAATAATAATGGTAACAGGTAGATGCTTGAAATTTTAACAGAATCTTAAGTTGTATATTCACTTCAAAAATAAATAGTAATAAATATTTAAGAGGGTCTCCCATACAGTACGGAACCCTCCGTGCGCGAGTCCGATTCGTACTTGGGCGATTATTTGAAATGGCAGTGGGCAGAGCACAACTATTATTTCTCTTTTCCATTTATTTAACGGCCAAAGGAGAATTAACAACACATTTAGTTTAGTGCATTGCTACGCCTCGCAAGATTTTAATCTGTTATTCTGCTTGCTAAAGTTATATGGGAAAATGTAATAAAAAAATCACGTAAAAAAGAGTTTAGATAATTTTTTTAGGGGTAAGAAAACACAAGTAATGCTCTATGACCACACTTTAGCCCGGTGCCGTAACCTTGCTACAAACATTATGACGGACGTTTTCAGGCACATTCATTGAACCGAAACAGTGATATCATTTCAGTCTTTATCGAGATACTTCTGGATACGGTAACTTCCAAACACTGTTTTCATTACAGTCAACAAAATCTCACAACTCGTAAAAACATATATGTCTAATTTCTATACGTTTATTCACACACGGCATTAAAAATCCCTCACAGTCGGAGAAGGTATCAAAACATTATGCGATATGAGTGCCTTACGTATTCCCTATGGTGCGGCGTCGGGCTTATCCCTGGATCAAGCGACAGGAGTTATGGCAACGGTGCTAGTGAGAGCGGAAAGCGGGAGCGGAATGCGGGAGCGAAAAAAGGAAGCGGAAAGTTACAGCGGTAGTTATATCCAATGAGAAGTGCTGGCAAACGCAGCTTTGACGTCTACCTACAAGGTGGACAGATGACTTGATGTTGCAGAACTATGCGTGATGCGAGCTGTTATAAACAGCATAGTGGTTTATGGGAGGTCTAGAGTGGCTTATGTTCAGCAGTGGTCGTTCAATAGCTGAGATGATGGCATGTAAAACATTATGCGATATGAGTGCCTTACGTATTCTTTATGGTGCGGCGCTTGACTTATCCCTGAATCAAGCGACAGTAGTTATAGTAACGATGTCAGTGCGAGCGGAAAGCGGAAAACGGAAGCGAAAATGGGAGCGTAAAGCAGGACTGAAAGTAACAGCAGAAGTTATGTAATAAAAAAAAATGTTGGTCTAGGCCGGGTAGGTAGCCCTGTTGTCAGATTTCATTAAGCCTGCAGGCCTTTCACATGGTTTAACGAATAAAAAACTGTGCCTACAATTTAACGTGTCATCTGGGCCACGATAGCCCTCAGTTGTAAATGCTACCTGCGGTCATCCATCCAAAAAAGACTGTCGGTGCCGAACATTTTTCACCTTTGGCGGTCGCTGACAAACACCTAGTCAAACTACGCTATGGCTGCTACAATAAGAGCTAAAGTTATTCAAAGCGGAGTGCTGGCACGCGTATCTAATAGCGTCCTCCCACTAGGTGGACAGGTGACCTGATATTGCAAGATCGCGCTGAATGCAAGTCAGTTTCCTGTTTCCAAAGAGATTTATAATCTAAAGCTTTTCAATATCAGAGTGAATAGGTATCTTCTAAGTCTGCGTGCTTCATCTTCGACCACAACGTCGCTTACCATTAGGCGAGTTGGTGGTCAAGCGCGGACTTATTCGCGTTAAAAAAAAGTATTCGAATTGGAAAGCAAAAAAGCTTTTATCACTAAAAAAAGATAAGAAATTAAGAAGATTAAAGAAAGATACGTACTTATCTGGTGCTACAATTTCTTCCTCAGTTTACTAATTTTTTTTTATCAAAATTTAAAAATTATTGCCCGCTACCAGTGTGGCCGCTCCCTTAGACGCGGGGTATCACACCGGCAGCGATCGCGCCCTAAGCTCATTGTGCTGTACTTGTTAACAATGTTAAACCAGTTGGGACATTTTTTGCGATTATTCGTATAAAAGACATTAGTTTTCATATTCTCACTTTATCATCGTTATTATATCAGCCGTATGACGTCTACTGCTGAGCCTTTTATAAGTATATAGATTTCTAATCTTAAACTTATTATAAACTAGCTGACCCGTCGAACTTTGTTTCATACAATATCTTAATAAATTATAGCCTATGTGTTATTCTGATGTATAAGCTCTATTATTACAAAGTTTCATCTAAATCCGTTCAGTAGTTTTTGCGTGAAAGAGTAACAAACATCCATACATACAAACTTTCGCGTTTGTATATTAGTAGGACTTAATCAGGCCGTTGTCCTGCTCGTTGGTGAACGTCTAATGGTGCACTTGCCTCTATACATTTTACGACCAAATCAAGTTCTACGTCCTTCGTGCCCTGTCCATTGCCACTTCAACTGGCTAATTTTCTGAGCTATGTCAGTTAGTTTAGTTCTAAACTATTCCATATGATATACGAGTAACCTAAGTTTTTTAGTTAGTTGTCCTAGTATTTGTATGTTTTCCATGGCACTCTTGAGTGAGAATCCAAGTGTGTCCACTATAAATGTGAAGTGTTACTTTGTTCATCTAGTCTACGAGTATATGTATAGGTATAATATGGTTTATGGCCTATATCTAGCTGAGTATATCCTATGACTAACGATGGTTTAGTATCTATGCGTTACTTCATATTCCTACGCGACCTAAACCTCAATCCGTCCATCCATCAGCCATAGGATATCCACTGCTGGACATAGGCCTCCCCTATGGATCTCCAATAAGAGCGGTTGAGAGCGGCTTGCATCCTGCGGTCTTAATGAGGCCATCCGTCCACACGTCCTACGCTGCGCTTGCTGGTACGTGGTATCCACTTCAGAACTTTTCGACCCCATCTGTCATCAGTCCATAGCGCTATGTGTCCTGCCCACTGCCATTTTAACTTGCCAATCTATGTGGGTCTGTGTCGGTAACTTTGGTTCTTCTGTGGATCTTCTCATTTGATCTCGCAGAGAGACTCCTTGCATAGCCCTCTCCGTAGCTCGTTGTGCTACTTGGAGCTTATTAATAAGGCCCATAGTCAGGGACCACGTTTCAGTGCCATTAGTCATCACTGGCAACACACACTGTTCGAACACTTTCAACTTGAGGCACTGATGTAATTGTGACTTGAACCTATCTATTAGACGATAGATAGATACTACGTAACCCCGAAACAACAATCCCGTGTATTGTACGGCTCATAACTCCGTAATACTGTATACGGGTGCGTATTACCGCCAATGTATCGGTATTGTTTATATTTCCATACTAAACAACTCGGCTGGGTAGCGTTTGGAAAACTGCAGCAACATGTTCTCGCCCAATAATCCGCAGTGCCTCAAGTCGGAAGTCTTCGACCACAGTGTGTTACCAGTGACTACTTACGGTACAGCAACGTGGTCTTTCACTATGGGCCTTTTGAATAAGCTCAAACCAGCCCAACGAGCTATGGAGAACTGTGCTCGGAGTCTGTGTGAGATCGAATTGAAAGTGAGGAGATGCGTAGCGTAGGAACTCCCGTTAGTTAGCTGAGGCGAATTTTTCACACAACTAACGGAACAGCCGAAAATAAAACTAATTGTAATTGAACACCGACGCGAACCCATTTCACAAAATGGCTCCCGCGTCAATATTTCCTTTTTTTTCAATTCTAACCTAGCGCGGAAAAGTTATTTTTCTAACAAACATGTAGATGAGAACTGTAGCGGGTGTCAAAAAGTAGAAAACAAGTACCGAACTTAAGAACAACACTTAATCGAAAATACCAACATAATTAAATATATTATCAAACTAGCTTGATTATGATTATAACATCAGCTACCTGCCAATAAAAGTCCCGTCAAAATCGGTCCAGCCATTTCAGAGATTAGCCGGAACAAACAGACAGACAGACAAAAATTGTAAAAAATGTTATTTTGGTACCGTTATGATGTACCGTATAATATTCACATACATGTAGTTAAAAACGGTTATATCAATATTACAAACAGACACACCAATTTTATTTATACCATGTATAGAGATGTATAGAAGATTGTGAACCACCTTTTTTGAAGTCCGAAAAATTAGTCCGTCACTGGTGCCTCTGAGCGTAATTCAAGACTGATTACACTAATACAGCTGTTACGTTTCAGTAGTAAAATAAGACAGGAAATAACCTCGCAACCGCGCCATAATTCGCGTAAGTCGCCATCTCCACTATTCCCTCCATAACCGAAGTTACATAAGTAACGCGCAAGAAACGGGCAAATCCTGTGAGCCAAGATAGTGATGACATACGCGCCACGCGTGCGGAGGCGGGTAAGGTGATGAGCGGCAGCGGTAGCGGCTTTATAAGCGGAGCGGGCATCGAAAACCTACGGAAGGAATAAAAAAAATTCAATTCTAACATTCAAGGTTTGAGGGTCATCAGTAGCATGATAGCTAAGTATACTGCATTTCATACAAACATGTTTATTGTTCAACGCAGTTACTGTTAGATAACTTGTTATTGTTTAACACAGTTACTTTTTGTTCAGTAAGATATAATCCGCGCCACATAAATCGGCGGATGGGAAGTTAGTCGCAGATGACACTTCGCCGTGATTCGCAAATTATTGCGCATATGTACACAATACCGACCAAGTGGCGAAGTGGTGAGCACGGGCGTAGGGAGCGCGCCAGAGGCATGAGGTTGGCGGACGGGTGTGCCCCGGCGTCTCGTCTCTCTGGCTCCCGCGCATACCTATATTTTGCCTATTGCGCAGCGTTCTGCGCCTAACTTCCCATCCGGCGACTTGTGTGGCGCGGACTATACTACTTAGGTACTTTATACGACTAGAAAACTAAGACGAGAAACGTTATCATTCCAGAGACTTAATTTGTATTAAATTATTGTAAGCAATATTTTTCAAAAACAGCCAAATTCGATATAGTTCGGGAACATCACAAACTCCTATCATACTCATGCATACCATTTCGTGACCTTAAAACGGATAAAAAATCTTTTAAAAGGGGTAATGAAGAAAAATGTGAACATGTGTACACATAACAATGCACTGTATGTACTGACTGTATACTATAAACATAATAATACTAAATAAACAACTATGATAGAGTTCGCACGCCATACTGGCTAATTGTGTTGGAACTCTGCAATTTTTAACACCTTTTGTAACCACAATTATTGCGAATAAAAAACTATGACTTTCACAGGTTGAAGAATAACCCTGAAGATTAAGCAACTCACTGCTAACGCCTCTATCGTTGCAGTTGTATCTGGTGGTAACCTTTTACTATTAGCTTATGTGCCAGTAAATCACATAAAAACACGTATTTACAAGGACTATTTTTGCTCCCGCTCCGCCTGTCACCAACTCCCCACCCCATCTCCTCTATTGCACATTCCCAGGCGTGGCACGCGCCGCCTTAAGCGGGCACCTTATTACTCGCGCGATTTGCAACTCGAGTGACAACCCTGCTATATCGCACCCTATTTAGTAACACGTGGCAACCCTAGCTATCTTATAACTTACCATACGTTGGTAGAAACTATGTTTTACTTGACTAGGTACGTTCAAGGCGTAGGCAAATGAAACTCCAACCATCATTTTGTCTGTCCTAGCCTACTAACTTTACTGCTGAACATAGGTTTACCCAGACGGGGCGATAGGGCCATATTTGCCACGGTAGGCTAGTGCGGTGTGGTGGAGTCACATACGCCATCGAATTTCTTCTAAAGACGTATACAGGTTGCCGCACGATGCTTTCCGTCACCGAAAACCCAGCGTTGTATAAAATACATGACATCCAAAGAACCGATTAGTATGGGACTGGGTTTGAACCTACGCCTCACTAGCCTATTAACTTTACTTCTGAACATAGGTTTACCCAGACGGGGGATAGGGCCATATCTGCCACGGTAGGCCAGTGCGAACCGATTAGTATGGGACCGGGTTCGAACCTACGCCTCACGCTTGTAAGACGAAAGTTCTCTCACTCAGCGTAATAATAAAATAGAGAAGAGTGAAAAAAGCAAATAAAATGATAAAAGATAAACACCTTTATATTACGAATTCAAAGACAGAATTCCTCCTTTGGGCATGAAACAATAAAATCCCTAAATACAAAATAATAAAATACGGAACGCTTACTCGTACCAATCTCACTTTATTCCTTCTTATTACTTCGCGGTGTAAAGTTACACGTGATAATAAACGTAAAAATAAAATGACGATTAAAACAAATAAAAAAATACACATCGGGACTTGTAAGACGTAATAAATTATTGGGCACCTTTACTTCGCAAGCTTTGCGAGCGTTTTTTTAACGCAGCGTAAAAGTTATGTGCGTGTAGAGACGTGTGGGCCATTTTAAAGCTGAAAACAAACTATCGGATGCGGCTGACGGACGGACGCGGCTGACGGTCACGACTTAGCAGTGTGTACAGTCATGAAACATCCGGTGTGCCAGATCTCTCTCGGTCTCGAACGGTCATGGTCAGCCCAAGGTAACGTCCGCGACTAATGTCCGATAGTTTGCACGGCTCAGTGTACATTCATTATCTAGATACCTATCAGTCGCGGCTGTCAGTCGCGTCTGTCAGCCGCGTCCGATAGAATGTTTCCAGCTTTAACAAAAGGACAGAACTTAGATTTAGATTTGAAAGGACCCATAGGAAGCGGATCTAATCCCTTAGAGAAAGTCCGCGCAAAAGCCTTTCATGCGTAGGTCGTATTATAAATCGTCAAATAATGACATAGACTTACCCTAAATCTAGACAATCTAGGTTTTAGCTTAACGCTGCTGTTTTTATTAGGTCACATATCAAAAACTAGCAAATGAAAGCGAGATGATGAGCTTACCTCCTATTTCGGTTCATTTTCTGTTCCATTAGCAATGAGACGTATAATGGAATAATCTCTCGTCTCGCTCTCTCAGATAGTAAATAGGCGAGATAAAGGTAAAGGATCTAGACACGCGGCAGCGTGTCCAGCCAAAGTGTTCAAAGAAAACTGGCGACGCAGCGGCCGTGTGTAATATTACACGAACCATTTGGAGCTACTTTTGACTCCCTCACAACTCAAAAACTATTTAGCCTGCATACATGAAATTTGGCACATTTACTAAAGTCTTTTAGTTTATCAAGAATCCAAAATTTCATAAATTTTGCTCAATCAGTTATTGATATATTAACGTTTAAAAACTCGTGTTTCATTGACTGATTCACTCACTGACTTATAGATCAAAAACCTAACCCACTTCCAGATGACCTAGAATCTTGATATTTGGCACCAAGGTAGACTATCGGGCATAAATAAAGGAAAAAATCTAAAAACTGAAAATCACTTCATAGTATAAAATAAAGTCGCTTTTTGTCTGTTTGTTTGTCTGTATGCTTAAATCACTATGCTTAACTACGCAACGGATTTTGATGCGGTTTTTTTTAATGGATAGAGTGATTCAAGAGGAAGGTTTATATGTATAATACACCTGTGCGAAGCCGGGGCGGGTCATCTAGTTATTGATAATTAGTACTATTAACAAAGTAATTGTAAAATTTACCTAACCAATACTCCAATAAATGGCGGTAGCGTCGCGAGGCACTGAAATTTTCGATAGATGAACCATGCCATTTGTGATAGTAATATAATAAATACTAGATAACTTTTTCAGAGATAAGTGTACTATGATAATCATGATGTAACTAATAATTATTTCTGAACAAAAAGTTATGATATCTCATCAAAAACATAAATGTGAAATGGGAGCCAAAGTGTCGCCACCAAAAGAATTGAGATCTAACACGGGGGCCAAGTGTTCTGTAGAAAAGCCTAGAGTTTAAGCTACAAGGATATACCTACAACATTTAAAAGAAATTTACTTATGTAATTCAAGCTCAAGATTTGATTTGGCTAGTTTACACGTACAGAGAAATGCTTATTTGCACTGTACTTATTCTTAAACTAGCCAAGTCAAATCACGAGCTTGAGTTACATAACTAAATTTCTTTTAAATGTTGTAGGTATATTCTTGTAGCTTAAACTCTAGGATTTTCTACAGAACACTTGGCCCCCGTGTTAGATCTCAATTCTTTTGGTGGCGACACTTTGGCTCCCATTTCACATTTATGTTTTTGATGAGATATATTATACCATGTTCGATTGTGATTCTAAAGACATAATAGGCCCAATTATAGGGGCGCCATCGTAATTATAATAGCAATTTAGAGTGGCCCTGTTTCTTTTCCACTATATGCATTTGATAGAGAGAACACGTTTACGTTGCTATTAAATTTACGATGGCGCCTTTAAAATTGGGCCTACCCACAAACAAATGTCACCAACTGTTTGTACAAAATTATCAATTTTATCTTTGGAGTAAGATAAGCTTTTGCAACCTAAAAATTGCGCGTAGAAACGGCGCCTAAAGCTGCAAGTAAGTAATTTCGGGAATCCAAATTAAAAAGAAGAGTCATGGGTCAAGAACAGAGGCTGTATTAGCTTAAGTCGCGTTTTAATTGTGTTTCACCAAATAAGAGCAGGATAATGAGCTGATAATAATCGCGACATGCGATGTCGCGTTTGTGGCTCACTTTACTGTCTTTTGATTCGTATTTGGTTATAATTTACTTTTATTACTGTGTAGTGTGTAAGCTGTAGTAGCTTAGTGAGAGATAGTTCGGCTTACTATCTTGAGGTCGTTGATTCAAATCCCTGTTCAGTACAAATGAGTTTTTTGGAACTGATATACCTACTGATTTTCATCATCTTTATCGTCGATCACAAAACTTTTATAGCGGAACTTGGCTTCCCCTAAAAATTCCAAAAACTCGGTTGTAATCGACCTACATCCATGGCAATCCTGCAGTCTCTAGCTGTCAATTTTGTAAATGGACGTCCTACGCTGCGCTTGCCAATACGAGCTCTTCTGGGTGCATTTTCGTACATAGAAAAATAATCGGCTAAGTACGAGTCGGACTCGCGCACGGAGGGTTCCGTACTGTATGGGAGCCCCCCTTAAATATTCATTTCATTTTTATTTCATTTTTATTATTAATGAATTTAAGTGAATATACAACTAAATATTCTGTGACAATTTCAAGCATCTACCTGTTACCATTATAAATATCGAGCTGAAAACAGCTAAAAAATCAGGTTTGTTGTATGGGAAATATTAATTTAATTGTTTCGTTTTCGTTATAGCGGCAACAGAAATACATCATCTGTAAAAAATTCAGCTTCCTAGCTATAACGGTTCATGAGATACAGCCTGGTGACAGACGGACAGCGGAGTCTTAGTAATAGGGTCCCGTTTTTACCCTTTGGGTACGGAACCCTAAAAATCAATGTCTTTCTTGAACGCAATTAATTTCGTGAAAGCAATGCTCAACTTGAGGATATCTTCTTGAGTCTAAATGTCATATTGAAATTCGATTATTTTTAATTATTTACATAACTTTAAAAACATACTACCTATATACGTAAGCACTATAAATAATGTATTTAGTTCAATTTTACGCAATAAGTTACATTTCAAAGCATTCGTTTATTTACATAGGACAGAAAGATTCTGTCGATCACAAAACACATACAAAATCTATCGATACTTATCTATCCCTAAACCAATATGACAGCTTTAATAACTTTACTATTCACAAGCATTTCATAACCCCGTAACCCTAGTTACGGCAGCCAAATAATAATTATGAAATAATAATAGCATCGATATAATAATAATAATGCTTCGATGTTCGAAATTTCAACAGTGCTCCCCTAAATTCTATTCAAATTTCGAACATCATATTTATTGACATCCCTAGAGTTTACATTTGGGATTCAAACTCAAATGAATTTGAACCTTATTTTTGGAGATCCAATATCACAAATTGTAAAATTGTGTTTTCTAGAAGCATGCCTAAATTATATACAAACAATTTTGTACCATATATTTTTACAAATAGACTGTAAATTACCAAGAAAATAGTTATGAAATTTGAGTCCCCATAGTTTAGTTCCAATGGGTATGAAAGCTTTTGGTATTTATTTATTATTTTAGTATTTGAGCAGATGCGATAGTATTAGGTTTAATCAATTGGAAGACTGTTTTTTTGTGAAAAGCGTTATTTTTATTTACCAATTCATTATTAGCATCACCGTTTATTAACACACTGCTCATTATGAGTCCAAAATTGAAATCGACTAGTACGCTACAAACTACTCTATTTTAGAATAGTTTTTGTGACTCCACTTGTTTTGCGCGAAAGTCCTTATTTGTGATTTAATCTCGCAGAGAGACTCCTAGAATAGTCATTTCCGTAGCACATTAAGAAAAAGTAACTTCTGAATAGCCGGATGACCAGACGTGATGTCAGAATTTTGAAGCCGCTTGAAAGTTATCCGGACCACGGCAGCGCTCGGCTGTAAATGTTACCCGCGGTCACCCATTCGAAGACTGCCCATGCTGAACGTTGCTTAACTTCGGTGATCACTAACGAACACCTAGTCAAACTACGTTACGATCGCTACAGCACGTTTTGGTGGCGGTCTCTTCCCAGAAATGTATTAAAAACGCTTTAAAGTCGTTGTAATAAAGTTTAATGTGAGTGCAAATAACTAATTATGGCGCGCACAATGAGGTCTATCCAGGGGAGTCGTGCACACGCGACTGCTAGGGATGCGCTTGACTATCGACTTATCGATATGATTCGACTGTCGAAATATTATTTATCTGTGTAACTTGCTAGCCCAAATTTGGTTGATGGATAAACTCTTTATTGCTCACCAAGAAATAAACAAATAACGTAGAAACAAAGATACACAAACAGTGTAACAATGGGTGGCCTTATCGCTGATAGTGATCTCTGCCAGGCAACCTTAGTATTGCGTATGTATGCCCTAAGTTCCTATCCACAACTACTAATATGTAGTTGTAAAAACTACATAAATGCAATAGTACACAACGTAGCTAGGTCCCACAAAGGTACGCTAAGTGATATTAATGGGTCCGTAAAGTTCTCGGGAAACAGAATACAAATATGTATGAATTGGATACTACCACTATTTAGGTAAAGTGTCGATAGTAGAATTTAATTTTCTTCCCAAATTCCTCACTACTCGAGTCAAATCGATTCTTATCACTCAATACACATACGAGTAAATTGTATCGCCTACAATGAACTATCTACCTAAACGTCGACGTCGTGGCACGCTTCAACGATGTAGTAGTGACGTGCATTTAAATTATCGATTATGGTAAGGTAGACAAAGGATGTCGGACGTCACGAACAGTACACGGTCAGTTGCAGTTAGTGATGTCATTATATCGATAAAAATGTAATCGACATGCGACACTCCCTACTATCATTAAATCATCATAAAACGTGGTCGATTTCGAATATATTTATCACTTTCATTATTTCTTGTCGTTTAAAACGAGAGGTAACATAAATAAATACCTTCTTAATACTCTTAGGGTAACTTATTAAAGTAGGTTAGGTGTTATCTCTTTATCTATCAGATTGGAATCAATTCCATAGTAAAAGCTTCTATCGGTTTGTGTCCTTCTTGGGTATTGTACATATGGTGGTTTCTTCCTTCTTCAGAATGTATCTTTGTGTACCCGATAAGGCTCTGATTGGCATCACAAGAAATACCTAGTAGATGAAATAGAATGCTGGTCCAGTATGAGTTGGTGGATTGTTTTTTTGATTTCAAATAAATATCTGGATGGTATTTCTTCTATGGACATATGTAGGTTGTCTCACGATGTTCACCGAAAAGCCAGTGGTGTGAAAATTCGTTCATAAGTTCCAAAGAACTACCTAATTGGTACGGGACCGGGATTTAACTCACAATCACTCACACACTGTTTGTACCTACGGCGCAGCAATGCTGAGATGTCACTGTGTTATTCCTCTGCTCTGATTTTTCCAGAGAAATTTCGCTACATAACATACTCTGCTTGACGACAAAAAAACTGTCAATATTACAGTACTTTTTGTCATCTTTATGTCCATCAAACTTAGCAATATAGTATAATATTGACAGGTTTTTAATCAGTCAGTTCATACTACATGAATACAAATAAAAATCGCCATTGCCACATCCTTATCGTCTTTCCAGCAAAAATAAGAACCTGCAACAGGCTGTCCCGTTTTTTCTCTATTTTCCGGACGGACGGGTTAAGCACGATCTTCGTAGCTTTGTGCGGTATTATGCGGGATTTAGTATTTAAATAACGCCCTCTAAAGATGCGGGATAATGGGTGCGGGATTTATGAAAGGTTTCATTGTTGTTTTGGTTTCGTCACCGGCGACGGCCAGCGTAATCCCACTTCTGAAGTATGCCTTACTCTTATTATGCCATCTGTTTTATCCATTCGTAAAATTTGAAGATGTTGAGTTTTTTAACATTTAATGTAGGTTTTTCGTTTGACATTTTTCACACATTATGCCTGATGTTAAACAGATATATAACTATGCGTGTAAAACACGTTTAACTAGAAGATACCTATATACTGGGGATTTGAAGTCACGCATGTTGTACTTTGGTATGCCTTTTCGGCAATCAGTTCTACATGTCTCCTGCCCACTGCCATGTTACCTTTCCGATTCGCATTGGATTTCACTAAATTGTAATCTAGTAAAACTGACAATAGATGCAATCGACGTCTCTAGCCTTTAGCAACGTTATCTTCGGGTGGTACATATTTACGTTATTTGACGTTTGTTATTTACTTACATTAGAAATCGCCTAAATTAAGAAACGTTTGACACAACGTATAGGCCGGGTGACTAGTCCTAGTGTCACAGTTTTGGCGTGGCATTGACAACTGAGCACTTCCGTGGTTTGGATGACAGGTTAAATTGGAGGCCCCGGTTGTTTTAACCGTTGGTATCCTGGCGCCTTAAAAACTCTGATTTCAGGACTAGCCACCCGGCCTCTATGAACAAGCTCTGACAATTAAGGCAATCGCGGGGCGCCAACTTGGCCTTACAAAAACAATAAGCTGTTATCTACCTCTAAATGTTATCTGATTTGAGTTACTTTTTTCAAGTAATCAAGTAATCAGCACTTCAATCGCTAGGATTATAACGTCTTAGTTTTTACAGTTTTTTAAATGACCTTGCAAAAAGGAAATGTATACATAAACAAAAACATTTCGGAAAAAAAAACGTACGGGCGTGCAATATTTCTTACTCAAGTTATTGACATCAAAACACACCTATTAAAATTTAAGAGGTGAAAAGAGTTTTCTCCCGGAACGTAAATTTGATCAATGATGTTCTACAGAAAACGCGGAAACAGTGGTCGATTCAGACTCCTCTTAAGGTGTAGAGTTGTGAAGTTAGGGCATGTAGAGTTAGGGCGCGTAAAGTTAAAAGCTTGGCTCTACATGAGATCTGAGCCCTTAGTCCAGGTTTTGCGTAGTTTACCATTTTGTTTAGTTCTTCTTCGTGTCCGCCAGGGGCGCTGTATTAAAATGTATAGAGCCACACGAAAACAGCTGTAGTTTCAATTTACTTGTAAACCTGGACCAACCCCTCTGCTAGCATTTTGATAGTGCGTACGGACTGTGGCTTACGGACTATTCCCATCTTGGCAAAATTTTAAATGAAAATGTTTTTGGCTGGATTACTTTTTACTGGAGACTTTTCTTGACACGCATTTAGCAAAGTCCAAAGTAGTTTCCATTAACAAAAACGTTAATTTAGTTCCATTAGGAAGAGAAACAATGGGGAAAAGAAAGCGTCTTCTTATCTCGAGCGCTAACGTATAAATCACTTCGCGGTGCCAGAACGGCTCTTGTAATTAAATATATATTGGTATAGGAAAGTGGTAGAAATGGCAGAAAATAATCTTCCGTAATTTGTTTCTTTTTTTATTATGAACCGACTTTGATGATTATTTTATTGTTTGGTAGATCATACTTCAGAGGTGGTTCCATTAAAGAAGATCTTGCAAAGTGGGACCAGACTGTGTACAGTAGCTCGAAAAATCCATTAAAATATGCTAAATAAATGCGCAGAGTAAAACACCCGCATTGAATGCTTAATTTGAATGGAATTTCATATTTCCTAATTTTATTTTTGTTCAGGCCGCCATCACGCCGCTATATTTTACAAGGAACGTCAACAGGTAATAAGAGCCGAAAAGATATGAAGATTGCTATGAAAGAAAATAATAGGAAAATCATTTTCCGAGATCAGAACAAATAAAGCAAATAATTGAATACTGCACAAGGTAGTGGCCTAAGCTCGCTATATTTTTGCATAATCTCTTTTTGTTGAAATCGGCTAAGTCGTTTTTAATATCAATAATGGTGTGAAAATCACTACATCAACCATACATTGATTCGTGCCAGCTATTCGAATTCTGTGTATGGTTGAAGTCGGTCATGCCATTTTTAGCGAAAAATCGTTTTTTGATTGAATAATGTCAAAAAATATGCCGCCTCTACACCGTCTAAACTCTACGCTCCCTTTACACAGCTCCCATTTCTGAAGCGTCCTTAAAGGAATGTTTCTATAATTATTTAGGCTCCAGTTCATTTCACGCCTCGCTTGTATCAATTAAAACTTATTTTAATTAGCGATTGTTGCCAAAATATATCTCACAATGTTTTGTTTGCGTAATAAAATAAATAACATGGGCTCGGCAGTTCGGGAGTCAGTGTAAGGAACTGTAACCACCAGAGATGAGGCAGTTTCTATTAAAAAAAAAACTTTTCATACATGTTGTAATGCTACTGCTCTACCTAAGTCATAACGCGTAAATTAGCGCGTGATTTAAGTCGTAACGTAGATGTTGCCAATGCGTTAAAGCCTAAGCGTTACGTAACGGCTTAATTGAATATCAGAGGACATCTTACACAGGGTCTCTGACCCCAAACTAAGCAATGATTATGCTGTCAGAGTTTTTTTTAACGCGAATAAGTCCGCGCTTGACCACCAACTCGCCTGATGGTAAGCGACGTTGTGGTCGAAGATGAAGCACGCAGACCTAGAAAATACCTATTCACTCTGATCTTAAAAAGCTTTTTTTTTTTTTTTAAATCGATAAAGTCGTATAACTCAGATGCACACTCTTCTATGAATTGATATGGTACATAAATATATATTTTTTTAAATACATACTTACATTCTTGTTCCACATTCAGGCTTTTCATCACTATCACTACCTACATATTATAAAGCAAAGTCGCTATTTCTGTGTGTCTGTCTGTCTCTCAGTCTGTGTATTCCTTTATATCTTCCAAAATGTACTCGTACCACAGATTCGAATGCGGTTTTCACTATTTTTAAGAATGTTTCATCGAGAAGGTTTGGAGCTATAACAATTGTACCTGGGTGAAGCCAGGGCGAGCAGCTAGTTTGAATTCCCGCCCCGTCGCCTAAACCTATTTGTTAATCCTTCACAAGTAACGGTTGCCTGTAAGAAATTGCTTTTTAGCGATAAGGCCGCCGATTGTAACACTAGCTATAAGTTCCTAGTTTAAGTTTTCCTAGTTTATTTAAGTTTTGGTGTGGCAAAGAATTGATCTATCTATCTTCTAATATCAAATGAACACAGGTACATCATCCAAATGTAGCTAAATTAGCTCTTAACAATGCTCTAAACATGATATCAATCCACAATACCTGTGTACGGTTACATCAGTGAAATTTAATTACGTTTATGCTATTGACGCAAAACAAGGCTTTCCAAAATACTACGTTATTTCGGATATTCGGCTCGATTTCATCATTTACGGTCTATGAAATCGAATTATTAATTTATGACTTGTGAGTTAACAATTTGTGGTCGAGGCGCTATGAAATGGTTTAGACGTAAAATGCCTAAATGGCTTAGGCATGTGAAGTTAGGTACCTAGCGGAAAATAAATAATGACAAATAACGATAATTATAGGTTCGTACAGATTTGGGGATCAATACTCCAATGCGTTTTCGACGCAATTTTGCGGTGATCGTGACTATTTGAGGGTTCCGTACCCAAAGGGTTAAAACGGGACCCTATTAGACTTTCATTGTGAGAATTAATTATTAAAACTCTTTAATATATATTAAACTATTTATTTGAGCGAAAAAAGAAATAATAACAAAACATTTTCTTCTCATAAATGTGAACAATCAAATTGCTGGCACTATTTAACTAAAAATAGAAGTATGCTTACATAATGAGATCTATCGGCATAGGAACAAAAAATTAAATCAAATTTGGACTTTCTTTGAAGAATCTAATAATATTCTAATGAAACAAAAAAATTAAAGTATTAAAAAAATCAAAACTTCGAGAAAATTGCAGGGGGTAAAGTCTCACAATTTTTCCCGACAATTTTTGCACATCTTGTTAGAGCATTCCACACAGATTGGTTTTTTACAGGTAAAACACAGATGGAATGTTTTTCGTTTTTTCTTGGGATCACAAGTTGAACACGTTTTACGTGTTTCAAGATGATCAGCTCCAGAAACAGTAGGCAATGCATCTTCTATTTTCAAGATCCGGCGAATAAAAGTTTTGACGTCACGAGGAGTGTGCTCGTTATTTTCTCGACGTTTCATGTGTGGCCTAGTCAGTTCTTCTGCTAGCTGTTTAATAAATTTAAATCTACTTCCAGTTTTCTGTGCCTGATTTTGCGAAGACGACACTTGCAGGCAGTCATCAGATTCACAGTCTTCTAAAATCACAGGAACTTCCAAATCCTCTGGTTCTACATCACTGCAACTCTCGTCAAGGTTATCCTCCACATCCGACAACTCCTGCTCTAACCATCTCACAATTCTTTCGTCGTTTCCATCCATTTTTACGCTAAAACAATAAACATGAATGTAATACACAATAATCACACAACTACCTGCACGCGGTCACCATGACCGCTGACGAAATATTTTTACTCACCCAAGCCAAACGCGCGCACGTGTATCCTTGCCGAGCGCACACGCGACACTAAACCACCCACAGAAAAGGTACACAGACGCTCACTAACACGCGACAACGGATTTCGCTAAAATTCAAATTCAAAAAGTCGCTGCGGTCACCATGACCGCTGGCAGGTGGTTAAGGGTTAAGCTGATTTTCTCCTTATTTTTTTAGTTAGTGGACTCTTGTGCACAAACTTGCCACAATTTTGGTTTCTAGGTGTATATACCTCGTTAACACTATCCATTTATGGCCGTTTTTTAACTTATAAGCGCAGTTTATTTGTAAAAACCAAAAAAAGACGTGTGGCACTCGGGGACTGCCGCGGTAAAGCTATTGCATTTCGGAGCAGCTCGTCTCGATTCGTGCCAGTTTCGTAGAGTCGTACAATACGTCTAATCGCACACAACGCCGTGTCGAAGACTGCCGAACTGAAACGACGTTAGACGATGCACGGCCTTCAAGCCACACCTCCTTGCCCGTCGGAGTGGGGAGCGTGAGGTTTTTTCGTTACGGAATTTCTGGATTCGGTCCCCGCGCTCAAGGCCCGCGATAGAAGCTATGCAATAGCTTAAAAGTTCCCGAGCTGAACTTGTGAATTCACCTTAGGCTAACGATGATGCTGATGTTACCAAATAATTTCGCACTGATCCGGTCAGCACATCCGGCTAATTAACCACGGGCTAAAATACGATAAATTGGACCGGACCAAATTAATTCCAATTCACTAATAATTGAAGACCCGCGTAATTCGCCGGATGATTTTGGATTATGCATCGCAAATGCAAATGCAGATTCGACATTATTAAACGGTGTATATGTGCAGAAATAAACATTAGCAAATATTAAATGATCTACATAGACAGACATTTGATGTTTGGATCATCGACACGACGAAGAAGAAGAATAGACAGACAGACAAAAAACTCCTTATTTACAACCACAAATACAAAATTTAACATTATTCACTACTAAGTACTCGTATTCTGAAATGCTGATATATGTTGCTGTAAATAAAATGTAATTTATGTACAATCTAAAAACCATAACATTGGTAGGATCCAACCGAATTGAAGTATCCCAATTCGGTTGGATCCTACCAAATCATTGTGGGCATCTAACACCGATACAGAATTACAGATATTCTGGAATTAGCCCGTTCTGGAGATAAAGACAAAACCATTGATCTTGTAACTGTAGTATCTGAATGTGATCGTGATTATGTTACATAATCAAAGCTTTTGAGTTATAAACTGTAATCATAGAATAGTTACAATGACTGAAAAAATGTGGTCTTTAAAAATCCACCTGTCAACTGTCAAAGTTATAACTCGTTGATAGTTGACATTGACAGCTGATACTTTATATGAAAATCTGTCGTCACATGTGGCTTAGAACATTGATCTTATTTAGCCTAAGAATACGTTTAAAAGGTATTTGTCATAAAGTTCCTTGAATATCGAAAGTTTTTACCTAATAAATTGACTTTTACCTAATAAATCTTTAATGGCGTTTAGGAAAACGTCCTAACTTGCATGTAAATCTGCTGAAATGCTTTTTAGTTGCCATTTCAGTCTATTTCGCACCCAACTTGTTCTGTTCTGGCCACCAGTTGAAAAACTATCAAGGAACAGGACGAACCAATTAAACCGCACGTTCGCTTTGTTTTGTTCACTTCGCTTTCGAGCGAAAAGCGCTTTGAATAGAGATGAGGTGGGATTAACGGAAAAATATCGATAAACTCGATAACGGCATAAGTCGGTAATTTTAATAAATATGATGATAATGTTACTCTGGACAGGACGAATATGAACAATAACTAAATTCAGTTAATTTATTAATTACACGATTTATTTATTTATAGCACAATGTGCTTCTATAAAGTTGTTAATAATCTAGAGTTCGCCTAATTCTTTTTCAATTCGATTTTCAAGTTAAAATATTAAGTATTAAGAATGAAAAAAGTAGGAACTACTAGTACATCCACGATATTTTTTTTTAACAAATATCATACAAAATATATTAAATCTAATACATGTAGTGAATAATGCGGTTTTATTGTTCACCTTGTGATTGATGTTTGAGGGAAATATTTAAACGTGTATTTGTTGTCAACTAATAGTTTGTATTGCGACTATTTTGTTAGGCTCGAATTTAAGTACAAATAGCATCAATAGCGTTACCAAATGAAATGAAATGTTAGACTTAGTTCGGCTCAACACTTACAATAACATACCCTCGGATATAAAAAATACTACTTCGTTTAATGTATTTAAAAAGAAACTTGCCGAGTACATTATTGCCGACAATTCATAGTTTTAACTTGTAAAATCTGTCATATATATGTATGTTTGTTTTCATATAGGTATCAATTGTTTTTATAAGTTTGTTTTAAAAGTAGTCTTTACATGTATTATTTAAAAATTGTTTTCTCAGCGACGACGAACTGTTATTTATAATTTTATTTAGTTGTGTTCTCATGGAAGCGATGTTATATCTTAAATTGAGAATAAATATCTTTAAACCTAACAACAACATATTAACTGGAAGAAAGAAGTTATACAAGTATTTCATGTAAACCTCTCACATACATATAAAAGACTCCATTAGTCTGCAAGCATTCCTCTGCTATTTATGCATTCCGCTTCTCTCTTCAAGTTTTCCTTTCATCACAAATTAACGCTCACAGAGACAGACAGCTGCAATACCCCATCAAATATGTCACAAAAGCTCATTTCAATCGCTATTCCTGTAACGGAAATTGTCGATAAGGAAAAAATAATTCGATAAATTGAATTTAACACCTATCGAATATCGATATTGGGTTCATCCCTAATAAAGTGGCGAGGGGTCAGTTATATTGCCAATCTAGAGACTTTAGTGCCGTTTGATGGCTTTACCCTTTTTTGGGAATGGAGTAAAATAATTTGATTGGTCGTTTTCTGGTTTTAAACGAACCGTTGGGTTGGTTTTTGAATGACCAACGTTCTTGTAGTGGTTGTGTGGAGATGATGTTTATTTCGCATATTTAAAAAACGTAGTCGAAAACTATTATCGTTTTCGTGTGGCTATACTAAGTACAGGTATTGCATAGTTTACTAAGATAGCTACTTAGACAGCTGAAATTTTCACAGATGATTTATTTCTGTTGCCGCTATAACAACAAATACTAAAAACAGAATAAAATAAATATTTGAGGGGGGCTCCCATACAAAAATGTGTTTTTTTTAGTTTTTTGCTTGCTATTATTAACGGCAAGAGGAATGGGGCTAAGGGAGCTCCAACACGGTACCTACGGAACCCTTTGTGCGGGATTCTGACTCGCACTTGCCCGATTTTATTCCATACATTTTGTCGAGGGTGAACGATATTTTTCTATGGAACAGCTTTTTTGAGATTTGATCAAAGTTGTCGAACAAAAGTTGTTAGTTTTGATGTACAGAATAAGGACCCTAAAAGGATACTAATTGATTACCAGTAACCCCGTGTACGTAAACGGACACTTTTGCAGTTTCTGTTTACGTATAATATCCTACTAACCCCTCTGGTGGGAATCGAGGACCTACTGGTCACCGTATAGATACTGTACCAGCCTTTTTAATAGTCCACTGCTGGATACGTCCTGCAGTGCCTACCCACGAATGGCCATTTCCACCACGCTGGCCCAGTGCGGGTTGGTGTATAGATACATAATTATTATATTATACATTTTATCACCCAAATGACACGAAAATAATCTTATTCCTATATTAACATGTTTTAATTTTCTTTGTTTCAGGTACCTACATGATTGATGATTGACTAACTAGGCTGAAAAACGGATGGATCAGTTTCATCAAATCAAGTTTGAATTCAAATCATATGAATTGGGTACGATTACCTAACTTACTCATTGGTACAGGATTAGGACTTGAACCCACGACCTCACGATTGTAAGGCGGATGTTACTACCTCTAAGCCACCATGGCTTCAATTTTTCAATCTGGAATTTATGTACGGAATTTCACACCACAGGCTTTTCGGTGAAGGAAAACATCGTGAGGCAACCTGCATACGTCCGTAGAGGAAATTTGATGGCGTTTGTAAATCCACCAACCCGCACTGGGCCAGCGTGGTGGATATGGCCCAATCACCCTTGTGGGTAGGCCTACGTCCTGCAGTGGACTATCAAAAAGACTGCTACAGTACAGTACTACAGTACCTTACTTATGGTAAAACGTTGCGCTCATAAACGGTCATGGTGTAGTCTAAGTTTAACAAGGTGTATGTTAACGAAACGGAGTTAAGCAGCGTTCGGCACGATCAGTCTTCAGATGGGTGACCGCGGGTGGCATTTAGCACTGCCACGACTCGGATGACACGTAAAATTTTGTATCCCGGTGGATTTCACCGTTTAGCCATGAGAGGTCTTTAGGCTTTTTTTGGCTAGGCATCTCCTAGCTAGCCTATACTAACTTACTTATTAAGGCGAATAAAATATCTTGGTGTCTGTGAAGTACAAGCTTCCTTGCGCCGCTAACATATGAGTATAGGTGTATAAGAAGTTTGATTGGCCTATATTTTTAATGGTAATACAATGTTAAGTATAATATTAATTATTATTATTTATTAAATTCCATTGCTCGCACTAATAGCGTGAGCGAAGGCATGCGACAAGCTACATAACATTTGAAATTATAATTCAAACACATTCAATTTAACAAGCAAAAAATAAAACATTCAAAATATTTATTGTTTTTTCCTACGGATTGATTACCTATGTATAATATGTTTAAACTCCGTCTCGACTGAAATAAATCATTTAAATATCTCAAACAAATACTAAAATAGAATCAATACCTTCCCGCAATTAATTAATATGAAAACTTATAACGATTTAGGAGTGCTTAAAGCAAGATTGATGGCAATTCAATGGAGTTTCAGGAGAACTGGTTTATTACATGGATGAAGTAAATGAGAAGATCGGGCATAAGGTCCGTGAGATGCCTTCGCTTTGCTCTATATATTTAAACGAGGATAACCTCAGTTTTTGGTAAGGTTGTCCTCGTTTTCCCTAAATGCACGTCACAGGAAATTATGTATCGACACAAAAACGACCATAGTGATCGTGTTATTATAATCTCAACTTACTTAAGAACTTACTTAAACTTAAGAGTTGAAGTTGATTTTTACTAATGGCGTCCGGTCGACTCCGCACCTAAACTAGAACTAAACAGACTTATAATATCGCTTTTGTAATAATTGAGTCTCAAATGTCTAAATGATTTTATTTTACCTAAAATGGCAGAGGCAAAGAGTTTACCGAGTAACCCAACGCCCGATCCTTTCTGTTTCTCACATCCATGGATTATTCGATGAAAATTGTGTAAAGTTCTGTGAAAATTGTGTGAAGTGTCGATACCCGTATTTCGAGTAAGTTTTAATTATTAGTAGCCTTTCAAAATGTGTGGTTTTAAGTCGAGGAAATGTTTTAATTGGATTTCTTGAATGCGTACTGACAGTCTCCAAATTTATATATTATTATATTGATATTAATATACACATTGCAAACAATAAGATTTCTAAAAGTAAGTAATATTAAAATTAATCCAATTCTCAATAAAACGTTTTCGACTTCACAATGACTTGGTTTTCTGGACTTGCTTATTTAGATTTTTTGACTATGGCCAAAGAATATATAATAATACTACGTATAGAACGGCCACTCGTTACCCCCCACCCGTTTGAGTCTTCCTCACTTCCACCCCGCGCTACGTACCGCATCGTGTACTCTGCGCGCGGGCTGCACTGGCCGGTGGATTTTCTAATAAAAACTACCTAGACTGTGACAATAGGGAACACTTGTGCTGTGTATGGTTGAATATCAATGATACGTAACAAAACAAGAAATTTTAATGTTTCCCTAAGGATAAATAATAGGAATATATTTTACATTATTTGGTAACTTCCTCTTGATATTATCTTACAAAAGAAGTAGATCGGTTACTTTTTGTTAAAATGCTTCCAAATTAAGTAATTGTTATGCTTTTTTAAGCACTAGATTAATATTCATTTTTGCAAATTAAGTACGCAACTGTCTCACTCACGCGGCATGTCGTCACGTTGTGGTGATCGCTGACAGCCATAGACGTTCCGCACACAAATGCGCGTGTAGCGACCGTGCGTAAGTGTGTTGTCTGTGAGTAAGTACTGTGTAGGTGTGCGTAAGACAGCAGATTTTGTATGAAAAATCGCGGAGTGTCCGGGCTGTGCTATGGCTACCTATTATTATAATTCTATCTTTAACTTTAAATATCGTATATTCGCATAAGCATATGCATAAGAATGTGACGCCAACAATGTAATTCTATCGTAAAAGTAAAAAAACTAATTTGAAATTTAAAGTAAATTTAATTAAAACAAAAACTAACCTCGATAAATTGTCCTGAAATCACAAAACCCGTGCAAACAGATCAGATATCCCATAAACATTTTACATCTCGATGTTACGCCACAAATCGACCTAGTTTCCAAATTAAACCACCAAACTATTAGTAAAACTTCACAAGTGAGAGCTTACAAGTGTAGTTTACTCGTACAAGATAAACTCACAAGTGAATAGCACTTTTTTAGAATTTTTTTAACCGACGAAACGGACAAGGTTTGTTAGTCGACGCGTACCTACATATTTTTTTTATGTCGTACATAAAAAAAATATACGCGTTGACATTCTCATTCTCAGAATTTTCGTTAATCATACGCATTTACCAGTGGACCTTGATCAAACAGCCTAATTTGCGAGCAGTTACCAATTGTAAAATCCTGATGCTATCAACTATCTCCACTCGGCAATATCAGGATCCGTTAAAGTTAGATATCAAGTAGGAAGACGCCACATTACCATTCCTACACTATCGATTTCCCTTCGATACGTACGAAGCGGTTTGACTCAACATTTCTGATTCGTACCGCCAGGGAATGGAACAGCCTTCCTGCTTTCCTGTTTCCTAAGAGATATAATCTAAAGCTTTTCAAGCTCAGAGTGAATAGGTATCATCTAGGTCTGCGTGCTGAAGCACTGTCTTTGACCACAACGTCGCTTACCATCAGGCGAGTTGGTGGTCAAACGCGGACTTATTTGCGTTAAAAAAAAAGAATGCTCCTGTAGAGAAGTATCGACATCTGGACAGACGAAAGCAAAATCATCGACTTGAAACGGAGACATTCACTTCGTTTACTCGGTCAATGATGATGGTGACCGAAAGATAGAAGTGGTAATAAAAACTTTGATCATTGCTTTCGTGGAGAGATATTCAGTACTTAACCATACTGCTGTACATGATGGACGTCTACTGATGTAGGTACTTGAGTGACCCCTTGATTGAATGAAGATCATTACCCTTGTGGCAAAACCGCCTTCCATCGTGTACAAAATTCGAATACATATTTGCAATAATATTTTTTACATTATTGTCGATTTTTTAAAAATGGTTCAACCGATTTTTGTTAAATTTAAATGGGACCACTTCGGGAGTATACCCTGTCGAACTAAAAAATAATTTATTGATTCGGTTCACAATTGGCGAAATTATCGATGTTCATCGTGTACAAAATTTGGATATTTTGCATTATTATTAATGGTTTTTTCCAGAAAGGCCCAGCCGATTTCTGTAAAATTTAAATGGGACCACCTCGGGAGTGCACCCTTTCGAACTAAAAAAGAATTTTTCGATGCGGTTCACAATTGACGCAATTATCGATGAACATAGACAAAAAATAACATACAGACATACATATAATCTCCTCCTATTTTGAAGTCGGTTAAAAAAACAACGCGAGTTGCACACCGCGAGTGCCGGCAGAAGTAAAAACCTCAACATATATTATAAAGTACTAAAATAAGAAATCACACACGCACACTCGCACAAGCGGCCACGCAGCGCCACTTTTAAACGAAACAGTAGGAGTAGGCATACATTTTCGACGCGCGGTAGAAAGAGAGGGATATTACTTCATTAAATTAAATTGTATTGTATTTATTGAGCCATTAAAACGGGCATGCCAATTACATTAAAACTCAACATTCATCTCCTACGCGGCAGTCTATTCTCCCTTTCGTCTTACGAATTTATGATCAGGTCACGTGTCTTGACGCGAGTTTAACATTTTTAACCCATCCCAAAACGTCCCCCTTTTTGGGGACTTTTTGGGATGGGTGTCTAACAAACTTTTAACAAACTTCTTCAAACTTCTCTAGAGAAGTTTTCACTTCAAAAACATACGTAATAAATATCCTGAAGTAGATTAATCGTTCGGGTAGTGAAACCGGCCCTTATATAATCATAAGTACTTTACTTATTTAATAGGATACCTAGTTTAGAAATACTTTTGCCAGTAATTCAACTCGATCAATTCATTCCCTAGTGACCCAGCGGATTCACAAGTTGAAATGGCACTGAGCAGGGTACAAAGTACGTAGCGCACTTTGCGCAGCAAGCGCAGCGTGGAATGTCCACGCATAAGATGAACTGAAGAAGTGAAGACCTCATAAAGAGAGCATGACTGCGCTGGATGCAAACTATGAAAAAACTTCATCGCTGCAGGGTTGCGAGTCTGTTAATTTTTTATAGGATTCATTTCGGAGAGTGTGCATCTGAGCTGCACGACCTTATTCTACCATCCCCTTTTTACTACAGGACAAGTAGGAGGACGCCACATTACCACCCCTACACTGTCGATTTTCCTTCGATACGTAGGCAGCGGTTTGACTCAACATTTCTGATTCGTACCGACAGGGAATGGAACAGTCTTCCTGCTTTCCTGTTTCCTAAGAGATATATAATCTGAAGCTTTTCAAGGTCAGAGTGAATAGGTATCTTCTAGGTCTGCGTGCTTATCTTCGACCACAACGTCGCTTACCATCAGTAGAGTTGGTGGTCAAACGCGGACTTATTTCCGTTAAAAAAAATGCAAGCTGCTTCCAATCGGTCTTATTGGTGATATAAGAATAGGGGAGGCATGTGTTCAGCAGTCGACGTCCTGCAGGTGAAACGACGGAATATGTTGAAAAGTGATATTTGAAAATGGAAACTACGTCAGAATCCATAAGTAAAGAAACTAATCACATAATTTTAAAAAAATTGCTCCTTCAAGACAGGGAGACATTAGAAAAGAAAGAAATTCCACTGCAAACTATTCATAATTGTCGGATTATTTGCGTAATATACATACACAATTACAGATACACTAGTAGGATTGAGAAAAAAAAAAGCGCACTTTTCTCGTGTCACATGTCCGTTTTGGCTAAATGCACAAACCGTCTAAGCCAGAAATAGTCACAAACGGGCTGTCACCAACAAGCTAATTCAAATCCTGTCGCTTTATCTATTTTCTCATTAACTTTGCTCTACAAAGCTAACTTTACCGACGGCGAAACGAATAAACCAAACCCTTCCTCTAAATTTCCTTTAGAAATTACGATTTGTTCTCTTTTCTCAGTTAGGCAGATAACTTTGTCTGGGTATAATAAGTTATCTTATTAAAATATAGCTCTATTCCTAAGGCAATAAGTCTGAGATTACCATAAATCTGTCGGCAGAGTTAATAAGGCAAGACTTCATAACGCCACATGCTCGGTTTGTTTCACTCAGACCGAATGATTTGATACACACCGCACTATGATATTATTCAATGTCACTCAGGTGTTTTACTAGGCTTTATAAATAGTATTTTGGCTTTTTTTTACTTAATTAAAAACTTGTTTAGCGGCGTTGTGCAGTTTTTGGGATAGTATTTATAAAAAATGTTAAACTAGCGTCAGGACACATGACCTGATCGAAAATTCGTAAGACTCGTCCCGTTTTTACCTTTTGGGTACGGAACCCTAAAAAATTAGGTAATTCCAGGAATGTTACATACGAGTAAAAGCATGTAACTTTCACATCAAAAAAATAGTCGCAGTAAATAAGTTCGTATAAACCGATTGGCTAGCCCTGGTGTCAGAGTTCTGAAGCCGCCTGAAGGCTTCTAACTCGGCTACAGTTGCAGTGAATGTCACTCATATAAAATAGCCACTTACGATATGTAAGTTACCATAACCCATTAAAAATTCACTAAAAGTAAACACCAAAAGACCATCGTCTCCAGAAGACCGGTTAGAAGCGGCCGTAACCGCTTTTAACGAGTATTCATTGGACGTTTTTAAAATTGTTTTAATGTAGGCACATAAAAATATTGAAATCATACTAAATGGACGGATGCAAGCGTAATTTTGATCGTAAAATGTCATGGGAGTCGGGTGACCATGGATTTGAATTAGTTTGGGATTATCGGGATAAAATCTCTGACATACAATAGCCGGTTTTATTATTGTACCTATTATAATGCATTGTCACTCGAGAATCAATCAAAATATCTTACTTCTGTCGCGCTAGTGTCGCAGATTTACTGGTCAATATTAGGTTATTTGGCAAAGTTTTAACCACTTTAGCGTTTGATGATATAATCTACTTTTTTAACCGACTTCAAAAAAGTTTTTTTTTTGTACGTATGTTACGCGGTTAATCGACCAATTATGAACCCATTTTAATAAAAAGAAAAAAAAAATGTGGTAGATCATACTTTACAGGTCTGGGCTGAAAATGGGACCACTATTTTGATTTTTTGCAAATCAGCTGAGTCGTTTTTGAAAATTTAGCAAGAATAAAATAAAATTACTACGTCGAAGATACAATACATTGATTCGTGCGACTATTCGAATTCTGTACACGGTTGAAGTCGATTGTGCCATTTTAGGCAAAAAAATAATTATTTATAACTTTAAATATTATATAAATTATTTAGAACTTATTTGATGGTCACCACAAGCCTGCGGTGACCATACACCGTGGTCAGTGATCGCGTGTGGTCGCCCATCACCGCTTTACGATAACTACACGATGTACTTACTACTATCGAAAACACTTTTATAAACATCGATATTTTATTTAAAATGCTGTTACCATATGTATCAGGGGCTCTATTTTTAAACTTCTAACGCTTACACGAACTTTGACCGTGACAGTTCGAAAACCATTCGCCATTGTTGTTTTGTTAGTTTTCTTTTTAACTAACGTCAAATTTCAAATTTCTTCGAGAATATGAAATAATGTTAGACATACAGGTTTCTTCACGATTTGGTTTATTTTTAACCGATTTCCATAAATAACTAGGTTCTATGTTCGTTTGTATGTTTTTTGTGCATTTACATCGATATTTTCGCCACCTGTGAAACGAAAAAAAAAAGTTTTAGTTCAAAGGGTATACTCCCGAGGAAGTTCCATTTAAATTTTATCGAAATCAGCTGAGCCGTTTTTGAAAAATCAACAATAATGTAAAAATTGTATACATTAATTCGAGCGAACTACCTATTCGAATTTTGAATACGATGAAAGTCGGGTTTAAGTACCATTTTTTGCGAAAAATAATTATTTACCTTCGAAGTTTGAAGCTAGGAGCCAATCATTGCAAATTGGAAAAATCGAAATGCTTGCTTTAGGATTGGACCCAAGATCTAGGATTGAACACCCATTAGCTTTCGAGTTAGTGTAACGGAGCAGGTGGGTGATTCTGTATGAAAACAAGCACATAACGCGCTCTAACGGGCTCTTCGTTTTTAGGAAATTCGTGTGAAAAATATTTATTTTTCGAATAACATAACTGAAACTCGGTTTATAATTTATTTTAACGTAATTTTACATCAATCAAACATTTCTCCAAACGAAATTCACAGAAATAAAAAAAAATACTTACTACGTTCGATACCGGCGTACGGTACGTTCCGTCGATAGAGAATCAGGCCCAAGACATCCAAAATTATTTAATTTCTGGCACTTGAGTCAATTTACCTAAAATATTGAGCAAACAGCCACATATAACCTTAAACTGATACGAGTGTACTCACTAATTACGTACGAAACAACGTACCGTGAACGTTACTAGTTGATTTATTTAGTTGATTCGGCGAAGGGAATTCATTTCCTCACCTCTTGTTAGGAGTTCGTAGTACCCTCCCGCCGGTGTCAATTAAATAGTAGGGCTGTACCCCTAATCTAAAGTATCTGTAACAGAACAGATAGTTACGAATAGTTGCGAAGTTACGGATAGTTACTAAGTTAGAAATCTAATAACTGGTCCGACTGATTCTTAAACATCAGATGACCGAACGGCAATAGAGCCTGTGAAGGGCAATCGAGCTTTTACCAGTAGATACAGGAAAAAGATTTGAACCCACGACTCTACGTTTCTAAGCCAAGCGCTCTTTCACTACGTTACCACAGCTTTTTGCCAATAGTATCGATATCGATAAATTATCGGATGAGTATCCTATTTCTATCCATTCAGACACCTAAGATATTTGCTAAGCAAACTAATATTAAAAACGATAATATATAGTAGGACGCTACTATATATTACAGCCATTTTTTTCAGACATTTTCATGATCTGATTAAATATTGTTACGCAGTAGGCCGCGCGGTACGACGGCTAGTTGTTTACATCTAGTCGCGAGATTTATGGTTTTATACTCAGGCGGCACCGGCCTTTGTGTCGCGTCTATTGTTTGTTGTTTGTTAGATTTTTTTGTGGTGTTTTCGTAATAATTAAGAACAATAGGGTTTCTCGAACTTTACACTTGTTTACTTTGTCAGTCACAATGGCACCGAATATTCTACAGATTTCTAGAGAACCCTTATTCCGATATAAATAGGGCGATGGTTTTCGTTCGTGGCAGTTATCGCGTTTTATACCGGAGCGAAAACATCTCGTGTTCAAGTGCGGTACCAGTGATTGTGAAGTGACTAGTTGTGTGAATTTCAGTGCCAGTGTGACGTGTTTGTGCGAACCAGTTGTGTCGTGTGTACTGTGATTTTGTGCAATAAAGTGCAAAGTGAACAATCGGCGTTTTAACTGATTATCCAAGAACCCATCTCGTAACATTTGGTGTCAGAAGTGGGATAACTGAAAATGCCGGTAACGCCATACGACGACGAGACACCTCGCACAAGGAACCAGCGCAGGCAGGAGGAAGCGCGCCGACTAGAGGAGCAGGAGCGCCGCCAGGAGGAGGTCGATACACGACGCTTCGGAAGCAGTTCGCTGTTAATGGAAGCCAGCGAGTCCGAGGCAACCAACGACGACTCCAGAAACCCGGGAGCATCTGCTGCGGCACTTCCTGCAGCACCTACTGTGGCACCAGCTGCAACACCTGCTGCAGCACCAGCCACCCCTGTGGCATTTGATATGGCTGCAATGATGTCGATGATGCAGTCGATGTTCGATCGCAACAAAGAAGACCAGGCTCGTCTACTGGAAGAACAGGCCCGCAACAACAGAGAAGAACAGGCTCGCCTACTGGAAGAACAGGCCCGCAACAACGAGAACCATATTCGCCAGCTGGAAGAAAAATTGGACCGCAACAGAGAACAGGCTCGCCAGCTTGAAGAAAAATTGGATCGCAATAAAGAAGAGCTGCTATCAAGCCTGCAGACGACTTTGGGTAACGAGATAAAAGAGGTCAAGGATACGGTCGACCAGCACGACGCCAGCATAAAGGAGCACGAATCCCGTATTGTTGAAGCGGAAGCACAAATCGCCGATGTGAGGAAAGCCCTCAACGTTATCAAGTCTGGAGGCGGAACCGCTGCATCTACAACCTTCTCGCCAGCCTCACAGAAGATCAAAGTGACGCCTTTTGACGGGACATCATCATGGTCAGCCTACAAAATTCAATTTGACGCCGCTGTTAAAACCAATGGATGGGACAAAGACCAAGCCATGAACGCCCTCATAATGAGCCTTCGTGATGAAGCCCTGAGTATTCTCGATGCGGTGGGCAAGGAAGTGACCTACGATAAATTAATGGAAACGTTGGAGAGTCGCTACGGTGATGAGCACCTAGAGCGTGTGTACAGAGCGCAGTTAAAGAACAGGGTGCAACGTCGCAACGAAAGTCTTCAGCAGTGGGCTGTCGAAGTGGAGAAACTGTTCCGGAAGGCTTATCAGTCAGCACCATTACCCAACGACGAACATTTGGTGGAAGCATTTTCTAACGGTATAGCAGACTTCGAAGTTAGAACTGCAGTGAAACTCGGGCATCATAAAACACTAAAGGAAGCTTTGGCTCAAGCCCTAGAAGTCGAGGCTGTACGAAATCCAGCGAAGGACATCCAACATATAAGGGAGGTAAAGGAAGCATCACTTCGTACAAGATTTGGCCCAAGATGCTACAACTGCGACGAAAGAGGTCATTTATGGCGGATTTGCCCGAAGCCACGCCGAACAAGGAACGATCGACCACTACAGGAACAGACAAACCGTGAAACCACACAGCAGCAGGGAAACGAGTAAGCGCCAGGACCAAGGGGCGGGTGCTGGCCGGTCTAGAAAAGGCCCCAAAGATTTTGGTCTCACAAGCTCACGATGGAAACAGCCTGATCATCAATGGTGCCATCAATGGAACTTCTTGCAAGCTGACATTGGATACTGGAGCTTCTCGCACTGTCATCAGTTCCCGACTGGCTAAGCGCTTTCTTACGAACTTCGGAAGCTGCAAAACTGTTCAACTTCTGACGGCGACCGGTCAGCACATATCCGTCCGAGGAGAGAAGCTGGTGGAGTTAAAGTTGGGTGAGAAAACTTTCCAACACAAAGTAATTGTGGCTGATATAGTTGACGATTGCATTCTGGGTCTTGACTTCATGCGAGAACATCATTGTGAGATTGACGTCAACCAAGGAATCTTGAAGTGTGGAAGAGAAGAAATCTTTATGGAGGGCGCCATATCAGGAAAGGTTTATTGTCTGCAGAGAACAGTCCTTGCACCTAGATCGGAAACCATTGTGGCAGTTAGATTACCGCCAAAGTTGGGACATCAACGACGATGTGTGCTAATTGAACAATCGGAAGGTGACCAACCATGGTTAGTGGCTCGGACCCTGGTGAGGACTACAAATACTGCTGTAGTGCGTGTGCTCAACACAAGTAACGAGGAACAACTCATTAAAGGAGGAACCCCAATTGGTACTTGTGAAGAAGTAGACTGGATGCGCAGATGCCAAGAACAACCAAAGGAGAAATACAACTGTGCTGGGAGTTACAACATATCAACGCTATTGGAAGATTCCTGTAAAGACCTGACCGGAAAAGAACTTCTGTTGGCAAAGAAGATGCTGCAGCGCTATACCGACATATTTGCCCTCGATGATGCCATCAACGGGAAAACTGGATTAGTGAAGCACACAATAAATACAGGAAACGTGCTACCGATACGACGGCGGCCAAGAAGAATACCAGTTGCCAGAGAAAAAGAAGTTGAGTCAATGATCGAAGACATGGCACGCACCGGTGTGATAGAACCGTCATCCAGCCCGTGGTGTTCTCCAGTGGTTCTGGTGAAAAAAAAGGACGGAAGTATGAGGTTTTGCGTTGACTATCGACGACTCAACGACGTAACGAAGAAGGACAGCTACCCTTTGCCGAGGATCGATGACACGTTAGATACACTGACGGGCATGAAGTGGTTCACTACGCTGGACTTGAAGAGCGGGTACTGGCAAGTGGAAATAGACCCTAAAGATAAGGAAAAGACCGCATTTTCTACGGGAAAAGGCCTGTGGCAATTCAAAGTGATGCCGTTTGGATTGTGCAACGCCCCCGCTACGTTCGAAAGGCTAATGGAGTTAGTGCTCGCTGGATTGATCGGAGATGCATGCCTTGTCTATTTGGACGACATCATAATTGTGGGAAAAACCTTCGAAGACCACCTGCAAAACCTGGAACGAGTATTGACTAAGATTCGCGCAGCCAATCTCAAGCTGAGTCCGAAGAAATGCTCCTTCTTCAAGAGGCAAGTGAATTTCCTGGGACATGTGATTTCCGAAGCTGGCGTACAGACGGATCCAGGAAAAGTCAGTGCTGTCAAGGATTGGCCTGTGCCAAAAGACAAGACGGAAGTTAGAGCATTCCTGGGTTTATGCTCCTACTACAGACGATTCGTGAAGAACTTTGCTGACATCGCTAAGCCGATGCATAGGCTGACTGAGGAAAAACGATCCTTCCTCTGGGATGAAAATTGCGACGCAGCTTTTCAAGAGCTAAAGAAGCGACTTTGTAATACGCCTATTCTTGGCTTTCCGGACACCGAGAATGAGTTCATCGTGGACACTGACGCCAGCAATACCGGCATTGGAGGAGTACTGTCACAAAGAAAAGGAGACCAAGAAGTGGTGATTGCGTATTTCAGCAAATCCCTGTCCAAGCCAGAAAGAAACTACTGTGTGACAAGAAAGGAGCTACTTGCAGTGGTGAAGACATTGCGCCATTTTAGCAAATACCTGCTCGGGCGAAAATTCCATTTGAGGACCGACCACGCTGCTCTAAAGTGGCTACTACAGTTTAAGGATCCCGAAGGCCAAGTGGCAAGATGGATTGAGCAACTGCAAGAGTTCGACTTTACCACGGAGCATCGCAGTGGAAAATCTCATGGCAACGCGGACGCACTGTCAAGAAGGCCATGCTCAGAGGACTGCAAGCATTGCTCAAGACATGAGTCGAAAGATTCAGTGCCCGTCAGAATGCTCAAAGCTGACATCGGTGACGAATGGAAAGAAACCCTTCAGGTTGCACAAGAAGAAGACGCCGACATCAAGCCGATTCTTGAATGGATGGAATCAGATGCCCCTAAGCCAGACTGGAGTGCTATTGCTTCAATGAGTGTTACGACAAAGAGCTATTGGGCGCAATGGGATAGTCTGGTGCTTCAGGAGGGAGTACTTTGCCGAAAATGGAAAAATGCTCGTGGCAATCAGTGCCATCTCCAAATGGTTGTACCCAGAGCAAAGATACCTGAAATTTTGAAGCTGTACCACGAAGGGTTTTCGGGAGGACATCTGGGTGTGAAACGGACACTCTTGAAAATTCGAGAAAGGTTTTACTGGATCAACTGCAGAGATGACGTAGAAGACTGGGTACGGAAATGTACGAGCTGTGCATCAGTGAAAGGTCCGCATACCCGCAGCAGAGGAGCATTAAAGCTGTATAATGTTGGAGCACCATGGGAGCGAATCGCACTGGATGTGGCCGGACCATTTCCTGTGAGTGAAAGTGGCAACAAGTACTTCCTTGTCGTCATGGATTACTTCACCAAGTGGCCGGAAGTCTTCGCAATTCCGAACCAAGAGGCATCGACGATAGCAGACAAATTGGTGCATGAAGTATTCTGTCGATTTGGAGTACCATTGGAAATCCACAGTGACCAAGGAAGAAATTTTGAATCTCAGCTGTTTCAAGAGACGTGCCGGTTAATGGGTGCACACAAAACAAGGACAACGTCTTACCACCCGCAATCAGATGGAATGGTGGAGCGATTCAACCAAACTCTGGAGAGGTACCTGGCAAAAGTAGTCGGAAGCAAACAACGGGATTGGGACAAGCATATCCAGCCATTTTTGTTGTCATACCGAAGTGCTGTTCATGAGAGCACAAATGTCACTCCCGCTTTTGCCAATTTTGGACGTGAATTACGGCTACCAGCCGACTTAATAACTGGCATTCCACCGGATTCTCCACAACCCATAACTGAGTACGCCAGTGACCTCCGGAACAAGATGAACGACATCTATGAGCACATTAGAGAGCATGGCCAGCAAGCATCTGAAAGAATGAAGACTCGATACGACAGAAGGGCTAACAATCCTGGGTTCGAGGAAGGCTCGATGGTATGGCTGCACAATCCCATACGCAGCAAAGGGAAATCTCCAAAGCTACAAGCCAAATGGGATGGACCGTACCGAGTGGTGACCAAGATCAACGACGTGACGTTCCGCATACAGAAAGGACCTCGAGGTGCCCCCAAAATAGTTCACGTGGATCGATTGGCGCGATATCACGGATGCAACGATGCTCGGGACGAGCATGTCTTGGGAGGAGGTGGTGTTACGCAGTAGGCCGCGCGGTACGACGGCTAGTTGTTTACATCTAGTCGCGAGATTTATGGTTTTATGACTCAGGCGGCACCGGCCTTTGTGTCGCGTCTATTGTTTGTTGTTTGTTAGATTTTTTTGTGGTGTTTTCGTAATAATTAAGAACAATAGGGTTTCTCGAACTTTACACTTGTTTACTTTGTCAGTCACAATGGCACCGAATATTCTACAGATTTCTAGAGAACCCTTATTCCGATATAAATAGGGCGATGGTTTTCGTTCGTGGCAGTTATCGCGTTTTATACCGGAGCGAAAACATCTCGTGTTCAAGTGCGGTACCAGTGATTGTGAAGTGACTAGTTGTGTGAATTTCAGTGCCAGTGTGACGTGTTTGTGCGAACCAGTTGTGTCGTGTGTACTGTGATTTTGTGCAATAAAGTGCAAAGTGAACAATCGGCGTTTTAACTGATTATCCAAGAACCCATCTCGTAACAATATGAATTGTTAAGATATCGACAAATTACCAGAACCACCGGAAGTGTACCCCATCCCTACCATGTTGGCACAGCTAATAACTTACTCGGCAGATATTTGCCGAGCAAACTGCGTCCTCGGCAAACCACTCATTTTCATAGGATAATGGCGGCCATCATGGTATTGGATCCTATTAGATGCTGCGGCTTACTCTTTGCTCGAATACCTAAGGTACTACATATATGTTTTTATTACAAAGAAGTCTGCATTTCACCACCATTTAACATGTCTGTAAGTGATGTCAAGGTTAAAAATGAAGCGCACTGACTTTAAAAAAAACAAGTCTGAGCAACCGTATACACCCATAAAGTTCTTTAAAGTATCTTAGATTGGGAGGGGGTTCATAAACACACTGACTTTTGGACGTGGTAATGGATATTATTCTCTTTTCAAAGCTTCTAATGAACCGCCAGGGAATAGAACAGTCTTCCTGCATTCTTGTTTCCTAAGAGATACAATCTAAACTTTAGATTGTAACTTTATATTCTAAAGCTTTTTAAGGTCAGAGTGAATAGGTCTTCTAGGTCTGCGTGCTTCATCTTCGACCACAACGTCGCTTACCATCAGGCGAGTTGGTGGTCAAACGCGGACTTATTTGCGTTAAAAAAACCGCCTATTTTATCATAATTATCAGTAGTAGAATGTCCACGATTGGACATAGTCCACCGCAATACATTTCCACTCAATCTAGGACAGAATATATGCGGATTGCATCAAGCACGAATCTAATATGTCGATCATATGTCCACCTTACAGGTGAACATCCTACGATGCGCGATACGATATCCTACGCACGCTTGCCGGTGCATGGTCTCTATTCGAGAACCTCACTGATCCCATCAGTCAGCACTCAGCGCTGCTTTCCATTTCGCTTAATGGGAGAAAACCACAATATTGAGAATTGGTCGTCGTCAGACCAATTTATCACATAAAAATAGTTATTTCTCCTTAAAGTTTAAAACTACGAAGTCGAAAGAACTTCTATACAAATGTCTTCAATTCTTGAAAAAAACTTGTACAAGTGAATGGCAACTGGCTTGCTTTTTAATGTGGTTAAAGTTAATTTAATATGCAAGAAAATTCTGCCATTTGAATTAATGTAAAAAGAATACGCAATGCAGTATTCAAATTGATTTTCGGGCCACAGTAAAGTGAGTAAGGAAAGTTGTATTACGTTTCTGTCATAATTTATTTGTTTCATGAAACCTTTCTTCTTCTTCTTTTTCGTTTTGGTGTCGCATTGTTGTGCATTTGCCAGTGTCAAGTATAAAGTTTTAATATTTTGTCAAAATAGTCAGTCGTAGTCACGTCATGGTCCAATAAAGTCACGGTAAAGTCCAAACATAGTCCAAGTCATACCTCAGTAGAGCAGTGAAGACTTTTACTGGAGGCGTCTATGGAGTTTTGGTACAACACGGCACAACATGATACGTCACATTATTTCACTTGCCTACACTCATGCACGTAAATCAGCTCATAATTAACGAAATACCACAATTTTTCACCAATTATTACTGATAAAAACACAAGTTTAACAAAATAATACAATGCGGCGACATGATTTTTCCGCGTTCCCGCCAAAACCCCATGAAACCTATCTGGGTCGTTTCTTTGAACGGTCAGTTATTCCAAGAATCTAGGATAGCACTTTATCCGTCATTATGACTAGATTTCATAGGACAAACCCTGAAATAGCAATAAAAACAGCTGTCCCAAACTCATGTCACTCAATTCGTGTAAAACTATCATGATAGTAATTTCAATCAAATTGTGAGTTCCTGTTTTTGAACCGTGTAGTCAAGTCAGTAGCCTTCACACGGTTTAGGAACTCTGACACCAGGGCTAGCCACCCGCCCCATTTGTACTTAATAAGTAATTTAAGGATTGTTTTACTTAAAGTGTATTTTGGAATCCTATACTATTTGGTGTACGTATTCTTTTTCAGCGGTCAAAATTGACAGAAAATAGGTACCTTACTAGTCAACAATTACTATAATTACTATTTTCTATTCTTCCGGGTAAAACTTTTGAAATAAGAAGCAATCAATGATGGTCAAATGTATACCAACCGAATAAAACGAAACACTAATCATTTACAGAAGATTTCCTTCTGCAAAATCGTATACTGTCTTTCCTTATTCAAGCATTGAATTATTTTGCTGTCAGCATAATTGACAGTACCTTTGTCTGCGCGGGCGCGTCCAACATGGCCGCCGGTGAAATGCGTTCCAAATTCAAAAATGGAGTGGTTTTTAAACGGAATCTTTTGATTTAATTGCAACGCATCTCTGTTTTGGTGGTTGTCAGTTTCAATTTTATTTATTTTTAATCGCTGTATAAAAAATTTTACATAAAAATTATGCAGAAATTTTGTTCATTCGATTTTTTTATTTTAATGGATTATACAAGTATGTACATTCAGATTGGTTTCATAGTCATCAAAGGTACTCCAGAGGCCATAGAAATGAATTTACCTATGAAATTACGCAAAATCTTAAAACATACGTGTAGCGCCTGAAAAAACATACTGTACAGAGGTAGCAACGGCGAGAACTAACGAAAATATTTTAAAGCCATAAGAAAACAATAATAGCTTTCCTTTACTACACATTCTAAGACAGATTATTTTTGAAATAAAAGTAATTGGGAAAATACAACGACTTAGCGTTTTTTGATGGGAAAATATCATCTTAACAATTTTTGGAGCCAGGTTGCGTGATTTTCGTCAAAAATCTAGGTAGATTTTAAAATGTCTTTCTTCCGCGGAGTAGCTACATAATCAATTATGTAGGTACATAAATAAAGTAAATATGTAGTACGTTCTCTCGTTTGTGATATTACTAAATGCCTGTTCATAACTACACAACATGCATCATTCATAAATTTTAGCCTTAATTACTATGAAAAAGCCCCCCGGGGCGACACTCACTGATTAAGAAAACGACAGAGACCTAACTATACAACTTTTCCTTTCTCTACAGCATCGATTCCCAAGTGGTCCACGGGTGACTCGAAGGGAAAGAAACGATAATAGCTATTATTTACAATGTAACATGCTAACACCTCTTGTAGTGCTGACCACAATACTTACTTTCTGTTTTTAAGTTTACTTTTAACATGCTTTTATTGTAAAAACTTAGATCTAACATCCAAACAAATATGGGTGCACACCGCACGTGTCCTATAAGTCGAAAAATATATAAGGCTGTGACATCATTTTTTTGAAGCGTTTGTGGCTATTTTCAGCTTCTTATAACTTCGAATTGTGATAAAACTAAATCTCGCATTTTTTACGACAGGATGCTATATTGCGAGAGTTTTATTACATTCTTCACGTGGTATATTTTAATGGGACTAAGATTTTTTATCATCACTAGGTTTACATTTGTTTTATTCGTGGTTTTGTTTAACTGCACCTCGAACCATTGCATAAATGCATACGAGTAGTCTTGATTCATGTCTTGCGCAGAGTTGTGAATCTGTTCTTTCTTACTCTTTGCTCTAACCTTGTATGTAGTATTTAGTACCGTGTTACTCCCATGTTTATTACTTTAAATACAAATTACCGCAGTGATAAAATGTTACACGCCCCTGACTGATGTTTTTGCGTGTTGGCTAATTGTAATTTTTTGTTTGCATTAACTAAACTAGTTCTCTCACTGCTATTACTTGAATTTTACACTTCTCTCTATCTTACTGATTTTATAAAACATCCTATAAATAAATGACCTCTTTTGCACATAGGTCTCTTCTACAGATCCTCAATGAGACCGTATGGAAGCGGCTTGGATCCAGAGTGTTCTTATTCCACCCTAACAGTGCACGTTTTACGTTTCAATCGCTAGTACGTGGTCTTTATTCGAGAAAATTACGGCCCCTTTGGTCATAAGTCCTCCGTGATATGTGCCCACCCACTGCTATTTCAAGCAACGAAGCCGAAGGTAAGCAACGTTCGGCACGGTCAGTCTTTGGATGGATGACCGCGGATGGCATTTTCTAACTAAACACTACCGTGGCTCGAGCGACACGTTAATTTGTAGGATCCACTCGGTTGTTTCAACCGTTGAGCCATGTTAGGGGTATTCAGGCGGATTAAAAACTCTTACACCAGGGCTAGCCGCCCGGCCCATACGATCTTACTTTTTTTTTACTACATATTTCAATTTGCTAATCCGCTGAGATATGTCTACCGACATCACTCACCTACGGACCTCCTCAAGACTCAGAGCACAGCCGTGAAAAGTACCCTGATACTAGCTACAGGATAATTCCAAAACACAAACCTAATCAAGCGTTTCCTTTCAAATTTTATTTTCCCGTGCAGCCATCGAATTCCCCAATAATAATATTTCTCCCAAATATTTTTCCCCAATTTCTAAGTTAACTGATTATTAAGATTATGCAAACGACCTTTATCCAATACCTATTCGGGAGTGTTATTCCTCCGGAACCCAGCTTGAGAGCCGATAACGTCTTAATAGGGTTCCCGCGCGGACTGAGTGAAGAAAACGCTAGTTTGAAATTTTGTATGAGATTGAATGTCCCATATCTATTAGCAAAGGATGTAAGCGCAAATGCTGAATTTATGGTTTTGCATTACCATTGTGATGTACCCCGGACAGTCAGCTGAGTTTCTTAGCGTGTCATGCGGGGATTCGTTTGAATTTATTAAAAAAATAATGGGTATGTTGCAACTACTTTCTAAGAGCTGAAAATTGGTTTACGGATAGAGAAATAATTAAAAATAAGTTTTGCGTCAGTCAGTCACCTGAAACCTGTAACAGGGCCTGTCCGTCCGGCTTTAAAGTGGTGCATCTTGCAACTTATTTTGCATGCCATGATGCCATCTAGAGCATGGTGCACATAATAATGTATCTAATATTACACCTACATGTTACCCATGTCTCCGCAAAATAAATATTTTGACTTCGAACTTATTTCTAAAATCTGAAAAAAAAATATGTAAGAAACATGATTATAAATATTAAAAATAAATTAGTAATATTAACAGCGACTTCTTCCAGTTTTGAGAATTATTTGCCAATATCCCGGTATAAGTAAGTTAAGTAAGGCCAACTTGCTTTATCCGCCCTTCATCTGTGGAGTTGAAAGAAGTGGCATGCTGGAGAGGCGCTGACTGCAGATTATGTTCATTGTTCTGTTGAAGTAAGTTTGTATAGGCCGGGTGGCTAGCCCTGGTGTCAGAGTTTTTAAGCCACCTGAGTGTCAAGTGGGAGTTTTGCAAATCAAATCGAATTACTTTTACGTCGCGTTGACCGAGCGCGCCGAGCACACACGCGAGCACATTGACATACACGCTTGAGTTAGCCAATCACTGACGTTGCCGCGCTTGTGTTGGATAGGTTTGGCGCTCGTTACATTACCGTAAAAAATACTCACACTTAGCTATTTAGTTTTCTGTATGTGATACAAGATGGCGCTGTGCCATTTCCATAGAAATCACATCAAACGTTAACGCGATCGTGTTCGAGCGAGAAACTCCCACTTAGCCCTCTGAAGGCCTCTGACATGGCTAAGTGTTTTGTTGATGGCGTGGGAGCGGCTAGGAATTTAAAGCTACATACAGTTTAAAAAAAAAAAACTAAGTACCTACATAAAATATATGTATAGGCCGGATGGCTAGCCCTGGTGTCAGAGTTTTTAAGCCGCTTTAAGGTCTCTAGCATGGCTAAACAGTTACATCAAACCGGGACCTACAATTTAACGTGTCCTCCGAGCCATGGTAGCGCTCAGTTGTAAATGCCACCCGCGGTCACTCATTCAAATATTGACCATGCCGAACGTTGCTTATAGGCCGAATCATACAAGTCGGCGGATGTGAAGTTATCTACAAGCTGCGCAATATCCAATCCTGACTGAAGCTCACATAAAGCTGCGTGTTGATTGGGTTTCGCTTAGCTTGTAGCTAACTTCACATACGTCGACTATGATTCGGCCTATAACTTAGGTGATCGCTGACAAACAGTGAAGTTTATATCTTATTTCATAATTATTTTTCACAAAAAATGGCAAAACCGCCTTCCATCGTATACAAAATTCGAATATTTCGCTCGAATCATTTACATTATTGTTAATTTTTCAAAAACGGTTCAGCCGATTTCTTTACGATTTAAATGGGGCCACCTCGGGAGTATACCCTTACGAACTAAAAAAGATTTTTTCCATTCGGTTCACAATTGGCTAAATTATCGATGAACATTCACAAAAAAAAATACACACAGACGAACATAGAACCTCCTCCTTTTTGGGAGTCGGTTAAAAAGTTAGCGGAAATCTTAAGCCTGGAGTAGACAGTGTAAGCAAAGAACATGTCTCACGGACTCACGGCACCACACATTTGGCGTCGTGCCAGGCACGTGCGCTGTGAGCTGTGACGTCACTAATGCAAGTCTAAATCCAGCTTTAGATTTTAATCTAGACCGCGATGCGGAGAGATAAAATTTCTAGTTAAGTGAGATTGAAAGGTTTTTCTACACGTACATTCTTTTAGCGTGAATAAGTCTTTAAAATTGCAATATAACAGAAAAACCCGGACAAGTGCGAGTCAGTTTCTCACACCGAGGGTTCCGTACAAATCTGGAATATCACAAAATTAGGAACTAAGTTGTTAAAACCTCAAAGCGTAGTAACTACATATAACATAATAATCGATAAAACTTGTTTTTAGGGTTCCGTACCCATAGGGTAAAAACGGGACCCTAAGACTCCGATGTCCGTCTGTCTGTCACCAGGCTGTATGTCATGCACCATGATAGCTAGGCAGCTGAAATTTTCACAGATGATGTATTTCTGTTGCCGCTTTAACAACAAATACTAAAAACAGAATAAAATACATACGTACGGAACCCTAAAAACGAATGATAACAAAATCGGGAGATACAGTTTGGTGTTGCAGCTTGAGACATCTTCATCCTAAATTCATTTACATCGTAATTGGCACCTTTGCACCAGAAATAATGGGGTGGGGAGGGGGTTATTTGATTAGATTTCTAGATATACCTTTTATTTACTGTGACTGTAATTATACACATTGAATTTCTGTAAAAACTGGTTTGTTTAAGAAAGTTCAGCTGTATTACACCTTTGGATAGGTAAAAGATCAAAGACTTATTACGCCAACTGAAGACTGTGACGCATCGCGCGCGGTGGAGGGGGGAAGCCCCGCCATTTTGAGGTAATTTTGCTTAGTAAACGTATCACGTACAACACACGGCTGTGTTCATGACACTGCCACAGTACAATTTTTTTAATTTTCGTTTAGATATGTTTGAATGTTAGACGTGGTGGTCTAGTAGTAGTGACACCTGCCTTACAATCGTGAGGTTGTGGGTTCAAATCTCGGTCCCGTACCAATGAGTTCTTTGGAATTTATTTAGGTATGGAATTTCGCACTTAGCTCGTAAGAACCAAATTACAGAAAATATAAGACTTAAATAGTGGTAAAACGAATAATTTATAATATAGGTATGTAATTTCAGCTATATCTGTCTCTATCAAGAGTGATAATGATAATTATGGTCTTTGGCAAATGTATGGAGCTGGCATGGCATCAAATCACACCGTGATGGCGCTCTCTTTGTCTAATTAGTAACCAAAAAGCTGAATATAAAGCTTTTTGGTCACTAATTAGACAAAGACTTTCTAAATATTGAAGTATGTAATTTGAAAAAAAAAATGCCCTTGTGTTCCCAGACATATTTTATACATTCATTTCAATTGCTATTCAAAAAATATCTAGGACACTATCGTATCCGGCTCAATATCCAAGCAGCAAAACGTACATAAGTCGTAAAATCACAAATTCACGCCGGACCAATGCAAACGATTCGCGGTGAAACGAATTCATTAGCTCACATTTGACCAGTTATTTTGGTTATTCGCCATTTTGACCGGTTATTCGTTATTCACTATTCGCATTCGGAGAGTATTGGGAAATGCAGCTGGAATTTTAATTATTAAAATTGAATGTAAAATAACCTAAATGGGATTTAAAAGTAGGGCATTTTATTTCAAAACGGGAATAATTTTACGTTTTATTTGAGTTTACTGCGTTAATTATTAATATTAACCGATCGAACAAAGTGAAGGAGCGTCTCGTTTTTGACTCAATAACTTTACTTGTCTGTCCGGATGTTTATTCTCCTGTACAGGTCACATTTTTCAACGAATCTTAACCAAACTTCGTACATTTTTGATTTTAGTTTTATAGTGCACCCCACACTAGGTTTATCTCAAAGAGTTATTTTTGTAAGCAACTGACTGACTTTGTGTCGAATTTGTGAAGTCAGGACTGCGAATTAGCTCAGATGGAAGAGCGTCGGGCTAGTGATCCGAAGACGCGGGTTCGAGTTCTGCATTTGCGGCGAATTTTTGAAATGTTTATCACAAAGATAGCTCTTTGGTATATTTTTGGTTTTAAATTATTTGTTATTGGTGATTTTTTATTAATACCCCCTTTATTTGTATGTATTTGCTGTATTTCCTTCAGAAAGGGGGGAACTTTGCTATAGCGCTGTTTATTAACCGATTTTGATAATATTTAGCAAGATTGTTTATTATACAAATCCTAACAAGATTTGCAAGTATTATCGAAGTCGGTCAAAATTGAGTCGAGATATAGGCTCCACTACTGGACATAGGCCTCCCCTAAGGATCTCTAATAATACCGGTTGAAAGCGGCTTGCATCCAGCGTGATCCTAGAACTTGTGGTGATACGAGTATAATCCCCAACGTCGTTCTCAGTGCTATCCACATGGCGCGGGCGGGCGTACAATCCAATCGTAACTCACACGTGCATTTAGCATAATGTAAACAGTAATTTCCCTGTCATATAATCAAGGCCTAAAATACACATATATTCCATGCCACACTTGACAGAATTCCTATAATCTATGATAATGTAATCACGTGATAATGTGGCGTCGCCTTCCTCTATGGCTCAGTGACTAATGACTCCTTGACTCCTGGGCCAAAGAGGTGTGGGTTCGATTCAGATACTTGGTAAGCATTTATGTGATGAACATTGGCGTTCGCTCTGTTTCTCGATGTTATTATCTTGTAGAGAAACTAACCTTTTTGTTAGCTTCTCTACATTCAGACTCTTTCAACGATAACACTGCCAACTTACAATTCTAGTTATGAAATTATTCAAATTTTTGAAATGTTTATCTTTGACAGGATCAGCGATCCTTGTTTGGTAAAATTGGGCAGTCTTGAGTTGGAGGTGATCTGGAAGACACCATTTTTTCTGTAAAAATGTATAATATAGATAGATAATAGTGACGGTGTGAATTTGAGGTTGCGTGGTCGAGTCCTGTATACGTGATGAGCGTCGAGTAACAGGCAGGGTGAGAGGCTCCGGTTCCTTTGACTTTGATTCCAGGAGGATCTCTTGTTTTGGGGCCACTGACCCCTACCCTGGAGCACTGGGCTGGCGCTCACTTCGAACCCTGTCGGCCAGTTTGGGCCGGCGCCTGTCGGCCGGTTTGGGCCGGCGCCTCCACCTCAGTCGACAGATGTCTTCACGCTAGCGCTCACCTAGCGCTACCTGGCTGGCGCCACACTATCGGCGGGTCCAGCTCAGGCTATTGAAAATCCTCGGCCAGCCTCCAGCGTGGTTCTACGAGTGCTACCCTCTCCCCTTTTGGCTAACTTTCCAAGGACTTCTTCAAAATTCTCTCTCTCCGTTTCTTGAAGATTTATTTGACTATAAGTGCAGTGCGTGTTAGTGTAAATAAATGTGTAAATACTAAGGTTAGTCTTCTGTTTTAATCTCCTCTCTCCGAACCGTTAGGGATCCTATCCACTAGGTAGGACTCTTAGGTTGGTTAGGTTTCTCTGAAGTCTCGTAACTTGTGGTGTGGCAACCGGCTCCCCCGCTTGCCACATTACGGGTTCTCTAATCTTTCTTAACCTGTGGTGCTGCAACCGGCTCCCCCGCTTGCAACATTACGGGTTCCTCTTCAATTCTCTTTTAACTTGTGGTGCTGCAAACGGCTTCCCCGTTTGCAACATTACAATCTATATTATGTATTTAAAAAATATGTATTTGTATGTTCTCCAAAATCGTTCTCAGTGCTATCCTTCTGGCGGTACAATCCAATCTTAACTCATACTTGCATTCAGCATAATGTAAACAGTAATTTGCGTATTCCCGCGCCAAATGCACTTGGCGCGCCGCCAGCGGCCGTACTGGACGCGATTTGGTTCCTAAGCCGAAACGCCCATGGAGGAACTCACAGAGAAATAGCTTACAAACTGGCAGAATTATAGATACTGATACATAAACTGAGACTAAGCTACTCGTAACACGGACGTGGAGGTAAAAAATGTTTCAAAACACAGATTTGAAACTTTCGCAAAGTAATGCCTGATTCAATCAACTATTTTTTGTATAAATTATTTATCTATTAATTTACATAAAACGTTGATTTACACTGTAGGTATAGGCCGAATCATACAAGTCGGCGGATGTAAAGTTAGCTAAGAGCTGCGCAATATCCAATCCTGACTGAAGCTCACATAAAGTTGCGCGTTGATTAGATATTGCGCAGCTTGTAGCTAACTTTACATCAGCCGACTTGTACGATTCGGCCTATAATTTGTGATCATGTAATTAGTGGATGATCCTCGTCTTTGGCGATACAATCATACCTTAACACCTACGTGCATTCAGCATAATGTAAACAGTAATTTGCGTATCCCCGCGCCAAATGCACTTGACGCGCCGCCAGCGGCCGCTATGGACGCAATTTGGTATGCACAAGCCGAAACGCCGATCGAGAAACTTACAGAGAAATAGATGCCAAATTCACATAAGTGTAGAAATTGTTGTATAAACTGAAACAAAGCTAAACTGTTATAGGTCAAATCATACTTCTTGGCTGTGATGTTAGGTACAAGCTGTGGAAAACCCAATCCTCCCGCAGCTGTTAAGTCAACTTGACAACATGATTGGGTTATCCGCAGCTTGTAGATCTAACATCAGAGCCGCCAAGATGTTTGATTCGGCTTGTACGCACCTAAGTGGAACCTTTTATACTTTACGCGGACCCGTCTCGCAACGCAATACGAGAGATTTTGAGACGACTCTGCTCCATCTAGCGAGTGACTTGAGAAAACCGCGCCATGCCCTATTTTCGTCAAATCCTTACTTTCTTACAAATGTGCAAACACCAAGTTAGTTTCCATAGTAAAAACGTATAATTTAAAATTCGTATTCCGTTTCGCGACCTGTAAAAAAGATAACTATAGTTCGGCCGTTCAGAGAATGTGTTCCTGACACGTCATCTTGAAAAATGTTTTTGGCCGATATCTCGGAAACTATGTACTTAAGGGCAAAAAACATTAAGATCATTATTGTAGAAAATAAAATTTCGCATCTTTTGTTTCCATTAAACTTTTTTGTAAAACTTACCGTTTACGATTTATGGCCCATTTAATGAAATTTCATTAAATGGACCTTAAAACATTAAATGGTCCATAAATCGTAAACGGTAAGTTTTACAAAAAAGTTTACTGGTAACAAAAGATGCGAAATTGCGAACTAAAGCTACTCTATCTGTGCATTAATATCAGTAATTAATATTATAGTATGCTTTTCTTTTGTTTTGTGTGTGGTTTGTGTTGTATCTCATAAAATAGTATATCTATCTATTAATTCTAATATTAACGGTTGATTACCACCACATAAGGAACCTCAATGATGTAACTTGACACCATAGTAGACTTGGGTGAACCATTAGGTGAGCTTCAGTCAGGTTTGGGCTATTCGCAGATAGTAGCTAACATCACGTCTGCCAAATTGTATGATTCGGCCTATATATTATAGCTCTATGGTGTCATGTCCCATCATTGAGGTTCCTTATAAGTTACTTAAAACTCATCTGATTTCGTACTCGGTCGACGAACGTCGGGCAAACTTAATAACCGAGAAATTAAAAATTTTGCGGCCGCGAGTTTCGCTTGCACGAAAATGATATTAATTTTCGGTCATTCATATGCCTGTGATAAATGAAATGAAATGAAATGAAATGAAATGAATGAAATGAAATGAAATATCTTTATTCGACACAAGTACAAATAAATAAATAAACTTATAAAATAGTGAAAAAACAAAAGTGCCGAAAGGGACTCACCTCAGCTATAAAATGCTGAGTGCTGGGAGGACCCAACACTCAACGCTGGTATTCTGGTGAGCCCCTTTATTCAAGGATAGGCGTAACAATAGATCATATTAAAATATTAAATAGACAAAAAACAACGAAACCGTGACAAAGCGCTTTGATATAAAAAAAAAAAAACATCCACAGAAAATGCACAACAGCAAAAAACAAAAAAGTAACAATAAGATATAAAATTATTATAAATAAACTACACATATTGGTGACATATTAATATATATACATAAACATACTTAGACTTAAATAAAACCGTATAACATACAAGGAAAACAAAAAATGTTGCTCGCAATGAAAAAGAAAAACATAAACAAAAAACACTAATTTAAAAATTGTACAATAAGCTATTCTTATCACACATGAGACACCGGCAGACAACGAGACAAAGACGGACAAAGTCAGATGAAGGACTGATCGTACACTATCAACCCGTGCTGAAACTGTTTTGATAGTAAATATTGTTTTAGTTTTAACCGGAAAGAATAAAGGGATTTGAGTTCTCTGACGGGAGGTGGCAAGTTGTTCCAGCATTTGGCGGCCGCATATCGGAAGCTACCTGTGAAATTGACAGTGCGACAGGGCGGCACCGCCAACTGCTGAGCGCACAACCTACGATAGCCGTGCCTAGCGTCAGAGACCCATCTAATTTTGTCGTACAAGTAGGGAGGATTACTGTGCTTCACAACCCCAAAAAGAAGACAAGCCAGATGCAGTTTTCGCCGGGATTTCATTTTCAGAAGAGAGTTACTGTTGAGAAATGGCGTAACATGTGATCTTGGTGGAATAGTGAAGCAGAACCTGGCACAAGCATTTCGTACACGCTGAACAAGGCGCTGCGTACGAGCAAGGAGCCGAGGGCCATAAACAGTGTCTGCATAGTTTAATTTTGACAATACCAGACTCTCGACCAGCTGAACGCGTAATTCCTCGCTCAAACACGTTCTGAGCTTGTACAAAGTTTTCAAGCGGAAGAAACAATTTCTGACAGCTTCGGCAATGTGATTTTCGTACCTTAATGCATCATCAATGCTCAAACCCAGGTTACGTGCCTCGTACACACGTTCTACTGGTTGACCCATTAGAGACAAACTAATGTCTGAGGGTAGTTTAGCCAGCTGATGTCTGCTTCCAAATACCATAAATTTAGTTTTTGCTGGATTTAGTAAAAGGCAATTTGCGTCCGACCATGCTACGATCCTGCTAAGGTCCTTGTTAAGATCAGCCAGTGCATTTTCGAGATTCTCCGGCTTGAAATGTATGTAAACTTGAAGATCATCAGCGTAAATATGATATCCGCAATTCTCAATAACTTCAACTATATCAGCACTGTAGAAAGTAAACAGCGTTGGGCCAGATATAGATCCTTGAGGAACACCTCTTACAATGTCTGCTAGTGATGAACGAAGAGGAGACCCTGACGGCTGAGAAATCTCCACAAGCTGTTGCCTTTTGTTTACGTAGCTATCGTACCACTTGACAGTGGGACTATCAAAACCACGGGAACTCATCTTTGATAAAAGCAAAGGAAGATTAATGGCATCAAACGCCCGTGAAAAGTCGAGAAGTACCAGCATTGTACACATGCCTTTGTCTTGAGAATCCAGGATATTGTCAGTCACGTCGAGCAAAGCTGTGGCCGTACCGCGCCCCTTCCGGAAACCTGACTGATACTTCGGAAGAACCTCATTTCTTTCCAGGAATTCCATCAGTTGCTGGTTCACCACCTTTTCTATTATTTTTGACATACAAGGAAGTATACTGATAGGTCTTAAATCCTTAAGCGAAGTTGGGTTGCTAACCTTAGGAAGAAGACGCACAATAGCAACTTTCCAAAGATCAGGAAAAGTGGACGTGCAAATTGAAGTGTTGATAATTTGGGTAATTGTATCTAACGAGTACGGTAACGTCATAAGAAGCATTTTTAAAGAGATGCCGTCAAATCCTACTGCATTAGACTTGATACTTTTTATGATTTTGTAAACGGTATTAGATGAGACAGGTTTTAAGGAGAAAATAGGTTTATCTACAGGTTGACGAAACTCTAAAAACGTAAGTTGAGATATGGTGACCTCGTTTTTGCCAGGGACATTTAGGAAATGGCTATTAATGACCTGAGGATCACTGAAGTGAGAAGGAATATCCTTGCTTTTAGGAGCTGGGAGAAGAGTAGATTTCAGGTTCTTCCACAAGGCTTTTGGATCTTTAATTTTGTTATTAATATTGAATTTATAGTAAGCTGCCTTTTCTAAATAGATAGTCTTGTTTACTAGAGCCTTGAGACTTTTGTAATAGGCCCATTTCGACTCTGATTTTGTCTGTCGATAGCTCGATAGAGCATCGTTACGCAGGCGCATCATCAATTTGACATTATCAGTAATCCAAGGGTAACCGTTTTCCTTGAAAGTGGATGTTTTGAGAGGAGCGTGAGAATCGAATAGTGCCAACACAGATAATGTGAAATCATTAACCATCTCATTTACGTCATTATTTGAGATTTTGTCCCAACGCACTAGACTCAGATCTCTGTTAAACGATTCAATATGAATGTTGTTTATAGGTCTATACCTTATTGTTAGCGGAACTGGCTTTGCTCTTCTAACGTTAAATTGACATACCACAGCCGAATGTCCTCTATCGCCCATTGGCTCGACCATGACATCACTCACACTTAAATCCGTACACACCACATCGATAAGGGTTTGGCTATTGTCTGTGAAATGAGTAGGAGACGTGACTACTTGAGTAAGGTTTAAACAATGTAGAGTAGTTATCAAGTGTTTGGTCTTACCATCATTTTTGTCAAGCATATTGATGTTAAAATCTCCCAAAACGATAATGTGATCGCAGCTAGAAAAATAATTAACTGTGTCAGTTAACGCATCAAGAAATATATCTACCCTCATCCACGGTGGGCGATAGGCAGTACCTAGAGCAATTTTTTTCCCGCCAGCTGCAAAAGTCACCCACATCTGCTCCACAGACTTATGGGCAGGGTCGGTAGGGTGTGCTTGCGTTTGAGCATTGAATCCGCGTCTGACATAAAAACCAACTCCACCACCTCGACCATCTCGCACATCCATTGGTCTGGGCGTGTGACGAAAACGATAGTTAGGTACCCGAGGAGCTCTGTCCTCCGACCCATCCCGAATCCAAGTCTCGTTGACTGCCATTATTTGTACATCAAGCCTAACCATTGCCGCAATAAACTCATCATGCTTCGTGCCCAGAGATCCGGCATTAAAAAGACCAATACGGAGGAATTCTTTACGAGTCATTGTAATTGATTTTATATTTATATAATGTATAAAATACGATATTGGAGGGGAATATAAAAGTATATGAATAAATAATTACGTATACAATAAATAATAAGTATCTGTTCTAAATATTTCTAATTATATATAATTTTTTTTTTAATTTGAAACTTTCAAATCATTTTACCAACCTAACTGGCCGAAAACAATAAAAGTTATAATCAAACCTCAGTCTTATTAATAGATTATATGTAATACATCCTTGGATATATTACCATACTTTGGTTAATAAAAAAAACACAACAGAAAATAAAATATTGGTTTGTGTAAGATCCTTGGTGCAAGACAACCATACCCTTCACTCGTTTGATACGAGTTGATGTAGTTGTTTTGCTGAGTAGGCTTGTTTTAATTAAAATTTTATACGGTTTTTAAACTTTCTAATTTACCTATCAGACCAGGTAAAGGATTTTTTTCATGACTGCTGAATACTTTTGAATACTGCGCACAGTATATGGACACATTCGCGGGTATTGGATAGTATAGGTTTTTTGGTATATCGATGACCTTCTTTAATGCTGCAGGATGCTAGCCGCTTCCAGCCGGTCTTATTGGAGAACCTATGCGAGGCTTATGTTCGACAGTGAACGACCTATGGTCAATTTCCGAAGCATTAGAGGACTTGCAATTTTTGATATTGTAGCAATTGGTTTTGAAATTTGAAAAGTACTGGCTGCCTGAACGTTTACTGGGTACTTCACTACAAAGTATAAAGCAAGACCGTTATTTCTGTGTGTCTGTCTGTGTATCCGCTTATATCTTCCAAACTGCACAACAGATTTCAATGCATTTTCCACTATCGTTTAGAACATTTTTTACGGAAGGTTTATAGCTAATAAGGTTTATAGACCGTCAGAACCAAAAAACTATGCAAATTCCTAAATCGCGTCAGTCGTACAATTTGTGTAATTTTCACAACCATTTATCAACTTCTCAAAAAGAACAGTACACGAAAGACTGATGACTTACGTCAAAAAGGTCAAGAAAGAATTACAAAAAATAATATATCTTTTAAAAAACCTACGACACTCACCGTGACGAAACCAAAGTAAATACATCGTTCAATGGAAGTAAATACAATTAATAATACCTGTACTGAGTTACAATTTGATCGAGAGGAGAGCAGACCGCCAGTGACAGTGACTGATCACCTTTAAGACCATACCTTATACGTTTACCAACTTAATTTATACCTACAAAAAACTACAGTCGCGGAAATCGACTTTATTTTGAGAAAAATAGAGTTGTGCGGTTATGCTCCCCTGGTAGCGAGGTATCTTAAACTTTGGTGAGAGTAAGGTGCAATCATTTTTGTTAAATACAGTATTTCTTTTTCATTTACGCATGTTAAAAAGTTAATTTCTTTTGTTTTTATTAGTATTCTTTTCTTTTGGAAAGTAATTGTTTTACGCTAAATTGTGGGTTGCATCGTGGATCATGACTTATTCATTTAATTTTGATTATGATAATCGGTTATTTTAAATTGAATTAAGGATTACTTATTTTCTGTTGTTAGCAATATGTTTGAAGACAGACCATCACACTTATAAATTTTCAAGAAATTGATTTCTCCCTACATTAAAAAAAAAGGGATTTTTCACTAAATTTCTGCGGGTCGAGCGCGTAGTTGAATGAATGACTTTATTCAGCATCATTAATACAATGTAGAATATTATCTAAAACCAGTTTTCTCCCAACATTTTGTAAGGGTTCAGTAGGTACAATTCCCGTACGAGCTGATGTTTGAATGATGAATGATATTTCTGTTCTTTGTATAGAGTGTATTTTTTTCAGGATCTAATATATCATTACTTGTTTATGTGACCCGTAACATTCCCCAAATATAACGTCTAGTGAGTGAAAACCTCTGTTATATTTATTAACAATGGATATTTCAAAACAAAATATGTCTAAGTCTCAAAATATTATCAAACTTTGTAACACTTGAGAGACGAAATAGGCCAAATATCTTGGAAATTCTTACTCCTTAATAGCAACTTTTGAGCACATTTTCATAGAAGAGCGCTATCTGTTTCAGGCTCATTAATTTCTTACACCTAGAACCTCTAAAGGGCTAGGTGACTGAGTTTGGACATTAAGTTTAGAATATTTATAGTACGCTATTTAGTTTCTTCTAAGGGCATTGAGTTAATAACACAAAATGAACTGTGCGGGTGAATAAATATATATTTTTTATTTTGGTAAGTCCGCAATTCTCTTGATGCAGTTGGAAAAGTATAGAGATGGATGGCTTAAACAAAGGGAGGCCACGCCTAGTAGTGTGTTATCATGGGCTAATATGATGTAAAGTATTTTTACTAGCCAAAGTTCTACAAAAAATAATTACACAATAACTACATAAATGAGAGAGAGAGAGAGAACCCAGCAGAGAGAACCCAGAATCACACAAAATATTTTTGTATAGGTGTACCTATTGTGTATTAGTTATTGCGAAAAAAAAGTATAAAAAGAAGTAAAGAATCAAATGTATAGAATTTTTATGGGACCATTTTGAGAGTTGCTTACTATAATATAATAATCAATTAAAGAGAAAACATTGCCCTTCCATCTGAAATACATGTTAACCGACTGTGTACAATTGTGTACAAGTTTCAGAAGAAATTAAATTTCAAAACAGCTACGTATACTCGTGCAATAAAAATAACCAAGTTAATAAATAGTAGTCTGTGCAGGCGAACCACTTTTTAAAATTCACGTTAAGATACTACCACACTATAAAAACTTATGATAAAAGGATAAAACTTTAAATACAAAAACTTTACCAAAATCTTCGCGTAACAAAACAAAGATTTCAACCTGTTGTTACTTTTAAACCAGAACTTAAGTTGCTGTAAGCGCCCGGCATTACTTAGATCCAACTTACCCCTAACTTAACCGCTGGTTAACTTAAACAGCGGTTAAAGTAGAGTCAAAGTTAAGAACTCTCAACCACGCACCTGCACTTAACCGGCGCACTTTTGCATAGGACTTAGTGAATTCAACCGCTTTGACACGGTGATATTCTATAAAAGAAACGTTATACACAATCAACAAGTCACGAACATGATGAAAAATATTATTCCTTGGCACAACTGGTTGTGCGAAAGCATTTGGTCAACAGAATTGAGACTAATCTTTTTTTTGTAATGAGCTAATTAGGGCCTTTCTTTTTAAGGTTCCGTACCCAAAGGGTAAAAACGGGATCCTATTACTAAAACTCCGATGTCCGTCTGTCCGTCTCTCTGTCTGTCACCAGGCTGTATCTAATGAACCATGATAGCTAGACAGCTGAAATTTTCACAGATGATATATGTCTGTTACCGCTATAACAACAAATACTAAAAACAGAATAAAATAAATATTTAAGGGCTCCTACACTACAAAAGTGATTTTTTAGGAGTTTTCTTGCTCGCTATTAATTATGGCAAGAGAAATGAGGCTACAGGGCCTTCAACAAGGTACGGAACCCTTTGTGCGCGTGTCCGACTTGCACTTGGCCAATTTTTACTCAACACCATTCAATAGAAAAAAGTAAGTTCATTACTTTGTCCTCTAGAGGGCGTCACATACAATGTATTTTTATAAATAATATAATATGACTGATGGGTAATGTGACTATACAATATACTCTATTTGCGTTTGCCCGCGGCTTCGCCCGCATGGTATATTAATTTTTGTGCTATCCCATGGGATCATTTTATCGAAGAATGGGAAGCGTTTCGAATCCACATTCCTCATAACGAACAGTCAAAATGTGGAACACTTTGCCTGAGTCTATCTTCCCGCTAAAGTACAATGTGGGTGTCTTCAAATCCCGAGTAAATAGGTATCTTCTAGGTAAGCGTGCTAGACCCTAGACCGCATATCTGCTTAACATCAGGCAGTGTTTAGTCAAACGCAAACATATACGAAATAAATAAAAAAAGATAAATATGTAGCCTTTATCACTTTCTGTCTTTGTCCATGCCAAAAATCAAGTCATTCCATTGCTCCGTTGCTGCGTGAAAGAGGAACAAACCGATAAACCAACAAACACACTTTCGGATTTATGATATTTTAGTAAGAAAGTAAGGATAATAATATCATTGCACCTGCTATAGCTCAGAATAACAAGATAACGTATCTATGGTAAAATATCACTGATTGAACCGCTTTAAACCGCTCGAAACTGGTTAGGGGCGGTTTCGACCGGTCCGTGGCGGTTCTCAACGCAGATTTCAGTTGTTAGCTAATGGAATGAAGTTTCGAAGTTCGCTAGTTGGAAATGAGACTGTTTCTTGGATGATTTTATGTATTTTACTCGTACTAACGGAGCAGTTTTATATAATTAAAAAATAGAAAATAATTTTTAATAAGCGTTTTGTTTTTTGGAAATGCTTACTGCCTATGACGACGATGACATAAATGAAAATGTCTTATTAATATTTGGCAAGATTCGGGATTATACATTTTCCACTACCGATTATAAGGCTACAATTTAGACACTAGGGCATGTCTATTGCCGCGCGTGTCGTCGCAAAGTATCCGGATGGCTACTACTGTCACCACACTAAAGGAAATTAAGTTTATTTATTAATATACGATATTAAGGTTCTTTGAGTATGGACGGATCTCGATTTTCAGACCATGCGGCGCTTCGCTCGTCCATGCAGGCTGCCAAATCACCTACATCGCCTATCTAACACAGCTAAATAATACAGATACACTTAAAAGGAAACCTCTTATATACCTCTTCTATATAGGTTGGTACCTATATAGTAGTGGTACTTCATCAGATTCGTTAGAGCTGTTGCCGAATTTTGATTTTTTACAAAGAAATAAAGCAACCTTTTGATTTAAATTCCAAATACAAGTAAACAAAAAAAAACAACTGCCGAATTCTATTCACCCATTTCTAAAACAGCGCGAATCAAAATGCGATCCATTATTAACATAATATCGGGCTACCCGCAATATCGAAATTCGGTCCGGACGTCCGGCCGGGTCCGGATTGTGGCTCCGTCTGCTGAATATTTATCGGGCACAGATGGCTGAAGTGTGACTGATTTCGCTATGACGTGTTGAGATACCGGGTTTAACGGTTTTGTTTTGGAAAATAGACGAATCGAGCTATGCCAAAATTTAAAAAAAGTTCGAGGATCTTTACTAATATTATGAATCTGAAAGTGTGTTTATTTGTTTGTTACTCTTTCACACATCAATAGAGCGACGGATAGGCTTGCTATATAATAGTTTTAGTTTATAATAGTTTGTAAAACTCGGAGAGTGACATAGGCTACTTTTTTCCCGAAAAATAAAGGTTCCTGTGTGATTGCACATAATCACGCGGGCTAAGCCGCGGGAAAACGCTAGTCACAGATATTATACATAAAAGTAGACCCGGTGTTTAGTACTCGTAACTTGTCCTACAAAAATAAGCTTTATCTTGAAGTCATTTGTATTGCGAAAACTCTAACGTGACGTTTGATCAGTAGTTTAAATGTCACTTATGTCGTTGATTACTTGGCCTTTTCTCAGCGTTTTCTACTACCGTCCACTACATTTTGCGTTAATCATCCGGCCTTTTTTCAACCTTAGAGCACTTCCTCCCCTTTTTCTTCTTCCATGGCTTTTATGCTCTATTCTTTTTGATGACTTTCCTTGATCTAGTCATACGGACCTTTAAAAGTAATATATTGTTCTTCAAATGTGGAAATCATTGTATTTTTTAATAGAATTCTGTTCGTTTTTACATCAATAAGGCATACCCGAACCAATAAAAATTAACGTCACTGTTTTCTCAATACCAGAATGTCGATATAGTCAATAGAATAATAACTAACGTAAACAAACTAGTATAAAACTCCATTTAAATTCACCTTGTAATTGGGTCCATAATTATAAACGAGCCCATTCGAGATAATTTTCGAAATGCTTTCTCAAAATTGGTAACATTAACCATTCGAGGCATGTACCGACTCAAATATAACGCCTGCATTTCGTGATTCTGGTAGGGTGACCAGTAAAAAAGAATATCCTGGATTTTAAACGATATTAAACGGGACTCTATGCCGTGGGGTGCCGGCAGAGTAGAATAGCACCCCCCTCTAGTACCAGGTGTCGTAGGAGCCGACTAAGGTACAGCGGAACCGACTAATGGCGGTATAACCATTGAAATAAAAACGTAGCTAAAATGGCACAGGGCAGGGATGGGGAGCAGCATCCCTGTCGCGAAGCTACGTTTCTGCGATCGCCACCACGCTTGCCCAGCGCGGCGATTACGGGCAAATACCCAATATGGAACAAACAAAAAGACCAGGCCCCCAGTCCCCAGCAGCTTCGCTAGCCCGGGGCTACGGTAGCGGCCCCGGTAACGGCGGAGAAGGGGGTGCTAAGAATCGCTGGCAGACGCCCGGCTACCACTCCCGTAAACGACGACTGGCCCTGGTAACACACAACGTGCGCACGTTGAGGACTGACGAGAAGATTGCTGAGCTGGAAGAAGAGTTGAGTAGGTTGCGTTGGGATATTGTGGGGTTGTCTGAAGTCCGTAGAGAGGGGGAGGACACGATAACCTTAAAATCCGGCAACCTGCTTTACTACCGGGAAGGTGACCAACGGTCCCAAGGTGGTGTTGGCTTTCTCGTTCACAAGTCCCTCACCAACAACATTATTACCATCGAAAGTGTGTCGAGCAGGGTGGTATACCTAATACTCAGAATATCCAAGAGGTATTCGCTGAAGGTCATTCAGGTATACGCACCGACATCGTCACACCCAGATGATGAGGTGGAGACTATGTATGAGGACGTAAGTCGGGCCATTCATATGTCTAAGACCCACTTCACTGTTGTTATGGGGGACTTCAACGCAAAGTTGGGCAGAAAAAACGACGATGAGCTGAGGGTGGGGCAATTTGGATATGGGCAACGAAACCCTAGGGGCCAGAGGCTGGCTGACTTTCTGGAGAGAGAGGAACTCTTTATGATGAACTCTTTCTTCCAGAAGCCGCCTCACAGGAAATGGACCTGGATGAGCCCTGATGGTTCCACGAAAAACGAGATAGACTTCATCATGACCACCGAGAGACGAATATTTAATGATGTCTCCGTGATCCACAGGGTGAAAACCGGCAGCGATCACAGAATTGTACGAGGCACATTAGATATTAATGTTAAGCTCGAAAGGTCCCGCCTGATGAAGTCCACGCTCCGACCTACTCGTGAACATATCCAAAACCCCGAGGACTTTCAGCTCGAGCTCTCGAATCGTTTTGCTTGCCTAGAGAACCTTGCGTCGGTGGACGAGATAAACAACGGGCTCGTAGAAACTGTCCAAACGGTGGGTGCTAAGTTCTTTAGACCCCGCCGTTCAAATAAACCGCAGAAATTCTCCGATCACACTGTAAATCTCATGGCCGAACGACGCTCGCTAAGATTGCAGTCTTCCGATGATGCAAAGTCATATAGGCGTCTCAATAGACAAATTTCGAAATCCTTGCGGCACGACATCCGTCTTTTTAATACTAAACATATTAAAAAGACAATAGAGCGGAACAAAGGCTCCAAAGTGTTCGCAAGAGATTTGTCTATTGGACAAAGCCAATTGACAAAGCTGAAGAGAGAAGATGGAAGTTTAGCGTCGACCAAGGCAGAGGTATTAGAGGAGATCGAAAGGTTCTATAGACAGTTATACGCTTCGGTCGCTAAGCCTGTTAGCAGCGCGGCCAAAGATCCAAGAGCCAAGCTGACCCGACACTTCACCGAAGATATCCAAGACATCAGCCTGTACGAGATTAGAATGGCCCTGAATCAGCTTAAGAACAACAAGGCGCCGGGTGATGACGGTATCACATCAGAGCTCCTGAGAGCGGGTGGAACACCTGTACTAAAAGTCCTCCAGAAGCTTTTTAACACCGTCGTCCTCGAGGGCATCACGCCAGAAGCATGGAACAGAAGCGTGGTGGTGTTGTTTTTCAAGAAAGGTGACAACACCTTATTGAAGAACTACAGACCCACCTCGCTTCTGAGCCATGTTTATAAGCTGTTTTCAAGGGTCATTACGAATCGTCTCGAGCGCAGGCTTGATGACTTCCAGCCTTCCGAACAAGCCGGTTTCCGAAAGGGCTTTAGTACCATGGACCACATTCATACGCTACGGCAGGTTATACAGAAGACCGAAGAGTATAACTTGCCACTTTGCTTAGCGTTTGTGGACTATGAGAAAGCCTTTGATTCGGTCGAGACTTGGGCTGTGCTCGAGTCTCTCCAATGATGCCGTATTGACTATCGGTACATCGAAGTGTTGAAGTGCTTGTATAATAACGCCACTATGTCGGTCCGAGTACAGGAAGAGAGCTCCAAGGCGATCCCTTTAAAAAGAGGCGTAAGACAGGGAGACGTAATTTCTCCGAAACTGTTTACGGCTACTTTGGAGAACGCCTTCAAGCTCCTGGAATGGAAAGGATTCGGCATCAATGTCAATGGCGAATACCTCACTCACCTTCGGTTTGCCGACGATATAGTAGTCATGGCAAAATCGATGGAAGAGCTCAGCACGATGCTCGAAGGCCTCAATCGGGTTTCTCAACAGGTGGGTCTTAAGATGAACATGGACAAGACGAAAGTTATGTGTAATTCCCATGTTGTACCCACCCCGATCTCTGTTGGGAACTCGGTTCTTGAAGTCGTTGACTCGTACGTCTACCTAGGACAAGTAGTCCAGTTAGGTAGGTCCGACTTCAAGAAAGAGGCCAATCGCTGAATCCAACTCGGCTGGGCAGCGTTCGGAAAATTGCGTAGCGTCTTCTCGTCCGACATACCTCAGTGCCTCAAGTCGAAAGTTTTCGACCAGTGTGTGTTGCCAGTGATGACTTATGGCACAGAAACGTGGTCTCTCACTATGGGCCTTATTGGTAAGCTCCAAGTAGCCCAACGAGCTATGGAGAGGGCTATGCTCGGAGTCTCTCTGCGAGATCGAATCAGAAATGAGGAGATCCGTAGAAGAACCAAAGTTACCGACATAGCCCAACGGATTGGCAAGTTGAAATGGCAATGGGCAGGGCACATAGCGCGGAGGACTGATGACCGATGGGGTCGGAAAGTTCTCGAGTGGAGACCACGTACCGGCAAGCGCAGCGTAGGACGTCCACCCACAAGGTGGACGGATGACCTCATTAAGACCGCAGGATCGCGCTGGATGCAAGCCGCTTCCAACCGGTCTTATTGGAGATCCATAGGGGAGGCCTATGTCCAGCAGTGGACTTCTTATGGCTGATGGATGGATGGAAACGGGACTCACTCACGTGTTCGTATAGTCATAACACGACTATAGTTTCGATCGCGTTCGGCGACCTTTCTCAAGTTGGCGAGTGCTAACACGCCAACATATATTAAATATATATGTTGGCGTGTTAGCACTCGCCAACATATATATTTAGTTAGGTATAGCATTAAAACCATCTTCCGTCCTCCGGGACAGCTAAGGCAATTGCTACGCTCTCCTAAGGATAGAGACCCTTTGGGTGTCCCCGGTGTCTACATGATCCCGTGCGATTGCGGGAAGTGTTACGTCGGAGAGACAAGAAGAAATGTCTCTACCAGGCTCACGGAACATATACGTTCAATGAAGAATTTAAACAGAAATGGATCTGCGGTAGTGGAACACACTCTCGATTCCGATGCACAGCACTTCATCAGATTTGATAGAGCGAAGGTGCTAGCACGAGAGAAGTTTTTCGTGCCCCGTAAAGTTAGGGAGGCTATTGAGATTAGCAGACGCCCTAACTTCAATAGAGACGGGGGATGGACACTGCCACCTACGTGGAGACCGTGTCTTCAGAGAACCAGAGGATTTGACCGTGGGACTGGTGGAGACATAGTGAGCTCAGTGTGCTGGAGTATCCCCGACGGAGACCGTTATATCGAAGAAGAGGATATTCAGTGCGCGCCGACACAACAATCCTCTCTACACGCCCCCGCCCCGCCACCGCAACCGCTGTCATCGCGAGCGCTACGCGCCGCAGCCCGCAGTGCATTGCGAGACGGCTCCGCGTGTTAGCACTCGCCAACTTGAGAAAGGTCGCCGAACGCGATCGAAACTATAGTCGTGTTATGACTATACGAACACGTGAGTGAGTCCCGTTTAATATCGTTTAAAATGTGTGAAAACCACGTAAATTTCCATAGTAAAATATCCTGGATTTACAAAAAAAAAAATGTTCTAATGGTAAGTGCCTCTATAGAGTTTTTTGACGTGACAACGTCTTATAAATTGGTTTGCCGGGTGACACTTCAAGAAACTGCGTTACGCTCCGCTCACACTTTTCTCGAACTACCCCCTACTTAAGATTTAATCAGTTATTGTCAATAATAATTACTAACACCTAATAATTACAAACAACGAGACGAATGAGACTTGAATGAGGCACTTACGTGCCTCTCACTCGCTCTCATTCGTCTCATTCGTCTCAAAGTCATTGTCACGTAAAACTTTCGCCCGTATACCGACTTTACAGGCAACAGTTTTTTGTTATAGTTAATATAGTAACTATAGCAAAAAAAGTTTGTTAGCAATATCTACTCTACCTACACAAAGTACCTATGGCTTAAAATCATTATTTAATCAGAGATCTGTGATCACACTGTCACCTTCTTTATCATGTAAAATTATCTTCGGATGGACGAGTATTTCATACTTACATTTTTTCTTCAACAACTGTACTAGCTACTTACTTTAATGATCATCATAGATCACTTAATTCGAGCCACTCCAGGGCATAAGTTTCATAAAAGGAAATACAAAGGCAAATCATCCGGGCTAGTATGCGCGCCACGAATTATTTCGTTCGTAGTGTCAGAACGAGACAGTGTTATGGCTAAGTATATAACTGTCACTTTTTCACACGTCGAAATGAGTTCTTTTCGTCGCTTTTCGTGGTCGCATGCTTTATAACCATGAGCTGAATTCTGGTAACTCAAAACGGACACTACGGCGTTCGACTGCTGACGCCTTATGGCGTCCTAGTTAGTCCGATCTTAAACGTCAAAAAGGCCACAATATCTATTATAGTTGTACCGAGCACAAGCATGCATTAAAAACAATGTTAGTGCTATAGGTATAGCATATTGTGTACTATAGCATATATAGCATAGGGAACTAGGCTTTTATTGAATTAACTTAAAAAACATAATTTATTCAACTTATTGTACTAAAATATTTACAAAATACCTAAACTAATATATAAACAAAACTAAATTAAAAACATCTAAAACTTAATATAAAAGCCCCTTTTTTTTTTTTTTTTTTTTTTTTTTTTTTTTATTGACAGACTACAAAACTGAATGAACATTTTAAAAAAACATAAAAGATTTACATAAAATAATAACTAACGAGCACATCCATTCTTCTAGAAGTAGTCCTAACATGCTTAATTAATAGCTACAAGTTAAACTTAAAGATGAGAAAACAAAAAGATAAGTATACTAACAAAAACTTAATTTCGATTTGTTTGCCTAATCAATCTTATACAAATACAAACTTAATAATTTAATTAAATCAATAAACGTAAAACAAGTAAAAAAAAATTAGAAAATTATAAAACACATTATAAAAATATGTAAGACAGAAAACACTAAACAATAATAATTATTACTAATGAGAACATAACAAGATAACTCTGCAGAAGCACATTATTCTATTGCTCTATATAGGTTCAGTTTTAGAGAGGTCAGCGAACCAAACATGAAAATATCTATGTCATCTTTAAACTTATCATAGGAGTTGAACATACGGTATATTGGAGAATGCATAAGGAGATTGGTTCTACATCGTGGTCTAGCAAATGTAGGTTTATTTGTAGTTAAATACGTTCCAGGACGAGGAACTTTGAGCGTTATTCTTTCAAGGAGTTCGGGGCAGTCAACAAGGCCGTGCAATATCTTAAACAACATGACAATATCAGTAACCTTTCGGCGGTTGGCAAGAGATATTACATTGTAATGCTTGAGTCGAGAATCGTAAGATCTAAGTGATTTGCACAATTGATCCATATACGTTATGTGATAAAGAAACCTGGATTGGACCCTTTCCAGCCGATCAGCATGAACATTGTATACAGGGTTCCAGACTACACTGCAATACTCCAAAATACTACGAACTAGGCTATAAAAGAGTCTGATAGAGAGGAAGGAATTGCGAAATATTTTAGAGTGCCTGACAACAAACCCACCAATTTTCATAGATTTCTTTATCACATGGTCGTAGTGACTATGAAAAGAGAGCTTATTATCCATTATTACGCCTAAATCACGAACACTATCGACCTCGCATAAAGGCTGGTTTTTAATTGTGTAAGTTGCCGGAAATGGTGACTGTTTACGTGAAAACCTTATAAAGCAGCATTTGTCGACATTGAGTGACATATTGTTACTTGCACACCAACGACTGATAATATCAATGTCGGCCTGAAGGTCTTCGACATCTGTGGTTGTTTTAATGGTTTTATAGATCTTTAAATCATCGGCAAACATCTTGACCTTAGAAGTTAACCGCCCAGGCAAGTCATTAATAAAATCGGTGAAAAACAAAGGCCCAAAGTGCGAACCCTGAGGAACACCCGATGGTACCCGAGACTCTACGGACCTAAAACCTTTCACTACCACCAACTGCGAACGCTTTTCCATATACGAACTTAGCCAACGTAGAAGAGTTCCATGCAAACCAGATTTCTGTAATTTAGCCAGCAAAAGATCGTGGTCTACTAAATCAAAGGCTTTACTGAAATCAGTGTATATTGCATGTACCTCCTCACCCTTGTCCAGACTTTCAAGAATATCTGTGACGAAGCTAACTAAATTCGTGGACGTGGATCTACGAGGTAGGAAACCGTGTTGGTCGTTACTCAAAAGATGGGAAATATGCCAGTAGATCTTATTGACAACGAGTGACTCAAACAGTTTTGCAAACCCAGACAAGATGGATATTGGTCTATAATTTTCCACAGACGCCAAATCTCCTTTTTTATGGATAGGGGTAATAAACGCCAATTTCCATCTCGCTGGAAAGATTCCAGATGAAAGGGAAGCGTGATAAATCATAGCCAAAGGCCTCGCCAAATTATCCGCACATTTTTTTAACACGATTGATGGCAATGAATCAGGTCCAGGTCCCTTAATTTGCAGTGATCCTAGTGCAATTTTAACTTCACTTTCTTGAATAATAATGTTAGTTAACGGAGGTATACCAGATAATATGCAGTTTTCATCGGAAGCAGTTCCACTTGGTTTTTTGGACTGATTGACCATATATACAGAATTAAAGTGCTCCAAAAACAAATCACATATTTCCTGTCCACCGACAGCAGTTTTATCACCTAAAATCATTTGATCTGGCAAAGTGCTGTTATTGGCTTTCAATTTATTGACATATTGCCAAATTAGCTATAATTGTATCAGCTTTTGGCTTCGACGTGGACTTAAGATAAGAAGAGATATCCTCCAGTGTACACAAATGATGGTGTCCCCAGCTTCCATTGAAATAGTAATTGAATTTTGGTGTTGGATGCAAATTAATGTGAGCGTACGGTTCGTCTCGTCCCGTGTCTTCGTGTCTGAGTCGAGCTTACATATATTTACTTTTAGCTAATGAATTATTACAATTTATGACACCTAGTAAATTAGCTTGATTCCATCTTTTTTTTAATCTGCGTTATAAAAGAAGGAGAAGACGATGTTTCGGAATTTTTATATTTTAGAAGATTAATAAGGATAAATATTAAAATTCACGGGAAATAAGCTTTTTTTGGCAGTTGTAAACCTATTTTTAAGTTTCCTATCTCACCATCACCAGCATCATTAAAGCTGTAAGACGGCTGCACATAGGCTTCTCTTGTGGACTTCTTGGAACCCTTATCAGAACGTAGTCCGCATTCGAGAACTTTACGGTCCTATCGGCTATCTGGTCTACAAACTGTCTGCCCTACCCAGTGCCCACAGCCACTTCAACTTGCTAGTCCGCTTCCTCTCAACCAAAATAAAAGGTTCAAAATGGCCTGAATGCCTTCGAGAAAAGTATGGTACGGCATTGCTGCCCGACTTGGCGGGGGCACTGCCGTGCCCCACATACAGTCTAATATTAAGAACCTCCACCTTTTTAGGTGTGTATTAGTTAAAACCAAGCATACTAATTTATCAAAAAAAAAATTAAACCTAATAAAATACCCCTTCTTTTTAGAAGTCGGTTAATAAGTTTCCCACCGTCGCTCTATCACCACAGCTGATAAATTCACCCAACCGCTCAATGTCTGCAAGATTAACAATAGTTCCGGAGGCGACCACCAGTTTCCTCGATAGATGGGGGCGCCGCTGCTGCAAAACATGGGCTTAATTTGTCGCTGAACTTCGCCCCACCTAGCCTAGACGAGACAAATTAGATAGCGTTAGACGCAGACCTAGAGATCGACTGGATGTAGCATTGATATTGCATAATCCTGAATTTCAAAGCCGAAATTCAGGATTATCAGGATATCGACAATGACAGCTTTCTCTATCAATTTAGCGATCGTCAAGTTTAGACAACGTGAAATATTAGAATAGAATAGAAGATATGAAAATAGTGGTAAATATTGTACCTTTTTTTTGAAGTGTAAACTTCTTGCGCGGCGTTGTGCACTTTTTGGGATGGGTAAAAAATGTTAAACTTGCGTCTAGACACGTAATCTGATCGAAAATTCGTAAGACGGTGAGAGCTAATTTTCACTTCTGCCGGCACTACCGGAGTGCAACCGGAGTGGAGTGTTTTTATTTTTCAAAGTAGTCCAGCCCGCCGTAGTTACTCGGGACAGACCTACTAAGGGTGGCCATTATCTCTAGCTTGGGTAGACGCACCGGTTGTTGCCACTGTCCCGGTTTTAGCCACTTGATGTTAAAATTATTGCAGAAATAGATTATAAACAATGTAACACCATAAATATTGTTTGTGTGAATGTGAATGTTTAAATATTTCATTAAAAATATTACTTTAACATTAGAATTGTCTACAGTCTACACGATCATTAAAATTCAAAGTGGCAAAAAAATACACTAAGGTGGCCACAACAGGGGGATCTACAATCCGTGTGTCCCTTCCATGAGCTCTACTTCAATGTCCCCTAACTTATAGTCTGTACTGATGAAACTAGTGTTAAGTGAATAACGAATTTGTCCGGTAGCCGGCATCAACTATCGGAGCTGTTGCACCCTGGATTAGCGGGGATACTGTATTATGCATCGAATTAACTACCTAACTTAGTTGTCCTTTGTCCTCTTTAATTTTAACATGTAGACGAACGAGTTTCGCTTGGTGCAAAAATACCGGACCAAAATACCAGATACACGGTATCAAGTAGTAACTCATGGCGTAGTTTGACTAGGTGTTCGAACGTTCAGTACTGTCAGTCTTCGGATGAGTGACCGCGGGTGGCATTTACAACTGAGCGCTACCGTGGCTCGGCCCCGGTTCTTTTAACCGTTTAGCCATGTCAGAGGCTTTCAGCGGCTCAAAAACTCTGACACCATGGCTTTACGAACTTACTTAACGGTATAAAAGACCGGACAGCTATGCAAAGTCAGCTTATTCACGATAAAAAATATTTTTTGGCCAAAAATTAGATAACCGACTTCGAACGTGTACGAATAGTTCGCAGGAATTGATGTATCATCTATGTAGTATTTTTATTCATATTTGTACTGTTGATTTCTCAAAAAGAACTCAGCCGATTTCGATAAAATTTAAATGGGATCACCTATAGTATGATCTTCAAAACAAAAAACGAATCAGAATCGGTTCATAATTAGCGGAGTAATCGCGTAACATACTCGTACATACAAAAAAATAAACACAGTCGAATTGAAAAAAACGACAGTCCGTTTTGAAGTCAATAAAAAATGATGTATGACATCGAGGATTCAATAAAATAAAAAGCTTATTTCCGGTGAATTATAACTACCTACCAATCTTCTAATCATCATTCATTTCATAAAACATTAGCCTCTTTCTACAATCGGGTACATACACACTTGACACCCCAAATGTAACAAACGCGCTCGCCATAAGTACCCCAAAAACCACTCCTAACTAATCGTTTATCAAGGATAAGTTAACCAACATTGACTTACCATCTTCAGACACCCCTATCAGCCTCTTATCATAAACAAATACACGACATTTCCATTATAACACCCCTTCTATGACGTTACAGGTCTATGGATTTCAGTAGACAATTTTCCTACAATACTTGATTTTATTGGTGGTGGTTTTAAAACCAATTTTACATGACTAAAATCTTTCCATCCATTCAACAGCCGTAGGAAGTCCACTGCTGGACATAGGTCAACCCTATGGATAACCAATAAGGCTTGGAAGCAGCTTGCGTCTATCGCGTTCCTGCGGTCTTGATGAGGTCATCTGTCCAACTTGTAGGCGGAAATCCTACGCTGCGCTTGCCGGTATGCTCTCCACTCGAGAATTTTTCAAACCTGTCGATCATTATTAGTCTTACGAGCTACGTGCTCTGTCCGTTGCGTAACTTACCAATCTGCTGGGCTATGTCGGTAACCTTGGTTCTTCTACGGATCTCCTCATTTCTGATTCGATCTCGCAGAGTGACTCCGAGCATAGCCCCTCTTCATAACTCGTTGGGCTTATTAATGAGGCCCATTGTCTTTGAATATAAGCTATCTCACCATTACGATTACGAACCCGACCTGAGCTATGCTGAAAACATCTCGTTTTCCGCTGTTGGCTAAAGTCCTAAACATCATTCTCTGTCCCTACGACCGTGTACCTTGACTGTAGAATTTGACAGTCAAATACACAGTTCTGTACATTTGCATTCGCGCGCTCTGTTTGCACGAGACTCGAAAAAGCAACTTCTTAATCCTACACTCTTGAAGCTGGCTTGTCTCACACCGTCGCGTATTGATCATTCATATGAATGAATGAGTGAGACTCATGTCGGTGGAGCAACTTCCACGTCTCACGGTCCTTGGCCAGTGTTTTCATCTCCCTGTGTGACATGACATCTTCATGTACCTTCTTAAGGTTAAACTAGTTGATGGCACGAACTCAGATTTGACGTAGCTTAAATAAATCATATCTCAGCTGTATTGTCTGAAGAAGAGATAGATTTATTTTAATAATAGTTATTTGAACTAACGAATATTGTAAATAAACTAGGCCGCTATTTTCATAAAAGATGACTCAGTTTAGTTCTTGTGTTCCTTTGCATACAAAGTTTCCTAAAAAAATTGAGTCAAATTCAAATTTTCTAAGGTAGTAAGGTAGTATTCAAATGTTCTAAGGCTTCTATAATTATCATTCGTGTGGAGAATTTTTTTCACAGTTTATTAGCAAGAAGCATAGATTTCGCTTAGACAAATTGATAGAAATCTTAGTTTTAGATATTCAACAGCAAACACTGGTGTAATTACCCACCGACGTTTGTATGGAGTGATGAGCGAATTGTTTACTTTGTTCTAACAATGCCCTAGTTAGTAAGTAGTTACAATAAAACATAGTAAGTACTATCTTTACTAGTTTATCGAGAGAAAGAAAAACATTTTTTGAAGCCCACTTCGGTGTAACTTCGTCCATCCTATACAAAAGTACCAACACAGCAAACATTTCAGTGTTGCCACCCGTCCAGCCTGAGTTACGGGAGTATTAACAGCTCTGTATGAATACTCGCCTCTGAATAGAAGTAGGCGAGCAAATTATTACTTAATGTAGAGATTGTAGAGTGAGGTAGTTGCTATAGAAATGTGGGTTTTTTATACTAACATATCTCGGACGCACGTAACCACACTATTTTTGCTTTTTTAGCCGACTTCAAAAAAGAGGTTCTCTATTCGACTATATGTTTTTTAGGGTTCCGTACCCAAAGGGTAAAAACGGAACCCTATTACTAAGACCCCGCTGTTGCCTCAATAACAACGAATACTAAAAATAGAAAAATATAAAATTTAAGGGGGGCTCCCATACAAAAACGAACGACGAAAATGCTGTTTTTCGCTCGATATTCCTAACGGTGACCGGTAGATCCTTTAAATATTTACAGAATAATGACTTAAATATGCACTCTAAAAATAAAAAGTTAAATTAAAATAAAATAAATATTTAAAGGGGGCTCCCATAGAAGAAACGTGATTTTTTTGCTTTATATTAATAACGGCAATAGGCAAACGGCAATTAAATTGTATATTCCCTTCAAATATAAATAATTAAATAAAAATAAAATATACTTAGGCGGCCTTCCATACGGAAAGGAACCCTTCACGCGCGAGTCCGACTTGCACTTGGCCGATTATTTTATAGTAACGTGACTCGGACGCAAGTAACCACACTCTTTTTGCTTTTTAGTTGGCTTCAAAAAAGATGTTCTCTATTCGACTATACAAATGTTTTTTTGTATGTGCCTATGTTACGCGATTACTCCGCCTATTACTTTTATTTAATAGATCATACAGAGGTCCAATTTAAATTTTATCGAAAGGGCATTTTTTGAAAAATCAACAATAATGTACATTATTTTTCGCAAAAATGGAACCACCGCCTTCCACCATGTACAGAATTCGAATAGTTTGCACGAATCGATGCGACATCCATGTACCTACATTATTGTTGATATGTCAAAATTAGCTCAGTCGATTTCAATAAAATTAAAGTGGGACCTCAGGCGTATATTCTTTCGGAATAAAAAATTTTTTTTTTTTAATCGGTGCACAATTGGCGAATATATCGATGAACATACATAAAAAAAAACAAATACATACAGACGAACTTAGTACCTCCTCCTTTTTGGAAGTCGGTAAAAATAATAAATCGATTATACTACATCGATTCGTGCGAATCGTTCGAATTCTATACACGGTTTAAGTCGGTTTGCCATTTTATTTTTATATTTTATATTTGGCGAAAATAATTACTTACCTAATACAGGTCGCGGCATATAAGTCTAGGGCTGGGCGAAGTGTGGAGGGGATGGCTGCGCATGAGTTTAGTATGGCGGTCAACATGCGCAGCTATCCCCTCCACAGTACCCTCAGCGCTAGACTTACGAGTATGTGCCGCTACTTGTACTCAAGCTAGAGAAAACAAACCTAACGAATATCTAATATTCAGTGTTGCCAATCTAAATTCTAAAACAAGCCAACTAGGTAAGCAATATCGGTCTCAATGCGCGCACGTACAAAATTGCAGCCGCGCGTTGTTTCGGGTCGCAAGCTAGATTAGTTGATAGTCTATTAAACTTAGCCTGCGACCCGCTAGTTGATCGCGTTGACACACCTGAAAGCGGTATGGACATCTGTTTTCGCGCGAGTTTTGCACGTGCACAAAAATTCCCACCAAAAGCAAAATTAAGCCGCCTTACCACAATAGATTTAAACACTCTGTTTAACCGTGCTATTTGACTGTTAAACATTGTCTAAAGCATGCGTAAAACTTTTGAGTAGGAGGTAAGACGGTATACGTCTTGACCGTATCTATTTTTAGGATTCCGTACCCAAAGGGTAAAAACGGTACCTTATTACTAAGGTCCCGCTGTCCGTCAGTCTGTCCGTCTGTCACCATACTACAGAAAAAATATATTTAAGGGGGCTCCCATACAACATACCTGAATTTTAAGCCGTTGTTCGCTCGCTATTAATAACGGTGATGCTTGAAATTTTCACAGAATATTTAAATTTATTTACTATGAAAAAATGGGGGCTCCCATACAAGAAACATGTTTTTTATATATTAATGAGGGCAACAGGAAGATGTCGATATTCACTAAATATTAAGTTTTATATTCCCTTAAAAAATAAATAGTAAAAAAGAAATGTATATATAGGGGTTCATCTACACTAGGTTCATCTACGAGTAAATAAAAATACACTTCAGAGATTAGTCGGGCGTCAGGAGAAGAACTAGCTTAGTTGGTAAACCGTCGGCCCGGTGATCTGTGAACTTTTAAAATGTTTAATACAAAAATAATTAATTTTTTGATGCCCGTACTGTTTGTTGCGCATCCTTGTGGACCGCCGCGTAACTTTTCAACAACCTACGAGCGCGATATGGGTTAACAACGGGCTACAATTTATTGGTTAAAATACTTCGCGCTTTATTTTTGCTGCAAAACGGTTGAAAATATTGGACACGCGTTATCTGTATATATGCTCATTTGTTTATTAAGTTATTATAATATTTAAAGCGAAAGCGAAGCGGTAGCTTAGAGGCTAATCTTTTTAACATTCATAGAAAATTAACATTAAGCCGGTCTAGGGCGGAAACCATTGGATTGATGGATTTTAATACAGAATTCCTGGGTTGTACTCGTAATCTCATGGGTAAGACTTTACACAAACACATAATTACACACATTATTTTGTTCACAGAAAGCTCTAGCTACGAGTATTCGTATTGTTGATTGCAATTATCTTTAAAGTTTAAGTTACTTTCATAGTATTTTAATAATCATGTTCTAGAAGCATCTAGCAAGTATCTAAATATCTAGAAACTTGCTCAATGTCGCCAAGGGGTAGCCCTAGTGTCAATTTTTAAACCGCTTGAAAGCCTCTTCTATAAACGGTGAAAACAAACGGGCCCATAATTTAACATCTCATCAGAGCCACGGTAGCGCCCAGTTGTAAAATAATGCTACCCGTGGTTACCCTTCCGAAGATTAAACGTATACTGAACGTTGCTTAACTTCCTGGATCACTGAGAAACAAGTACTTTTAAAACCCTCATTGTTTTTCCCCTATATTTTTTCTAAAAATAAACAAATAGACTCTAGAAAGCATGGATTAAAGAGGCATTCGAATAACTGCACTATTGATTGATTCCAAAAACTGCACAAGAAATTGGGCGTTTGCAATCATTGCCCACGTTATATTTACCGCTAATTATCAATTTTACACTCAAATATAGCTTTTAATTCTACGAGATAAGATTAAAGATGCATTTTTCAATATGCTTGTATCCTTCCCACACATGGTCGTAGAAAAAAGGGACAGGACGCAGGTAGAAAATGAATACAAAAGATAAGTGCGTTCCGTTTCTTCGGCATTTCGTCTTGCCATCGATGAGGTTATTTTTTTTCTTACGCCATTTGAAATAGGGTTTTATTTCGTCTGTGTTTTAATTTTATGGCCGTGGTGATGCCACTACGTCCAGGTTCCTTTGAAATGAGTATCGGCGGTCAAATTTTTATGTTCCGTCGACTAACGTTAAAGCTTGTAATTTTTAGGTTAGTTGCGTTCGTTTCGCGCTTTCGGGATGGTGTTCGGCCCGATGTTCATTTGTTTTAGCTTCTAATCAACGAAATTCGCGTTCCAGTTTCGAATTTCTGTCGTTGTGGTGCTGTTTACGTGTTCTATTTTCGAATTCGTGTCATTTGAACAGTGATTGTGTTTTTTTTTTTGGTTGATTGGTTGATCTATCCGTGTTGATGTGTTCTGTGCAGTGCTAGTGTTTTGTTTGTCGTTTTGGATTGCTTTTCTGTTGGATTTTCTGTTATATTTGTCAAGGTAAACATGTCCTTAGTAAGTTTCATTTTGCTTCTAGTTGTGACAGTTCTTTACTCTATCATCATCATCAATATTTATTGTTGTACGGCTGATATGATGATGCTACTGTGGGACATATGTATCTCCTATAAACCTCCAGATAAACTGTTTGGAAGCATCTTGCATCCAGTCTAATGTTGCGGTAGACTATCTAATCACCACATTCATGTCATGCGTGATCAGATGTCAAACTTTATCTATCATTTAATCTGTGACTTCATATTTAGTATTCCTAGTACATACTATAATTAATTTACCTATAGTACATTACAGTGGAAGCTTAAGGAGGACTGGTAGTTACAGTAGTTCGTGCTCTTCTCCATACATACTTATTTGTAAAGCGCTTTGACGGTAACGAGGAAGATCTAACAAACAAATAACTACATATACCAAAATCGTGATATTTTTTGTTTACAACGCAAACTGATACAATTTGTTCATTCTTCAATTTAGCCCTTTCTTACCCGTAAACGTACCGTACCCTTAATTTTCTTTCGCTTAGTTGACTCAAACTGAAAATTTAAGTTGATAGTACATATTACTGACTATGTAAGCCCGATACGTAAAAACTTGCTTATCGGAACATGACTGTTATTTCAAAGAAAAATAATAAAGGGTATGGTAATTAGGAAAAAGGGGCTAAATTGAAGAATGACCGAATCGTATGAGTTTGCGTTGTATACGAAAACTATCACGATATTCGAGTAGTTATTTGTTTGTTAGACCTTCCTCGTTACCGTCAGAGCGCTATACAAATGTGTATGGAGAAGTACACGTAACTACTGTAGTTTTAGTTTAGTCACATAATTCGAGAGCAATATAGGCCGAATTTCTAGCGACTTTAGTGACTTTTACACTATAGACTCGCATGCTCATACGTCAAAGATATAGGTTATATACCTCTATTCTTATAGAGTATCCGAAAGATCTCGTTAGATCGTCTTTTTGTTTAATTCAACTATGTATATACTAATTAATGGGGAGCTTTTTTTACCAGCTTTTATTTTATTTACAATGGATGTATGTATGTACTACATATGTATGTAAGTTCGGGTGGAATCTTGCAAGTTAAATTTTGTAACGCTTTGAAAGTGAGATGCTAGTTTAAGAGGTATAAGGTAAAGCGTTCAACATAAAAGTAAGGTAGATAGAAAGCTAAGGTTTGATAAATAAAAGTTATAAAGTAAGTAATGTTGGTTTTATTATAGTTAATTTTAAGTTACATGCCTGAGGGGCGTAGATCGGTATGAGACACCTTATGATCTATGTGCCGGAAGGGCTTAATATTAAAAACTTAGGATTATTGATTGCCGGAGGGGCTTAAGACTAAATACTAATTAAATGGTACAATAGAATGGGCGCCAGGACTATAGGTCCATAAAATACAAGGGCTGATAGTTGCCGGCTATCAGGGTAGAACAGGGCGTGTGGTCGAATACCTACTTCGCTGAGTTTGCAACCAATTTTAAATATGCTCTGTGTTAGTTAATTATTTAAGTTAATTGAGTAATAAAAGCACAGCACGAAATGTAAGAAAGGCGCAGCCGTTGGCTGCGTTACCAATAATACTCGGGGGTAGATTCAAGTCGGGGCGGTCGCCACGTCGCCCACGGCGGAAACGCGCAGATAGAAGCAGCAAGATGCTAGTAGCAGTCTCGGGGTGAGACGCAGAGAGAGGCCACGTCGCCGCACGGTGAGGGACGCGCCGGAGGACGCTTGCCGCGCCTTGGAGTGCAGTTGTAGACCACAATTTCTATATGTAGAACAAAAAAAGAAACCCTGTCCGAGGACAGAAAACAAGTATGAATGTCTTGTTCTTTGGTCAGACCTCGCTTGAAGAGCGAGGCCCTCCATTTCAAGTTGGGGGTGGTAAGCCGACAATGATATCGGATGCGACACGTCATCGGGTCTAGGAAAATACTGACAAAGACAGAGCCTAACCGAGACAGTAGGAATAAGAGGCTATTAAAAACTTACCCTAATGTCTTAGGGGTTTCTTTTCGAGCAAGGAGCATAAGTGGAGAAAGCGCGCGGGGCGGCCACCCTCACCAACGATAGGCGCTTTAGATAATCACCGACGGTATTTTCGTCAGTCGAAGTAATTTTGTGCCAATGTCAACACGTCATGCGCTTGCGTTTTAAATACATAAATACGTTAAAATAATGCCGAATTGTGCCGTAAAATGGTGTGGAAAGAGTTCCAAATCTTCAAGTTACACTAAAGATGGAATATCATTTCACAGACAAGTGATTTTCTACTCAAATTTATCAATTTAACAATTTTGGAAAAAAATGTTTCGAATATTCAATTAGTCAACCGCACCCGTTGATGTCTTTCATGTTGTCTCTTTCTGATACACTGTAACATTCGTTAGCATTCCGTCTCTTTTGTTCTGATAGTGCTGTGCTGCTGCATCGCATCGATTTATATCGACAACGTTAAAGTCATAATATAATCATTTAAGTAAATATTTGATGACATGAATGTGTTCTATATTTTCAAGAATAGGTAAGTTAGAATATCATAATAATATAAGCATTATTATTTACGACATTTTATTTAAGAGTACTTGTTGTTTGAAATAATTTTCTCTGTTGATTGGTGTATGTTTTGTAGGCAAACAGACACGTTTTCATTCATTTCCATAGACATCTAGGAACCCTTATAATTTCATCATGTCTGTCTGGCTGTCCGTCTGTATGTCACGCCCCAATAACAATGTCAGTTTTTCACCTATTCATATGAAATTTAGTACAAAGATATAATAACGTTAATTTGGACATGTTAAAAAAATCAATAGTTTTGTTTTTAGACCCCCTTCCCATATACGTGAAATTACGTATCGTTAGACAGGTCTAAAGATGTTTCTTTGAAATAGCAGTGAGACATATTTATCGGAACAGATAAAAAGAACAGATATTCACATGTAACAGAAAATACCTGTTACTCGTATACTATACCTATTCTTTCAAAGATCTCAAATAACAGGAGCCGGCATTTATATGTTTCTCCTAAATAACATTTATTAGAAATATTTATTAAATCCGTTATACTGTATTTGTCAAGGTGAAATGTTCCTTAAAGCTTTCGTATAAGGTTCAAAACGAATTTCTAAACAAAATGAAGTGGTTTAAGGCAAATACATAATTATGGAACCCCACATTTGAGCGTGTCCGACACACTCTTGGCCTTTATTATAATATATAATATTATAATTAATGATGTAATGAGTAATCTTTTTTTCTTTTATTTACACTTTATTGGTTTATTTTAAAATTGCACCCGTTACGTACGCAGTGCTTACCAACCCTTAGAAAACTGATAAGTCAAAAACATCGATATCGATATTTTGCTAGTAACATTTTTGGCACCACTACAAGAACTGTTGTCATTGCGTCATTTTGGCGTCAGCCAATTACAGCCAGCGGAGCTTACCTCTCGCCCCGCTTAAAATCGGTGACCTATTGTTTCAAGAAAAAATGGGCCCACGCGCTCTCCAATGGTTATCATGCTCCTTGTTTTCGAGGTTTCGAAGTCAGTTCAGCCAAGCGAACTCGCCACGTCGCACGGTGTTCGTCGTTCGGGGAACCAGGGTGTCGGCGTGCGGTTCTCACTCGATTTCGGTGGTTTTCTGTAGAATCAAGGGACAATTCCTTTGGTTCTTGTACAACAAGTGAATCGTTTAGAAAACCAACCTTGCCGACACGTACCTTCGTTAGGACGCCGCTACGGCCTTGTTTCCCCTACGACCCCGTGTACGCTCCGTTGGCTGTTTGCTGGACAAAGAAAGACTCCAGTCCGTCTATCACGGTTTTATGTGATTTTATTTCACTCCGACCGAATTTTAATATTTTGTTCTCGTTCCTGACCTAGTTTGTTGACACTTGACAGCCAAGTCGCTGGCAGATCCGACTTAAGCTGTCAGTGACTTTTTGTAAATTTTTGGCACCAACGTACCCGATGATTTGCCAACACTAGAGTGTTTTGGCACCTATTTGCCAAAACAGGGTTACAATTTGACCAACTTCCCGGTTTGCGATTGTGCTGAAATGTATAAATATATATCGCGTGACAATGCAATAATATGGTATCATGGAGCTGATCTGATGATGGAGTCGGAAGGTGGCCATAGGAACTCCTGTACTGAACAAGTTTTGTCCGTCGCGTTTGGGCTCGTTTTACTTGGCTTGCTTGGCTAGCACTCTACTGCTACATAATAATAATAATAATAATAATAATAATCATTTATTTCCACAAACACAAATTACAAAGGAATCTTAAGTATCGCATGCAGACAAAATAAAAGAAAGCAAGAAAAACAATTCCTTATTACTATTTCCAGCGGTCCCACACTAGGCTCGAGGGCCCGTGTTGTGGAGACCAAAAATACGAAATATTCAATTTTATTTGATAAGTTGTGGAGGAATTTCGTAACATTAAAAGCATTAACTTTAACCCTGACTTTACAAAAAAATAGTTTTAGATAATCATTTTTAATTATTATACTTATAAGTTGTACAGCAAATATGATATCCAGGATCTAAAAAGCTTGTATTTTTAAAAAGTTATGTTTTTTATAATAATTAAAATTGTAGGTCCCGGTTGTTTTAACCGTTTAGCCAAGAGTTAGGCCTCCAGGCGGCCTAAAAACTTTGACACCAGGGCTAGCCACCCGGCCTATACGAACTTGCTTGCTTGCTTATAATTTATTTAAGACATGCATATGAACCATGATAGCTAGGCAGATGACATTTTCACAGATGATGTATTTCTGTTGCCGCTATAACAACAAATACTAAAAACAGAATAAAATAAATATTTGAGGGGGGCTGCCATACAACAAACGTGATTTCTAGGAGTTTTTTTGCTCGCTATTAATAACGGCAAGAGGAATGGGGCTCCCACACGGTACGGTAACCCTTCGTGTACGAGTCCGACTCGCATTTTATTTTTCTTCGTTAGTCAAAAGATATCCATATCTTAAATGGCCCAACCACAAATATGTACTCAATGTTAAACTGGGAATGTTAGGCTGGGAAGTTAAAAAGTCCTACTTTAAACTTAAGTGCATCCTTATCATTCAAAAAATCTTACATCTAAGTAATATACTCATACACAGTAAACATTAAAAACATCTGAATAAAAATAAAACGTAAAACTTGGAGGCGCCCGGCACAAAGCCTGAGGGAGCGCGAAAAAATCGAGTTTCGAACAAATATCATCTCACTTCCATAAAAATAATGATCCGGACCGTACAATATCGGTTCTTATTCCGTCCTGTCCGACGCAGCTAATCCCTGACCTCTTTTAAAGGGGAGAAATATCTAGACGGGGACGAATTCAGGGGAATATAATACGTGGAGTCTTTTGGAAAGCTTTCGGGGCCCCTATATAAGCGTAGTTTGAGGCCCGCAGTAAGCGTAGTTTGGGGCCCACAAGGCACGGTAATGATATCTAAAAGTATTGTGACTCGGCCCTGTCCTTGACATATAATATCTACAGCGCCACGTGGCCACGCAGACTGTATCGCGCGCTAGGGCTGCCCGCCTCCAGTATTTTAATTATATCTACTTACACATTGACCCTACTTGAGTTTCTTTCTAGTTTCTATCTATTATGTTGTAAAATTATGATATTTATTACATAAAAGAAATTTGCTGTAAATGAAAAAAGAAGCGTTCGATAAAAATACATACTATTTTTTAGGGTTCTGTAGTAAAACGAGGAACCCTAAAAACGTAAATATGTAGCACTTTTACTAGTTACAAATTCACACGTTCGTTCGTCGCTACGACGCGGACGCGCCGCGACTGACTAGCATACCAGAGTATACCGCACTCCGAGGCGTGTATGTATGATTCGCTTTCCGACCGTTTGAATGAAGACGGAATACTGTTAGATATCATTACCGTGCCAGTAGGTTTTAACATGTAAAGTGGGTAGGGTACAGCGAGATTACTATTAACATGGCTTTCGCAAAGTTATTTCAAGGCGCTAGCCCCATATTGAACATGTGAGGTCTCTAAGAAAATAACTAAGTGTGGTTCTAAGAAGAAAAGCGGGTAGAGTGGCTAGATTTTTGTACAAAAGTTAACATGGTATAAATCATTTTGAATATAATGTCGGTATCAATTATAATTATAGTCCACACTAGATTGCGAATTTGAAACCATATACGAGAATATTGTGGTAGTAAGTGATACTCATGATATGTTACACATGCAATCTTATTGTGTTCTGCCCGACGCGGCTACTCTTTGATCCACTCCCTCTTCACCAGCTAGACTCTAGACGAGAAAACGAAAGTTCCATTATTAAAAAAATGGATGGATTAATATATTAGCAATTATAATAAAATTTAGAAGTGTTTTGAAGATTTTTTTCTGTGGACAGCAATAAGAAAAGAAAAATAAACACATGAAATCATTTCTCATATCCGTCTTCTAATCCTAAGGCCCCACATCGGGGCAGAGGGCATATTGAGCAGATTCAATACTTCGCCACTCGGTTCTGTCTTGGGCAGCCCGCTTCACCTCGCTTCACGTCTTAACGATGCTCGTAGAATGTTTTTCTTAGTGATTGATTGATCAATAAATTTGTAAAAAAATATTTTGATCGGGCGCTATTTTGGCAATTTCTTTGTGATAGCAGCCTTAATCCGCTCCTGCATTAAAAAGGCAAAGGAAAAAGATATCTTCGCAAAGAAAAGAGGCCGCAACAATCTGATGTGTGAAAAGTTGCGAAGTTCCCCCAAGTTTGAGCTGGAGATTGTGGACTTCCAGAACTCGGCTAAATTTATAATGTCGAGGATTTGTGATATAAAATTCGTGGTAAAGAGCTTATTTCTTAACATTTGGAAAGTTTTCTGAATTTTGGGCTGGAGTTCGGGTGTTGGGGAGGATTTTAATAATATAGGCATATGTTTTTTATTTTGACGGAGTCTTGTTGTGTTAAGGAAATGTAAATGAGAAAATATACAGACACATGAATCATAGGTAGGTATAACACCCATACTACTAATAATTTCAGTGTTTAAAAGTACCGTACTGTACCGATTTTTAATAGCCTAATTTTAATAGTACAGTGCGGGTTGGATGAAACAAGTAACCTTATAAAATGATTTTAATTTTATAGTGCATCCCACACTAGGTTTATCTAAAAAAAAATGTAACCTCATAGTTCATATTCTTTACATAGTTCACATTTCGTAGTCAAAATAGATATACATAGCTATGTCAAATGAAAAACATCGATATCCCAGTAAGTCGAGTCACAATTTCAATTCGAATATTCTCTAAAATGCTCGGATTAACATAAATCCCATTCATCGAAATTAAACTTCGATTAAAAATCATCAAAGCTCGTTCTTACAGCCGTTTAAAAAGATGTTTGCCCAAGGAAAAACGTGAAACATTACTAGAGCTGCGCCCTGTAATGCGATTTATATTTTATCGATAACTAGTTGCCCGTCCCGGCTTCGCCCCGTTAGGAATGAATTACAGCCATACAGGGTTATCCAGAACTGATATATTGAGCCGAAGTAGTAGTAGTAGCTTCCACTATATTTTAGAAAATGTATTCCTCAAAGTCTCAGACCAAATAAAAAAAATAATTTGGTCTGAGCTAAAGTATACAGGGTTATATTCTTGCCCCGTACCAAGCCGAAAGAGGATACGGACCACAAATAATTATGAACAACTTTTACTATGGGGCCAGCCGAAATTCGAGAAATATAATAATATCCCATAGTAGAAGTTGTTCATAATAATCACCCCCTTTCGGTTTGGTACAGGACAAGTAGATAGCCCTGTATACTTTTAGGAACAAATGTTTTAAAAGACAGTAAAAACTGAATTGCAATATGTAGTGCTGTTTAGAAGATCTAAGCGTATGATACTCAATTAGACTTAGTTTAAAAACTTATAAGTTTCTGAGTACTTTGAATCATAATTTTAAAAACAAATTGCCCTTGTATGGCAATATTTACTCTACGAGCGAAGTAGAGGACGGCATTTTGGTCAAAGTTATGATTTGTAGTTTCGCCTCATTAAATAATTAAACTATTTAATTTTATAATTTCGTACCAAGATATTTTAGGCTCTACTTAAGAATCGAGAGAAAAGTTATTTCAATTAGTCTGGCGTATTTTTATATTTTCAATTACACTGTTATGCAATTATTAGAGCTAAAGTAGTTTAACACTTCAATACTTCGTTAATCTTATTAAATAACAACCGTTATACCAATTAGTTTTTCTTGGCCTTCAGACTGTATAAGTAGTACCTATTCCAAAGCTGAAAATGTATAAATAACGTCTATTCTCATAAAAGCCTAATCTACTATCCTATTTAGGCTATCGAATTTCTATCGACACGATTCCGGTATAATTATCGATATGACATTTTATCGATACTGTCGCCTCACTACGCATTAGAATTAATCGAGATTCCCCGTAATTAGGGAAAGTAGAGGTTTATGAGCGTAGTTTATGTATTTACTTAAATAATTGTTTATATTCGAGCGTGACTTGCGAGTGCCCGAGGCAGTGTGTACTACGACTGTAACGGGTCGGGATTTATTGTAATTGGAAATACAAAGCGATTATTTTGTTTATTTTTTACGGAATGGTCAGGTTGTGTGTATCTGGGTATCTTTTTCAACGGATTATTGGGGAAGAAAATAATGTTGTAGCTACTGAAATCTATCATCATTATTTGCAGCACATATTTCTTTGGTTTATCCCTGACTTCAATCAATCTGGGTAATTATGTCTGTTTACGCTGAATTTTCGGATGTTACCATTAGCCAATATACAAATACATTATTATTGCAGAAAATTCAACTCGTGCCTGAATGAAAGACAATAAATAACATCGTAATTTAAACACGAGCAGCACTGCTGTATTTGGTTCAAATCATAATATAACTGATAGCTAACCATTTTATTGGTTAAATTAAAATGTTATTAATGATCTAGTACCATTTTGTCGAGTTTTTTACGCGCTTGATAGTGCTAACAACAATATTGGATGGAAATATACCTAAGCCAATTAGAGGTTAACTGAGAGCACTGTACAAGTAAGTTCGTATAGATCGGGTGACTAACCGGGTGAGTTTTTAAACCTCTGACACGAAATTTAATGTGTCATTCTGACCACAACCCTTACAGAAAATTGTAGTAGCGCGTAATAAATTTGAAAATCTGCTATTACTAATCTCGTCCACTGTTGAGTTTATCTCTTTTTAACCAACTGCAAATACGGAGGTTCTCATTTCGAGTACCTATATATTTTTTGTATATATGTTACGTGATTACTCCGCCAATTACGAACCGTATTGTTGTTTTTTTTTATTCGGTAGGTACCTAGGTAATAGGTACTTCAGGTGATGGGACCACCCATTTAAATTTTGCTGAAATCGGTTGCGCGGTTATTGAAAAATCAACAATTATGTGAAAATTACTACATCGATCCGTGCGAACTATTCGAATTCTGTATACGGTTGAAGTTGGTTGTACCATTTTTGGCAAAAAAAAATTCACCATTTTTTTCTTCTGTTCCAGATGTGTCGACCATCTAAAATGTAGAGGTGCTACGATGGCGGCTGGCAATATCTCGCGCTGGCTGGCGCTGGCGGCGCTGCTGCAGCTCGCTGCTGGCAAGCAGATGAGCGAGACCCTGCAGAGGGCGCTGTCAGCGGGCCGGGGGCCCAGTCCTGGAGCGAAGAAGCTGCTCAACATTCCTGAAGATGGAGGTAAGATCTCTGGAAGTTTATCTAAATTTATTGGTCACTGAAGAAGAAGAAGATGGAGGTAAACATCAAGAAGGTTTATCGGACCTTTTTGGTCAAAGTATAATAACATGACTGTGCACTTAAGTGGATGGATATTGCAGAACAGCCGACGCTATTAACACAATTGTGGCGGCTAACTTAATCTAACTACATAGTTATAGATTAGGTTCGTCGTGGAACGAAGAAACTGTTAAATATTCCCGAGGATGGAAGTAAGGCTTAACTTACTGATTCTTCTCTAATTAAAATCTTTTAGGCATTTGGCGCCAACCTTGACATCTGAGTACTCGTGAATATCATAGAAAAAGAAAGTCCTAATATCAAGCTAGACTAGGCATAAGATCAGAGTTCTGATTCTCCTCCGAAGTAACGAAATAATATTGATTTCGTTAGATTTTTTTTTGCATTCATTATGATTATATGACGTTCAAACTAAACTCTAAACTCCTTTTAAGTTTACGTCGCGCGATTTTTAAAAAACAAACCGTAACTTGGCGTACGTACGTAATGTGCATGTTTTCATAGAGAATCACCTACTTACATGCATATGTGTATCAAAATAAACTTATCACAAGATTTTCTAATGCCTTCTTAACGTTAAATGGTCCAAGCCAGTACTGGTCAATCATGTCCAGTGGAGCAAAACGTCGCTAAGTTACCCCATCTGTACGGCCGGCGCTGTACGTGCCCCGTCCGTTGGGAGAAGATGGATACTCAGGAAGTTTGCCACTAGTCGTGGACAAGAGATCAGTAGCAGATGTCTTTAAAACTGAACAATTAGAATAAACCAATTAGAATGACTGCCTCGGTGGCTCAGGGGTTAGTGACCCTAACTTCTGGGTCAAAGAGGCATGGGTTCGATCCCCACCCAGGCCAAGTATTTATGTGAAGAACATAGTCAGTAACAAAAGTCACTATATATAGGGGTTTGCTCTGTGTCTGGATGTTATTTAGGTACCTACTATAAAAGTATGTATTTAAAAATATGTATGTAGTATATCAGTCTCTGACAGCCATATCACGAGCTTTGCTTAGTTTGGGGTCAGAGACCGTGTGGAAGATGTCCCTAAATATTTATTATTATTAAACCACGTCCCATTGGGCATGCATAAAATGGTGAAGTTTAGCGCTTCAAACAAACATCAAAAAATCTGATCCCAGTATCTGTTGTAAAATCATTCTTCACATCATTTACGAGTATACCCGTGTAACATGAAAGAAAGGGGTATTATATTTGTAATTTTATACTAAGAATTTAGATCACAGAACTCAAATAAATAAGTCAATCATATATTTATGAACCGAACTACAAGAGTTTTTGCTTAAATAGTTCTAATCTAGATTGTCCCATGCATACTAATTAGAAGCGTTAACATAAAATGAGCTCAATAGGAAACTATATCCTACAGTCTTTTTCAAATAGCAAGTCACTTATGACAGGTCCATAGAACGTAAAATATTACGTAAATACATCATGTGACGTCACACCAATAGTTGAATAGTTCTATTTATCAGTGAAAACATTAAGCAAACTTACAATAAAAACTACTAAAATAAACGACAAAGGACGCAAGAAATAGAATAAAGGTTATTGATTCGCGTAAACATATTCGCATTAACTTTTCAATTTAATAAAATATTAAATTCGTTAAATTGTTATGTTACGTGCTATTGCCGATCGTGACGTCATGATAAGAGGGCTGGGAAATCGACTATTGTTGAAATCGAAGAATATCGAAAACAAAACATATTAATCGACTTGATTTAAGCAAGGGTTATCGTTTTGTACCCCTAGTACAAAAATTATAAAATATGTAGTGCGTATTCGAAACAAAAATGTATGAAAAACTTAGTTTCCATTTACCTCCGATGTTCACAAAGACAATATAACGGATAATCAAATGATTATAAATCTGGAAGATTCGTCAAATGATGATAATGATGATAGCTCCGATGACGAAGTGACGAGGACATTATTTCCCAAATAAATCTTTTTTTTCCTGTCACTTTTTTATTTCTTTTTGATTCCTCTAAACCTATCGTCTAAGTAAGTCCTACTGACTTGTAGATAAATTCACCAAAACAGTTTTAGGTATATTGTTCGATAACTTCGATAAGTACGTAAAATCGATAATAATCGGTAATTACAAATCGAATATAGATGCGGTACATCATTAAAATTGTCAATGTATATTTGACAGCTGACATTTCGGAAGTGTCATAAGTGACTAGCTATTTGAAAAAGACTATAGTATAAAATGTAACCTATTTGAAGCGTTAGAAAAATACTTTTATAATCGCATGCGCTATCCTGTTCGTACGATCACGGAGTTTCAATGCTCGCTCCTGCTATTATAATCGGTCTCGTAACCGTTTACGAATACGTACTAGCGGGCAATCGGTTCAAAAATAGAGCCACTGGTTATGCAACCTTAAAAACTGTAGATGGCTATTACAATGTGAGAAATGTCAACAAATAAATCTCTTTGAATAAGTATTTTGCATTATTATAACAAATTAACATGGTCACGCCAATTTTGTTAAAAATTAGACGAATAAATAATTTGCGGCTCTATAATTTTACCGCTTAACTTAGTGCGGGCGGCGGGTCCCCGGCGCCCTTTGCCGTCTCCCCCGGCGCCCCTGTACCGCGCAGGCGAGGACTGAGTTAAGCGGTAGTATTATAGCAAAATATCCACTTATCGAAAGGGTGACTATCGATGGGTATTCACGAACTATAGTTCGGCCGTTCAGAGAATGCGTTCCTGACACGTCATCTTGAAAAAATGTTTTTGGCCGATATCTCGGAAACTATGTACTTAAGGGCAAAAAAACATTAAAATCATTTTGTAGAAAATAAAGTTTCGCATCTTTTGTTTCCATTAAACTTTTTTGTAAAACTTACCGTTTACGATTTATAGGCCGAACTATAGGTGACTTTTGTTACTGACTCTCCTTCCCCGGAGTCCAAACTTCAGCTATATTAATTAACGAACTCCCACAATTACTGGGCGGCTCTTTTCTGGAGAAACTTGGCGTATCGCGGATTTTGGCCATTCCCGGATATTGTTCGGGTGTATTATGAGCTTTTATGAAGGGCTCTTGGATTAATACCGAACTTTTAATCAGTTTTTTGATAAGCCACATGGAGGAAATGTGTAAGTCAGCTTTTCTTTTTTTTTTCGATTAAGAGTTAATATTCAGTTGTACAAATAAGATATAAAAAGATAAGATTAGAAATGAGTATGTTAGAGGAAATCTGAAAGTAGCGCCAGTGACTGAGAAATTAAAGAGTGGCAGGCTATCTTGGTATGGGCATATCAAGAGACGGGATGACATATCAACGCATAAGCATTGCCATTCAGCGTGACAATGCAGCCAGCTTGCTGGGCACGCTGCCAACTGGCAGTGAGCTTGAGCATTTGGATTATCTTTAGACCTTCAAAGGTCTGAGGATGATCCAATGCTTTTTATGTAGTAGTAGGTAGTGTAGTTTTGTTGTAGTTAATAAAGGCACATTTGCCCGATAAAAAAGAATAAAAAAAGAGACGGGAAGAGAGTCATGTCACGAAAATAACCTTAAATCAAGGTAAATGGCAGAAATGGGAGGGTACGACCAAAAAAAGCGTGGATAAATTGTGTGAAAGATGATTTGTGAGAGAAAGGAGTTGATGATGAGATGTCGATGTCGTGTGTTAGAGTGAAGTGGCGAAAAGAAACGTGCTGTGCCGACCCCACCTAGTGGGATAAGGGCAAGATGATGATGATGATTCAGTTGTACAATTTTATTTTTTTTTATTCTGAATAGGTTTGCGTTTGACCACATACTGCCTGATGTTAAGCAGATATGCGGTCTAGGTTGTAGCACGCTAACCTAGAAGATACCTATTTACTCGGGATTTGAAGACGCCCACATTGTACTTTAGCGGGAAGACAGACCCAGGCAAAGCGTTCCACATTCTGGCTGTTAGTATGAGGAATGAGGATTCAAAACGAACAAATACATAGAAAACACAAATTGAAATGGTTCTTTCCCATATTTCATTTGGATTTTCTTTTTTTTTTTTAATTTTACGCTTGTTAGTTGTTTGGTCTATACTGTCTATAGTAAAGTCCATGGCTTAGATTCAATACTCAATCATTTATTTTAACATCTTTTATGTAATATTTACATGTGGTTCTTAATTAACATGTTTTCTTTAGCCATACCGTGTATAAACTTATGACCCTATAAGGGTGTTCAATTTTATTGTTTCTTTTGGAACGATTTATAATTATTTATCGCAAAAAATGGCGAAACCGCCTTCCATCGTGTACAACATTCGAATATTTCGCTCGAATTGTTTACATTATTGTTGATTTATCAAAAACGGCTCAGCCGATTTCTGTAAAATTTGAATGGGACCACCTTGGGAGCTCATTGGATGTGTATGTTAATCGATAATTTCGCCGATTGTGAACCGAATCGATTTTTTAGTTCGAAAGGGTATTATACTCCCGAGGACTCTCCCATTTTTGAAGAATCAACGATAATGTAAACAATCCGAGCGAAATATTCGAATTTTGTACGCGATGGAAGGCGGTTTTGCCTTTTTTTAGGAAAAATAATTAAACAAAAACAATACAACAATTTCACACCATAAAATATTTACCACGTCAAATAACTTAAACATAGCTTGGTTTGGTATTATAAATTATTCGAAATCCTACTACTTACGGGTTAAGTTAATGCACTTAACTTGATTGGCTTCTAAGCACAATAAGCCGTTCAGAAATTTACTTCTTACTTAACGAGCTTATTAGAAAATCAATTAATTCTTAGTTATTGCTTGCGCGGCGAATATTTCGAGTAACAATAATATAATTTGAGATAGAGGCCAGATATTTAGATAGGTTTATTTACCATGACATTACTAAACAGTTTGCAACAGCATAACATCTTGACCTTAAAAAGATTTTCAACTATCAGGCACATCACTACCTACCTAATATATTGTTTGGTCAAGCGCGATCCTTTTAGAGTAGTGTAACCACGAGTAAAAAAGTTTACTCGTAGTCGCACTGGTGTAACAAAACGGTGTAACCACGAGTCTGGACCCGTATTTTCTGGCCAGGGCCAGTTTCAAAAGGCAGTGATCCTGGACACGGCGCGCATTGTCAGGAGGTTCCTCAGCCTGTAGCCCCAACCACAGGTAGCTTGGGCCCCGCCCCGCTGCCGGCGGCAACCTAGGCTAAGTTTTTATAATGTTTTTATATTGTTTTTATAAAAATATTGTAAAAATCTAATCTAAGATGATAAATAAATAACTGGAAATAATTTGTATGTGCCTACATAACAAAATGCAAAATTTAATTTTCTTGATAAGTTAAATCTGGTTGTTAGGAGGCTTTAGGTGTTCTTATTTGGACTTTTTTGTATGCTAAGCTGTATGCTAAAGACTTTTGTGTATGTTAAGCCATACTTTATAATAATAAGTTGTAAGTATCAAGATGTATTTTTCAAAATGTCTTCTCATGGCCAAAATCATCACCATCTATGGAACCCCACAATACGAGTAGGTAACTATCTTGAAACGCTCCTAACAACTCATTTTGTAATGAACTGATTTTGATGCGTTTTTAGGATTCCGTACCCAAAGGGTAAAAATGGGACCCTATTACTAAGACTCCGGTGTCCGTCTGTCTGTCTGTCTCCAGGCTGTATCTCATGAACCGTAAACCGTTCAGCTAGACAGCTGAAATTTTCACAGAATATTTCCGTTTTACCCTATGGATACGGAACCCTAAAAAAACAACACTTAACCTGACGAGTTGAGATACTCTACTACTAAGAAATTACTTTTTTCATATCTTATTACATTGTCATACTTTAATAGCACTAGTTTTAAACTTCTGAGTAATTACCCTTAATTATCCTTCAATCACCTCTAAAGAGACTGCATAGCTCCTTTATTTAATTTACACAGTTGCAGAGCGTGCTCCGGCGCGTATTTTTTCACAATTTTTAAAGTTTTTTTTTTTTTTTTTTGTATAGCAACACTGCTCCTTTAAGTCATTGTGTGCTTTGTGCGTGTAAAAAACGGGTTTCATTTTTCGATGAAAAATGTTAAAACCAAGCCGATTCTACTAGTTATTACGTAAATAGCGTGTAATATAGCCTGCAGACCACGAGAAGTGAAACACACATATCAAACTGTGTGTTTATGTGACTGTGTACATTAATATGTGTTCGACGAAAAATTTACATAATTATTCAACGTTAACGCCTTCCGGCAACACAAAACTCAATTAAATACAAGTAAAAAGGTCTTAAATAATGACAGTAAGTACCTACCCTAACTGGGGAACCCATTCAAGTACTTGATTCCTTCACAAGTACTTAGCAAAAAGATTGCATTTCCCGGCTCTAATTTATAGTAACCGTAATCTTGCCAACGTATTGTCACGATTTATAAACAACAAAATACAGTAAGAAAACTGGATTTTAGTTAATGGAACTCGATGAGTTTCCTAAATGACATCTATGTATGATGGTCAGACAGACTATAAGAAACAGGACTGAAAGATAGGTAGGTCTGTTTTTTTTTTATGTTTTTTATGCTATCATTCTGTAAAAGATAAGAGCAGTACATATTATCTCATAATGAGATTACTACATCTGGGTACTATTAGCGAGATAATTCTACAAACAACAAAATTATTATAATTACTTCTGAAAAACTTCTCGGCGGTGAAGTGGTCAAAAGACACACAACAAACTTTTCTGTCTTAAACATACAGAAAAAGTCATCCTACAAAGGATATAAGTAATATCACCGCAGCATGGTACACTGTAATATGGTACTAATGCTTAATGCACAGTATTTACTGATGATCTACCTATCTCAGTGAGTAATCACTGAACGAGGACAAATGTTTGTTCTCAAATAGGTAAGTATATGATGTCATCATGTCATATTATACCTAGGAAGAGATAAGGGGTCACAGCTACCACCTATTAAGAAATCTCTAACAGTAAGTTCACATTGAACCCTAAGCAAAAATAGTATTTACCCTTCTTCCATCTGATTAATATCTCAAATTCTGAGTATTCAACATGACATGTAAACAGTCCAATTACAAGTACCTATAGAATTCAATTATTTCTGTCACATTCACTTCTTATTTATACCAAGCTGGTTATAAACATTCTTTGAACGTACCATGGTACTCAGTCCATAAAGAACTATTACCAAGAAAACACCAATCAAAGTTACCAAGTAGGTAACATAATTATATCAGTAGAATCATTTCTAGGAGAAAAAATGGTACTTGTACTGTACAGGACTTTAATAGTCTACTACTAAACATACATACCATACCCAGGAAGAGCGATTGGGCTATCACTCTGGCTGATGGCTGGGTGCAAGTTGAATACCATAATAATTCAACTGCAAAAATATAAACAACAAAATGAATACTTGTTATTTAAGGTACCTGTCTACATATTACACACCTACCTTAAATGAGAAAAGGAACAGGAATGTCTTATTTATACATAATAATTTTGTAGGCATACCTAGTTAGACATTTATACATAAAGTGAACCACTCACTGTTGTGGTTAGGTTAGGAGTCTAATTCTAATTAGGAGTATGCCTATCACATCTGAAATCAAAGATAAAAAAGCTTAATTTCATGTTCAGGCCCTAAAATTTGAGAAATAAATAAAGTGACTATTTACGCCATATTGGTAGTTACTATACTGTGGTATGTGAGGTTTACCCGCAACCTCTTATATTAATCTTCCTTTGGAGATATCTTTATCACTGACTTGGCATTATTTCATATAGATGGATTTTAAAAGTAGTATTTGCCATGTTGCCTATCTCATTGTCGGTATGTTTATCCGGCAGTCAAACATATACCTATTCAATGCTTTAGGATGACCGGATCTAACGTGGTATCCCATCAAAAATCAATTCTTATAAGTCATCAAACATGATAGCAACATGATGGTCAGAAATTCTTCAGTCCTTCAGAAAACTATGATGATATCATAACTATCATTGTTATAAACATTAGGTACATACTAAGTTAATTGAATTACTAACATAATTAAGCTGATTATATTAACTTGTAAATTATTATAGGAATTGCTTATTAGTTATTTAAGGATTACAGTTAATCTACTGAAACTTTAAAGTAATTTCAGTTCAAGGGATGAAATACCTTACACAGCCATGAAATACTGTGATATGCCATGAAATATGACACGGGTGATTTAAGGGCATACCTATTTATAATATCATAAATTTCTGTATTTCTCAAGGTATATCTGGAGTACCTAAAGCTGTTTTTCCTTCTTGACATACAGTTATGTCATTACGATCCACTACACGGGCTTGAATATTTTAATGCTACCTGTAAATAACAATTACGGCTTTGCTCGACTTGTTTGGGGTGCACTACCGTGCACCCAGATTATGAAGCGATAAACTTCATGATAATTATGCTTAGTGAATTCCAGTACCTACTGAAAGTTTATTCACATATGTGACAGTAGGTATCCATCTTATAATTTAAACTAAAGGGGAAATAGGGAGCTAAGTAAGGAATATCAATCCTAGGTTTGACCCTAAACAATATTTTATTTTAATTAATTTTTAGACTATGATAATTTTGTATTAAGTATTGTAATGTTATTCTTTTAAATGATGTATGACTTTTTATATGGCGTTGTATGCCTGAAATAAATGTTTATTTATTATGAGGCAAGAACCTAGACATCAGGCTATAGACATTGATTGTTCCTCAGGCTTTATTTGCCTACTCATCCCTCTATTCATGGGGACCCAGATAATAAATATTTACATATTATATCATATTAAACAGTACATTAAGATAATTATATACTTATAGACATATAAAATAGTATTAATGAATTAAATTAGGGTAATAGGCAACATAATCAAGCAAAGCTGTCAGTACATTAATGATATATGTGTTTAAGTAAAATATTGAGAATAAAATATGTTTAACACATTCACATCAAATAAATAAATATCCAATTTTCACAGGATTCAAATCTATCTATAAAAATATGTTATCAAAAAATATCTTATGGGTCAATTAGAAATACATATTCATATTAATAGTATGACAAAATATATTCAATAAGGTTTGTCTGCCTGAAATGACAACTGATAAGTCGGTACATCATTGTATAATTTGTATATTATGTACCTAGTAGGCACTTAGAATGTAAAACAAAACAGCACCATGATCTTAAAAAATTTGGCTGACCCTGACATACCCATTATTTCATCTTGTATGACAAAATAATATAACATGGTATGTGGTGTAGCATGCTTCTTATGACATGCATGTTGCTGAAAACTTTTTAGAGAATAATGAGAGCTGTTAAATTTTATAAATATTTAAAGGGTGCCAATATTTTAAAACTCAGACAAGACCATCATTTCTTAACATAATAATATGGTCTAAGCTGGTTTCACAGCTTACAGGTTTAGTTTTACAGCTCCTTATCACTTAATGTGGTTGGTTGGCTAGATATGACTAGATAGATAAGTCACAATAATACAAGTATGTGCAATTTCAAGATAATCTATATTTTTATATTTTAAAAAAAGTTAAGATAGGAATACAACCCATAATTGTTTGTAGTCTTACATATTAGGTATGCTGGTAGGTAAGTGACAAGGGTGACAATTAATGAAATATAGGTAAAAATGAACGACAGGTAAAGGAAATACTTGACATAAATATATAAATAATTTAAAAAAAAATATATATATAATTATATATGTATATTTATATATAATAATAAATTAAATAAAAAGCATTTCACAATGGAATATTGTTACTTCTTTTCTAACTACATGGTGAACTGATTGAAAAGCTTAGATTTTACTTTACTTAATACTGTATAGATTAAGTACCTTTGTAAAGAAAATTAGCTGGAAATCACCAGACAAGTTGATATATTGTATAAATATATTCTAAAATCCATTGTTGGGGTCTGCATTACTTAAACTAAGAGCATATTAAAGTGGCTTAGAAAATGAGTCATAATGACATGATTCAATTAGTAGATACATAATTATGGTTAGGTACCTATGTAATTATAATTTAATAAACCTAGGTACATACTGATGCTCAAAAATAATATTTAGCTGTAAATAACAAGTTTTAGCAAACCAATATGAGATAGCTTTATCAAAACAGATTATTGATAATATCTATAAAGATTACTATTCATTGAACCAGATAGAATAAGATTACTACTTATTCATTGAACCAGATAGAACCTTAGTATCAAGTTTGTAGGCCTATGGCTTAAAATATTAGAACCTGATACAATATTCTTTAACCATCATATTCTATAATTATACAAATAACTTCACTTCTCTTGGGTGTACAACAGTAACACAAAATATCCGATTAGGCATCATGTAATACAAAAATATAGGCATATTTGCATCAAGCAGTGGCAAAATTAACAGATCATACAAAACATTTGGGGTCAAAGGGACAAATGTGATTTATCTGGTAAAGAGGAATAGCTTATATAATATATATCTTTTGTATTAAACCCATGAGGTAAAATATAAAAGTAAATATAAGTATATAATATGAGGTAAAAACATTTCACAACCCTTTAAACATCTGCAACTGTGTAAATTAAATAAAGGAGCTATGCAGTCTCTTTAGAGGTGATTGAAGGATAATTAAGAATCAATCGAGCTTACCTGTTAAGTGAAGATTGATGATAATTATCCGAAATCACCGAGAAAGAGACTGCATAGTGACTCAATCCCTCCCTCCCTTGCCCGGAGGTGACACTATGCAGTGATGAGTTATTTATTTAATCAAGGTAATTATAAGGTATCAGTATAATACAGGTAAGCCTCGATCGATGTCATTATGGAAGTCCCAGAAAGATAAAACTGTCCAACGCTGGTCTTTCCTCTAAGGCTCTGCCTCTATGTAAAGGTTGTGAAATGTTACCATGTCTCTACTTTGAACTCCAATGACTTAAAGGAGCAGTGTTGCTATACAAAAAAAAAAAAAAAAACTTTAAAAATTGTGAAAAAATACGCGCCGGAGCACGCTCTGCAACTGTGTAAATTAAATAAAGGAGCTATGCAGTCTCTTTCTCGGTGATTTCGGATAATTATCATCAATCTTCACTTAACAGGTAAGCTCGATTGATTCTTAATTAAGACTCTGTCATAGCTCCAATTTGAAAATGTCAAAATGTTCGTCTAATTTTTAGCAAACTTGGCGTGATTATGTTAATTTCTTATAATAACGCTCAAACTTATTCTGAGAGATTTATTTGTTGACATTTTTCAAATTTAAAAAAGGCAAAGGTAAATGTATACATAGTTTATAAATTCGAAAATCATGTCACTTTTGTGAAAATGTATATTGCTGTACCAGCCTTTTTGACCGGCGAAACAAAGAAGGTACTCAATTCGACGCGTATATTTTTATGGAAAAAGTCATGTGTGGTTAAGTCTAGCTTAGTCCAGGTTTTGCGTAGTTTATATAAACTTTCGCGTTCGCGTGTGGCTCCATACATTTTGGTTAGTTCTTCCTCGTTTCCGCCAGGGGCGCTGTACAAAAATGTATAGCGTCATACGGAAACAGCTGTAGTTTCAATTTACGTGTAAACCCGGACTTAACCCCTCAGGCTTTTTTACAGGCTAAAAGTACGGTTGCAGAATTTCATTAATTAATAATCGGCCAAGTACGAGTCGGACTCCCGCACGGAGGGTTCCGCACTGTATGGGAGCCCCCCTTAAAAATTTATTTTATTTTAATTTTATTATTTATTATTGAAGTGAATATAAAACTAAATATTCTGTGAAAATTTCAAGCATCTACCTGTTACCATTATTAATATAGAGCGAATGTCTGAAAAATCAGGTTTGTTGTATGGGAGCCCCCCTTAAATATTTATTTTATTTTCTTTTTAGTATTTGTTGTTATAGCGGCAACAGAAATACATCATCTTTGAAAATTTCAGCTGCCTAGCTATCATGGTTCATGAGATACAGCCCGGTGACAGACAGACGGACATCGAAGTCTTAGTAATAGGGTCCCGTTTTTCCCTTTGGGTACGGAACCCTAATAAAAGGTGTTGTTATGTAAAATGTCGAGCCTTTCAGAGGTGAACTCACCATTATGAACAACTTTACTATGGGGACAAACCGAAATTCGTGAAAAAAAGTCTGAATTGCAATTTTGTATAAAAAAGCTTAGCATGAAACAGGGAGAGCTATGTCCATCACTGGACGCCCTACGGCTAATATATGACAGGTACAGATTTTCTACTGACTAATGACTTTTTCTTTTTTTATCGCGAATAAGTCCGCGCTGGACCACCGACTCGCCTGATGGTAATTGGTAAGTGACGTTGTGGTCGAAGATGAAGCACGCAGGCCTAGAAGATACCTATTCACTCTGACCTTGAAAAGCTGTAAACTGTTATTGATGCCGTTTTCTCTATACCGACTGTGTGATAAAATCTCTTTTTATAATGATGACAACACGAAATAAAATGTACGCAAAGTACTTCAGTCTCCATAGCAAGAAAATTGTCAAATACTACAACTTTCGTCAGTATTTTCATTTAGGTTTATTTTTCTGAAGAGAGTGTTCGTTATTTCCAGACTAAGGGCAAAGGATATTAGACAGTATTACGAAAGGTAAATTGGCTAAATTCCCAAATCAATTTTATAGTAAGTAGCCGCTCAATCATGCCAAGATGTGGGCCACAATATCGATGACTGTACAGAAAAAAAATCCAAGTAAACCTCCGCAAATTGTCGACCAAATGCTACCAAATTCGAAGCTCCCAGGATAGGTAAAGTAGAGGGAACACCTAAATGGTGGGATAGGTTCGCGTTTAACCAAATCCTGCCTGTTTTTAATAAAGATTCGATTTAGCACGCTTACTTAGAATTAGCACCTAAGTCACTACATAGTATAAATTAAAGTCGATTCCCGCTGTCTGTCCCCATGTTTGCTTATATCTTTAAAACTACGCAACGGATTTTGATACGGTTTTTTTTGTAAAAGATAAAGTGATTCAAGAGGAAGGTCTATATGTATAATACACCTGTGCGAAGCCGGGGCGGGTCGCTAGTATACATAATAAACCTTTCTCGTTAATCATTCTATCTATTATAAAAAAACTGCATCAAAATCCGTTGCGTAGTTTTATAGATATGAGCAAACGTGGGGACAGACAGCGGGATGCGACTTTGTTTTATACAATGTAGTGATAGTGATTTTTTTATTGATTCGAAAAAGTTAGCAACCCTAGATCAGATATGCATCATTGTGAGTCAATCTCTGCGCTACGCGCTACCACGCTACCCATACCCGCTACCCAACACATCTCCCCATTCCTTCATCCCATCCGCTACCAAATTCGTAGTAAACTAATTATGGACAAGTCACGACCCAAGACGCCCTGAAAAGGCTTTTTATCTCGAAGACTGATTGCAGAACATTAGTCAGCTGGTTTTTTGTCTCCTTCTCCTCGATTTACTGCCAGTAAGTTCCTTTTAATGTTGGTCGGGCAATTGATGACCCCCGCGACTCGGGTTATGAATTTTGCGAAATTAAAGTTTTGGGTCGTCAGGTCGTCGCAGTACAAAACCTCTTTGAGGGTTAACTTTTTATGTTATTATTTTAGGCTCTCTCAGTGTTGAGTAGTTCACTTGAAGTTCCCAATATCATTTTTATGTTTTAATTTATTTTTTTTTTGTTTAGGGGTCAAAAAAATCCTTTGGTTTCTATAAATTTGAAATATTATTTTTCAATTTGTTATATAATATCTGTTTATCATTATTTTTGTGTGTTTCGATAAAATACGTACGACAAAATATATAATTTTTTACGATTTCAGTATTAGTCCCATAGTAAAAGTAACTATAAGTAGGTATATGTATATATGTACCACCTAATTTTATGAATGTTATGTACTTTGTTATTTAAGCTGGTTTTTTGGTGTACAATAAAGTTATATTGTATTGTATTGTATATGTTTGTGTCCATTTGCAAATACTGCAAAGGTTGCACAGCTTGTATGTGTCGTAGTAAGATTTGATAAACCGTTTTTTGTAAATCCTAGGAATTTCGCAAAAACGGATAAGTAGACATTGGCTATGATATTTCTCTATCTTACTGAAAAAGTTAGAATTTTTGCATAAATACGAGTTGCTTTAGTAAGATTTGACAACCATAATCTAACCTTTACTCTGATTGGCTTGATTTTGGTTTCCTGGCCAATAATAATTGACCTTAGATTACTGTATGTGATTGATCCATATTGTTTCTCATTTTTGGGCATTTTTCCGGCCTGGATTCTTGTCCTTTTGGCTGCTTCTTAATTCACCTTGTTGAAGCGTCCCGCAGACAGCCGCAGACCCTGTGACTCATATCGAACCTAAATGAACGTTCTCGGATCTGTAACTCATTTCGAATCTTATGATCCGTGTCAGATTTATGTCGTGAGACTTCCGCTGGAGCCAGAAACTCTGCAAACTCTGCAAGCATCGCAGTGTAGAGAGATCCAGTTAGCCGGTCGCAAAAATTGTTTAAAACAATTTTCATTTGATAAGCTCGCTTACCGCAGTAAAGAGGCAGAAAGGTGCTCGAACAATGCTGGAGGGACACCGTAATTTGCAAGTTATTCAAATTTGTGGGACGTAACTATTCAGACGGTGGAGATTTCGGCTGCGACACACGAGCGAGAGTTTAGGATTTTTAACCGACATCCAAAAAGGAAGAGCATTTATGTTCGTTTGTATGAATTTTCTGCTGTATATGTTTATCGATATTTTCGCCAATTATAAACCAATTTATAGAATTATTATTTTGTTTGGTAGATTATAATTTCAGAGGTTGTCCCATTTGAATATTATCGAAATCGGCTGAGCCGTTTTTGAAAAATCAACAATGTAAAAATTATTACTAAGATGACTCGAGCGACTTCACGGTTGAAGTCGGTTGTGTAATTTTTTGCGAAAAATAATTATGGACTTTGTAAAGGAGTACAGATAATTGAGATTTTAGTTTTGTATAGACCACGCCTATTTTCAGCAGTGGGAGTTCTACGGCTGATATGATGATGATGCAAATGATCAAAGGTTAGGTCGAGAGAGATCAGTTTATTCTGCTGGAATGCATTTTATAGAATTGCGCTGAATGCGAGCCACTTATATACGATATCAGGAGGAGAGGTAGAGAAGCCATTGTCCCGTTGTTGAGACAAGTCGATGTCCCACTGCTGATAATGGTGATATTGTTGATGAATGGGGCGGTCTTTAGGAGGTAACCCGGGTCACCAACACTGGTTGGTGATACAGACGCGACGCGTAGTGCCTTGTCAACAACGTATTGATGAGTCTGTCTTCCCGCTAAAGTACAATGTAGGTATCTTATCTCGAGTAAATAGGTATCTTCTAAGTAAGCGCGTTACACCCTTGATCGCATATCTACTTAACATCAGACAGTACGAGTATGTAGTCAAACGCAAAGGTATATGAAATAAAAAAAATGAAAAATAAGCTTTGTGTCCAATATCGGTTGGTTGGCAGGAGAGCACTACCGTGGCTCTCTCGGTTATTTGAACCATTTAACAACAAAACATTGACACCATAAACTTAGTTTGTCATCAAAATAAGCCGTGTGTCCAAGCCAGACCACCTGCTCAGGCAGACAAAATCCTAATTTATACATTACCGTCTCGCCGCCGTCCTCTAACGAGAGCGGCCCATAATCCCCGCAATGTAAACGCAACGGTTACTCAGACCAAATTTACATGTAAAATGGTACAAGTTATGCAGATTCTCAGGAAGTCTCATGGAAATGGATTCATCTGAGTTACGATTACTTACGGAGTTTAGGACGGCAACTTTCAGAAGTGGGATCTTGCAACTGCTTGTCTGCGATATAGTTGAGTTATTTCTAGTGGAAGAACGTGTTAAACGTTCTAAATCGACATCAAAAAATAAAACTAGATTTTGTAACAAAAATTTGTATTCAGGCCACATTTATTGTATTGAACCAAATGAATACCTTTACATATTCTAGAATAATCTCTAGTTTCGATCAAATGCAATGTAGGCGACAGTAGGCGTACATTAAATGGAGAGATTTACACATTTTTAACGTACCTACCTATATAGGGTCTAAACTAAAACTAAAAGGGTCAAATGTCTCTTAGTAAAATGCTCTAAAATTATGGCGTCCACAAGACGTAAGCTATAATGAATTCTACACTCAAAAACTTACAGTTGAAATTCCAAGCAAGGATCGAAATCGAACAAATCGAAATAAAACTAACACATTTACGTGAAAAGTAACATTTATTCACTCATTAATTACACTCATTACACAACATCACGATCTAGATTCCTAAAACTGTTAAACAGTAAACCGGTTTATAGCAGAACAATTATTGCGCCACGATAAATCCGGCTCGAAGGACCAATAAAATGGCGGCGAGAAGCGCGGGAACGCCAAACTGTTATAGTGGAAGTAAATAGCGTATTGCGTATACTCGGCGATTCGTATAACTAAATCTTTAATCACCATCTAAAGCTATTTTTTTTACTGATGAGTATTACAAAGGGAGGACTTATCATCTCATTAAGCCATCCATATTATGCACACTTTTGGACTTGGTCTTGCTGATGGATTTTCAGTAGTATTGTTAAAGCTTTCTTCTCATCGCAGTTCAAGTTGCAATCTGCTTTTTTGTACAACGTAGTTATTTCTTTACTATCTTTAACAATGTGCATTTACAGCAAAAAAAAAAAACTAAAATCGTAACTTCGTACGTGCAATAATAGACAGACAGGTCATAAGGAAGCCACGCTACGCTTGCCCTTAAAACTTAGGGATCCGTTAAAAATCAATTCTGTGTATCCTTATTCGCTTTACCTAGCTAATGAATGAAAACACTGGTTCTCAAGCCCCCCTTAAATATTTATTTTAATTTTATTATTAATTATTGAAGTGAATATACAACTAAATTTATGTGAAAATTTCAAGCATCTACCTGTTCCCATTATTAATATAGAGCGAAAAACGGCAAAAAATCAGATTTGTAGTATGGCTAATAATATGGAAATAAATCGCTAAATCAGTACTACAATTTAGTGTTCGATAGTCCTTACAGCGTAACTTGAAGTTTTGCCTAAAATAATGATTTGGAGCTTTGTAAATAAAAATCGCTAAATCGGTAGTTTTGTTCAGTTTCCTTTTGTAAATTGTAAGCGTTTTTGTGGTTAGCAGACGGATTGTTTCCGTGTAAAGTGTGCAGTAGTCCTTACAGCGCAACTTGTAGTTTTGCTTAAAACAAAGATTTTGTGTTCTATAAATCAATAACTCGCTAAGTAGTTCAGGTTGCTGTTGTAAACTGAAAGCGATTTGTGGTTCGCAGACATATTGCCTTAGTACAAAGTGTGCGGTAGTCTTTACAGCGTAACTTGTAGTTTTGCTGCAACGTTTAATTGTTCAACTTAATTAATGATCAGGTTTTGTTAGCTTTTCCTAGTAATCTATTGGATTTGAGCTGGAGCTTATTTTCTAGTGTTAATTTTTTTTGGCGCTCGTTCATTTTGTATGATATGAAAAAGAATTGGATTTTTTAGTTGTGAACTTTATTATCAAAATACTTTAGTTATGATTGCATTTAAATTAAAATTTTATCGGTCAGTCAGGGTTGGTAGAGGAGAGGGCCATTTTCGCGGTAGCGCTCAATCATAAATGCTACCCGCGGTCACCCATCGTCGAAGATGAGCTGTACTAATCGTCGCTACAAGCTATAAAACATTCAATGGTACTAACTCTTGGCAAATAGAGTGTGTCAACTATATTTAACTGAGGGAATAAGTAAGTTCGTACAAGCCGGGTGGCTAGCCCTGGTGTCTAGAGTTTTTAAGCCGCCTGATGGCCTCTGACATGGCTAAACAACCGGGACCTACAATACGTGTCATCAGAGCCACGGTAGTGTTTAGTTGTAAATGCCACTTGCGGTCGCCCATCCGAAGACTGACCGTGCTTAACTGCGATGATCGCTAACGAACACCAAGTCAAAATACGCTATAAGCACCACAGCGACTAAGGTTTTTTTTTTAAATAAAATATGTTCGTCATCATTATCAGCCGAAGAACGTCCACTGCTGAACTTAGACCTCCCTAATTGATTTCCAATAAAACCGCTGCAAAGCAACTTGTATCCAAGCATCACTCATGAAATATTTTGTAATGGTACATAAAGTATACGATTATCTGTATATTTATTGTCTACAGCAAATATCTGAAAAGAATTCCCCATCACCATAAAAATCCACTCGTATCACAGATTAATTAAAAAAACAAACATTCCCAAATAAACTCCACCAAGAGCAGCGAAATCCGAAAATTACGACCCCGAAAGGGACCAGCGTTAAACAAACACTGAAATTTATATTCCCATCTCATCTTAAAATATACGATTATCTCTTTAATCATTCCTCTACAGCCTTAAACAAACCTTTAATACTTTTAAACCATAATAATTTCACTCGAACTTCATCTGATCCTTTAAAGGGCATAATTACTTACATTATTAAATGAGGGTAGGAAGCAAAGTTCTCGTATTACAAAGATGGCCCTCTGTAGGCCTCTTTGAACAACAACTGTAATACAACTTTTTGGTAAATTAGAGAGTCGGGTCAAAAAGTTTTTTCTTACCTATAAGGTGAAGTTGGCGAGGACTGCAGTCCACTAGGTCGGGTCAGGTAGAGGTTGAAACTTGATGAATGATGTGTGGTTTTGTTCAGTTGGTAAAAAGCAACTTGAAAACTTTAGCTAATAAAGGAGATATTGCAAAAATGTACAGAAATTGGGCCATTAAAGGGTACATTAAACATATTACATTACACAGTACTGGATACAAGGGTATTTCATAATTGGCTTTGTTTGTTTCGGAAAATGATTTTACCGTTATTTTTACAATACCAGTGTCCATTAAAAGTAATTTCGTGTGTTCGGATCTTATGATTATGACATTTCTTGAAAATAATTACTTTTAAATTAACCATTTAATTCGATTGTTATACTCTGCGCATTTATTTATCGTAGTTTAACGGATTTTTCGAGCTACTGTACCTAATCTGAGCCCATTTTGTTAGATCTCCTTTCATTGAATTATAGCCAAGAATCTGTTACACAACGGTTTCTAGAATGTGAGATTTATGCTACTTTGATCAGGCTCCACGCGGGAACCCCCTTGATTAGTTTTACATCCAGACACTGTGGGAGGACCCTCGTGAAATATAGGGACTTTTTATCCGACTTCTTTTATAATTACCTTACCAGCTTAGCTCGTAAAGCCACTTGGTCAAACTAAAACGAAAACTTTGCTATTCACCGGCTTAAATATTTCCACTTCCACTTCTTCTTAAAAAAAATATACTTCTGTAAATTACATCAATTACATTCCTCAAGAGGTAAGAGGAAAGAAAGAAGCTCTCAAGATCTGTGGACTTCTACCTCAAAGTAGAGCATAATGCTCGAAATAATCAGAAAAGTAAAATTGCAGTCAAGGATAGAAGTTTTTTTTATTTGCCTTTTATGATGCACCACTTTCGCCCACGCATTTTGTCGTATATTTTTTGTTTGAAATAAGTTTGGCATCACAAACTTATGCATTTGCCAAGTTCAATAATGATCAAATTCTAAGATAGTTACCTGTTTTTATGTTACATTTTTATTCAAAATTCTATAACGAGTGTACCCGACACGCCAAAGTATGTAAATTATTTATTTTTTCTGTGTTTAAAAACAAGAGGGTTTCAGCATGTATGTACATATTAATTACTTTCAAAAGGTAAGAAGCCCTCAAGTTCAGTGGACTTCGACCTCAAAGCTGAGCAGAATGCTCGAAATAATTCCTGGCCGCCCCTGGCTGGCAGTCAAGGATATAGGGGTTTTTGTAAAGGGTACGATAATAAGACTTTTATAGATCATCATCCTCAGGTTTTCGCATTTGAGGCTTTGTAATATCGTACTTAAGTAAAAAGGGTCGTTGGCCCTTTGCACTTGATGTTTTCAGGTTTCAGGGTTTTTTTAATTTAGTTTTTGAAGAGACGCCAATCTCGATTACACCTCTCGTATTTTTTTCTTCCTATACGGATGTTGGCTTCGAAATCTTTTGCATTTGCCAGTGCCATATTAGAGAATATATTAGAAATAGTAAAATAATCAAAGTAGAGTCACTGTCCAAGTTCAGTTTAGTGAATCACGATCATCTCATAGTTGTGCCCTAAGAATTTCGTATTGTTTTCCTTGCTTCCAGAAAATGTCTAAAATGTCGTCACTGCAATATTAAAGCACAGCGATATACATCGAGAATGCTGGATGCAAGCCGCTGCCAACTAATGTTATTAGATATCCATAGGTTAGACCTGTGTCCAGCAGTAAACGTCCTACGTCTGATAATGATGATATCGGCAAACCAAAAATCATGCGACGCCAAGATCATCAATAAATAAGTTGTTAAGTGCGTGTCGAAACACTCGTATGATAGACTTCCGTAGATGGTGACGATGATTATGATGATGATAAAAACCAATTTTAATTATATCCGTAGATGGTTGACTGCTATGAAAACATAATTGGCTGAGAAGTATGTTTGTGAGGTCAATGACCTCTGAGCTATGTGCAATTTTAGAAGTTTCGATTTTCCTTTATAACTCAAAAAGTTATCATTCCACAAAAAAAAGGTTGAAAAAAATGTCATCTCCGTTTTACATGTATGGGATGGGAGCTACCCCTTAATAACAGTATTTAAAATAATTCGCCAAGTACGAGTCGGACTCGCGCACGGAGTGTCCGTACTGTATGGGAGCCCCCCTTAAATATTTATTTTATTTTAATTTTATTACTTGTTATTGAAGAGAATATAAAACTAAATATTCTGTGAAAATTTCAAGCATCTACCTGTTACCATTATTAATGTAGAGCGAAAAACGTCTAAAAAATCAGGTTTATTGTATGGGAGCCCTTAAATATATATTTTATTTTTAGTTATAGCGGCAACAGAAATACATCATCTGTGAAAATTTCAGCTGCCTAGCTATCATGGTTCATGAGATACAGCCCGGTGACAGACAGACGGACAGACGGACATCGAAGTCTTAGGAATAGGGTCCCGTTTTTCCCTTTGGGTACGGAACCCTAAAAATACTTATTCTAAATCGAGATCTGTATCAAAACTATCACAATCTCAAATTTCATGCAATTTGGTACATAAATGTAGTAGTTATAAGGCTTTGTAATAATAGAACGGACGGGCAGACGGACGGACAGACGGACGGACACAACGAAGTTGTAAGGGTGCCTCGTTTTACTACGAAACACTAAAAAAAGAACTGTCTAGTCTAGTCCGTCGCACTTTAAACCTTAGCAAAAGATTGGAATGAAAAATCAGGCGATTTCGCCTTAACACATGTATTCAATTTAATTAAATGTATACTGACACTGGCAAACCATAAATCATGCCAAAAATAAAACATCTATGAAATAAATTATCATAAAAATATAACTTTTAAAAAACAAGCTTTTGAGGTCCTGAATAACATGTAGCAGCAGACTGCTAGCCAAGACAAGTAAAACGAGCCCAAACACGACAGGTCAATGTTGTTTAGTACAGGAGTTTATCATCAGATCAGCTCCATGGTACCATATTATTGCATTGTCACGCGATATGCATATCCGTGCAAAATTTAAGCTTAATCGAAAACCGGGAAGTTGTTTGGAATAAATACATAGGTACATACATAGCAAGTTAAATAAAAGCTTGTAAAAAAGATTGGAATGCAAAATCAAAAAGACATTCGCTCTTTTGTAGAAGTTAAAACATATTTTCAGCTGTCGATTTTGCCGTAACACATGTATTCAATAGAATCCAATATAATCCGATGTATACGTCTGCGTGAATGGATGGCTGACATGCTTCCATGTCAAAGGGCTCTAGAGAGCAGGGTCGGGGCTGTATTACGTGTGCTCATGGAGATATTGCTATGACATGTCCTTTAGGGGAGAGATTAGGGGTTAAGGTCGCTGAAGGTCCAATTATTGTGTAATGTTGACGCTTGATTTGACGTAAGATAAATCATTCCCGCTGTGTTGTTAATTAAAAAATGAAATAAAACAAAAATAATGCAGATCTTCTTAAAATTTAAAAAATAATAAAAAACGTGTATTCACAACGCTCTCTTGTGAACACAGCGTGTTTTTTAACTGTTTGGTTCGACAATCGCATACGTGATACGAAATTTTCTTTACCAAAGTCTGAGTCTTAGCTAGCTTGAGTTCACAAAAAAATACATGGCCTCAAAAGTAGACCGCATAAATATCTGCGTAATATCATCGGATATTAATTGATTATGGTGGGCAACAAATACTAATGAGTAAAACAAACGTTTACTGCCTGCTCATACAGTAAAACATCCTTCTTACAACAATAATAGTTGGATAGCAAAAAAGGCCAAGTTCAAGTCGGGCTCGCGCACGAAGGGTTCCGTACCATGTAGGAGCCCTCTTAGCTCTATTTCAACCATCTACGAGTATCTGTTGCTAATATTAATATCGAGCAAAAAATGGCAATAAACACACGTTTCTTGTATGGGATCCCCCCTTGAATATTTATTTTAATTCGTTTTTTGTATTTATTATTATAGCGGCAGCAGAATTACATAATCTGTGAAAATTTCAACTGTCTAGCTAAAACGGTTCATGAGATACAGCCTGGTGACAGACAGACGGACAGCGGAATCTTAGTAATAGGGTCCCGTTTTTACCCTTTGGGTACGGGACCCTAAAAAGAAACAACCGAAAACCGATTTAAGTAAAAAAAAACTGTTTTTAAAATGATATAGAAAAAAAACATACCTATACAAAAAGAAGTCGTCTACACGTAATAAGGCCACAAATCTATTGTCCAGCTTTGAAAAGAAATGTCCGTTCGCACTCATATATCGGGCGATTGGTCGGCCGACTCGTCCGCGACGTGGATTTACGAGTTGATACTTTATTTCGGTCCCCGAAGACGTGGTATGCCGTTACCGTGATAAGTTACCGAGACCTAAAATATCTCCAACTTGTATGAAATGAGAGTTAAACAAAAGATACCTAGGTATCTAAAAAGCCGTAGTGGTCTTGAGGTAGTGACACTCGCCTTACAATCGTGAGGTCATGGTTTCAAAACCCAATGAGTTCTTTGTAATTTATGTACAAAATTTTACACCACTGGCTTTTCGGTGAAGGAAAACATCGTGAGGCAACCTGCATACGTCCGTAGGGGAAATTCGATGGCGTATGTGAATCCATCAACCCGCACTGGGCCAGCGTGGAAGATATGGCCCAACCACCCTTCGTGGGTAGGCCTACGTCCTGCAGTGGACTATTAAAATGGCTGGTACAGTACCTAGGTATCTTAGCTGTTTCTGTGATTAGTGACTGAGAGGGGCAATTCATTTGAGTTTCTCCTTGTGAAACTCATCATAGAGTCATTTCTTAGGAAAGTTTTCCAAAAACATGTCTCGATCACGATTTACGATGTTGTAAAAGTTACCGTGTATTGAGATATAATTACTTCTATTTGCATGTATGTAAAATACAAGATCGTTTAACCAATATTTTGAACGCAAATAGATCCGCGTTTGACTATCAACTCGATTGTTGCATTTTCTACTTTAAATAGGTCCAAAGGGTCGTAACAGATCCCGATAAAACAGAAGTAAATGTATTTGAGTCTTTAAATCCATTAAAGAATTGCTTAGAGATTGTTTCCTTTATTTTTCTATTCTTTTTGAAATAACGAATATCTGTAAAACAACTAAACTATAAAACGTCATCTGACTTAAGTAGAAAATCAGAAAACTGGTAAATGTTACGGATAAATTAAATTTTTATATCAGAAGCAGAAGTGTAACTCAATGTTATTAGTCAATAAACGTCTAATTTCACTAACAAGTTAATACAAAAATAGCAACCTACTCTACAGCCCATATCCTGCCAAAAACTATAAAACAGTTCCAAACACTTATTACCATACACTCAGAATAACGGGCGGGCTATAAAACAAATATTAAGATCAAACAGACTGATAGTAAACACGCGGCGGTAGATGTAAACAAAGTTGGGAAAATTTTACATCTACCCGCGTTTGACACAAACAGTTTGGTCTGTTTGGTACTACGTACTTCCGTAAAGTTTAAAATCACTATGCATGGTAAATTGAAAAGCACAGAAAGATGGGAACCTAATTTCTCTTAAAACTCTCTGCACCATAATATGTAGATGTACATTCACACATTACTAAATACTGCATTGAATCTATTGTAACGAAGCATTTCGTGGCTTATGAATATTTTGCTAATAAAAGTGCATCAAGAGTACGAAAAAGCTTCTTTATAGTTCTTTAAGGGGTCAGCAATATGAAATTGTTCCAAAAATTATGAGATATGATCTTCGATGTGACTTGCTGCTCGGTTGAAAGCTTGGTTCAATTACAATGTTTTCTTGAACAGAACCCAATAAATCCTACACAGATAAATTATTTATTAGTAGTTGGTAATTTTATACAGGGTTATTCCTAACCAATTAGCATCCTTTTAGGGGCTTATTCTGTACATCAAAACTAACAACTTTTGTTCTGCGACTTTTTTCAAAACAAAAAATAAAATTGTAGTTCCATAGAAAAATATCGTTCAACCGCGACAAAATGTATGGGACAGCTGTTTTTTCCTTTGAGTTTTGAACAAAGTCGCAGATCAAAAGTTGTTAGTTTTAATGTACAGAATAAGCCCTTAAAAGGATGCTAATTGATTAGGCATAAACCTGTATATGTGAGTAATTAGCTTCCTTTTAAGTGTACACCATATACTATTCAAAAGCGTGTCTGTAACACTCATTTGTCGAAATAAATAAACTGAAACTAGCTAGAAACCTCGAAAATCCAGCTCTGCCTTAAATATGACTATTAAACAAGAAAAAAAGCCAAGTCGATGCTATTAAAATTTCCTCTACCCCTTAGCTCGGCACTCAGTAAGAATAAACTTAAACGGACTAACTTGTATATACCGTCCTAGAGATAGGCAGTAATATAAACTCATCTCACTTGTCAGCCGCTGAAGCGCTTTTTCATTGCACAACGAAAATAGATAGGCAGTCGTTACTCTTCACTTTTTAGCGAAAAAAAAAGGTCCACTTAATCGAAGGAGTTGACTAATTCCCCCTTTTTATCACGGGCGCAGTCCTTAAGGTCATTTCGCAGTCATAATTCAGTGTGGAAATCGCGGGTAGTCTGAAAAATGCTCGAGAGATGTCGCGCCGCATTAGGTGTCGCAAACCCGTATTTAAATGAGACGAATGACGCTCGCTCAGCTTTTAAGGGTGAGGGTAGGGTGAAAATTCCAAATATTTTTACATGATGTGATACGTATTTTAATTTTGTACGAGGCACATTAGATATTAATGTTAAGCTCGAAAGGTCCCGCCTGATGAAGTCCACGCTCCGACCTACTCGTGAACATATCCAAAACCCCGAGGACTTTCAGCTCGAGCTCTCGCATCGTTTTGCTTGCCTAGAGAACCTTGCGTCGGTGGACGAGATCAACAACGGGCTCGTAGAAACTGTCCAAACGGTGGGTGCTAAGTTCTTTAGACCCCGCCGTTCAAATAAACCGCAGAAATTCTCCGATCACACTGTAAATCTCATGGCCGAACGACGCTCGCTAAGACTGCAGTCTTCCGATGATGTAAAGTCATATAGGCGTCTCAATAGACAAATTTCGAAATCCTTGCGGCACGATATCCATCTTTTTAATACTAAACACATTAAAAAGACAATAGAGCGAAACAAAGGCTCCAAAATGTTCGCAAGAGATTTGTCTATTGGGCAAAGCCAATTGACAAAGCTGAAGAGAGAAGATGGAAGTATAGCGTCGACCAAGGCAGAGGTATTAGAGGAGATTGAAAGGTTCTATGGACAGCTATACGCTTCGGTCGCTAAGCCTGTTAGCAGCGCGGCCAAAGATCCAAGAGCCAAGCTGACCCGACACTTCACCGAAGATATCCCGGACATCAGCCTGTACGAGATTAGAATGGCCCTGAATCAGCTTAAGAACAACAAGGCGCCGGGTGATGACGGTATCACATCAGAGCTTCTGAGAGCGGGTGGAACACCGGTACTAAAAGTCCTCCAGAAGCTTTTCAACAGCGTCGTCTTCGAGGGCATCACGCCAGAAGCATGGAACAGAAGCGTGGTGGTGTTGTTTTTCAAGAAAGGTGACAACACCTTATTGAAGAACTACAGACCCATCTCGCTTCTGAGCCATGTTTATAAGCTGTTTTCAAGGGTCATTACGAACCGCCTCGAGCGCAGGCTTGATGACTTCCAGCCTTCCGAACAAGCCGGTTTCCGAAAGGGCTTTAGCACCATGGACCACATTCATACGCTGCGGCAGGTTATACAAAAGACCGAAGAGTATAACTTGCCACTTTGCTTAGCGTTTGTGGACTATGAGAAAGCCTTTGATTCGGTCGAGACTTGGGCTGTGCTCGAGTCTCTCCAACGATGCCGTATTGACTATCGGTACATCGAAGTGTTGAAGTGCTTGTATAATAACGCCACTATGTCGGTCCGAGTACAGGAAGAGAGCTCCAAGGCGATCCCTTTAAAAAGAGGCGTAAGACAGGGAGACGTAATTTCTCCGAAACTGTTTACGGCTACTTTGGAGAACGCCTTCAAGCTCCTGGAATGGAAAGGATTTGGCATCAATGTCAATGGCGAATACCTCACTCACCTTCGGTTTGCCGACGATATAGTAGTCATGGCAAAATCGATGGAAGAGCTCAGCACGATGCTCGAAGGCCTCAATCGGGTTTCTCAACAAGTGGGTCTTAAGATGAACATGGACAAGACGAAAGTTATGTGTAATTCCCATGTTGTACCCACCCCAATCTCTGTTGGGAACTCGGTTCTTGAAGTCGTTGACTCGTACGTCTACCTAGGACAAGTAGTCCAGTTAGGTAGGTCCGACTTCAAGAAAGAGGCCAATCGCCGAATCCAACTCGGCTGGGCAGCGTTCGGAAAATTGCGTAGCGTCTTCTCGTCCGACATACCTCATTGCCTCAAGTCGAAAGTTTTCGACCAGTGTGTGTTGCCAGTGATGACTTATGGCACAGAAACGTGGTCTCTCACTATGGGCCTTATTGGTAAGCTCCAAGTAGCCCAACGAGCTATGGAGAGGGCTATGCTCGGAGTCTCTCTGCGAGATCGAATCAGAAATGAGGAGATCCGTAGAAGAACCAAAGTTACCGACATAGCCCAACGGATTGGCAAGTTGAAATGGCAATGGGCAGGGCACATAGCGCGGAGGACTGATGACCGATGGGGTCGGAAAGTTCTCGAGTGGAGACCACGTACCGGCAAGCGCAGCGTAGGACGTCCACCCACAAGGTGGACGGATGACCTCATTAAGACCGCAGGATCGCGCTGGATGCAAGCCGCTTCCAACCGGTCTTATTGGAGATCCATAGGGGAGGCCTATGTCCAGCAGTGGACTTCTTATGGCTGATGGAAGTAATAAAGAAGGAATTATTATTCCTTCTTTTTTCCAGGCTCAATGTTTAAAGTAATTTCAAGGGTAGGACGAAAATCGTCGATATCCTCGTCGATGTCTATGAGCTTATTCGTTTTTTAAATGGTCTAGCTGGAAAAATATATAACTTGATTTGAAAACGATATATTCATGACCTTTAAGAATTCATGCTTAAACTTCTTTGTGAATAGCGTTGAAACCAAATTGAAACCACTTTTGCTCGCTACGCTCACGCATCCGAAACGCCAAACGCTGAAAACATGTTTACATGGTGGGGACAGCTTTAATATCATACCGATATCATGCTGGTGTTTATTTGGCTCAACGCATAAGCATTGCCATTCAGCGTGGCAATGCAGCCAGCATGCTGAGCACGCTGCCAACTGGCAGTGGGCTTGAGCATTTGAATTATCTTTAGACCTTCAAAGGTCTGAGCATGATCCAATGCTTTTTGTGTAATAGTAGTGTAGTTTTGTTGTAGTTAATAAAGGCACTTTTGCCCAATAAAAAAAAATACCGATATTTTCATGTGCCCCTTCCTCCAAATTTAGTGCTTAAACTTTGTTACGGCGTTGAAACAAAAATTAAACCATTTTTGCTCGCTACGCTCACGCATACTAAACGCCAGAAGCTTAAAACATGTTCATATGGTGGAGACGAGTTCTTTTGTATTTTGGTTGCAAATTGCAATAAGTGAGTTAGTATAGACCGGGTGGCTAGTCAGCGTTTCTAAGCCGCCTTAAGGCCTCTCACGTGGACGTAATAAAGACTCATAATGCTATTTGAATGTTTTTGAACAGTTGTCTGGAAAGTAAAAAGATTTTCGCTCGCTACGCTTATGCTGTATACTCGCCCTAATCGCCAGAAGCTGAAAACTTGTTTGTAGGGCGGGTGCGAGTTCGTTTGTATTTTTGGTGTAGCATATACAAAGTTATGTACATCTGTCTAACGTAACAGCTTTGTAACGGATTCGACGGCGCGGTACGTGTTAGCAGGGATGTAACTAGGACTGAGTAGAAGGTGCGCGAAACGCGGAGCGAAAAAAAAGCAAAAAGAGAAATAGAATTACTATTTTTTCAGAAAAACTATTTACCAAGCAAAATCTAGGAGCGCTGGCAAGAAATGGCTATGGAACTTCGTATAAAGGAAGTGGGGAAGACTTGTGCTCAGTTGGATAATACATGTAGTCGTTCGAAATCATCAAACATCATATCATCATCCACAGCCATCTTAATCCAACCGCTTCTTACAGAGACACCTGCTTTTGTCTCGTACTATTAATGTCATACACGAGTTAGCCATGTCATAGGCCTCCAGGCGGCTTCAAAACTCAGCACCAGGGCTAGCCACCCGGTTTAGACTAACTTACGAGTTAAGAAAAGTGATTATTTCACTTTCTCGCCCCCCAGTCCCCAGCCCTTGATTACGTCCACGTATGTTAGCTTTTGTTAAATAAGCGACGGATTAGATACAGAGTTCATTTATAAGCGCTCGGAATCAGGAAAGTGGAAAATATTGTTGCCAACAGAGGTAATTTTGTTTATGAAATATTCAGGATTTGTGGTTTTTGACGCGGTGTAATGGAAAACTTGATGTAAGCTAATTTTGATAGAGCAGCGAAGTATCTTCTAAGTATTATATCTTATTCTTTTTTATTATACAGTCAAACCTGGCTAACTGAGAACTGGATAAGTGAGAAACCTCTATAAGTGAGAGTATTTGCCAGGTCCCGTCATTTTACCCCTCAAATACCTCTATAAGTGAGAGACAAAAACCTCTATAAGAGAGAGTCGTTTTTCCCTCATGGACCTCTATAACTGAGAGTAATACTTGACTGAACCTCTATAAGCGAGAGTTGGGGGTAATTAAACATCTGCACTTTATGATCCATTCTTAAATTTCGTGGAACTAACTACCGTTGCTTTCGGATCGTGTTCTATTCAAACATTTTTTTTGTACTTTGTGGAAATAAGTAACATTGTTTTTGTACAGCATTTTTTGGAATGGCCACACGTGCTTCTAAACTATCCTGTTTGTTGAGATAGTGTTCTATTTAAAATTATTTTGTGGTTTTATTTAATCTACTTAACATTATTTTTGTATCACATTCTTTTGGAATAGCTACACGTGCGTTTACACTATCTTATTGGTCAAACTTACTCCAGTTGATAAGTGTCAACTGGGGAGAAAGGTTCGGTGTTAGTAAATAAATCTTTAGGAATAAATAAAAAAGTCATTAAGCGATAATCTTAAGATAGTTAGGTATTGTATGCGTTCAAAAGTGGAAAATCTCGAAATGAAATACGCAATGAATTTGACTTATTATCAGAATTACTTTTATAAAAATATAAAATCAAAAGATACACGGTCCCTATAAGGTCTCAGTGCTCTAAAGGACATGGAAATATTAAAAAAGACGATTTTTTGAATGCGTCTTTTAGAATGAATACAACAAACTATCATGTATGTTCAATTCTAATCAACACAACCCAAACAATTAGTACCTTTATACTATTTATAAACATATTTATCATTCTTCACGCATGTAGATACCTACTTACATACAAATTAGACGTATTTTTTAACCTCTATAAGAGAGAGTAGTCACTTCCGAAACTGGATAAGTGAGAAACCTGGATAAGTGAAAAACCTCTATAAGCGAGAATTAGATGGCGGTCCCTTCAACTCTCTCTTATCCAGGTTTGACTGTATATATTTATTAATATATCTTCTTTGTATTTAGAGTATTTCTCTAGGAAAGGGATACATTCTAGAATATGAAAATATATGACAGCATAACGTAGAATGTCTCCTCATACCTCAAACGCCTCGACTTGAGCTCCAGAACCTCCAGAAATGGGCTTTCAAATATCCATCCATCAGCCATAGAAAGTCAACAGCTGGACATAGGCCGCATCCTAAATCCATCCCATCCTATCCTTGTCAGTTTTCCGTGCTCTGTGCCCTGCCCACTTCCATTTAATCTTGCCGATTCGCAGTTACTTAGGTTTTTCTACGTAAAGATCTCCACTATTTCTTCTTTTCTGATTCAATCTCGCTATGAAACTTCATTGCGTAGTTTAGAAGAACTAAGCAAATAAAGAAAAACGTCTCTTTGACCGAGCGAACGAAGTGTCTCAGTTTTGACTTAACAATTATGCTTTCATCTTGCTAATTTCATTTCATTTATTTCATTTCTTCATCACACTTACAGCAACGCCAAGGCGCATGACGAGTTATTAGGTGAATCCTAATCCGCGGATTAGGATTAGGATCCGCTACCAGTATCTTAGGTTCTTGTACTTATCTCTTCATTTCTGATTCGATCTCGCAGAGAGACCTCGAGCACGCAGTTTCGCAAGCCTATTTCACTTGAGTTCTAGTATAGGCCGAATCATACAAGTCGGCGGATGTGAAGAAAGCTACAACAGTGCGAAACCCAATCAACGCGCAGCTTTATGTGAGTTTCACTCTGGATCGGATATTGCGTAGCTTCTAGCTTCACATCCGCCGACTTGTATGATTCGGCCTATACCGGAAATAGGCTTTCAAATATCATTGGAAGCATATGATTAGAAGACCTCGGTCCGCAGTCGAGTCACGCCCGAGATTTATGCGAGAAGTTTTCGTGTGCGCTCGCCCTTAGACGATTCCATGTTGATCCATTTCGCGGTCCAATGCTTTTAAAGATTCCGCCTTATCTATATGATCTTTTACCCTAGTTTAGCGAAAAAAAGTTAAGGAAGGCAGTATAGGCCGTCTTGGCTTGGGTGTCAGAGTTTTTAAGCCGCCTGAAGGCCGCTGACATGGTTAAACAATTAAAACAACCGGGGCCTAATTTCCTTGATTCGCCCCGCGGGCCGAATAGCTTGTGGGGCGAATGCACGAAAGAGCCTACAATTTAGCGTGCCATCCGAGCCACGGTTGCGCTTAGTTGTAAATGCCACCCGCGGATACCCATCCGAAGACTGGCCGTGCTGAACGTTGCGTAACTTCGATGATCGCTAATCAGTAGGATTGAGAAACATCATAGCCAATGTCAAATAATAATTTATATTATCCGTGTTTTTGCGAAATCCCTACGATTTTTCCGAAAAAACTGTTTATCAAATCCTCTTACGACAAACACAATTACGCAGATTTGTAATACCTACTTAGCTTTTGCACTAGACCTCATCCTCCTTATATTTTTAGGGTTCCGTACCCAAAGGGAAAAACGGGACCCTATTACTAAGACTTCGATGTCCGTCTGTCCGTCTGTCTGTCTGTCTGTCTGTCTGTCACCGGGCTGTATCTCATGAACCATGATAGCTAGGCAGCTGAAATTTTCACAGATGATGTATTTCCGTTGCCGCTATAACAACAAATACTAAAAACAAAATAAAATAAATATTTAAGGGGGGCTCCCATACAACAAACCTGAATTTTTAGACGTTTTTCGCTCTATATTAATAATGGTAACAGGTAGATGCTTGAAATTTTCACAGATTATTTAGTTTTATATTCACTTCAATTGTAAATAATAAAATTAAAATAAAATAAATATTTAATAGGGGCTCCCATACAGTACGGAACCCTCCGTGCGCGAGTCCGACTCGTACTCGTACTTGGCCGATTATTTTTTTTGTGCTATCCCATATGAACCTTTGCTTTATCCGGAGTAAAAAGTAGTCTCATCCCTACTTTTAAACTACATCCAAACAAAAAATTAAGTCCATCCCTCTGTTACTGCGTGAAATAGGAAAACAAACCAACAAACACAATTTCAGATTTATAATATTTAGTAAGGTTTTAGACCAATATTTCATTGAAATACCATAGCTGCACCGGAAATCCTACTCCATCCAAATAGAAAATAAAATATCGGCAACTCAATTTTATTCTAAAAATGCTTTTATAACAAAAACTAGGACATAGTTATTTTTGTATGACAAACCGACTGGCTGACGGTTTTATTGTTGTGCCATGTTATTGACACCACAGCGGACTGAAATTCGTGAAATTCGTTTGACTGTTTGGAATTTACTGATATTTGTGATACATCGTTCAATATTTTTTTCGCCCATCGTAACGTTTTCTTCAGTGACATGTACTTTAATACGAAATATATTCATCTTCACATATCAAATAAGCTTCAAAGTATAAAATCAAGCATACATAGCCCTCACTGCACAGACACACCCGCAAACATACATCCACTCACTCACCAACATGCATCCTACACACACACATTACGCAATCGAAAATTTGAAATTACTTGTACTCGTATTTAATTTCAAGTAAATTACTAAGAACTCATTGTTATACATTGTTAAGTCACTCTTCATTACATTAGGTAATAATTATGAGATGTCTTATTTAAAAGCGGAAGAGACTCAATCTCACAACACAGGACCGCCCTAGTGCGAGATTTAGGGTTCCACTCTGGAAGTTTGTAAATTTAATCTAAGCACCTACTAACACTACCTTAAGAATTATCAACATTTACTAACTCCAAAACATGTAACTTATTGAGCAAATAAACGTTATCTTATTAATGCGCAGTATTTTTAACTTCATTTAAAACCAATGACCGCTAAAAGGCTTTGAAACGAAAAAACCGCATTAAAATATACAGGGTTATTTCTAATCAGTTAGCATCCTTTTAGGGCCTTATTCTGTACATCGAAACTAACAACTTTTGTTCTGCAACTTATGTCAAAACTCAAAAAAAAAGCTGTTCCATACATTTTGAATTTGAATGATATTTTTCTATGGAACAAAACTGAATTTTTGAGTTTTGAAAAGTTGTAAGTTTTGATGTACAGAATAAGCCCCTAAGAGGATGCTAATTGATTAGAAATAACCCTGTATAGGTCCATTAGATTAGAAATATGATGCCACAGACAGCCATACAGACACACAGACGCGCCTGAAACTAGCGCTCATAGCGTAGTAGGTGTTTCTTACTCGTAGCGATCACTAGGTACTTATGCAACGCTCGGCACTGTCAAACTTCGGTTGGGTGACCGCCGGTAGCGTTTAAAACTGAGCACTACCTTGGTTCGGATGCCACGTTAAGCTGTGGGTGCCTATATGTATTTAGACATGACAGAGGCCTACTGACCAAAGACTGTCCAGAGCTAGTCAGTCGGTCTGTACGAACCTACTTACATCAAACTTATAACACCCATATATTTAGGTCAGGAGCTATAAAAGCCAAATTCTTCGCTTCTCACATGATTCAAACTAAGTCCAACCAAACACAAAGTCACAAGTCCACTTCCCAGCTCTCAAAATAAACACATAATCTAGATTATTCTGTATAAAACCAGACTTTTCATAAAGTTGAAACGCTCCACAAGGCTGGGCGGTCGCCAACTCGTACTGTGTCTAAATCCGGGATTATTGCCATTAGTTTGAGAGATGGCTAGCTGGGAAGTAGAGCTTCTTTTGCCACGATAGTGCCTTTTGAGTGGACCATTTTTGGATCACTTGTGTGTGACGTAAATGACAAGATAAAATATGATGATATAATAGTCGTTAAATATCTGTACCAACAATTTTTGCACTATACCATTTTTGACGTTGATTTTTCAAACAGCTCAACCGATTTCAATAAAATTTTAATGGATCCACGTTTAAAGTATAACCTACCACACAAAAAAAGAATTATCAAAATTATTACATTATTGGCGAAGTAATCGCGTAACATACACAAAAACATAGGCACAGTTGAATTCATAAACCGACTTCAAAAAAAGGAGTTATCTTTTTTGAAGTCAGATAAAAAATTCGACCCAGATAACTGTGCCAAGTAAGAGCGTCAATCATTTCATTAAAACTGAACGAATTACATAACATTTTACCATTTCTCGCTATCAGTCTTTTCTCACCATTTTCGCATTGAAATTCTCATTTCACAAAATTCAAACAACTGTTTCATTCAAAACCCTTCATTTGTATCCTAAAACACTGTTGCAAAACACAGGCTTAGTCCTACTAACAACTTTACTACTCCGAAGTTCTTTCCGATGAATTCAATTCACTTGCAGCAAATGTAGTTTTATGACCCCCGTTGCAAGGTTTTACAGGTTTTCTATGGTGTTTCATCAATAGCAAGTTTTACGCTAAAATGGAAGAGAATAGCAGAAATGTAGAAATAGTGCGACGTAAAATGGCGACTGAACTGTTTTAGTATCGTAGAAATAATCATATTATTTTTATGCGTGCCACATAATCAGACAGACAGACACTTAGGTCTGTATCATGCAATGTTTAAAAATATTTACCATCAGGAAGATTTCCGTGTTTTAATATAACCAGCAACGAAGCTAGATACCACTACACAAACAAACGCCTAGATTTTCTATCAAACTAAGTCTGATTGCTTCACCCTGAACATAGTTATTTGTTTCTATATAACCAGTATCATCACAACATAAAGGGATTCCGAAAAATACTAGTAATGACCAAAGTTCGCATCGATCATCCTAACTGCGGAATCTACATCAAAACGTGGTAATTGCTGGCCTTGCAAAATAATCGGCAACAAAGCAAGACCACTCCGAAACAACGTCAATTGAAATGACTTATTTTAATGGACAAAGTCTACTATTACCATAACAGTGCAATCTACAGCATGGTAATCTACGTTGCAATATAACTAGCAAGTCTAGTAACAAAGCAAGACACCACTCCGAAACAACGTCAACTAAAATACCTTATTTTGACAGACAAAGTCTACTCCTATTACCATAACAGCGGAATCTACAGCATGGTAATCTGCGTTGCAATATAACTAGCAAGTCTAGTAACAAAGCAAGACACCACTCCGAAACAACGTCAACTAAAATAACTTATTTTAACAGACAAAGTCTACTCCTATTACCATAACAGCGGAATCTACAGCATGGTAATCTGCGTTGCAATATAACTAGCTAGTCTAGTAACAAAGCAAGACACCAATCCGAAACAACGTCAACTAAAATGACTTATTTTAATAGACAAAGTCTACTCCTATTACCATAACAGCGGAATCTACAGCATGGTAATCTGCGTTGCAATGTAACTAGCAAGTCTAGCAACAAAGCAAGACACCAGTCCGCAACAACGTCAACTGAAATGACTTGTTTTAATGGACAAAGTCTACTATTACCATAACAACGCAATCTACAGCATGGTAATCTGCGTTGCAATATAACTAGAAAATCTAGCAACAAAGCAAGACACCAGTCCGCAACACAAACGCCTTCCGAATAAGACAAATATTAATTCCGGAGTGAGTTAATACTGACTAGGAGTAAATTATTTCCTAGAAATGGCGACGTGCGATGATATATGGCGCGTGTAGCGCGTGATATATCGCCCTTGTCTCTGTTGTGTACGCACGTCTTTATTTTACTATCATTGGTTATGATACGGTTGAGTCGGCAACTTAGCAATTATTTATAGGATGTTAGACGAACATTTATACATATTATTTGTTTCAATGATTCTGAATTCTAAATAAAACAGTCAGTCAAAGAGTTCTTTTGTTAAGGCGTACATTTAAAGGAGTGGAAAAATGTGAAAAAAAAACACAATCCTCTTAGAATGAATTAATGTAAGGTAATACAAATAGAAATCAAACTCAGTCAATTCGTTGGAGAACTGCGATACCACAATATACGTAATACATCCATATAACATCTTAGCACACGTTAAACCTAAAACGGCTCAACCGATTTCTGTAAAATTTAAATGGGACCTCAAGAGTATACCCTTTCAAACTGAAGAAGAATTTTTCGGTTCGGTTCACAATTGGCGATCGATGAACATACACAAAATAAAACAAACAGACGAACATAGAACCTCCTCTTTTTTGGAAGTCGGTTTAACATGCCAAGTCGATGGTTGTACAGAATTTTTCCAACATGTCTGTGCAAAATCACTCGTACCAACTTTGTGTGGACAAACAAAGTGCAGTTTTTGCCTCGTATCGAGTTGGAAACTAGAGCACATAATTCTAAAATCAGATGTTCAGTGTTAAAATATCACTAATACAAAGTGTTGTACAGAATTTTTCCAATGCCATGCCTGTGCAAAGTCACTCGTCCCAACTACAAAGTTCAGGTTTTGCCCCCTATCGAGTTGGAAACTAGAGCACATAATTCTAAAATCAGATGTTCAGTGTTAAAAGATCACTAATACAAAGTGTTGTACAGAATTTTTCCAACGCCATGCCTGTGCAAAATCACTCGACCCAACTCCAAAGTGCAGTTTTTGCCTCGTATCGAGTTGGAAACTTGAGCACATCTGTTGTGCGCCGGCCATCCGACATTGGCTATTAAACGGACAACTTGCCAACTTCGGACGTTCTAAATCTAAACGTTTGGCCGAAGAAGAAATTGTCGTGAGGAAGTTTGAAGGCGAGGATGGAACTTTGCTCTGGATTTTGTTTCTGTAAAGTGTAATGTAGGAGTTCTTATTATGTTCTTATCATTCCCTAGCTGCCCGTCCCGGTTAAATGCCAAAAAATCGGCCAAGTGCGAGTCGGACTCGCGCACGAAGGGTTCCGTACCGTTCCCATTCATCTTGCCGTTATTAATAGCGAGCAAAAAAAACCTAAAAATCACGTTTGTTGTATGGGAGCCCCTCTTAAATATTTATTTTGTTCTGTTTTTAGTATTTGTTGTTATAGCGGCAACAGAAATACATCATATGTGAAAATTTCAGCTGCCTAACTATCATGGTTCATGAGATACAGCCCGGTGACAGACAGACAGACGGACAGACGGACATCGAAGTCTTAGTAATAGGGTCCCGTTTTTACCCTTTGGGTACGGAACCCTAAAAAGGGTAAATGACGGCGCGGCTACGAATTAATAGGCATAATGACTGGGTGGGTATACAATCATTACTATAATGAGTCCGTGAGTTAGATTTATCCATCATCCATCCATCAGCCGTAGGACGTCCGCTGGACATAGGCCTACCCCATGGATTTCCAATAAGGCCGGTTGGAAGCGGCCTGCATCCAGCGCGTTCCTGCGATCTTTATTATATCGTCAGTCCATCTAGTCGGTGGACGTCCTACGCTACGCTTGCTGGTCCGTGGTCTCCATTCGAGAACTTTCCGGCCCCATCTGCCATTTGTTCTTCGAACTATGTGCCCTGCCCGTTGCCACTTTAATTGTAAATACACAGTCTGGTCCCACTTTGCAAGATCTTCTTTACATTAAGAATCAAGCACTAATATTTTTAACACACCCAGCGACTAAATAATATTTAGCGTACGCCGTACCCTTTCATAGTCACGTACGCTATCCATGATACGCGGCGAACCGTGTCTTGTCCTGAATACCCATTTTAGTTTCTTTTACAAAAACCACTCCTTGAATCCCATTTTACCCCATTGAAGGCGAGAAAATTTCTATAGGAGAAAATAATTTCTATTTGGAGGAGCCTTTGTGGCGATCTCAATGGAACACTTTCGGTCGAGCGTAGGTATTTTGGATGTAAATTGATTGATATTTTTCTGTTAGTGGCCAGTTATTAGATAGGCAGTTGGTATTTTTGAGAATGGGTGGCTTAGTTTATAACTAATCAATTATTATAAAAATATACCTTTTAAAAAATACAAGCTTTTGAGATCCTGGATATCCTGTAGCATCAGAGTGCTAACCAAGACAAATAAAACGAGCCCAAACACGACGGGTCTGTGTTGTTTAGTACAGAAGTTCCTATGGCCACCTTCCGTCTCCATCGTCAGATCAGCTCCATGGTACCATATTATTGCATTGTCACGCGATATAGGTAAGTATGCGTGCAAAAAAATCACAATCGGAAACCGGGAAGTTGGTCAAATTTAACTTGCAAGATTCCACCCGAACTTACATAGGTACTTACAGAGTACAGACATACATAGGTACATCCATTGCAAGTTAAATAAAATATTGTAAAATTAGATATTAATTATAAATTAGAATTAAATAATAGTTAAATATCGAATCAATTTGTAGACCAAAAAAATGAGAACGCCCAGCAAGCCGCTTCCAATCAACTTTATTGGAAAACTGGGGTTATCCAACAATGCCCAGCAGTAGACGTCCTACGGCTGATAGGAGGTTTGGTTATAATATTATATTTCTATTTTTAGTACAATTAAAACAATAATTTAATTTGGTTATTTTTAACAATTTTTCGTGGTTATGAATGTGCGAACTTATTGTTCTTTTGAGTAGAAAGTACTCCAAAATTTCCACATTCTAAATTTGGTGAGTTGAACGATTGAACGAAGACTGCGGTCCGAACTATAAACCGTAAGACTACCACCTACGTGGTTTCTTACCGCCTTCGAGCAAATATAATACAGAGCCACAGTCTCCAAGTGAAAGTAGTAAAAAAATGTCCGATCGCCGTCGTACATACGCTTAGATTTACCTCTACATTACATAATTCATAATGAGCCGTTTTCTTAAATCTCGACGTTATGTAACCTAATTAGTGCTTGTATTCGAGCACTTTGGCATCTCGCGGCGTTGTAGTCGGCTTTACGTCTAACTAAAAAGCAAGCCCACTACGTCTGCCTACTAGCTTGGACAGGGCTTTGGCTCGGACACTTTTTTTGCACCATTGTGACTCTATAGATGTTTGCTCGAAGCTTACCACACTATTTAGAGCGTCTGTATATTTTACCAAGCTAATCCACATCCACATTTACAAAGGTCCAAACTTGGGGTCTGCCAAAGAGCAATGGAACGCAGCGTGCTTGGTATCAAAAGAATTGATAGAGTCCGCAACAGCACACTGCGTTCTATGACAGGGGTAGTTGATGTCGGCCGAAAAGCCGCCAAACTAAAGTGGGATTGGGCGGCACATGTGGCGCGGATGCACCCCGATCGATGGGCCAGGATCGTCAAGGAGTGGGTTCCTGACGGACGACGCAGCCAGGGAAGGCCCAAGAAGCGCTGGCGTGACGATCTTGACTCGTTCGAGAGGGGTTGGCAGGAAGTTGCGATGGATCGCGAGTCCTGGAAGGAAATGGGGGAGACCTTTGCCCAGGAGTGGGACAGTATAGGTTAAAAAAAAACCACATCCAGCAGTGGCCGTCCTACGGCAGATACGACGTTGAAATACAAACTATCGCATTCATAATACTAGTGTGAATCAACCACCTCTCTCGGGACCGTCTTTTCAAATTCAAAATAGATCATAGAGGTAAAAATCCAGAGGTGCTCTCCGCATAAAGGCGTCGGTTGTAAGCGAGCCTCCCAGAGGGAGATGGGAATGTGAATTTTTCAATAAAAATGGCGGAGCAAAGCTATTCCGATGTGCTCACTTGGATATGAGTATGTATGTGTAGTTCGTTGAGTTAAATATAACGAGATGGCGATGAGAAGGTCAACTTCTCTGTGTTTATTAAAGTAGTCACATCATGGTTAATAACGTTTTTAAATTTTATACGCGGGACGCTTTCCTTTACAAAAACAGTAATTTTGTCGATAACGTTTCGATCAATACAAAAAAAACTAAATATTTGGTTGTTATGATTTGATGATGATATGAGTTGTTTTCTGATATTTACATTAATATAATGACTACATCGTAATTCATAGATCGGCGCTTACGTACCTACCTGCTACTTCAGCGTATGCGAACAATTATGATTCACGGTGATAACTTGATATACGTGGTCTTCCTATTCCTCTCTTTCCTTCTACTTTTACTTCTATTATGATTTTCATTAGATTGTCATGTCGCACAAGGTGGCCAAATATTTAGGTCCTCTTTCTTACCCTCTCTTACAAAGTAACAAAAATATGTCAATGATAAGATTTGAAATTGATATTTTAAAGTAATATGAAAACCCGATTTGTGCGGGTTATGCCGGCTCTACACTTACGGGACCCCCCGAGCTCAGGTTGAGAATACCCAATTCCCATAACATATAGTTTTCAATTTGACTGTCAGAGACTCCCAGCAAGCTTCGTCGAACTAATCGTGCAAAAAGTGTATACGAAATTGCACCTTACTGCAAATACAACCCGTGTTTTTGTCAATCACTTTTCAGAAAGGAAAGGTTCTCGATTCATCTGTATGTTTTTTTTTTGTTCCGATGTTACCTTATATCTCCCTTGTTTGCGGACGTATTCGAGATTTTATTTTTACAATTTATCGCGATCGCGAGATGCTCCCATAAAAAACAATTTTCTGATATTTAGTAATTTTGAAGCAATTCAAGAAAATTGATGAAACTTACAGCGTCTATAAAAATCTAACAGCAAAATAAATTATTAAAAAATATAACTTTAAATACAAGCTTTTGAGATCCTGGATATCATGTAGCAGTAGAGTGCTAGCCGAGACAAGTAAAAAGAGCCCAAAAACGACGGGTATATCTTGTGTAGTACAGGAGTTCCTATGGCTACCTTCCGACTCCATCGTCAGATCAGCTCCATGGTACCATATTAATAAATAAATAAATAATTATAATATTTAAATAACATTTGAGGACATCTTACACACGGCCTCTGACCCCAAACTAAGCAAAGCTTGTGATATGGCTGCCAGAGACTGATATACTACTGTTACGCAGTAGGCCACGCCGTTAGTAACTATTTATTAATCTGTGGCCGCGCGCGGTACGACGGCTAGTTGTTTACGCTTAACCGCGAGATTTATGGGTTTATGACTCAGGCGGCACCGGCCTTTGTGTCGCGTCTATTGTTTGTTGTTTGTTAGATTTTTTGTGGTGTTTTCGTAATAATTAGGAACAATAGGGTTTCTCGAACTGTACACTTGTTTACTTTGTCAGTCACAATGGCACCGAATATTCTACAGATTTCTAGAGAACCCTTATTCCGATATAAATAGGGCGATGGTTTTCGTTTGTGGCAGTTATCGCGTTTTATACCGGAGCGAAAACATCTCGTGTTCAAGTGCCGTACCAGTGATTGTGAAGTGACTAGTTGTGTGAATATTCGTGCCAGTGTGAAGTGTTGTGCGAACCAGTTGTGTCGTGTGTACTGTGATTTTGTGCAATAAAGTGCAAAGTGAATAATCGGCGTTTTAACTGATTATCCAAGAACCCATCTCGTAACATTTGGTGTCAGAAGTGGGATAATCGAAAATGCCGGTAACTCCGTACGACGACGAGACGCCGCGCACACGGAATCAGCGCCGACAGGAGGAAGCGCGCCGACTAGAGGAGCAAGAGCGCCGCGAGGAGGAGATCGACCAGAGGCGCTTCGGAAATAATCCGCTGTTAATGGAAGGCAGCGAGTCCGAGGCAACCAACGACGACTCCAGAAATCCAGGAGTACCTGCTGCGGCACCTACTGTGGCACCTGCTGTATCACCAGCTGTCCCTGCAGCATTTGATATGGCTGCTTTAATGTCGATGATGCAGTCTATGACGCGGCAGCTAGAAGAACAGGCCCGCAACAACGAAAGGCAGACTCGCCAGCTGGAAGAAAAATTAGACCGTAACAAAGAAGACCAGGCTCGTCTACTGGAAGAACAAGCCCGCAGCAACAGAGAAGAACAGGCGCGCCAAAAAGAAGAGCTGCTTTCAAGCTTGCAAAAGACTTTAGGCAAGGAGATAAAAGATGTCAAGGACACGGTCAAGCAGCTTGATACCAACGTAAAGGAGCACGATACAAAGATGAAGGCGTATGAATCTCGAATCTTCGAAGCGGAAACACAAATCGCCGATGTGAGGAGGACCTTGAACGTTATCAAGTCTGGAGGCGGAACCGTTGCACCTACAATCTTCTCGCCAGCTTCACAGAAGCTTAAAGTGACGCCTTTCGACGGGACATCATCATGGTCAGCCTACAAAATTCAATTTGACGCTGCCGTTCAAACCAATGGATGGAACAAGGACCAAGCCAAGAACGCCCTCATCATGAGCCTTCGCGATGAAGCCCTGAGTATTCTTGATGCTGTGGGCAAGGAAGTGACCTACAATAAATTAATGGAAATGTTGGAGAGCCGCTACGGTGATGAGCACCTAGAGCGTGTGTACAGAGCGCAGTTAAAGAACAGGGTGCAACGTCGCAACGAAAGTCTTCAGCAGTGGGCTGTCGAAGTGGAGAAACTGTTCCGGAAGGCTTATCAGTCAGCACCGTTACCCAACGACGAACATTTGGTGGAAGCATTTTCAAACGGGATAGCAGACTTCGAAGTTAGAACTGCAGTGAAACTCGGGCATCATAAAACACTAAAGGAAGCTTTGGCCCAAGCCTTGGAAGTGGAAGCTGTACGAAATCCAGCGAGAGATGTTCAACACATAAAGGAAGTTCAAGAAGCGTCACATCGTACGAGGTTTGGTCCAAGATGCTACAACTGTGAAGAGAGAGGCCATTTATGGCAGAATTGCCCAAAGCCATGCCGAACCAGGGACGATCGACTATTGGAAGAACGAAAGGATCGCGAGGCAACGCATTCACTATGGAGGAATAAACGACCTGCTGAAGAAAGCGGAAAATGGCGAGGGTTATCCGGGCCAGAAAAGCCAAAGATTTTGATCTCACAAGCTCACGATGGGAACAGTTTGATCATCAATGGTGCCATCAATGGAACTTCTTGCAAGCTGACATTGGATACAGGAGCTTCTCGCACTGTCATCAGTTCCCGACTGGCTAAGCGCTTTCTTCCGAACTTCGAAAGCTGCAAAACAGTTCAACTTCTGACAGCGACCGGTCAGCACATATCCGTCCGAGGAGAGAAGCTGGTGGAGTTAAAGTTGGGTGAGAAAACTTTCCAACACAAAGTCATTGTGGCTGATATAGTCGACGATTGCATTCTGGGTCTTGACTTCATGCGAGAACATCATTGCGAGATAGACGTCAACCAAGGAATCTTGAAGTGTGGAAGAGAAGAAATCTTCATGGAAGGCGCCACATCAGGAAAGGTTTATTGTCTGCAGAGAACAGTTCTTCCACCTAGATCGGAGACCATTGTGGCAGTTAGATTACCGCCGAAGTTGGGACATCAACGACGATGTGTGCTAATAGAACAGTCGGAAGGTGATCAACCATGGTTATTGGCCCGAACTCTGGTGAGGACTACTAATACCGCTATGGTGCGTGTGCTCAACACAAGTAACGAGGAACAACTCATCAAAGGAGGAACCCCAATTGGAACTTGTGAAGAAGTAGACTGGATGCGCAGATGCCAAGAACAACCAAAGGAGAAATACAACTGTGCTGGGAGTTACAACGTGTCAACGCTATTGGAAGATTCCCGTAAAGACCTGACCGAAAGAGAACTTCTAATGGCAAAGAAGATGCTGCAGCGCTACACCGACATATTTGCTCTCGATGATGCTGTCAACGGGAAGACTGGATTAGTGAAGCACACAATAAATACAGGAAGCGTGTCACCGATTCGACAGCGGCCAAGAAGGATACCAGTGGTTCGAGAAAAAGAAGTTGAGTCAATGATCGAAGACATGGCACGCAATGGTGTGATAGAACCTTCATCCAGTCCGTGGTGCTCGCCAGTGGTTCTAGTGAAAAAGAAGGATGGCAGTATGCGGTTCTGCGTTGATTATCGACGACTCAACGACGTAACGAAGAAAGATAGCTATCCTTTGCCGAGGATTGATGACACGTTAGATACACTGACAGGTATGAAGTGGTTCACTACGCTGGACTTGAAGAGCGGATACTGGCAAGTGGAAATAGATCCTAAAGATAAAGAGAAGACCGCATTTTCGACGGGAAAAGGCCTGTGGCAATTCAACGTGATGCCGTTTGGATTATGCAACGCGCCCGCTACGTTCGAAAGACTAATGGAGTTAGTGCTCGCGGGACTGATTGGAGATGCATGCCTAGTCTATTTGGACGACATCATAATTGTGAGAAAAACCTTCGAAGACCATCTGCAAAACCTGGAACGAGTATTGACTAAGATTCGCGCAGCCAATCTCAAGCTGAGTCCGAAGAAATGTTCCTTCTTCAAGAGGCAAGTGAATTTCCTGGGACATGTGATTTCCGAAGCTGGCGTACAGACGGATCCAGGAAAAGTCAGTGCTGTCAAGGATTGGCCTGTGCCAAAAGACAAGACGGAAGTTAGAGCATTCTTGGGTTTATGCTCCTACTACAGGCGATTCGTGAAGAACTTTGCTGACATAGCCAAGCCGTTGCATAGACTGACTGAGGAAAAACGACCCTTCCTCTGGGATGAAAATTGCGACGCAGCTTTTCAAGAGCTAAAGAAGCGACTTTGTAATACGCCTATTCTTGGCTTCCCGGACACAGAGAACGAGTTCATCGTGGACACTGACGCCAGCAACACCGGCATTGGAGGAGTACTGTCACAAAGGAAAGGAGACCAAGAAGTGGTGATTGCGTATTTTAGCAAATCCCTGTCCAAGCCGGAAAGGAACTACTGTGTGACCAGAAAAGAGTTACTTGCAGTGGTGAAGACATTGCGACATTTTAGCAAGTACCTGCTCGGGCGAAAATTCCATCTGAGGACCGACCACGCTGCTCTTAAGTGGCTACTACAGTTTAAGGATCCCGAAGGCCAAGTGGCAAGATGGATTGAGCAACTACAAGAGTTTGACTTCACCACGGAGCATCGCAGTGGAAAATCTCATGGCAACGCGGACGCACTGTCAAGAAGGCCATGCTCAGAGGACTGCAAGCATTGCTCAAGACATGAGTCGAAAGATTCAGTGCCCGTCAGAATGCTCAAAGCTGACATCGGTGACGAATGGAAAGAAACCCTTCAGGTTGCACAAGAAGAAGACGCCGACATCAAGCCGATTCTTGAATGGATGGAATCAGATGCCCCTAAGCCAGACTGGAGTGCTATTGCTTCAATGAGTGTTACGACAAAGAGCTATTGGGCGCAATGGGATAGTCTGGTGCTTCAGGAGGGAGTACTTTGCCGAAAATGGGAAAATGCTCGTGGCAATCAGTGCCATCTCCAAATGGTTGTACCCAGAGCAAAGATACCTGAAGTTTTGAAGCTGTACCACGAAGGGTTTTCGGGAGGACATCTGGGTGTGAAACGGACACTCTTGAAAATTCGAGAAAGGTTTTACTGGATCAACTGCAGAGATGACGTAGAAGACTGGGTACGGAAATGTACGAGCTGTGCATCAGTGAAAGGTCCGCATACCCGCAGCAGAGGAGCATTAAAGCTGTATAATGTTGGAGCACCATGGGAGCGAATCGCACTGGATGTGGCCGGACCATTTCCTGTGAGTGAAAGTGGCAACAAGTACTTCCTTGTCGTCATGGATTACTTCACCAAGTGGCCGGAAGTCTTCGCAATTCCAAACCAAGAGGCATCGACGATAGCAGACAAATTGGTGCATGAAGTATTCTGTCGATTTGGAGTACCATTGGAAATCCACAGTGACCAAGGAAGAAATTTTGAATCTCAGCTGTTTCAAGAGACGTGCCGGTTAATGGGTGCACACAAAACCAGGACAACGTCTTACCACCCGCAATCAGATGGAATGGTGGAGCGATTCAACCAAACTCTGGAGAGGTACCTGGCAAAAGTAGTCGGAAGCAAACAACGGGATTGGGACAAGCATATCCAGCCATTTTTGTTGTCATACCAAAGTGCTGTTCATGAGAGCACAAATGTCACTCCCGCTTTTGCCAATTTTGGACGTGAATTACGGCTACCAGCCGACTTAATAACTGGCATTCCACCGGATTCTCCACAACCCATAACTGAGTACGCCAGTGACCTCCGGAACAAGATGAACGACATCTATGAGCACATTAGAGAGCATGGCCAGCAAGCATCTGAAAGAATGAAGACTCGATACGACAGAAGGGCTAACAATCCTGGGTTCGAGGAAGGCTCGATGGTATGGCTGCACAATCCCATACGCAGCAAAGGAAAGTCTCCAAAGCTACAAGCCAAATGGGATGGACCGTACCGAGTGGTGACCAAGATCAACGACGTGACGTTCCGCATACAGAAAGGACCTCGAGGTGCCCCCAAAATAGTTCACGTGGATCGATTGGCGCGATATCACGGATGCAACGATGCTCGGGACGAGCATGTCTTGGGAGGAGGTGGTGTTACGCAGTAGGCCACGCCGTTAGTAACTATTTATTAATCTGTGGCCGCGCGCGGTACGACGGCTAGTTGTTTACGCTTAACCGCGAGATTTATGGGTTTATGACTCAGGCGGCACCGGCCTTTGTGTCGATTCTATTGTTTGTTGTTTGTTAGATTTTTTGTGGTGTTTTCGTAATAATTAGGAACAATAGGGTTTCTCGAACTGTACACTTGTTTACTTTGTCAGTCACAATGGCACTGAATATTCTACAGATTTCTAGAGAACCCTTATTCCGATATAAATAGGGCGATGGTTTTCGTTTGTGGCAGTTATCGCGTTTTATACCGGAGCGAAAACATCTCGTGTTCAAGTGCGGTACCAGTGATTGTGAAGTGACTAGTTGTGTGAATATTCGTGCCAGTGTGAAGTGTTGTGCGAACCAGTTGTGTCGTGTGTACTGTGATTTTGTGCAATAAAGTGCAAAGTGAATAATCGGCGTTTTAACTGATTATCCAAGAACCCATCTCGTAACACTACTTATACATATTTTTAAATACATACTTATATAGATAGTAACTAAATTACACCCTGTCTGGGTGTAATTTAGTTAATTATTAATTTAGAGCAAACACCTATGTTCATCACATAAATACTTGCCCTGGGTGGGGATCGAACCCACGCCTCTTTGACCCATAAGTAAGGGTCACTAACCACTGAGCCACCGAGGCAATCGAATATTATTGCATCGTCACGCGATTTACATATGCTCGCAAAATTTCAGCTCAATCGGAAACCGGGAAGTTGGTCAAATTTAACTTGCAGGATTCTACCCGAACTTACATACATCCATAGTAAGTTAAATATAAGCTTGTAAAATACCGACTTTCGCTCGCTGCAATTAGCTTGAGGTCTGTTGTAAGAAGTAGGTTCAAAAAATAATTATATCCTTGTCATATGGCAGAGGATCCCACGAAGTTAAATTGGATTTACTCGAGCATTATAGAGACCGATTGGGTTGCGAAGATTAAATGATAAGGTACAAGGTATCCCCCTGTATGTTAATCTGCCGTGCTTTAGTATGTCCCGAAATCTTCGGCTTCCCTACTAATACTTACAAAGGTAGATACGAGTATAAACATGAATTGTTTAAGAGGCTTCCATACAGAATGTTAATAATGCAGGCTCAGATAGACTGTCCATCTTATCGGCGGACGTCCTGTGCTGCGCTTTCCAGAACATAGTCTCTATTTAAGAACTTTATGGCAGTTTTCACGATGAATCTTAAAAACTAGGTACCATACTCTTATCAAAATACTAACACAAGATTAGATTGAAACACAGGAGAGAAAAGTGTGAGAAAAACTACGGTTCCGCATATTAACTACTATACAGGGTGTTCTGTGAAGGTCCCGTCAAAGCCTCGTCGTCGGACAAAGCACCTGCATTCGCTAATGAAGGTGCATCGGGTTACCACGAAGCTGGTAAAAACTGGGACAAGTTCTTGACTTTATAGTTTAGTTTTAGTTTCGTTTTTCGCAATTATTCGACTCTCTGAATTAAAAGAGTCACTTGGAGTAGGTTTTTTTAAATTAAAATAAAGAAAGAAATATTAAATTAAAAAAAGCTATACATACTTATTGTCTTGTACGAGTAAATAGTCATTAAATAACATACTCGTATTGATGATTTCAAGAACTTTTTCGACCACGGCGGCGGCGATTGCATAGTTTCTTGTTATGTTACGTTATTCGATGAGTTCTCAAAATAATAAATTTACTATAATACATCCTATTACAGGTGTTCTGTGAAGCCTCGACGTCAGATAAAGTACCTGCATTCGCTAATGAAGGTGAATCGGGTTACCATGATACTAATAAAAACTGGGACACGGCCTTGAGTTTCTCGTTTCTTTTATGTTTGTTTTGCCCAGTTCGGGCCCAGTCTTCCAAATTGGAATCGGATTTCCTCTTTAATTAGACAAAAAATGAAATAATTTGAGAAAAAAGTTGCCGTTTATATAAACTAAATTATCCTATCTAAACTGAATTATCCTATCTAAACTAAAATATTCTATATCTAAAGTTATCTAGTTAACAAATTAGATACTGTTTAAACCTGTAAAATGTTTAAACAGTCTCTAATCTCAGGCAACGTGCCTAAAATGCTGGTCGCATTGCCTCGCTGAATTGCGAGGCTGACTTTCTGTCCAAAATACAGGCCAGCATTCTGGTCACGTGTGCTTTCTTTTAATCTCCCCGTTTATATTAGATAAATGTCAACGAAATTATAATCGACTGAATTAGTGTGATTTTAAGTTCACCCGTCAGCTAGACAGAAATACAAGCATACTAGTTTGTAGATAGTTGTTTATATTTTCGATATCCGGAGTGACACGCACTGTACTAATGTATAAATGTAATGTATAAATTCTATGTGATGCAGACCTGTCATGGGCATTTATGAAAATATACCTTGTCTTATCACTCAAACATATAAAAGAAATCTAAATCATTTATTATTAAGAATTCAATAGTTGACAAACCATTTTAGTATGAATGTTATTTTTATCTCACAATAGAAGCTTAATTTCAGGCCGGGTGGCTAGCCCTTTTGTTCAAGATTGTACTCAAGTAAGTAAGTAAAGTAAGTAAGATAAGAAACTCCTGATATGGTTAATTTATCTGACGAACTAGTAACGTCCTATTTAAACACTTTTTCATTTCATTTATTTGTAAACAATTAAAACTGTCATTACAGAGATTCTAATGCGATAGTGTATAGTATACATTCGTCAAAATTAAATTATAATTCTGGCTTCAGAATACATCAAACAAGTCATAAACAATATCACACGTAATTAAAAATGACAAATTTTGATATAAGAATAGTAATATTCTAAAAATTACATGAAATTACCCCAATAATATTAAAAATGAAAAATCAATTTCATAATAATCAATGTTACATAGCTATACCTACTAAATATATCAGCGTATATCGACACGTCAACTGTCGGTCTGTCTGTCAACGTTCACTAACTATAGCAGGCGTCAAATAATACTGCTCTCTTAAATTCGGGAACAGAGCATATAAACATATAGATTACTAGCTGCGCCCCGCGGTGTTACCCGCGTTAGCCCGAAATAAAAAGTAGCCTATATGTTAGAACAAGATTTAAGCTACCTTCGTACCGATTTTCATTCAAATCGGTTCATCCGTTTCTGCGTGAAACGTGTAACTAACATCTTTTTTTTTATTCCGTATAGGTTTGCGTTTGACTACATACTGCCCGATGTTGAGCAGGTATGCAGTCTAGGGTGTAGCACGCTTACCTAGAAGATACCTATTAACTCGGGATTTGAAGACACCCACGTCGTACTTTAGCGGGAAGACAGACAAAGCGTTCCACGTTCTGGCTGTTTGTATGAGGAATGAGGATTCGAAACGCTTGGTTCTAACGCGCGGAATGTCCACCATAAAAGGGTGGCGCTTTGGTCGCGTCTGTCTAACCGTACTATAGAAGAAAGGGGCAGGTGGGACCAGATTGTGCAACTCCTGGGCGCACTCTCCGAAGTGTATCCGATCATTACATACTCAGAAACTTTCGCGTTTATAATATTAGTATGATTTGAGCAACTCGATTTAGGGTAGTAACACAACAATATCCTGCGTAAAACAAAATGATGGCCACCCAAACTTGCAGTTTTAGTTCATTTTACCCGAGCTGTCAACTATGCCGCGTTCAGGGTGTTAGTTTTCAACGGAATGCTTCCAATTTGCCGAACTATTCCTGGAAGAGTGGGGGGAGAGGGGGGATGTATTGCCGTATCGTAACAAAAGGGTCGGGTTCAAACTTTTTTGATAGTTTAAGGACTGCTTGTCATCCCGTGGTCGGTTTTAGTTTTTGCGTTTTAGAAAGTTGGTCATGTTTTGTTGATGAATATATGCTGGATATTTTCAATACGATGGTGTTTTGTTTTGAGTGCATGATTTTAAAATTAGAAGATGGTTTTATAATAGCCATACAAGAAAAATTGTGAGGTTAGTGTTCTAATCCAAATTATAACGCAGACGGTCGTGAAATACTTGATTCGTCATAATTATTTTTCGCAAAAATGGCATGACCGACTTCAACCGTGTACAGAATTCGCGAATATTTCGCACAGATCGATGTAGTCTTTTTCACATTATTGTTGATTTATCAAAAATAGCTCAGCCGATTTCAATAAAATTTAAATGGGACCAATTTCAAAGTATACTCTTTCCTATAAAAAAAGAAAAACCGAAATCGGACTACTACGTAAAAAGTTATGCGTGGTTGGTTATACATAAAAAAAATATACACGTCGAATTGAGTAACTCCTACGTTTCGTCGGTCAAAAATAAGTATGTATCTACAAGGTGTTGTTTCGCATAGTTCAGAGGTCATCATTATGAACAAATCGGTCGGTAAACAGTGTGACAGCAAAGTTCCCCCCTTTTTGAAGGAAATACCCCTTTCCCCCCAACATCCAGACAGACTAAAGCAAAATCGTCAAGTCAAGACTGAGTTTTAGCTCACTTAGTTCGTTCGGTCAATGAACGATTAACTGTTGTTATATTTTAATTAATTGTCTAAAAACCCCGCTAATTTCCATAATAAGTCAAATGTTTTAAAATAATATTGTATTGGCAGTTAAAGAAAATTGATTATACATATTTTCTTTCTGAATATATTTCTAGTTCATAATCCACCGAGCTCTCTGAACGCTTTGTATTCAGTTCCAAATGAACTTTGAAACCGAAATGTAATTGTTATTGCGTGGATCTTTACTTAGCCTCGCGTCAGCGAAGTCAAAGTCGCCGAATGAAATGAAATATTCTTAGAAACAGTAGAGAAGCTCTTTTGTTACTGACCGAAGCGAACGAAGTGAGAAGTCTTCGTTTTAACTCGACGATCTTCTGTCCGGATGTTGATTTTCCTGTAAAGGTTTAATTTTTCAAAGAATTGCGACGTAACCTGGTACACATGTTCTTTAAATTAATGGATTTGAAGAAAAAATAAACCGGTCTGTGACAGAAATGAATAAATAAAATTAGTTTACCATAATTAGTATAAGTTGTATGTTACGTGTTCTAGAAAATCTGTCGTCTGACTTGATGTACAGAAGATACCTATTTACTCGGGATTTGAAGACAACCACATTGTACTTGTAGTTTAGCGGGAAGACAGACTCAGGACTAGTTTGGATCTAATTCGGGAAAATTGAAATGTGAGAATCTATAGTCTCTACATAATTCACTGTATTCCACAGCATCAAAGACTAACAGTAGGCCTTTTCTCCACTAATGGAGCTTTTTATTTGTTCTTGGACGCCTCGCAATGATCTAACTGACAAGTTTGTTAGTAGTTTCAGATATAAGTGGAGTGAACTTAATTAAGTATTCCGAAAGATGATGATTTACGTGTTGTTGAACTAAGTAAGGACAAATACTCATTGACCGAAGTCCTAAGCAAACTTAATGGCGTATGTGAAGTTAGCTACAAGCTGCGTAAATCACCACTCCTTGCGCCAATAGATTAATAAATTTATAATCTATATATATAAAATGCTTTGTCCTGAATGACTTACTGACGGATCAACGCACAGCCTAAACCAAAGGCCGTAGGAGCCTGAAAATTGGAGGGTGGGTTCATTGCATGACGTAGGCATCCGATAAGAAAGGATTTTTCGAAAATCTAACCCTAAGAGGGTGAAAAATGGGGTCAAAGTTTCTATGAGACATCGTGATTCCTTGGTTCAATCGACTAGAAATTTTGGATTTACATTATGTAATTGAATTGACGGAAGACGTGTTTCGTATTTTATTGAAATTCATCCCTTATCGGGGTTAAAAAGGAGTAGAAAGTTAATTTGGGGGTGATTTGCTTCGAAGGTGACATCAATACTCCTTAGCAGCTTAGTAATAACTTTGATTTAAATTACTTTTTATTTTGACACATGTTTGAAAACTCAATCCGATTGTATCAATGACTTGAGAAAATAGAGAAGGCGGCCACAAGTTATTAATATAAGTTATTTGACATTTTGCTCTCTAAACTTTAATTATAATATGTTCCCATATTTCTTTGGTAATTCATACTGCGTACTGCGAAAATAATTGGGTTAATAGTGACTGCGAGAGCGAATTTACCTAACAAAGTGCGGGAATCACGTTGTCATTATGCATGAGTGCATATCAATATTTATAACCGACTTGAAAAAAGAAGGTTCTCAATTCGGCGGTTAAAAGGATGTTTTTTTAGGTATGTTAGCAACGCGATTATTCGGTCAATTAAGTATGAACCGATTTTGTTGATTATTTTTTTGGTTTGCTAGATCATAGGTACTTCAGCCTTAGGCTCATTTGAGATTATAAAATAAACAAATATATTAAATAATGATAAATCGAAATAGGTTTAGCAGTTTTGTAATTATTTTTTTGCAAAAAATAGCATGACCGACTTCACCCGTGTCCAGAATTCGCGAATATTTTGCACGGATTGATGTAGCATTTTCCACATTATTGTTTATTTATCAAAAATGGCTAAGCCGATTTCGATAAAATTTAAGTGTGACCAATTTCGAAGTATATTCTATACAATAAAAAAAGATTTAACGAAATCGGACTACTATGAAAAAGTTATGCGTGGTTACACTTAATAAAACTTACACTTTCCGGTGTTTCGTCGGTCAAAAATCAAGAATAAACTAATTACATACCTAAATGATGTTGTGGTTTGTTCTATTCAGTTCATCATTTGTTTTTGAAAGATCATCATTATGAAAAAATGGTACACATCGATTTGAGCCATTTGAATTTTGTACCTACGATTGATATCGGCTGTGCCATTTTTGGTGAAAAACTAAATGTTAATATGTAATGGCGGCCATATTGAGTCCTATGCGTCATACTTTGTAGTTATTTCAAGTCTATATACTTATATGTTGTCATAGAGTTTTGGTTGCCATAGAGATATTTGAGTTGTTGATTTTGTGTGTCAAAATGGGTAGGTAGTTTTGTATTTTCTTTGTAAATTAAAAATGTGTGCTCATTATTAAAAAGACTCATTATTCGAGATATACATAATACTCAAGATTTATTATTCGTAAAAAAGTGCGTAAATCGTGGGAAAAATCAAGAGTCATAGTCATATAGAATTGCTTAAGCGAGAAAACTGAAGCGAATGCTTTCCTAACAAACCAACACTTGTAGTACCACAGCTTGATCGGATCGTTGATGTATCTAGCAGTGGCAACAAGTCCAGATATTACGTTTGCCGTAAGGTATCTAAGCCAATTTAATACTTGCTACGGAAACAATCATTGGCAAGCCGCGAAACGGGTCATCCGTTATCTAAAGGAACCAAGAAGGTTGGACTAAAATATAAAAAAGTGGTATGAAGTAGTATGGCTTGGCAGGCGCTTATTAGGCAGCTTGCACAATGGATAGACGATCATACACGGGATATATTTTCAAATATGGTGGTGGGTGGATAAGTTATGAATCCAAGAAACAAAGAGTAGTAGCCTTATAGGCAGAGTATACAGAGAACATGGAAGCAGATCTCCTTACCACGGCACTACCGCAACCAAGGCTTAAGAGGGCTATTACGAAATTGTGTATTTCAAAATTGTGTTTACGCACGGAGTGTTTTGAGGACTAAACTGGGAGTCACTCAGACCTGAAGAGACCCTGAGGTCATCATATTTGAGTTGTTGATTTTTTGTGTCTAAATTGAGTAAAATAAAAATGTGTGCTCAATATCAAAAAGACTCATTATTATCATAATGTCTATGATTAAAATATTAAGCCTTCACCTGCAACCCAGCAACCAAAATTAATAGATAGTTGGTATAAAATAGAAACTTCTAATGTTCTTTGCTCCTAATTAAACTGCTTAAGGAATTCATATTCGAGGCAACCAGGCGTCACATCATAGCATCCAATTGCAAAAACGTGATTCTTCAAGAATTACATTCTTTATACATATCCATGATCATTATTGTTTTGACAATGTCATAGAAGAATGGGGAATTTGGTGTGAAATCCGGAATCTCAGCAAGTATCATTTTATCGATGGATTTTAGCCGCCTGGATTTTCTTCAAACAGAAAATAACGTTGAACGAACGTCCAATCATCTGATCATTATAATATACTAGCGGACCCACTGCAGCGCCATCTGCCGGGCTTATTTGTGAATCTAAACCATCCAGGGCGCACCCAAATGCATACAAAACAATTCATTCAATTCGGTCCAGCCGTTTATGAGGAGTTCAGTGATATACACACGTACAGCAGCATTATAATATATATGTTTAAAGATAATGTGTTGATCAGGTGCTGGAGACAATGCTAATCGACACCGTGTAGAGTTTTTACACAGTCTCGCTCTAATTCCTCTCATTCCTACTAATATAATATTACAAACGTGTAAGTATGTATGGATATTTGTTACTCTTTCACGCACAAACGGATGGACTGATTTGGATGAAATTCGGTACGAAGATAGTTTAGATTTTGGATTAACACACAGACTACTTTTTATTTCGGGCTAACGCGGGTAACACCGCGGGGCGCAGCTAGTAATTTAGTAAAAATTGCAAGTACTCGCAACGTTCACAGATACCATTAAGTTTCATTCAGCTTAAACTATAGGCCTAGGCCAAACTCCTAAATCAAATTTTCTCCTAATTTTGACGGCCATTTTACCCTCAATGATTGGTCTGCCTTCGACGCTTTTGAGTTCAATTCCCAACCGGACAGATGTTTAAATAATTGAGTTTAAATTCTCCTTATTTACTAAACTTAGTCTAGGTCTTACTTGATCCAGACTTTGAGTACATCGTGGAATAGAATAGAAACGCTTTATTGTTCACACAATCGACAATATAACAATAAAAGAGTACAAGTACAATATAATTAAAATAGTGCGACAATCAGCGGCCTTATCGCTTAGAGCGATTTCTTCCAGGGCAGTAGCAGGTAGGGTATGAAAGTAACTGGCCCATTGGTCAGTGACCCTGACTCCTGTGCCAAGAGTCGTGTGTTTGATTCTCACCCAGGGCAAGGATTTTGAGATGAACTGGTGTTTATTCTGTGTTGAGTTCAATTTCAGGGCACGTACATATGTTTGGGGTAATCAAATTAAAGTGGCAATGGGCAGGGCACATAGTTCGAAGAACGGATGGCCGATGGGGCCGTTAAGTTCTCGAATGGAGACCACGGACCAGCAAGCGCAGCGTAGGACGTCCACCGACTAGGTAGACTGACGATATAATAAAGATCGCAGGAAAGCGCTGGATGCAGGCCGCTTCCAACCGGCCTTATTGGAAATCCATGGGGGAGGAGGCCTATGTCCAGCAGTGGACGTCATATGGCTGATGCATGGATGGATGGATAGATATAGATAAATTAGTGTACGATTCACAATTCTCCTTTAAACTGAGAGAATAAGAGATCTTCCAGTTGCGGCAGACCTTGAAAAACTTCTCTAAAATACTTCGGCAAACAAACGTGCCCCGAAATTGAACTCAATTATGTTTTGTTTCCATCAGTTCTTCGCCAATTCTCGTTATAATCAGAAATCTTGTTCAATTAACGCGCCTACTCACAAATTCACTTCGAAAGTTGCGAAGTTTGCGCCTCCGGGGGGACCACTTTCGCTAGAAATATAGCGGTATTGTATACTAAATCAATCTCTGATATCACATTCTATTAAATAAAACTGGATATTATTCAATATTAAACTATTACTACATTCTAATAAATATTAGTGACAGCAGCTTCCAAACAGGAAAAAATAACGAATTAATGAAATTTGGCTTATTCGTTAGAGAAATTATTATGCCACGGACAAACATAAAGTTACATAACTTAAAGTCAAAAGTTATGTTTTTAACTAGCCCGCCCTGACTTCTCCCGGTTACGGATGAGTTATAGCTATAAACCTTGAAGAATAATTCTAAAAGATAGTGAAAATCGCAGCTGTTGCCTAGTTTGGAAGATGTAAGCGGAAACACAGACAGACACACAAAAATAGCGGTTTTGCTTTAGACTATGTAGTGAAGGACTGGAACTATGACCCTAAGCTCTCCTTTTGAAACGGGGCTTGCTTGTTTTGGTCGCGTAGCTAGGATATTATTTTAGCAGATCATCATAAATGACAACACAGATAAAAATTATGGTGTGTTGACCGACGTTACCGAGCTTATTGTACTGATCATAGAGAGCATAAAACGTTGCGCCGTAGTAAATGTGTCGTTGCGAACGTCTTTTTTTCACTGTACTGCATGCTCGAACGCTTAATACCCGTTATATTACGTCTTGTAATACTGGAAATTACGCACCTTACGACAATGCTACTTATTTTTTATCGCGAAAAAGTACGCATGACCTCCAACTCGCCTGATGGTGAGCGACGTTGTGGTCGAAGATGAAGCACGCAGACCTAGAAGATACCTATTCACTCTGATCTTGAAAAGCTTAAGATTATATCTCTTAGTAAACAGGATAGCAGGAAGACTGTTGTATTCCCTGGCGGTACGAATCAGAAATGTTGAGTCAAACAGCTTCGTACGTATCGAAGGAAAATCGACAGTGTATGGGGTGGTAATGTAGCGTCTTTCTACTTGTCCTCTAGTAAAAAGGGGATGGTAGGATAAGGACTTCTTATTCTGATTCCATACCGATTCACTTAGATTTCATTCTATGATTAAAGCGGTATTCAGTCCCGTCTCCCCGGGTAAACTTCCGTGTACTTGGCACTTGGTCGGTGACAGCATTAATTGAAGTCCGATACGCTATCGGAGGCCTACGTTCGTCCCAGGATCGTTTTCGGCGGGAAATTTACGATGTGGTTTGGGAAATAAATTCTTTTTTCTGGTGTTATTCTTGCTTCCCTCTACATTCTTTTTGTTAACGTTCTGTTTTTGTATTTTTATCTTATCTGGTCAGAAATAGTCTCCTCTACATTGTTTCAGTAAGATGACGATTAACATTGTTTTAAGTATGGACATTGCACGTATGTCGTAAAGTAGGTACGAGTACATACATATATCACGAATATGTAGTGACTATAGTTCGGCCGTTCAGAGAATGCGTTCCTGAGACGTCATCTTGAAAAAATGTTTTTGGTCGAACAAAAGATGCGAAATTTTATTTTCTACAATAATGATCTTAATGTTTTTTGCCCTTAAGTACATAGTTTCCGAGTTATCGGCCAAAAACATTTTTTCAAGATGACGTGTCAGGAACGCATTCTCTGAACGGCCGAACTATAGTGACAAGACATAGTCGCCATTTTTGTGTTTTTTTCGAAATCCAGGTTGGCCCCATAGTAAAAGTAGTTCTATTGATGGTCTTAATCTCCCGCTTTTGGCTTAGTATAGGGCAAGCAGATAACCCTGTATACGACGTATTAAAAAAATTACGTAATATAAAATCAGTGAACTGCTGACCACATCTTGACACTCCATCCATTCATCCATCCATCAGCCATAGGACGTCCACTGCTGGACATAGACCTCCCTTATGGATCTACAATAAGATCGGTTAGAAGCGGCTTGCATCCAGCGCGATTCTGCGGTCCAAGTGAGGTCATCCATCCACCACTTGACACTCAAACATATAAGAAAATCAAATCTTTTAAAAAATGTGTGAAATATAAATAATAAATGTGTGAATTTTTGTGAACTAATAATTTAACCGAGTTCTTAATGTAAACATGAATGGACCAAGTTTCCAAGCCGAATGCAAAAGTGCTCGAAACCAGAGTGCAGGCTGAAAAGATGGCGAAAGTACTGAAAAGTAAATGAATAAATATTTAGTTCTTGAATCTTACACTGATACAGATGAAAAAGTTTGAGTATGTATTGGTATATTAACATTATCGTAGTTTGACTAGGTGTTCGTTAGCGATCATCGAAGTTAAGCAACGTTCAGCACGGTCAGTCTTTGGATGGGTGACCGCGGGTGGAATTTACAACTGAGCGCTACCGTGGCTCGGATAACACGTTAAATTGTAGCTCCCGGTTGTTTTAACCGTTTAGCCATATCAGAGGCCTTCAGGCGGATTGAAAACTCTGACACCAGGGCTAGCCATCCGGCCTATACGAAATTACTTATTAGATGTTGGGATTTTCATATCAATTCCAATGTAATGTTATGTTAATTAATTCTTTATTTCTACTGTAACCTTATTATATTGTATGTTTTTTTAACATTCACAATATACATGATTGTATCTATGTTGAGAATTAAATGAAATGAAATGGCATGCTTATTCATTTAACATGCTTAAAGTTTGTATAAAATTCAGTTTGTGCAAAATTACAATTAATGCCATCCACGACATTCGGTTTCTGGTTCAATTAAAACTCGCCGGTTAGTTATTCTGAACCACGGTTCAAAATAAACCATGGATCGGTATAACTGCGGCGGTGCATTTGATTGCCAAACTTTTCATATAAAAGCCTAAACTCTACTGTGGCTACATTTTTCTTGTTTATGAGGGAGGGTTCCGTAGGAAATTGTCAAGTTTTTGTCTGAAAGTTTGTTGGTAAATACGTGTTCTAAACAATTAACATTTAAGTAATCCCATTTGCAATATATTTAAGTATTACACACATATTTAATTGATTATGAAATACATTTCATCCATTAACCAGCTAGGTGAAGGTCGTTCTATGGTGGGATCCTATGCTATTTGTAAATCTCTCTCGACCGTCCGATACATCGTCTGACTTATCTTACGAGCGAATTGATCACACGAAAGTGTGATGAAATTAGATAAATTAATTTTAAATCAATGACGTTATAAATGTGGTCTTGATAAGACTTAAATATTAGATAGATAGATAAACTCTTTATTGCACACCAAGAAATAAACAAAAAGAAGAATCAAAGATACATAAACACTGTAACATTAGGCGGCCTTATCGCTGATAGCGATCTCGTTATCAGCGATAAGGCCGCCCATCGCGTTCGCGATCTATTACAATGTTAGCAAACAGAACTTTAATATAAAAATTACAAAGTTAAATAATACAAAAATAAACACTTATCTTATTATCCATAATAACTTTTATTCTAACTTAAAAAATATTCGAATATAATTCCAAATCAATAATACATAAATTGTTCCACCAAACTAATGTATTTGGTTTATGCCACTAATCGATCCATGTTACGTGTCAAGTACGGGTCCCTAAAACAATTGTGGAACCATAATATTTTGTCGCCAAAGAGGCTTGCGTGTGGCAACTTCACACAACTCTCTTTTTACGTTTTTCGGCACGTTTTGGCGGATATGACTATTCTAAATCTATTGTGCAGTATGGACTCTTTCAAAACTTGCAATGACAAAAATAGTGTGATAAAAGTTTTGTTTGTGTATCGGTATGACGATCTATAGCATCGTAGTTCATGACCAAATGGACCGATTTTGATGCCCCATCCACACTCTCCACGAGGCGACACGAGGGAACGCGAGCGAGCACGAGAGTGTGGATGGGGCGCTCGTGTCACCACGTCTCGAATTTTTAACCGACTTCCAAAAAGGAGGAGGTTCTACGTTCGTGTGTATATGTATTATTTTGTGTATGTTCATCGATAATTTCGCCAATTGTGAACCGAATCGAAAAATTATTTTTTAGTTCGAAAGGGTATACTCCCAAGGTGGTCCGATTTAAATTTTACAGAAATCGGCCGTTTTCGATAAATCAACAATAATGTAAACAATTCTAGCAAAATATTCGAATTTTGTACACGATAGAAGGCGGTTTTGCCATTTTTGCGAAAAATAATTATTTATCTTCGCGTCTGTTGAAACTTCTGTAGCTTCTCAAGAAGCTTCTGTAGCTAACTTCACATCGCCGATTTGTATACTTGTTTACGATGTGAAGTTAGCTACAGCTGCGGTGCTCGTGTCGCCTCGTGGAGAGTGTGGCGACACCATATCGGTCGCCTCGCACGACGGCCTCGCTCGCGTTAGTGTGGATGAGGCATGATGTATTTTTTTTGTATTTAAAAACTGATAACGAAACTGTTTTAGCTACATTTTGTCGATACGTATTCTAAAATCTATCATTATTTTTTGCAAAAAATAGCATGACCGATTTCAACCGTGTACAGAATTCGCGAATATTTTGCACGGATCGATTTAGCATTTTTCACATTATTGTTATTTTATCAAAAATGGCTCAGCCGATTTCGATACAATTTAAACGGGACCAATTTCAGGAAAAATATAAGAGTATACTCGTAAGAATTATCAAAATCGGACCACTGTGTAAAAAGTTTTGCTTGATTATACATTAAAAAAAATATGCGCGTCGAATTGAGTACCTCCTCCGTTTCGTCGGTCAAAAAGACTATTGCTCCTTCCTTGTCAAGGATACAATTGAATCGACTTGTCTCCAAACATTGTGATACTCTAACTATAGGCCGAATCAAACTTGATGGCGTCTGTGAACACGAAGCTACAATCCTAACGCTTACTTAGTCATCGCCTGCGCGTACCGCTGCGCTGCTGCACCGCGCAGGCTTATAGTTGTTGGTAGTAGCATAAACTAAGCTACTCAAGATCAGTCAATATATTCTTCGTGTCAATTTCTCATGTCAATTTTTATCGCAGTCATGGTTTTGTGTAAAAAAGGTTTTCATAAATTTCATAATTTTGATTTATTGAATTGTGTGAAACTATGGAATTTATATGTAATTTTGCTAATATGGGCCTGATACATGCCTGAAATAAATGAATTATATTTAATTTATTTTTTTATTTATATAAAACATGATGATGTTACTCTAGTTATTTATCATAGCGCCATCTAGCACAATTTGACACTGTAATGTAATGAGGCTAAGATTTGAGGTACCTAGCTGAGATGTAAGAGTTAACCAACCACCACCAAAATATAAATAATTTTGGAATTGCTTCCATTCGATACACATAGTGACATCTAGTGGTCTAGAATGTAACTAATTAGCGACGTACGCTCAATTGTACGGCGATTGCTGGTCTACTTGGGGGTTAGTCTATGGTAGTAGCAAGTTTATATACATATCAGCAGCGGCGAAGAGTGGGGATTTGCACGGCTTCTTAAGCGAATTTAGGTTAAATTCAGCCCTTACTGCGTCTCTAAAGTCCCGTGCCACCCGCGGAACATATTGCTGCAGTTCCATTAAGCACCCCTTCGATCTATCGCAGTTTATTAAAAAATATCCAACGCCGACATTTTGTTTTATCTTGTGACAAAGGTTGTATACGCGCCAGGAAAATAGAACAATCGTGTATGGCCTGTTTTTGTGTTTTTGAACTATGTATTTGTGTTTTTGAGCAGCGGAAAGTGAATTTAGAATTGGTTCGATGCTGTGTTTTATTCAATTTGAATAACTGGATGTGGTCGTGGGTTAGCTGATGGATTCAGCAGTAATGCCGAAAATTGGATATTATTTTTGGAAAATAATTTACTTCATATATTTAAGCCTTTGTGTTAGAGCTTTTTAAACCATCTGAAAGTCCTGAAATGATAATAAGTAAAATACATTCATAGTTTCTTGACAGTTGACTATACATTTGGTAACTACTAGGTATACAAAGTGTTTACGAAAGGTCAAGTACCTACCTAATACTAAAAGTATAATCTTTTTTTTATCACGTAAAAGTCCGCGCTTGACTACCATCTCGCCTGATGGTAAGCGACGTTGTGGTCGAAGATGAAGCACGCAGGCCTAGAAGATACCTATTCACTGTGATCTTGAAAATCATTACGATCAACTTTTACCAAGGGACAAACCCTGAAATAGCATAAAAAAAGTTGTTTCGTACAAAAATGACCTTTGTTCCTACAAAACGTATTTAACATCTCAATCTCATTTATTTTGCTTTCTTGACTTTAAAGTTTTGGTTTGAAAGTTTTGGTTTTGGTGCGGAATCTAGCAGGTGTAATCTGTGGGTTTCTAATTGTTAGTTATTTCACTGTCCAAATATTAAAGCACTGCAAAACTGGGATTTGTAGTGAAATGCTTTTAAATCGTAAATCAATGGTAGGTTCTGGAAATATCAGATTCGATCACTCAATGAATACAGTATTTCTTAAAATACCTGTTTCAATATAAGAACTAACTTTCTAATTTGGATTATCTTTAGACCTTCAAGGGTCCGTGGATGATCCAATGCTTTTTATGTAGTAGTTGTTATTAGGTAGGTAGGTAGGTAGTTTTAGCATATAAAGTAGTGTTGTAATTTGTTTTAATTAATAAAAGCACTTTTGCATAATAAAAAAACTTTCTAATGATAATATCATTTTAAAATGTGCATCACGCTATTAATGCATAATCATTTCTGTCCAAAAATATACCCATTTCACCAGTTTCATTAATATTATTGAAATAATTATATTTAGAAACCAACAGCAAGCGCAGCGTAGGACCTCAATCCCAAGGTGGACTGACGATCTGACAGATCGCACTGGATGCAAGCCGCTTCCAACCGATTTCATTGGAGATCTATAAGGTAGTCATATGTCCATCAGCGAACGTCTTATAGCTCAGATGGTAATAAAGATTATTCTGAAGATCTACTGTCATCATAGCAACCTACATAGGTACCTATTTATAGACCTAAGTCATCCCCCTCCATTAGTCTAGGGGTAACCGAATAGTAAGACACCCCTTGCACCATTGTGCGACACGTCTGGCTCAGACGGGGTGGGTCTGGGTCACTGTTTCTCAAAGGTTACTCAGTGGTTCATCTTTTGGCTCTACAGTGTCTTAGGTACTTATACTAGGCTTTCTCTAAATAACAAAAATTCCCAATGTGCTACGAAATGTTACAGATTTTAATTTTTAAGACAACTAACACCCAAACCAGGAATAGATCCCTTGTACACCTAATTATTAAATGCATCATTTAAAATCAAAGGTAACAACAATCTACACTGATATTCTTAAATACATAGTTAGGTTTCTTTTTTAAATAGTAATCATTTAATAAAAAAAATCTAGTTAAAGTCAAATAATGATATACATTGTATAACTAACCTAAACACTATTACATATATTCAAGGGAGTTATCGTCCTGAGTCAACAACTCCCTACCCAAGTAACATAAGCTTCTATAACCAGGGCTTTTTATCACCAAAAAGTAATATAGTAGACCTATAGTGGTAACCGTTATCACTGCTTGTACTATAAAGGTTTTCAACAGAGCGGTTTGGTTCTATAAGATAAAAGAGCGTTTAAGTTCTATAAATTAGCTCTTAAAACGTCTACAGGACCATACAAAAGAATACTTAAAGTGTTGCTCTATAATGGGTGTAAAATATGCGATTGTAGTGCTATTTAATACTATAGACAATCTAAAGGACACTTTTATGTATCTATTTGGCACTAATAATGCGTCAAAAATACTTTTATAGTACTAGTACTGTAGAAGTGCCAAAAATTCTGTTACAAGACAAATTTGCACTGTAAAAGTACCTTGTACAACAATTTCGTAACGTTTTAGCGTTTTAAAAGCTCCCTAAATACGTCTATGGTGCTAGTTCTGTAAAAGCCATGAACATTCTTCTATAGTACTAAATAGTACCAAAAGGACTCCTGGCTCATCTTTTAAATAACTTATATTTTAAATTGTTCTACAAGTGAGTTTGTGTTACTGCTACACAACTAATGCATACTATAAATGTACTAAAATCTACAATTAATGGACTAATTAGATCTATACTAGCTTTTCAGTATCTTTTATATGACAAGTCCTTCATAACTGGACTTTATATTTAGATACCAAAACTAATAGCCCGGGAGGTAAGTGCAAAAATATAACTAGGTACTTTCTAAAAGCTGAATTTTCGATGTATTACGAGTATGATGGTGTACAAGAATACCCGAGAGTCAGTCAGCTAGAATACTTAGCATTTGATGAGGATACCCGTTAGAATTATTAAAAAAAATAAGTATCTTGCAACTACTTCTAATAGCTGAAAATTGGTGTGTAGAAAAATAATTTTAAAAAGTTTAATTACCAAAAATTACCTGAAACTTTTAAAGCCTGCTTGACTTGACAGACCTTGTTACTTACAATCTCTGTCAGTCAGGACTTAAAGCAGCGCTGCTTTAAATAAAGCCTAACTGACAGGCTCAGTTACATGTTTTTTTTTAATTAATTTATACAGTTTTTCCCTCCAACCGCTAAACGTCCCAGCTGACTGACTCCGTGCTATTTTAGTACACCACCTTGATAGCGTAATACCAAAAATTCAGCCTTTAGGAAGTAGTTGCATTTTTTCCGCTCACCTCCCGGGCTATAATTTGTGTTAGGTGAAAAAAATGGCTGACGTTTTTTGTCATGGTAGCTCATTAACAGCACGGTTGGAGCCAATAAGCACTATAGCAGCCATAGTCGGAAGAAGTTCTTATTTTAATAATTAAAAATTAATTAAAACATGAAAATTATGAGGAAATTATTTTCAAATTTGAAATCAGTATAATGACTTTAGCGACACAATTTTTTTCGCAAGTGCAAGTTACCGCAGATTCATAGTCCATGTATTGTAGTTATGTCCTTTTAATTACGTGTTACGTTTATCAACAATGGCTGTAGTGACATAAAACATAAACTTACCGATTTTTGTTTTCATGAAGAAAACTCACAAATTGCAAGCAATTGTAATAAAAAAGATCATTGGAATCGTTTTCGGTGCACAATAACACTTTAAATAGGTTTTTGGTTACTTTTATAGAGCAAATTTATGTCAAAAACGTTGCAAGTAGAGCTATTTTAGTACTAAAAAGCGTTTCTTATCACTTTTACATCTCAACTACAGAGCTGATTTATCACCGTGACAGCCTTTATGTAATGATTATAGAATAAATCAGTGATAATACTAGGGCCTATTCGGGGTTTTGTAAACGTTTACAAGACTATTATAGTGCAAATCATGAACACTAATTAGCACGCTTCAAAACGTTCTCAGGTCTTTTATAGTACCAGATTTTGTTACTTGGGTAGTCAAACAAGCCTCCACAAAGTGCATTCCGCCCAAATGTGCCCATTATGCTCGCGGCGTTGCCCCTCTGAATGGCAAGGGTATTTCTTTGTAATGTATAGGTTCTGAAACTACTCGGCCAATTTTAAGATTTTTTTGAATTATAGAAAGCTGCACTCTTTTATTATGTTGTAAAAATAAGTTTTTCCAATTATTCCCGGGCGAAGCCGGGACGGACCGGTAGTAAGATACAATCGATTATATTATTTCACTAGCTGCCCCGGTGAACTTCATCTCACCATCTGTCATGACAACATTTACATGTATGGGAAAATTAAATTAATGTTTTTGTTATTTTACTAACTACATTATTATTTTTTCTCGCCTTTTAAACCTTCCCTAGACCTCCACGAACATTTCAAGACTAAGATAAGATAAATCCGTTCAGCTGTTCTCGAGTTTTAGTGAGACTAACGAACAGCAATTCACTTTTATATATATAGAAGATAGAAGATTTCATTTATTAGTATTTTATGAATATTTCTTTTATTTTACGTTATTTTGTTAAAAAAGTCTCAGAATTTCTGTAACTCTGCAATTTTATTTCACTAGTGACTTTGATTCTAATAGCAAAATATAGATTTAAAATAGAGCTATCGCTCTTAAAAATATATTTTTTAAAGTAAGTCAACCTCAAGCGTTATACCTCTATACCATTTTGTGCAAATTAGCGGTCGCCTAACGTGCCTAAACCCATTAGGGGGACCAAAATTGAGAAACTGTGGAGCGAACTGCAGTTATGGATGTATCTGGAGTAATTTGAAGGGACATATCCCTCCATGTTCGGGCGCATTGTTGTGAAAACTTGTATTGTGCGGTTTCGTAATGACTAAAATGTTGAGTCGTTGAATGAGATAACTAGATTGGTTAAACATAAGTCTGTTTTCTCTGTAACCAGGGTTATCCAGAACTGATGAACTAAGCCTAAAGGAAGTGGTTCAGATTATCATTATGAACAACTTTTGCTATGGGGCCAACCCGGAATTCCAGAATAAAAATCAGCTGACGGACATACGGACCCAAAATAATTCTATCGACGTGTCAGAACGAGACAGAGTTATAGTGAAGTATACAGGGTTATTTCTAATCAATTAGCATCCTCTTAGGGGCTTATTCTGTACTTACATCAAACTAACAACTTTTGTTCTACGACTTTTAATAATTTTCAACAAAAAAAAAAAGTTTTTCCATAGAAAAATATCGTTCACCCTCGACAAAATGTATGGAACAGCTGTTTTTTTTTTAGTTTAGGCAAAAGTCGCGGAACAAAAGTTGTTAGTTTTGATGTACAGAATAGGCCCCTAAGAGGATGCTAATTGATTAGAAATAACCCTGTATACGTGTCACCTTTTCACACGTCGGCAAACTCTTGTCGTCGTGCGGTATGCTAAGCTGGCCATGTTGCGATTTTGTATGGAACAGCTGATTTTTTTTCTTGAATTCCGAATTGGCCCCGTAACATAAGTTGTTCATGATGATGGTCTCAATTATCTCCTTCAACTTAGTACAGGGCAAGCAGATAACCTTGTATTTAATATCCAATAGTGTAAAAGACGACGATAAATAATGAAGAAATATTATTTCATCGTATAAAATGCACCATGTATGTACTCACTCACAAATATGCCTCTAAATAAGTGTATAATTGACATAAATTCTGTTGTAAAGAGGGAAAGATGCTGGCTTGTATATAACCTGTGTATATAACAATAAAATATCTGTAGCTGTCTTATATGAAGTCGGCGTTCCTAACATCATTTCACCAGATACCGATGCAGTGGACGCGTACCTTTAAAATTTCCAAATACCTTAAAATACACGTGAAAACATTACAAAAATAATCCCGCGTTACGTTCAAATTAAAACAATATTTCCTGTAAAACATCAGAAAAACCGCTAGGTAAGCTTACATTTCTATAAATAAAGTGAAGTTGCATTTCCCTGTGTTAATATAGGAATTTCGGTGCATTATTTGCGTGATGGCCAGTCTGAGTGGATTTCCAGGTTTGGATCTGTGTGGCAAATGGCAGTGACTGACTGACAGTCTGTCGTCTAAAATTATACCTACATCATTGAGGCTGCTTCTATACCATAGTTGTGACGTGTAGCTCTGTGATGCTTTATACAAATCACAACTTTACTATTTAACTGCAAAAGTACAGGGAGTTTTAGAGACACAATAAGCCCGATTACATTGGCGCCAGCGTAAAGAAGGATGTCGACAGCTCATACATACGAATACCTGTTGTGTACGAATACACTCAGTTTCTCCCAAGCTCATTTATAAAAATGTTATCTTCACCAGAGTAATTTATGACGCTTCTAAAACTGTTCTGATATGTACAAGTTTGTTTAAAATGAAGTTAAAATAAGAAAAACCGAAAACAATTTTCAAGCTATAGGTACCTACTTTGATTTATAGAATTATAGACCATAGCAGTGCTGCCAACTCCTTTTGGCAAAAATTCGCGATCAGCACGTCAAAAACGCGCCAGAAGCGCTAAATGGTAACTACGACGACTGGTACTACGAAAAAATGAATGATAATGAATTTCGGTATTCATCCACTTCATTAGCAATAGTATAAGAACCACAACTTGCTGCTATTCGAACTTCGGCCGCAGCCTGCGGACGCAGGTCGCGATTGCAGGTAACACACATCTGAAATGCAGCCACTGCCTGCTTCCGCAGTCGAGAGTGATTCCGAGGTTGGCTACACGTGCTGCGACAGGCAGAACGTCGGACTTGTCTAAACAGGTGAACAACACTCGCAGCTGAGGCTCGGTAGCACGTGCTGCCGGAGCCGCAATCGGAATCTTTTTTGCAGAAATTCATACTACTACATAGATAACCAGAGCCCTTACTCGTAGTCCAGGCTTTGCGAAGTTTACTCAAACTTTCGCGTTCGCGTGTGGCTCCATAGATTTTGGTTACTTCTTCCTCGTTTCTGCTTGGGGCGCTGTACAAAAATGTATAGGGCCATACCGAAACAGCTGTAGTTGAAACTACAGCTGTTACGTGTAAACCTGGATTATCCCTTCAGTTGTGCAGCTACAGCCGGCTTCGCGCAGCTGCTGCAAGTGCTGTTTGTAGCTGTAGCCTGCTGCCGAGATTCGAATAGCACCTTTAAGGATTATTACGAGCAATATCAAAATAATCAGGAATATCTCGGATAATTTCAACTGCAGCTTTTTGTTAGTAGTAAAGTGAGTGAAACCTAAAAATATAAGTATTCTTTCTTTTTGATAGTCTTTTAGTATACAAAAATGTATGTTTCTATAAAATATGTAAAAAGACACCTCAGTTCGTAAAATTACTAGTTGAAACACTTAAAACGAGTTAAGGAAGGAGCATGTACCAACTGTTGAAAAAGAAAATAATTATACCAACCCCTCCAAAAAATTGCTAAGTCGGAATACCGAAAACGAAATCTGGCAATACTGAATACATCATCTGATCGACTGAATTTGACATTTCCTTTTTTTTTTACAGCAACAGTAATAAAATAGTGATTTTTTTAAATAATGTGCCCATTTTTGGACAGGCTAAAGCCTTTAAGCTCATACCGCCACTTCTTATGTATGTAATCTATAATGTTAAAACAATAAAAAATCATTGTAATTTTTCTGGTGGTCTAATATTAATTTTAATTAGTGATATGAATACAGCAAAAAATCACTAAATTTTTGAAGCACAAATCATTATTATAAATGATGTTTTGTTTTCTACCTACTTGCAAAAAAAAAAAAAACGACAGGTCCATTCGCTGCATCCTTCTTTAATAGCAACGTAAAAAGCGTTCTCTCTATCGAATGCCTAATGTGAAAAAGAAACAGAACTAAGCTATTTAGCTAATATAATTACGTTGGCGCTTTCATAATTGAGCATATGGATTTTATTTTGAAGGATTAACTTGAAAGGTCTAAACTTACTAATCAAATTGCAATCTATTAGAACAAGGATAACAACCATCCATCCATCCATTCATCTTGTCAACAAACATCTATCTGGGGTACCGAGTGTTGCTCGTTTATGTATTATAGTAAACTAGCGACCCGCCCCGGCTTCGCACAGGTGTATTTATACATATAAACCTTCCCATTGAATCACTCTTTCTATTAAAAAATCCGCATCTATATCCGTTGTGTAGTTTTAAAGATACAAGCCAACATGAGGACAGCGGGAAGCGACTTTGTTTTATACTATGTAGTGATTAAATATTTTTAGATTAGACATTTATGTATTTTAGAAGTTATAAGTAAATCTTTGGCCTATATAATGAGATAACCACCGACATGTAATTGTAGACAACGTAACTAAGACATAAACCCCAGTTTACGATGTCCGTAACTAACACATGGCAGCCATCCGTCAACGGCGACAGTTATCGATGTGTACAACGCTGATAAGTGTTTATGTCTGTCTGTCTTTACCCACGCGTTACCAACTAGAAGGAGAGACAGTAGCTAATAGCCCGAGATTCCACCGCAAGAACATCCCGCTCATAGCGTACACGGTTCGAACCAACTTTTTAACCCCCGACGCAAAAGAGGGGTGTTATAAGTTTGACGTGTCTGTTTGTCTGTGTGTCTGTCTGTCTGTCTGTCTGTGGCATCATAGCGCCCGAACCACTGAACCGATTTCAGTTTAGTTTTTTTTTGGATGAAAGGAGACTTAGTCGAGAGTGTTCTTAGCTATGTTTTATAAAAATCGATTGAGCCGTTAAAGAGTTATGGTGGGTTTAAGTGGGGATGGAAGAACCAAAATTCTACAAATGTGCCCATGTCGGGGGTTTTTTAAATTTTTAATTTTTACGTAATTATACGAATAGGAGAATATATTTAAAAAGAGTTGTCTTGCGAAATTTGGCCGCAAGTATTTGAAATTTAATAATGTTGAATTAATTTATAGGAAAACATATCCTTCATTGTTTTTTTATATAAATGTATTGAATAGGAGAATACGTATAAACCATATTGCCTTGCAAAATGAGCCTGCCAGTATTTTTGATTGAAAAACATCAATTTAAAAAAAAATGGTTTAACCGTGGACGCTATGAGCGGGATGTTCTTGCGGTGGGATCTCGGACTATAAGGTTTATATAGCGAATCAAACATCTTGGCGGTTGTGATATTTGCTGTGAATAACCCAACCATCTTCCAGCTGTTCAGTCACTGTCAGGCAGGATTGGGTTATCCGCAGCTTGTAGCTAATATCACAACCGCCATAATATTTGATTCGGCTTCACTACATAGTATAAAACAAAGTCGCATCCCGCTGTCTGTCCCCATGTAGGTTACATCTTTAAAACTATGCTACGGATTTTGATGCATTTTTTTTTATTAGATAGAGTGATTCAAGAGGAAGGTTTACATATATGTATAATACAACTGTTCGAAGCCGGGGCGGGTCGCTAGTTTACTATAAGCTAGAAAACAGCCTAGTATAAACTGAATCAAACTTTATGGCGCTTGTTAACACAAGTCATTGCAGTAGCAATTAATTCATATGTCAGCAACGGAAGGGTGGGTATTTGCGCAATGATTTACGTATCTGCCGCCAGTAGGCTGTTGAATTTTGCTACCCCCACCCACGCATTTGATTTTAAGCAGAAAAAACGAATCATAATTATGTTGTTTTTTCTGTAGACTTTATAATATGTAATTATAAAATGAATCTTTTATTTTTGTCAATAGTAAACGAAATGGTCTGAGATTTGCCGTCCCCTACAATTTGCCGTCCCTTACAATTTGCCGCCCTAGGCTTCAGCCTACTCAGCCTGCTGGTAAATACGCCACTGGATGTGCGCAGATTGTAGCTAACTTCATTAAGTTTGATTTGGTCTATACCGACATAGCTCAGTGGATTAGCAAGTTGAAATGGCAGTGGGCAGAGCACATCGTTCAAACAATGGATCGCCGATGAGGCTGTAAAGTACTCAAACGGAGACCGCGCAACGTACGAGACCGGCTAGATGGATCGACGATATAATTAAGACCCTTCGAGCAAATATCTAAAAAGTGACAATCGTGCAAAAAAAGTGTCCGAGCCAAAACCCTGCCCAAGCTACGTAGTAGGCAGGCTTTTTAGTTAGTTGTAAGGCGATTGCGAGCCGACTACAACGCCGCGCGATGCCAAAGTGCTCGGTTACAAGCACTAATTAGGTGACTTTACGTCGAGATTCGAGAAAACGGAACATTGTGAATTATTTAATCTAAAATCTAAGTCGGTATGTACGAGTATGAGGGCGGTCGGACAGATTTTTACTACTTTCACTTAGGGACTGTGGCTCTGTAGATATTTGCTCGAAGTTAACACCATAGAAACACGCTGGATGCAAGCCGGTTCCAACCGGGCTTATTGGAAATCTATTCCGAGCGGTTAACGTCCTATGGCTGATAATGATGATGATTAAGAGCTTTGTTACTGTCTGCTGTGTATACTGCGCAGTGAACAATTCGAGATGCAAATAGCAGCAGCTGCCTGTGAACTTCTGTCAACCGATCTGCTCGGCTATGTGACGGCTTTCTCTGCGGACTAACTGTGTTTAATGTTTATCTAGTAAGATTACATATATAGACATTTATTCAGCGCTCCAGCCCTTATTATCATTTGCTATCGTGTTGGCTCCATACATACCAAACCAAATACAAGGATCAAAAACTGAATTAGTATAAATATAAAAATACTAATACTAACATACTAATTCTTCTATAAATAAATTTTTATATATAGTAATTTATTTATAGAAGAATAAATAGGGCGCAGGATCCGGGAAAGAGGAGGTGACTCCCGTTCTACCTCGTTTCTGGTGCAAAGAATGTCCATAGCCATCCAACGCGGCAATGCAGCAAGTGTTATGGGTACCTTTGCACCGGGGACGATGAGGGGCGGGTTATTCGATTGATTTTCTATTAGGTACATATTTTATTTACAGTTATTGTTATTATTTATATTACTCTCTAAGTCATGAATAAATTTTGAGGCAGTTTAGATTATATTAGAAGAATTAGTATGTATAGTGTATTAGAATAGGTACAAGATTCATTATCGGGATCAGTAAGTAAGTTCGTATAGGCTGGGTGGCTAGCCCTGGTGTCTTAGAGTTTTTAGGCCGCCTGAAGGCCTCTTACATGACTAAAACAACCGGGACCTACAATTTAACGTGTCATCCAAGCCACGGTAGCGCTCAGTAGTTGCAGCGCGTAGTTTGACTAGGTGTTTGTCAGCGATCACCGAAATTAAGCAACGTTGCGCACGTTCAGTATTTGGATGGGTGACCGCGGGTGGCATTTTCCAATCGGGATCAGTGGAAATAGGAGAGAACATTAGTTCCAGTTAACGTTGTTCATATTTATTCATCATGGTTTTGCATAACATTTAAAATATTTTCTAATCTTTGCTTTTGTTTTATTTCAGGTACGTATACCAATGTTACGACAAATGTTGTCGTCTCCGGTTTTTAAGTTTAAACACTCACTAGTTTTGGTTTTAAAGGTAAGTTTTCTGGTGCTTTTTTCTCCATTTAGAGTATGTTTAACTCTAATAAAGCGCTTCTTAAACGCTGACCAACTGGAAAACTCCTCACTACCATCGTTTTCTATTGGCCGAAGCCGGGATAATAAAGTTCCTCACTCATAGCTTGGTTTAGCTTGGTTATACTACGGAAATTAAGCAACGTTCCGCACGGTCAGTATTTGGATGGGTGACCACGGGTAGCATTTTCCAACTGAGCGCTACCGTGGCTCGGATAACACGTTAAATTGTAGGTCCCGGTTGTTTTACCTGTTTAGCCAAGTCAGAGGCCTTCAGGCAGCCTAAAAACTCTGACATCAGGGCCAGCCACCCGGCCTATACGAACTTACTTACTAGAATTGTGATTTATAAAGCTACAAACAATTAAATACGTAGCCTCAAAAACCTAAAGGTCAAACCACATAGAATCTTGTCCCATTACGCCCTTCGGCTTCGAGACCTCAAAAAGCGCAGAAAAATACAATTTCTACAAAGAAATAAACGAGTAACTGAAGAGTTTTGACCGTGGATATTACGAAATGAGACGAAAATGTGCAATTTAGAGATAACTTTATATTAGGTACGTAGACGTGGATTTTACACAGAGAATAGACAAGACAGAACGATTGACAGATTGACATTACATTAAAGTGTTGCCAGAGATGGCCTATATTAAAGGTTGCGTTCACATAATACTATTATCATCCTCTCCTGAACGCAAACCCATATTAAATGTACAATATACATGTTTTTCAATTGAAGTGCTTTTAGTTAAAATATCAGCTATCATCTGAGCACTTCTCACGAATGAAAACTTTACATATGATTTGTTTACATAGTCCTTAATGAAGTGAAACCTTATATCAATATGTTTCGTTCTAGGTTTATAACTATCACTCAGGGAAAGTCTAATGGCACTTTGATTATCACAATATATGGAAATTATATCACCAGAGTCCTGTTGGCTGAGCTCGATCTGCAGCTGCCGGAACCATAAACCTTCCTGTACGGCTGCACTCATCGCCATATACTCTGCTTCGGTAGTCGACAGTGCGACAGTTTGCTGTCTGCGTGAGTTCCACGAAATCCCTCCGCCCTGAAACATAAATATGTAACCGGAGCAACTTTTTCTCTCTTCTATATCGCCACCCCAGTCTGCATCGCAATATGCTATTATATTCTGCATACCATCTTGGTGATATCTCAGTTTTAAGTCTCTAGTCCCTTGTAGATATCTTAAAATTCTTTTCACTCCGAGCCAATGGTCTGGATGAGGGTTGTTATTGAATCTACTCAATGAATTTACAGCAAAAGCTATATCTGGTCTAGTAGCTTGTGCCAAATATATCAAGCACCCGATTGCCTGTTGATAAGGAAAATCTACCTTTGCCTTTTCACAGTTTTTCTCATATTTCATACCAACTTCTATTGGTGTTTTTACAGGTTTACATTCTGACATGCCAAATTTTTGTAAAATTTCTTTGATATATTTCTCCTGATCTATGAATAATTCTCCTGTGCCTCTATTTCTAGTTATATTTAATCCAATGCATTGCTTGAGCTCCCCAATATCTTTCATACTGAAATTTACTTTTAATTTTTCTTTAATCATATTTGTTATATCCCTCTTAGGGGTTATGATTATGAGGTCATCGACCCATACAGCAATGAAAATCATTTCATCTTTACTGTAATATACACAAGGATCTACCTGTGAGCGTTTTAAGCCAATTTCCTGTAGAACGTTATCCAACTTCAAATTCCACAGCCTGCTGGCTTGACGGAGCCCATAAATTGATTTTTGTAATTTACATACTTCTGATCCTGTTTCGTATGCTGGAGGCTGCTCCATATAAATCTCTCGGTCAATATCACCTTGTAAAAAGGCGGATACGGCGTCCATTTGGTCGATTTCTAGGTCGTACTTCACAGCCAATGCTAGTAGGTATCTCATAGATGTGTAACGTACCACTGGAGAGAAGACTTCATCATATTCCAGTCCTTTCTTCTGTACACAGCCTTTTATTACTAATCTAGCCTTAAATCGAGTAATATTGCCTTTCTGATCCGTTTTTGTTTTAAAAACCCACTTACATGGTATCACTCTTTTATCTGTAGGCCTATTGGTCAGAGTCCAAGTTTCATTTTTCGACAGTGACTCGTGCTCTTCATCCATTGCCTTACGCCAGTGATCAGCGTTCTCTGAAGAAAGCGCCTCCTCTAGAGTCTGCGGGTCATTCAGGTTACTGTAGCATAAGTAGCTGACAGGATCATCATCATCAGTAGTATCTCTCCGTACATGAGATCTAAGTGTTACCTTTTCTTGTGATGTCGGTGAGACTGAAGGCATAGCAACGTTTGTGTGTTGCTTCTGTTGTTTGTGAGCTCTTATTGTTACCTTATCTCTTGATTCTGGTGATATCAGGGGCCCATGTAAGGTCTCATTTAAATTATCGACATCACTATCTCCAGTGTCATACTCACTGCTTACAGTTTCAGTCACCATTTCTTCTCTTTCCTCTCTGGTCATGTCGCTGAGAGGCACCGGCACGCATGATCCTCTCTGATGCTCAGTACAGGGTGACATGGTAGTATCTCGTCTGCTGAAACCGCTGTCGTTGCAGTCTGCAGGTGTGTGGTGGCCTGAAACTCCAGTAGGTACATTAATACCTAAATCCTGTTTTTTCTCTAAGAATGTGACATCTCTGCTCACTACTACTTTGTGGGTTCTGTAGTCCATTAATCTGTATGCTTTTGAGTTCTCGCAATACCCTGTAAATATTAATTTACTGGACTTAGCATCCCATTTCCGGCGCTGCTCTTTGGGTATATGTACCATAGCCTCACATCCAAAAATCCTAAGATGTGAAAGCTTAGGTTTTTTATTAAACCACATTTCATAAGGTGTTTTACCTTCCAATGACTGTGTCGGTGATCTGTTGATTATATATGCAGCTGTCGCAACTGCTTCAGCCCAGTAGCTCTTAGTAAGATTAGCATCAAAGATCATACACCTAGCGCGCTCAACCAACGTCCTGTTCATGCGTTCCGACAAGCCGTTTTGTTGAGGAGTAAATGGAGCTGTTGTCTGATGGACTATTCCACAATCTTTCAGATATTTTTCAAAATATTTATTGCAATATTCAGTGCCTCTATCAGTTCTAATACATTTAATTTTAGAATTCAGTTCATTTTCTACTTTTTTCTGAAAATCTTTGAAAATCTCAACAATATCTAATTTATTTGTAAGAAAGTAGACAAACACTTTTCTAGTGTAATCATCAGTGAATGTTATGAAATACTTCTTACCTCCCATAGACTGAGTTTCCATTGGTCCACACAAGTCGGAATGTATGACTTCCAGCGGTTGTGTTGCTCTGGAACCTTCTCTCGGGAATGGTATTCTGGAGTGCTTTCCTCTGAGGCATGTTTCACAGGTTATATTGGCTTTTTCTTTACTCACAGGCAGAGATAGACCTTCGGCATGCAGGGGGAGCTTCTGTACATCGGAGAAGTTCAAATGGCCCATGCGTCGGTGCCATAACACGGAGTCATCTGTAATGCCAGTACAAATCATGTTAGCGGAGATATTGGTATTGGCATTCAGCCTGTACAGGTTATTTATCATTGTTGCTGAGCATATGTGTACACCCTGAGCATTGAAAATATCACATCCTTGGCTGTTGAACACTAATCTACAACCATTTTTGCTCATTGCACTTACTGAGAGCAAATTTACAGCAATGCTTGGTACAAATAATACATCTCTTACCTGTATTTTATCGGAGCCCTTCACTGTTATGTTTACTTTACCGGAGCTTTCAACTGGCATCGGGGACTTGTTTGCTACTGTGATGTTTGAGATCGGAGCTTTCTGGACATCATACAGCCAGTCACTTCTGTTTGTCATGTGCATGGCTGCACCGGAGTCAAGGAACCAGTTGTCATCTAAGTTTCCTGAAAATGCTGAAAAAGCTGCAACAAAACTGGAGCTCTCTTTAGCTTCTTTGGTCTTCTTCGGAGCCTTGCAGTATTTGGCTATATGACCATGTTGATTGCAGTTAAAACAACGGGGACCTAGAGAATGTGTTGACTTGTTTGGGGTTTTCTGTGGCTTCTTCTTACTTGTGTAGAAGGCGGAGGGATTTTCTGTTTTGATTTCCTGTATGAGTTTTGTTTTTATAGCATCTGCTGATATCGGAATCCCTGAACTTTCTAAGCCCATTATCATAGGCTTATAGACATCAGGCAAGCCAGCGAGCATAAGAACACCAATCCACTCATCGTCGACATTAAAACCGATACCCCGCAACTTATGGGCCGTGCCCATAATTCTATTTACATATTCTTCTATAGAACTGCAGCTCTCTAATGTAGTTGTCACTAGGTCTTTCAGGAGGCCCACTTTCCGAGTGAGGCCGCTGTCGTCAAACGCTTTTTCTAGATTTTTCCACGTTTCGGAGGCCGTCCCGGCATCTTGTACGTGAACGAAATTAATAGGGTCCAGTAGTAGCACGATTTTAGTTCTTGCTTTGGTATCTTTAGCGGGATCTATGGGCGCGCCGGTCGACGTGGGTTCAATGCACGACCATAGGTCTTCATGTTGAAGATACGTCTTAACCGCAAATTTCCAATTAGAATAATTGGATCGTCCTATTAATTTTTCTATATTGAATGCCGTATTAGAAGCAGTGCTCATTTTTCTTAAAATGCCTTATTTTTCCGAGAAAAATAGCGATCTTCCTTGTGAGTGCGCCCACGCGGTGCCGCGCCGGCCGGTCTTTTTCGGACGTCGGATCTGTCGAATTGCACCGGTTTTCTTCTTAATTCTTCGGCAAACCACGCTCTGCTACCAATTGAAGAGTTTTGACCGTGGATATTACGAAATGAGACGAAAATGTGCAATTTAGAGATAACTTTATATTAGGTACGTAGACGTGGATTTTACACAGAGAATAGACAAGACAGAACGATTGACAGATTGACATTACATTAAAGTGTTGCCAGAGATGGCCTATATTAAAGGTTGCGTTCACATAATACTATTATCAGTAACCCTCAGGGAATCTTATAAACAAACCTGTTTAAATGCCAATGAGTGTAAGTGACGTGTCGCGAAGCGAAAAAATACTGAAAACAATTTCCATGTGAGATTAATCTTTCAGACGACTCCTTTCAGGCGAGTACCGGGGACATTTTAGTGTGGTGCAAGTCATGAGAGTTTCTATAGTAATTATTTGACTGCCTCAGAGGCTCAGTGGTTAGTGGCCCTGATTTCTGAGTCAAAAAGGCGTCGGTTCGATCCCCACCCAGGGCAAACATTTGTGTGATGAACATAGGCGTTTGCTCTGTGTCTGGGTTTTATTTAGGTACTATCTATATAAGTATGTATTTAAAATATGTATATGTAGTATATCAGTCTCTGGCAGCCATATCACAAGCATTGCTTAGTTTGGGGTCAGAAACCGTGTGTAAGATGTCCCCTAATATTTATTTATTTATTATTATTTATTTTTCGCAAAAAATGCCAAAACCGCCTTCCATCGTGTACATAATCGAATATTTCGCTAGAATTGTTTAATTGTTGATTTATCAAAAACGGCTCAGCCGATTTCTGTAAAATGTAAATGGAACCACCTCAGGAATATACCCTTTCGAACTAAAAAATATTTTTTCGATTCGGTTCACAATTGGCGAAATTATCGATGTTCATCGTGTACAAAATTCGGATATTTCGCTCGAATTGTTTACATTATTGTTGGGTTTTTCAAAAACGGTTCAGCTGATTTCTGTAAAATTTAAATGGGACTAATTCGGGAGTGTACCCTTTCAAACTAAAAAAGAATTTTTCGATTCGGTTCACAATTGGCGAAATTATCGATTAACATACACAAAAAAAATACATACAGACGAACATAACCTCCTCCTTTTTGGAAGTGGTTAAAAATTTAATTTCGGTATCGATCTATATGCCAACCCACCTCTGTGTTCAGTTCAGAAATAAAAGGTTGATGGAAGTATGAAAATGAATCAGTTAAAATGTCCTCAGTATGAGAGTCAGGGCATGGTGTACCACACTGACCATGTCAGAATTCACTTACTAGTAGAGCAAGAAGTACTCGTACTCTCAGACGCGCCGGTTTTGTTACGTAACAAAACCTGCGTTTCAACCCCATCGGTCATCAGTCCGTCCTATGTGCCCATTGCCATGTCAACAAGGCAATCCGCTATAGGCTATGCCCGTTTTAGGGTTCCGTAACCAAAGGATAAAAACGGGATCCTATTACTAAGACTCCGCTGTCCGTCCGTCTGTCCGTCTATCTATCTGTATGTCGCCAGGGTGTGTCTTATGAAGCGTGATAGCTAGAACGTTGAAATTTTCACAGATGACGTATTTCTACTGCCGCTATAACAACAAATACTCAAGACAGAAAAAAATACTTAAGGGTGGCTTCCATACAACGAACTTGAATTTTTGTTTTCGATCGATATTAATAATGGTGACGATATTAATACAGGTAGATGCTTGAAATATTAACAGAAAATCTAGTTAAATATTCAGTTTAGAAATAAATAATTAAACTAAAATAAAATTAATATTTAAGGGAGGCTCCCATTCAACAAAAGTGATTTTTTTGCTCGAAATTAATAACGGCAACAGGAATATGCATGAAATATTCACAGAATATTAAGTTGTCTATTCCCTTCAAAAATAAATAATTAAAATAAAATATAGCAAGGGGTGCTTTCACACGGTACGGAACCCTTCTTGCGCGAGTCGGACTTGCATTTGGCCGATTATTTGTTGTACTACTAGCTCTATTCCGTCACGCGCGTGATATTTTGACTTTTCTGCTTTAGGAACCTTGTATTTTTCCGCGATAACAGTAATCTGACCCTCTCCGATTGATATAACTACCCTTTTCTGTCCTTTATGAGCTGCAATGGGGCTCAGGATAATATGATAAATTAATTCGGATAAGTTTTCAAGTCCCGCTATCTCTCGTGCCATCTCCCTCGCACCCGCTCACAGCAAGGGTCGTTAAGTATTCACAGTCCCCACCTGGAAGTGACTGTGCCATTGTGACGCCCAGACAGACGCACCGTAACTATGCGTATACACTTGATAGCAGATAAGTATACTCAGTAATGAAGAGGGAGTGGTTTAGTATCCTTAAAACAGCTTTTTTAGTGTATTACTAGTTTCCGGTATAAAACGTAGCATATAAAATACTCTCTGATACGAGTATTTGAATTTCATCCATGCCAAAAATTAAGTCGATCCGTGGGTCTCATACTGCGTGAAATAATAACATTCCAACGGACACACTTACGTATTTATAATATAATATGTTATTATAGCAAGAATTCCTGGCGTTGAAATTTATCAGTATTCGGGTGGGCATATGTCGGTTATTAAGTTTTTGTGAAAATATTTTTTGACGTGATAACGTACCTATGGCACTTTTCGCCCGCTCCAAACAATGCGGGGCGAATGAGGACCTCCAAAAAGTATCTTGTGCGATTCGCCCCGCGGTCCGAACTGCTTGCGGGTGGAACGTCGCAGTACTCAAATCGATGAACGCCGCCTGCACGTACGAAAAAGTGTAACGTTCCCCCTTGCCTAGCCTGCAAGCAACAGCGCGGAAAGCGACAGAGAGGCACGATCGGCCTAAGCGTTCGGCTTTTTTTTAGTTGTTGATTCAACAATGTTTTCTTGTTACGTTATCACGTAAAATTAATGTCCTTAAAACGACTTTACAGACAACCATTTTATTTATCTAAAGGGATAATATAAATTGCATATCAAATAAATAATCGCCTATCAATACATACTCATCATTTATATTCTTTTTTACATCAAATAACTTACTTCACTACAAATAAACTAAATGTTTAACAAAACTCAAACTGCAGATAACTCGAAATTTTACATCAATATGTAAATTAGTGAAGAAATTAGATTAGGTGTGATACAAAAAATAGGTTAGGTTATGTTAGAACATGACAAAACAACGCACGAGCCGAGCGAGCGAAGCGAGCGTGCCGCGGCAGCGACCGGCGAAGTGCCAGAAGCGAATCGCTTTTAACAGGTATAATGTGCATTAAGATTATTAGCTGTGCATTGATGAAAAAGCTTTTGCTTTAGGAAAAATCGCTGTACGCTGCGAAAATAAATTGTAGTGTGTTTAGTGATATTTTGAGTTGAATGTTATGCTGTGCAATCAGTAATTTTGATGGGAATTTGGAATCTTATTGCATAGAAAAAGGATATTTTTTGATTTGCGTTTAAATACTACCCTTATCTAAACTACATTTTAGTTTTAAAATTATCCAATCTTAACAGAAATAACTACTCTCACTCTGTATTCGTTCCATACTCCTACAGCGTAAGTAATAAACCTCAAGTAATAATAACATTGTCATAATAACAATCCATAATAAGACACACATAAATCTTGCAGTTACCGCATCCTGTCGCCGCTAGCTGGCGCCCTTGTAGCCGGAAGTGGCTGTATTGTTTATTGCTTAACTACTACTTATACTTCTTTTATATGGGAATGATTTCATTGGTTAGCAATGAATATACTCTGATCTGCAAATTGCACAAGTTATACAATTCTTTCTGACGTTTAGTGGACACCACGCTTGACCAAAATGCTACTGTATTTAAGTATTTGGCTTAACGTATAAGCTTTGTCATTCAGCGTGAAAATGCAGCCAGCATGCTGAGCAGGCATTTGGATTATTTTAAGACATCCAAGGGATTATTGATGATCAAATTGCTTGCATGTAGTTGTATTTTATGTAGTTTTAGCTTCAGTATGTAGTATTTTATTTTGTTGTGATTAATAAATGCATAATGTCGCTCTGTAAAGTGCAGGAACTCTTAGTGGTGTATAGGTATGGTGGTCATTATGAACAACTTTTACTACCGGGCCAACTGTGAAATTGCGTGATTAAATGGCTCTTTCGTGGTTTCGCCCCACAAGCTATTCGGCCCGCGGGGCGAATTAACGAAGCCTCTTTTTGAATGCCCTCTTTCGCCCCGTGGGGCGAAACGCCGAGAACGATAAAAGAAGAGGCCGTTTCGGTCCACGTTGATAAAGATCAATTTCCCGCATCAGTATTACGTATTTCTTATGGTACAGCCACGCATAAAATTACATGAGATAAAATAAAAATCCCACTACAAGTAATCAACAGATATGCAACGCTACAAAAAAACTAAACAAGAAAAAACAAACTACCAAAGACTTACTATATTGATATAACAGACATTATGAGCTGAGGGCTTAAGTTAAATTGAATATTGTTTGGTAGTAGGCGGGGCCCATTTGCAAACTATAAATTGTAAGAAAATTAACAGGTGTGGGACCTGTTACTCGTACTATGTAACATTTTCGATATTCATTTTATTCATAAAAAAAATATTACACGTCATTACACAATGAATAGATTTAAAATTGCAGCAAAGTAGGTACATTGATAACAAATAAATATTCACATTAACTACCTACTACATCATTATGTTTACAACCACATATTATTATTAAAATGTCAAAAAAAAAATTAACACCAATGAAGTATGTCATTGTAATGAATGAAAACATTAATAAAACATGTCTTAAAAAATACAAAAATAACAAAAACATTACATCATTGTAAATGAATCAAATTGATAGAAATAATTCTTAACCAATACATGTTTCACTAATTGTAAACATTTAAACATATCGAAATCATGAAATGCTTCCTCGATAAGCCAGCGTTTCAGGCGGGCTTTGAAAGAACCTATGCTAGAACCGTTCCGTACTGCAGCACTGACTGCACGGTCGCGAAATAGCAACATCGGACCACTTCCGAGATAATATAGTTATTTTCCCAAATCTCTTGTGATTGTATTAGCTAGGACTAAAGGGTAGTTCTAACGTTTCGAGCAAATCACATGTTCAAAGAAAAAAAAAACATGTATCAACAGCTAAATGAAATCCAAATATTTTTTATATGGTGTGTTAAGTATATGGGACTATAGGTATACTTTGCATCTTTATTTTTTTTTATTAATATTGTGTTACGAGATGGGTTCTTGGATAATCAGTTAAAACGCCGATTATTCACTTTGCACTTTATTGCACAAAATCACAGCACACACGACACAACTGGTTCGCACAACACTTCACACTGGCACTGATATTCACACAACACGAACTAGTCACTTCACAACCACTGGTACTGCACTTGAACACGATATGTTTTCGCTACGATACAAAAAGCGGTAACTGCCACGAACGAAAACCACCGCCCTATTTATATCGGAATAAGGGTTCTCTAGAAATCTGTAGAATATTCGGTGCCATTGTGACTGACAAAGTAAACAAGTGTAAAGTTCGAGAATCCCTATTGTTCTCAACTATTACGAAAACACCAAAAAAATCACACAATAGACGCGACACAAAGACCGGTGCCGCCTGAGTCATAAAACCATAAATCTCGCGATTAGGTGTAAACAACTCGCCGCCCGTAATTACCGCGCGCGGCGCGGCCTACTGCATAACAATAGTATTAAATGTATTGAAAAATATTAACTTGCCAAAAATTCATTACCACCGTCGTTCATAACCTAAACGTATAGATTCGTTTATCTGAGAAACGATAGGTTTTACAAAATGTTTACGAATACAGTTATTGTCTATACCAATATTATAAAGAGGAAAGATTTGATTGTTTGTTTGCATTGAATAGGCTCCGAAATTACTGAACCGATTTGAAAAATTATTTCACTGTTGGGAAGCTACACAATCCCGGGTGTCATAGGCTATATTATACTTTATTTTTAAATTAGGGAGGCTGCTAGCAAAAAATAAAATTTTAGATTTTACTAAAACTTTTCACTTAAAATTACCAAAGTTGGAGATAATAAGTAACTTTTAGTCCTAGTACCAAAAAATAAGAGTCCGTTTGTCTGGCCGTCTTCCCATCTGTCCGTCCTCAAGTCACAAACCCTCATAACTACCACAAAGAACCGAATTGCATGAAATTTGACATTATAATAGTTTTATTATAGAATCTAAACTTCCATCGAATGAAAACAATGTGCCAAAATTATATTGATTTAGATAGCATATTCAAGGTGAAGAAAACTCCTTTTTTTTCTTCACCTTGTACGCGGAAAGGTTTGACATTTCTCATTTTTTAAGCTTGATAATGATCATCAATCAATCATCAATAAACAATTGCATTTTTGTTCATACACCCCCATAGGACTCATAGAATGATGCCCTTGATATAATGCAATTGTTTTTTTCCATTAACTACTTTTCTACTCAAATGTACAGATAAAAAGTGAATCGCGGGGCGAATCAACGAAGCCTCTTTTTGAAGGCCCTCTTTCGCCCCGCATTGTTTGGAGCGGGGCGAAAGAGGGCATTCAAAAAGAGGCTTCGCTGATTCGCCCCGCGGACCGAACAGCTTGTGGGGCGAAAGCACGAAAGAGCCGATTAAAGGCTTCACATAAGAATTTATAACCGACTTCGGAGTTATTTCTAATAAAAAATAATTGGCCAAGTGCGAGTTGGACTCTCGCACGAAGGGTTACGTGCCCTATGGGAACCCCCTTAGCCCCATTTCAAGCGTCTACCTGTTGCCGTTATTAATATGGAGGCAAAAAATACGTTTGTTGTATGGGAGCCCCCATAAATATTTATTTTATTCTGTTTTTAATATTTGTTGTTATAGCTGCAACAGAAATACATAATCTGTGAAAATTTCAGCTGCCTAACTATCACGGTTCATGAGATACAGCCAGGTGACAGACAGACGGACGGACAGCGAAGTCTTAGTAATAGGGTCCCGTTTTTACCCTTTGGGTACGGAACCCTAAAAAGAACTATCAAAATTCGTTATGGAAAGGAGCTCAGATAATCCCTTTATCTAAGAAAGCAAATCCCATATCTTTTTCTGAATATCGTCCCATATCTGTTATCCCTAGTTTAAAATCGGTCTACTCAGTAAAAAGCTTTGCGTGATCATACATACATAAACAAAATATATTACGCGTCGATTTGATAACCTTCTCTGTTTTGTCAGTTCAAAACTATGTAGATTGACAGTCCGTTTTTAACCGACTTCATACTCATTCTCATACTCATTTATTTGTACAAACATGTAAACGTCAATTATAACAAAACAAAAAAAAATGCAATTTAAATTAGACAAAGGAGGTTTTCAAACACTCTGTATGTTTTTTTTAATAATACTCGATTACTCTGCCAATTATCATAAACCGATTTTGATATTTCTTTTTTTAGGGTTCCGTACCCAAAAGGTAAAAACGGGACCCTAATACTAAGACTTCGATGTCCGTCTGTTCGTCTGTCTGTCTGTCACCGGGCAGTATCTCATGAACCGTGATAGCTGGGCAGCTGAAATTTTCACAGATGTATTTCTTTGCCCGCCATAACAACAAATACTAAAAACAGAATAAAATAAATGTTTAAGGGCTCCCATACAACAAACGTGACTTTTAGGAGTTTTTTTGCACGCTATTTATATCGGCAAGAGGAATGGCGCTCCCATACGGTACTGAACCATTCGTGCGCGAGTCCGACTCGCACTTGGCCGATTTTTGTTTTGTAGATCATGCTTTAGAGATCACTTTTAAATTTTAACGTAAAAAGGTCGTTTTTGAAAAATCAACAACTATGTGAAAATTACTACACCGATGATACATTGATCTGTGCGATCTATTCGTATTCCGTACACAGTTGACGTCAGTTAAATGCCATTTTTACCGACGAACCAAACCGGAGGAGGTACTCAATTCGACGCGTATTTTAAGGGTTCCGTACCCAAAGGGAAAAACGGGACCCTATTACTAAGACTTCGATGTCCGTCTGTCCGTCTGTCTGTCTGTCACCGGGTTGTATCTCATGAACCATGATAGCTAGGCAACTGAAATTTTTGCAGATGATGGATTTCTGTAGCCGCTATAACAACAAATACTAAAAACAAAATAAAATAAATATTTAAGGGGGGCTCCCATACAACAAACCTGAATTTTTAGACGTTTTTCGCTCTACATTAATAATGGCATCAGGTAGATGCTAGAAATTTTCACAGAATATTTAGTTTTATATCCACTTTAATAATAAATAATAAAATTAAAATAAAATAAATATTTAAGGGGGGCTCCCATACAGTACGGAACCCTCCGTGCGCGAGTCCGACTCGTACTTGGCCGATTTTTTTTTTTATGTATAACCACACAACTTTTTTCGTAGTAGTTCGATTTCACTAATTTATTACACTATTCTATTGGAAAGAGTATACTTCTAAATTGGCCCTATTAAAATTTTATTGAAATCGGCTGAGCCATTTTTGATAAATCAAAAATAACGTGAAAAATGTAACACAGATGCGTGCGAAATATTCGCGAATTTAGAACACGGGTGAACTCGGACATGCTATTTTTTGCGCAAAATAATTATTTATTAGCGAAAAATAATTACAATTATGGCATTAACAAATCAAAAGTTTCCCAATCTTCAACAAAATGACTTCAAATATCTCAGTTAATCCCATTAATGATTTTATATCCGGAATCAAATCAAAACAAAACTCTGGAGCGGTTGGAAGTTCAATCAATGATCCAATTGCCGACTTTAATTGATTGACGAGCAAAATATGGCTGTAACTTTACAAATATAGCAAGTTAATATTTGTTAATTTTCTAGTTTTCACTTCTGTTTGCTCTAAGATTGGGATTTATCATCAGCATTCTACCTCAGGAGTCTGTCTGGGTGTAAGTAAGTTCGTATAGGCCGGATGGCTAACCCTCCCTGGTGTCAAAGTTTCTAGGCCGCCTGAAGGCCTCTGAACATGGCTAAACGGTTAAAATAACCAGGACCCACAATCCACGATAGCGCTCAGTTGGAAAATGCCACCCGCGGTCACCCATCCAAATACTGACCGCTCGGAACGTTACATAATTTCGGTGATCGCTGACAAACACCTAGTTAAACTACGCCACTAGCGCCACTTTGTTTTTTGGGAGTCTCTCTGCGGGATCTAATCAAATGTGGAGATTAGTAAAAGAACCGACGTTACCAACATAACCCAACGGATTGACAAGTTGACATGACACTGGGCAAGGCACATAGCGCGGAGGTCTGATGACTGATGGGGTCGAAAAGTTCTCGAGTGGAGACCACGCATCGGCAAGCGCAGCGTAGGTCGTCCACCCACAAGGTGGATGGATGACCTTATTAAGACAGCAAGATCACGCTGGACACAAGGCGCTTACAACCGGTCTTATTGGATATCCATAGGGGAGGCCGATGTCCAGTAGTGGACATCCTATGACTGCTAATGGATGATTTTGCCTCAGGATCACAGACTTCTAAATACTATTAAATTGGACATAGGCTTCCCCAATGATTTGCAATTACAAATGCAATTCCATTCGATCTAAAAATGTTATTGTCAACGCCATTTTGTTCATGCGTTTACTTATATGATTATATGTTAGTACTTAGATAAATCTACCGTCCCGTATTTGGCTAGCGTGGTGGAGGACAGCCGAGTAGAGACCACGTATCGTTAAGCGCAGCGTAGGACTTCCACCCACGATGTAGACAGATTATTTCGTCAAGAACGCAAGATCACGCTGTATGTAAGCTGCTTCCAACCTGTCTTATTCTAGGTGCATAGGGGAGGCCTACTTCCAGCTGTTGACGTCTTATTGCTGATGGATGGATGGATGGTGGAATGCAACATAACATTCATAACCCTTTTTAAATCTCCTTCTTAAAAAAGATACATAGATAAACTCTTTATTGCACACCAAGAAATAAACAAAAAGAAGAAACAAAGATACATAAACAGTGTAACAATGGGCGGCCTTATCGCTGATAGCTATCTCTGCCAGGTGATATAAGTTTGACGCGAGTGTATATATCTGAAAACAAACAAAAGGGACAATTTTAATGCGTTTTGATGTTAGAAAGACTTTGTTTTAATGTTATTACTATTAGTATTTCAAAAGAAAACTGTTTTCGGGATTTTCAACACATCTATTTTATATTACTCGGCGGTTTCTGTGAGATACATTGTCAGTCCATGAAAATAAATTCAAAAGTCCCCTCGTGAATCATCCTCAGTCGATGTTATTATTCAAGGCGAGCAATAAATCCAACATAGCTTTGTGGATCTAATTTGCCGGTCGGCGGCGCATGGTATGATGTAGCGGGTTCATGCCCCGGCGAGTACGCTGGACGGTTCCGATGTTTTGTCTCTTGTTATATATGTTACCGTTATAACCCGATTTTAGGGATTACTCGTTTCCCCTAGTTAGAACTAGATGTAACACGTTGTCCCAAAGGCATTCCGAACAGCCAGAATGTGGAACGCTTTGCCTGGGTCTGTCTTCCCGCTAAAGTACAACGTGGGCGTCTCCAAATCCCGAGTAAATAGGTATCTTCTAGGTAAGCGTGCCACAACCTAGACCGCTTATCTACTCAACATCAGGCAGTATGTGGTCAAAAGCAAACCTATACTGAATTAAAAAAATCCCTTTGTGACAACGTGTTTTCCCTAGTTATATCCCGAAACGAGTCAGTTAAAACCTAAATTATCCGCGTCGGATTTTTGTTGTGTGTTGTCGGATTTGTGAGACTTCCGCTAGAAACTCTGCAGTCGGCTTTGAGTGTCGCTGCGCCACTCAGGACCACCATTGAGATTCTGGCTCCCGCCTTTTTTAAAGACTCTTGAGTCGTAGCCACAAGTCTAGGTGGTCCGATTCGGATCTGTGACTCATTTCGAACCTAAACGATTTATTAACTGACTCGCTCCGGGATATAACTAGGGAAAACACGTTGTCCCAAAAGCATTCCGTTATATCTAGTTCTAACTAGGGAGAACGCGTAATCCCTAAAATCGGGATATAACGGTAACATAATACACTCGGCTAGGAGAGTGAGGGGGATGGAGTTCTGTTAATGCTTACTGCCCTAATTTCGGACATAATACGAGTATGATGCAAGACTGAAATTCCAAAATATGTTACGAGTGTCTTGTTTCGAGAGTTCGACACATTAAATTATTCAACCGACTTTAAAATAGGAGGTTCTCAATTCGACTGTATGTTGTGTTTATGGTACACGATTATTCCGCCAATTTTGAACCGATTTTGAAGATTCTTTATTTTGTTTATGACACTTTAAATATGGTCCTGTGCTGGCGGAATTTTCTACGTAGATTGAAGTGATCACAGAGCTCTTACAACCAGAGAAGTAGCGCTGTTGTCGCTTGAGGAAATTCTCAACCGCAAAAAATTATGGACAATCATTATAATTTGTTATCACTTTAAAGTACATGTTTGTGATGATAGCGTCCCTGTCCACATCAAAGTGTCTAATAACCCATGTTGTCTTGCCACATCCTGGTACCCCGTTGACCCACTGTATCTTTGGTACCGCCCAGTTTCCCCAGCCTGCCTCGACGTCTGAGCTCCGTTCGATGGTTTTAGCCATCTCGAGGATTCTATCGTCTAGCATTATTTGAGTACATGTTTTGGAATCGGACGACAATTTGACAGTATCGGGACAAAAACACGGCAACTAGCCACTGAATCGAGATATTTTTCTTGTCTCTTTCTAACTCGTGCCATATTAAATCAATGCATCTCTTTCTTTCTTGTCTCGATCGACCACATTATCCCTCTGGTATCTATGTGGCAGTGATCAAATCGGTTGTTTAACTTATCGTAAGTTAAATAACTTTTGACTCTAAGGTTCCTAAGTACCTACTTCAGAAAATAGACATTATTTTCATTAGTCAGAAACAGCACAACCGACTTAAGACCATTTACAAAATTTCAAGGCGTATATTCCTATGTACTTCTGGGTATAATGTTTGATAAGTTTATGACGTATGTTTACTACTAATGAAGACAAACAAATAACTCTTTATTATACACACAAAATAAAACTTACAATACATATAACAATACATCAGTGAAATTCTTAAGGTAGTGCAACACTAGACGGCCTTATCGCTGTCTCTTCCAGGCAACCCATGTTCTCTGAAGTCCTCCATGTTCTCCAAATAAAGTAGAATCTGAATGCAGCTCGATCTAGTGAAATTCTCCCATAAAATAGGGATCCAAAAAACTCTGAATCTCCATCTCGTCCGAAACTCCATCGTCATTGTGAGACGTCACAAAATGAAGGGTGAATTCACCCCATTGGCTGTTCAATGGGAAAATACTTAGGGAAAGTGTATTTTCCTCCCGCCCTGAATTGCGGTCAACGGTTTTTTCTTTCTTTATCGCCTTTCTATTTGTAGGGCAGGAACACTTCAAGGCGAGAATGGGGGTTTAAATTTTTATTTCGGTGGCGTTTTTTATTGAGATTTTTGGGAGTTTTGAGAATATAATGTTTAGTGAGATGCAGGGTGAAGCTTAAGGGTGTTGTAGCTGTCAAATTACATTCGCAGTTGTAATTCCATTTTTTAATCATCAATGAATGAATTTCTTAAAATCAAATATGCATTGTGTATCTTCACATTAAATTGATTAAATAGATACCCTTATTTAAACGAATCACGTGAAAATATATGAAATAAATTATTTTTTTCGTAATTTCATGGTTGGTCAAAAAGTAAAACGATTGATCGAGTGATTTCATGGTTGGTTGTTCGTAATGATTAGCGAAACTCATTAAAATTAGCATAGTTGTTCAAAAATAGGGGTATGTAGGCGTAGATACTGAGAATTCGCTAACCCATCCGAATTTCATATCCGGAATTCCTCATCTTTTCCTTCACCAAAAAGCTAAAAAGATATAAAATCAATCATAAAACGCGGAAAGCAATTGAAAACCGGAATTGGCTATTAGGCCTTAAATCAGAGGTTTCGTCGGAACCCACTTTGCAGCGTTTAGGGGTCCGTGGGGGCGCGGGCACGAATTTACGCTCACACATAATAAAACGCATTACGGTGGCCATCGTTACACCGTAGGGGAACACAGTTCTTACCTGTACCGGCCTTTTTAATAGTCCACTGCAAGTAGTAGGCTTACCCACAAAGGGTGATTGGCACATAATCCACCTCGCTGGTCCAGTGCGGGTTCACACAGCCATTCTGTTTTTATAAGTTAATTATTTGTTTTTATCATCATATCAGGCGTAGGACGTCCTACGTTGTTGTAATGTTACGATCTTGTAACGGAATGGCACCGGTTTTACTTCAACGCAATTAAATAATAATTTACTCTGTAGTTAGAAAAAATACACACTTAAACTAGAAACATAAAAGGCAATCGGATCATCCACAGAAATCCAACTGCCAATTGGCAGCATTTCTGGCATACTGGCAGCATTAGCACGGTCAATGGCAATGCTTACAAGTTATGCCAAATAAAGCACCAGCATTGTCACGCGTCGCGTCCACCAGACGCCAATGTGTTGCATTACGGTGTAACGTGACCCCGTGTCACCCACGTTTCCGTCCCCGTTCAATTTCACACGCGTTTGCGCGTAACGCGATCTTGTGACGGAATGGCACCAGCTCTACCCTGATGCAATAGACAAAATATAACGAAACAAATCTACCCTTAAAGTTTTCGAAACCAAAATGAAACTTTCAGATTTGTACATTATCATCATTGTGGACAACTTTTCCTACGGGACCAACAGCAATATTGCAATAAAAAAAATAGTTATTCCATACAAAAAGTTCACTGAATGTATGGATCAGTTGCTTTTTACAAGCTTTTATTTAACTTACAATAGATGTATGTGTGTAAGTTCGGATGGAATCTTGCAAGTTAGATTTGACCAACTTCTCGGTTTCCGATTGAGCTGAAATTTTGCACGCATATGTATATTACGTGACAATAATACAAATAATACATAGTAAAAGTTATTCAAAACAATTGGTGTAAACCACTCTAAAATCTTAATTTGTAAAGCTGGTTGCACTCTGTAGAAATTATTACATAATTATAACTAACTATATCCTTAGCTCCGTAGTCTTATCCTTACAAAGTAATGTAAGTCCTTGCATCCTAGTATAACCTTTACAAACATAATGAACAAATTATAGATAGATAGCAAATTCAATTCGAACTTATCTCTAGGAATAATCAAAATTGTTCATAAAATATCAATAACTAAGTCTTATTCATAAAGGAATTCACAATCATCTTTTTACTGTACTACCAACTTATTTACGCACTAGCGGCGAAATGAAGAACTAAATATTTCAAAGGGAGTTGTTAATTTTGGCTGAAAAATTCAGCAGTGGCTCCATTATTTAACTGTACAGTTTTGTAATAAGAGCTTTAAAAAGGTTATGAAAGGGCTAGTGCTGATGCTATCGCGTAATTATTAGCTTTTGCTGGATTTAATTACGGTGTTAAAGTATTCGAAGTACTGGGAGATAGGCGAAATGATAAAGTACAATTATCGTCATTGGTTCAGCCATAGAATGTCCATTGTCCACTGCTGGACATAGGCCTCCCCTATAGATCGCCAACAAGACCGGTTGGAAGCTGGTTGCATCCGGCGCGGTCTTACGGTCGTTCACCTTGTAGGTGGACGTCCTACGCCGCGTTTGCCGGTACAATCCTCTCTAGAACTTTAAGACCTCATAAGTCTTCAGTCCACCATACTGTGCCCTGCTCACTGCCATTTCAAATCAACAATCAGTCTATTACAACTTCTTATTCAGGCTGATATTTTGCAAAATGCAAGGAGTTTCAGTGGTATACTCCATTATTATAAAAACGCTTACTGTGGGGCCAACCTCAGTATTTTCGCGTTTGACGGAAGTCAAACGCGAAAATACTGATTAATTAATAATATTAAATTAATAAATACTGACTAATTTCGCCTGATGGTAAGCGACAATGTTGGTATACCTTGAAAACACTTTATTTGACATTTTGTCGAAAGTCGATGAAATTTTTGCGCGGAACAAATAGGTCAGTAAAAATAGAATTTTGCATTAACCGAACCAATTTTTTATAAGGTTTAGGATCACTTACTGAGCATAAAATCACAAAATGCTGACATCCAGGTGGAGCTTCAAGCGCCAACTTGAAAAAACGTTTTTGGCCGATATCTCAGAAATTATGCACTTTAGGGCAAAAGTCGTTGAGACCATTATTGTAGAGAGTAAAAACTTCGCATCTTTTGTTTCCGGTAAACTTTTTTGTAAAACTTACCGTTTACGATTTATGGCCCATTGAATGAACCGGTAAAAACCGCTGAATGTTCTTTCGCGATTTCGCAGTTGTTCTCATAGTAAAAGTTGTTCATTATGATGTGTATATCTATACATATAAATGCCCCTAAAAGTCCTTACACTTTGGGAAAGTAAAACGTAAGGAAAGCATAAGTAGTTCTCAAACGGAATTTTGGTACCGTACATACAACCAACCTAGTGAAATAAAAACATTAACAAAGTCTCACAGCAAACACATATTAATAAATTATTATCGTGACAGCGCGCTTTTTGACAGTGACACTATCTAGGGGGCTGTCAACTGAAGAAGTCCAAATGTCCGTCATACAAAACACAAGTCATAGACAATTACTGTGTAATGGGTACAGTCACGCATGTCGCAGCATGTCAATCATGGTGGAAAAACTAAAATAGAAGCATAAGTTTATGTCCTTTTTGTGCTTATTTGTTCATGCAAACATTTTCGGAAAATCGATCGGATTCATTTCCGGAACATTTCCGAAAATTGCATACATATTTTGAGTTCAATATGAGGATTGGTAGGAAATTATTCCAACCGAAATCTTGATCTTCAATGATTTTGGAAATGTTCCGGTAATTCATCCGAAGATATGTAGATAGGTACAGAATCTGAAATACTGACACTTATTTCAAAATATTATAACTATGAAATTATCAACCAATCACAGCTGTCGCATATTTGCAAGTTTGATTACACAGGCATTACATTTCTAAAAACATACTCGTATTCGTTTTTAATTTATCAATCGTAATACGTATTAGTTGGTCTATCTTCGTAATTACGAAGATAGACCAACTAAAATGGAGATGGACAGGCCACATGTTACGGATTACTCGGGAAAAGTGGAGTAAAATTGTGACAGACTGGTATCACAGAGATGGAAAAAGGAAACGGAGAAGACAACTTAAGAGATGGGAAGATGAGTTAAATTAAAACTATCAGCGGGCCCTTACTGGAGAAGAATTGCCAGAGATAGAACACAATGAAAAATGTTAGAGGAGGCCTTTGCCAAAAGGCACACTGAACTAAGAGATATCCTCTAAAAGAGGAAAACAAATACCTCATAACAGACCTGTGTAACAGAATTTCAGCAAAGAGGGCTTATTGATTGATTCATTGAATACATATTAAAGAAAAGTTGGAAAATCGTTTGATTTAACAAAAGAGGTAGAATTTTTTTTTACTTCTCTGTCAAATTATGAGATATAAAAAATTAAAATGACAACAAAATGAGTGTGATTTTGTAAGATAAGCAAATGCTTTGTAGAGTTTTTGGAAATTTACAAGAGTTTTTTTAACGTGAAATTACGCGATCGATATTTAAAATAGGCGTTTAAAATCAGGACAACGCTTTTCAGGAGTTTTATTTTTATTTTTTTATTTTACGCACTTATAGCCGTCTAAGATGCGACCTACGAGAACGATTTTATTTCTAGCAAAATAGTAATATTTCGATTTGTCGTACCTCCTCTAACATGACAACGTACTTGATTCGATAGACTATATTTATCGGAAAAGCTTCTCTATAGCATAGCTTTTGAACTGCACCCAGTTATAAAATCACAAATTTCTGGTTCATGAATTTTAGAATATAATTAATTAATTAAGCCCCGCCATATTGTTCAGGTTATTAATTTTAAGTAGGTAGTAATTATGGCTGCATTTTGTTGGTCTACGTTAAATAGGTATTTTATTGTCCTCTTTCATGGTCGGTTGGCCGTTTATGGAACGCGTTTTTGAGCTTTTAGTGCCGCAATGCTTTAATTAATTGTTTGATAAATTAAATGATAGTAGATAGATACCATTTGGTCTTATACTGTAGGCTCCTTCACTAACACGATTGCTTTAACTCAAAACAGGAATAATATTGCAACTATTTGCACACACTATGTACACACATAGCATAGATATATCGAACAGAAAAAAAAAACGCTACGGGAGTGCCGGCAGAAATGAAAACTTGAACATAAAAGTTGTGCATTTTTGAATATTTTGGAATGGTTAGGGAATAATTTCGCACGAATAGCTTTATTTATCAGTACCAATAAAAGTACTATAATTTATGTGGTAAAATACAATATCACACACTAAAAGATTTTTTTTATTAACTTATAAGATTTCATGAATAAAGATTATACTATTATTATAGCAACAAATTCTTTGATGTTCGAACGTAGAAACATAAGTAAAATATTCAGTAATTATCTCATTTCTTTTTCGAAATGAAGAGTTTCGTTTCTTTCTAGTGGTGGGGCGTGCTCCTTTGACCTGAAAACATGAATTTTAGATTTTTAACAACGGCTTAAAGCGAATGATTACTTAATATATTTTATCTACACTAATGTTGTAACATTCTACTTATGTATCCAATACTTGACTTATAATGACTACTGTTATAGCGCAGACAACAAAACACTCAATTTAAGCAATTTCACATGATGTTATAATATCCACATCGATATCGTAAAATCTCATTATAACATCGCGCGCTCGCTCCTGATTGGCCCTGCGCGCGCAGCTGCGCTCTCATTGGTTAGAATTTAATGGCGCCAAGTTCACTGTGACAATACACGCACGTACGCGTGAATTTAATGTTTCGCAATATGTTTTATTTTATTTTTATTAGTGAAGATAAAGTGGTGTATGCAACTGCATATAACACGGGTTCAACACACTTCATTATATGACAGTTGCATAAACTACTATTAAGTTGTTTTTGTAATCTACAGAAGACTAGCTTACAGTAATTTCTCTTTTCATTAATTAAAGTAGGCAAACAACAAACAAGTCATCATTACTCACCTAGCAAAACAAACTATGGCCTTTTGTTTTCAGAATCCGAAGATATTGTTAACAGTTGTTTATTTAATATTATAATATTTACCGGAACTTAAAAATTGACCAAAAATATTATTTTACTTATTTATTATGATATGAATTTTAAACAAAATTGTTATTTTCCACCGATGCTATCGTTGCTGTCGCCAGCCGCTGAGTAACGGTGGCGCTGTCGTCGCACCAATAAAGTATTATTTACTGCGTTTCCGATACCGCAGAAATATTCCCATTTTGACTGCCTTTAATAGCCGGTTTTCAGGAAATAATTATTAAAATGTCAGCCATAGGACGCCTACTATTCGACATAGATCTCCTCTATAGATTTCAAGGACATTGTCCTCCCCCATAGGCTTCAAAGACATAGGCCTCCCCATAGATTTCCAAGGAAACTGGCAGCCCTTATTCGCAAAAAAAACACAGCTGTTACGTAGAATATGTCCATTGAAAATCGACAAAATGTATGGAAAGCAGATTTTTTTTGTGATTTCGAGGTTGGTCATGTTTTTCATCTTGATGCACTGGAGTCGCCGTTTGATGTTGTGCACAGGTTACCTGTGATTTTGTGGTTTTTTTAAATTTAAATTTTTGACCCTCAGACTCCAGGGTCTGTGCCTTTTGTCAAGTAGTTACATTTGAAAGAATGCGACTGTACTATAGAGAGAGGTTAGTTTAAATCTTAGTCTAAGTTAGTAGTTTCAGTGCATTGCGTGAATGCCGCGAGCAAACCGGCGACCCGCATGCAGCACCCGAACACGAGTGTGACGCATATGCCAGCCATCGCTCTCCTCGACCATGTTTAAGGGAAGCGAACGACCCGACACACGACGCCGCCGAAAGAAGGAGCCTTCAATGGCGAGCATGAATGCTCAGGGCATGACGTCAGACTTTGAGTGTTGCTTCCTTTACTCTTGATTTTAATAGTCTCTCAGCCTAACTCACTTACATGTACTCGTACGTACTATTCAAAACAATTATGAAATAATGAACCCATTACACGTGATATCAAAGATCTATCAACAACTCGTATCCAATGTGTCCAACAACAGAACCGATATCGGTGGACGATTCCTGTTATAAAGTGCAATTTATTGCGCCCAACACGACATTCAATACATCGCAATTGCAGTAAGAACTGTTTTAAAAACGGGTTTATTAGAACTAGAGAATTTGTGTAGGGGAGGCAGCCCTAGCCTACTTGGCCGTAGAAATTACATTTTTAGGGTTCCGTACCCAAAGAGTAAAAACGGGACCCTATTACTAAGACTCCGCTGTCCGTCTATCCGTCTGTCTGTCCATATGTCTCCAGGCTGTATCTCATGAACTGCTATAGCTAGAAAGCTGAAATTTTCACAGATGATGTATTTCTGTTGCTGCTAGAACAACAAATACTAAAAACAGAATAAAAATTAAAATTTAAGGGGGGCTCCCATACAGCACGGGAAGCATGGCAAAGGGACTAATAGTCTTTCCACCATTATATCCCCTCGAAGAGGAAATAAAGTATGGGTTGACAATGACATCTGACATTAAGAGTGGATAAAATGGTTTTCTCCCCTTGCCGTGCTACCCGGGCAGGTAACGTGATTTTTTTGCTCGATATTAATAACGGCAACAGGAAGATGCTTGTAATATTCACAGAATATTAAAAAATAAATTAAATATATTAAGGGGGCTTTCATACGGTACGGAACCCTACGTGCGTGAGTCCGACTCGCACTTGGCCGATTATTAATTTTTCCTAGAGTGCCTAAGCTACGCCTATGGTTTGATTCCCACGCGTAGATTATTGCTGTTCCGGATAATGTGTGCGGTACTTTCAAGATACTAAATATTCAGTGTCCAATGTGTTCATTACAACAGAACTAAAATATGATTCCTGTTATAAAGTGCAATTTATTGTAATTAGCACGACATACAGTTTTGTTGACTGTACGGTCGCTCAGTGGTTAGTGACCATAACTTTTAGGTCAAAGAGGCGTGGGATCGATCCCCACCCAGAGCAAGTATTTATGTGATGAATATAGGTGTTTGCTCTATGTCTGGGTGTTATTAAGTTACTATCTATGTATTTAAGTATATATTTAATAAATGTACATATATGTAGTATATCAGTCTCTGGCAGCCATAAACTTTGCTTAGTTTGGGGTTAGAGACCGCGGCAAAACATTTATTTTAAAAAAAAGTGATGTAATTAAATAAATAATAATTAATTAATTAATAATTAAATTGCACTAACTGCACTAAGAGGGGTTTGAAAAAACCCCCAGCCGCGAGAAGACTTACTAGCGTAGGCTTTTGTTAATCCGGAACATATGTTCTTGAGCTAAACCTATGCCCAGCAGTGGCCGTCATACGGCTGAACTAAATAAATAATTCGCTCTATCATGTCCATCCATACTGTAAATATTTTTATACAGGGTGTAAATAATTCTCAGAACTCGTATCGGTTGTTTTATTGACATTTTGAGTAATTTGCAGCGAAAATGGTTGAAAACATTTATTTTTCACATCGAAACCAGTTTCTTTACAAAGTACTAAAATATTGCTATTAAATGTTACATTATAGTCATGATAGTGATTAAAATAAACGCAAAGTTTGTGTAGATGCCTACGGTAAAAAATGTTTTTTTTTTAAAATTAATTTTGTATAGGTTGGGTCTTGCCACTCGGTCTATGCGAACTTATATTTATCTTTTAAGAAAATAACTTGTCCTACTCGTACTTACGAGTATGACTCGCGCACGAAGGGTTCCGTACTGTATGGGAGCCCCTTAAATATTAATGTTATTATAATTTATTATTAATTGAATATACAACTAAATATTCTGTGAATATTTCAAGCATCTACCTGTTACCATTATTAATATCGAGCGAAGTACGGTTAAAATTTAGGTCAGGGAGCCCTCCTTAATTATTAATTTTATTCTGTTTTTAGTATTTGTTGTTATAACAGCATCTACATCTGTGAAAATTTCAGTTTTCTAGCTATCACGGTTCATGGGATACAGCCCGGTGACGGACAGACGGACAGCGGAGTCTTAGTAATAGGGTCCCGTTTTTACCCTTTAAAAAGGTCTTTCTTTAGGGTCCGTACGACCCTAAAGAACGACCTTTTTATCTCTTATCCACAGAAGATTTAGCTTATTACCATGAATTAGCAGAAGTTATCGTCTTGATAAAAGAACTGAAAGTAATAGTGAGACTAAGATTTCCTAAAACAGTGATTCACTACTTTCCATCCATCCATACATATAAGCCATAGGATTTCAACTGCTGGACATAGACTCCCCTATGGATCTCTAATAAGAGCGGTTGGACGCGGCTTGCATCTAGCGTGATCCTGCGGCCGCCTACTCATACTCAACTCATTTGTCTACCTTGTGGGTGGACGTCCTACGTTGCGCTTGCCGGGATGTGGTTTCCGCTTGAACTTTTCGATCCCATCAGTCATCAGTCCTCCGCGCTATGTGCCCTGCCTACGGCCATATCAACTTACCAATCTACTGGGCTATGTTGGTAACTTTAGTTCTTTTATGGATCCCCTCATTTTTGATTCGATCGCGCAGAGAGACTACGAGCATAGCCTTCCCTATAACTCGTTGGGCTTCTTGGATCCACTACTTTGGCCGCGCCACACAAGTTAGCGCATGTGAAGTAACAACGCAGCATGTTCAATCCTGACTGAAGCTCACATAAAGCCGCACGTAGATTGGCTATTGCGCAGCTTGCAGCTAACTTCACATCCGCCAACTTGTGTGGCGCTGCCTATATTTAGGTTTTCGTAAGCCTATATGAAAATAAAGAATGAAATACATAATATCTCAACAAAACTGTTCTAGATATTTTTGTATACGTATCCGTGGTTATTCGACCCGCCTAAATATTGCAGTTTCAATTCAGACACAGTATAACAATACAGCAGTAACTCTATTCCATACAAAATTGTGTAAATTTATTTTCAAAACTAATTTTCCCAGCAGTTTCCGACGTGATCCTTTTATTTTTTGGGCATAATAATTATTTTTCGCAAAAAATGGCAAAACCGCCTTCCATTGTGTACGAAATTCGAATATTTTTTCGAATTGTTTACATTATTGTTGATTTTTCAAATACGGCTTAGCCGATTAATTATAAATTAAAATGGGACCACCTTGGGAGTATACCATTTCGAACTAGAAAAGAATGTTTCAATTTGGTTCTTAATAGGCGAAATTATCAATGAAAATAACAATAAAAAATAAACATACAGACGAACACAGAACCTCTTCCTTTTTGGAGATCGGTTAAAAACATTTCTACCAAACTAAGATTAGGTTACAACTTGTACTGTTATAGTGATAAAGAATATAGTAGTTGAAAAAAAAAATACAAAATCGATCCATGTCTCCGTTGCAGTGTGGAAAAACAACAAACACACTTGAATTTATGATATTAGTAAGAATATTGTTGAAGTGAAACTTCTAATGCGACTTCCAACAAGGTTGCTTTAAACGTTTAACGCTACAATGGAGAGGGTATGAAAGCACTGTTGCATCGAAGTTTCCCTTTTTTCGCGCGGAGGGACCCCACTTCACGGTTTTTAGGGTTCCGTACCCAAAGGGTAAAAACGGGACCCTATTACTAAGACTTCGATGTCCGTCTGTCTGTCTGTCACCGGGCTGTATCTCATGAACCGTGATAGCTAGGCAGCTGAAATTTTCACAGATGATGTATTTCTGTTGCCACTATAACAACAAATACTAAAAATAGAATTAAATAAATATTTAAGGGGGCCTCCCATACAACAAACGTGATTTTTAGGAGTTTTTTGTTCGCTATTTATAACGGCAAGAGGAATGGGGCTCCCATATGGTACGGAACCTTTCGTGCGCGAGTCCGACTCACACTTGGCCGATTTTTTTTGTTGTACTAGTAGTTCTTACTCGCCACCTTTGATTGTCAAGTTGACCGATAACGGGCGGTTTTAGCGGTGGTATAACAACCGGGACCTACAACTTAAAGTATTTAATAAATGGTCACCCATCTGAAAATTGACCGCCGCCTAACGTTGCTTAACTACGGTGATCGCTGAGACACAAGTCAAGGTATAATATGACTGCTATTGTAATTTTACTGCTTTATTATAAAATGACTGATATTATACAGGGTTATTTCTAATCCATCAGCATCCTTTTAAGGGCTTATTCTGTACTTCAAAACTAACAACTTTTCTTCTACGACTTTTATTGATACTCAAAAAAAAGTTGTCCCATAGAAAAATATCTTTCATTTTCGACAAAATGAATGGAACAAGCTGGTTTTTTTTGTGGTTTTGACAATAGTCGCAGAACAATAATTGTTAGTTTTGCAGTACAGAATAAGGCCCGAAAAGGATGCTAATTGATTAGGAATAACCCTGTATATGATTATTATAATATGACTACTATTATAGTAGATACAACCCGACTACAATGGAAAGCAATATAAAAAGGCATATTTTCTGCAATATATGACCAAATGGAAATGTAGCACGGATCGGCAATCTTTATAGAGCCATATGCAGTTGACCTACTGTATTTATGTTTATGATGATCCTGAGTTCGATTTAAATGGATCGCATCCTCGGATGAATAAATGGCTGGATGAATGGCTGGTCTTTACTATCATTTGTTAGTAGCTTCAATCATATTTTTATTTTATTTTGTATAGGTTTGCGTTTGACTACACACTGCCTGATGTTAAGCAGATATGCGGTCTAGGATGTAACACGCTTACCTAGAAGATCAAAATGTGGATCAAAATGTTTGGTCACATTAGGTTTTCTCAACCTTTCAAGTGATTCTTAAATCCTATACATACATATATTCTGCAGTAAACAAAAATCGGCCAAGTACGACTCGGACTAGCGCACGGAGGGTTCCGTACTGTATGGGAGCCCCCCTTAAATATTTATTTTATTTTAATTTAATAATTAATTATTGAAGTAAGCATACAATTAAATATTCTGTGAATATTTCAAGCAAATGCTTGAAATATTCACAGAATATTTTCGGTGACAGGTAAATACCTGTCACCGTTATTAATATCGAGCGAAAAACGTCTAAAAATTCAGGTTTGTTGGATGGAAATATTAATTTTATTCTGTTTTTAGTATTTGTTGTTCTAGCGCCAACAGAAATGCATCATCTGTCAAAATTTCAGCTTTCTAGCTATAACGGTTCATGAGATACAGCTTGGAGACAGACAGAAGTACAGAGGGCAGCGGAGTCTTAGTAATAGGGTCCCGTTTTTACCCTTTGGGTACGGAACCCTAAAAATCGTAGTTTCTTTTCGGAATGATCGCGTAACATACATACAAAATGAAACACACAGTCGAATTGCGAACCTCATTTTTTGGTGGATACATGGATGGACGCTGGATACAAAATTCTTGCAATGGTTTTATTCGGTGTTATTCAAGATCTACTAAGGGAGCCCTATGTTAAGCAGTGGGTGTTCTATAGAAAAAATATTTGCTTATATGATACTGTAATATGAAAACGCGCTAAAAAAACTGTGTTCATGTGAGTGACATATCTACATTACGTGGTAGGTAAATAGGCACAATACTCATAAAATCTGTCTTCTTTAACCAATCGTCCCCGGACGAAGCCGGGGCGGGCCAGCTAGTAATACATAATTTCAAGTTTTATAAAGTATGGCTTATGAAAGTTTGGGATATTCATGTCGTGTCCAATACTATATTTGTCCAAGCCAGTGTGTCCTGGCCCAGTTTGTTGACTCCACAGAGCTTTGATATTAAAAAACACGGTTCCATTTGAAAACTAAATAGCGTATGGAAATACCCTTTTTCAGTGTTTTTTAGACGTGACTTCGCATATTCTGTGACATTTATAAACTTTTACGTGCAAATAACTTTTTGGTTATTTAATAGTTAGACTTGGAAAACATTTTTGGTAGAAAAATATTTGGAACATTTTTTCTTGGTGCAGCTGATTTTTCTGTTTTACGTACGCCGAGAAAATGTCAGCTTGTGTTTTTGAAAAGAAGATTTTTGATGAGAAAAATTGTGGAGGATTATTTTTGTTTGTCTTTGCCGTTGGTTAAAATGTTATACTGGGTGTCATATATTTTTTTCAATCTTTGTGCGTTTATATTTATGTAACACAGAATATTTCAGTTAAATAAATTAATAAATATTTGAGGACATCTTACACACGGTCTCTGACCTCAAACTAAGCAAAACTTGTGATATGGCTGCCAGAGACTGATATACTACATATACATATTTTAAATACTTGTACAGGGTTATTTCTAATCAATAAGCATCCTTTAGGAATCCTTTGCATTCCTTTAGGGGCTTATCCTGTACATCAAAACTAACAACTTTTGTTCTACGCCTCGTTCTTCTTGTAACGCCTGACTCAATCAACTACCTATATAATAGTCCACTGCTACAGGCGTGATAGGGCTGTACCAACGATATACTCGTACAAAACAATGTAGAGATTGCAAACCGGGCCCGGCAATTCTTACCGGGCCCGGTGACCGGTCCCGGTAATCTAAGTTGTTATGACACGTTTAGTACTTTAAGCTGCGTTATTAGTTTCTTATTTTAGTACTACGTTTTCAAATAGACACTATAAGGAGTAAAGAGAAAGACCTGCTTGTTTGAACTTATGAAAATGAATAATTACTAATACTAATTGTAATAAAACCCCCCCTCTAACTAGCTATAACTATAAATATCTCTATATCTAGAGCTTCCTATACCTATAAATAGAAAATATATATTCCTATACGCATATTCCTAAACGTACGGAGCTATACTACCTAAACTGCAAGCTTAGTTTTATTTACTGTATTATATAATATCTAATATTAACTGTCTAACCTTATTGTCTTGCAAAACTGACTAAAGAAGACCCTGACCTACTACAAATCTTAACGCTAACCCACAGGTAGAATAAAAGTCGCTTGTAAGCTGATATAATATTTATTAAGACATTATGTTACTTTTTATACGAATATTACTAAATTACTTAAATCTAAGATTGGCCAGTGATCGTTTAGAGTAAACCTAACGTTATGATCCGCAGAACTCAGGTAATGGTGATTTGGAATATCTACCTAATTAAATGTCTAAGTTTTTAGATTTAATTAAACTTCATACTACAATGTTATTCGGAGGCTTATATACGCAATAATAACTAGAATGAAATCACAATGAATGCACGTAGTACAAATGAGGCTTTACTTGGTATTTTATGTGTCATGACTGTCTGATGATAGTTTTCATATTTTTCTATAAAAAGTTTGCATCCCTATTTAAAGGGTTGTTGGGGGGGGTCCCCCCAAAAGGCCTCCTTTTACCTCCCCTCACAGCCTTCCAACTTCCACCAACAATGGCATTTTTTTATTTTTATTTTATTTAGAAGTTAGATAAGATGATATCTACTAGTTAAGCAGAGCAAAATTTAACTTTAGAACTCTCAGTATCATTTGTACTGGATAGTTCAAACTTCATTCATTAAATTGATTACAATTGGACAATAATAATGCCATTCAGATTATTTAAAAATTATATTATGAAAATCATATTAAGGTAAAATATTTACAGTCTTAAAATACAACTGGACTGAATTTAAAAGGAATCTAATATCAACATTTGAAATGACCATAATCAGACAGTCAACTTATCATTAAGGTGTTTTACACCAATCTAATAGAAAAAATATACAAGATTCAAATTTCATGAATCTTTTAATGAACTGGACTTTAAGGGCCAAAGTTATATAGTGGACTGATTGTTATCAATTAAACTTAATGTCTGTCAAGTATGTTGTACAGCATCTTAGAATCTAGAAATACATTCACAACGATTAAAATAAACATAAGTACTGATTAAACCTACGATACGTACTTTAATTAATCCTACAGTTTTAAACAATATAGATTCTACCTAAAGTCTCCCACACGTTAAAATCAGAACGCTCACCAAGGACAACTGAATGTGTTTAACAAATTTATATTTCTCAGTTTATAGAAAGACTTCACTTAGTAATAAGTCTAATTCTGGAATAGCAACAAGCTTTTGGTTTATAGACATTAATTTGTCTCTCTGTTAACGTGGAACGGTTCTCTGGCCTTTTTCAGGATCCTCGCAGATACTGTGTTCCTCGGTACTTTAGCCCGATACAGATTTAAATTTTAATGCCATAAATCTCAGCTTTAAGCTAACTCAACTTTCGTGAGTAAGAATGTAAGATTTGATGATGAAATATTTGAATGAGCAAAGCCAATTCTTAAAACTTCTGTAAGTTCTTGAAGTATCAATTATCCTTTGATAGAACATTCAGATTCCTTTCAGAATACAGAATTTAATATGAAAGTAAAACTAACTTGAAAATGTTAATTTCCAGCAATACTGAGAATTAAATTACACTAAACAGAGCACATTTCTTTTTACAGGATCGAACTGTAAAATTATTTGTAGTAAATAATTCTCAATCATATTCGCAAACATACGACATTTTCCTTCAAATGTTATTAGGCTTTAGTAAGCTCTTAATTTTGATATCTTTTGATTGAATAGGTACTAAAAATGTTAACAACAAACATTTCGAATTAAGTTCATTATCAAAAATGAACTAGTTAATATAGGTCGCATACCGCAAAACAAAATCATAAAATCAATCAATGAGTTCATACATAATTCGCAATGCAAAGTAAAAACAATCGCACATAATAAAAATAGAGCAATCATTATACAAAGGGAAAAGTATTAAAATATTATTTCAATTCAAACAAGAAATAAACATGTCACATTTAAAATAGATAACAAAATGATATTGATAGTCAAAACTCTGATACTGCAATTTTTGAACATTTTTCGTTATTAAATTTCAGTAATGAAATTTAAGCAAGATTCTTAGATCTCTTTACAACTCATGAATAACCAGAATTGACTAACCCGGCTTTTACTAAAGATTTAGTAAAAGAAACAATCCAAACACAACTCGTTTTCCACTAAAAATGAAACACTAAAGTACTTAGGTAAATCACTATCGAAAACGTTATACTAAAGTTCTAAATTCACTAGCATGTAATCCCGATAGAGAATGTTCTCTTCCAATGCGAGTTCGCAATAGTGACTCGATGTCCCGTAAGAATTTCCGATATTCCGGTAGAGTAAAACAATATATTATTCCGAATTAAATTCACTGTCACGATATCCCGGTAGAGTATTTCACTCTATAATCGCTCAAGAGTCACTATCCCGTTCATCGAAGAATAATACACGCGATATCCCGGTAGAGTATTTCACTCTACCAACGCTCAACAATTACTGCCCCATTTCCCTCGCGTTCCCCTCTGTTTTTCTTCCTCGACACCTGTTCTTAATATCCTTGACAAGCTCTTAATCCACGATCTCTTGAAAGTTTGCGAAATCTGTCATCGGCTTCATAAGCTCCATATCCTCGAAATCCCAGAAATCCAGGAAATCACAGCTTATGTCACTTTGCAACCAACTCCACTGTGTGCCCACTCATAGAAGCAAATCGGTATTTAAACAGTTTTCTTGTAAGTGGTACACATACAATTCTATTTTCTTCGCGTACTATATAAACTTTAGAATGATTAATATATAGAAAACTATAGAAAATTTAATCTGTTATTTACCTTTAACGCTTTTCCCGCGTTATCCTAGACCAAAAGTTAATTAACAAAACATTATACCGTAAATGTTCTCTTATTTTTTTTCAAATCATAAGCTAGCAACACTGATTCTCAGCAATTACAAAATGTCAACAAACAAATGTAATAGAAAATTATTAAAATGTAAAATAGTGTTTAAATATTAGTATTTTTCCTATACAAATGATAAATATATCTTCGGCAAGAATAGAGATATGTTTCAAAGAAGCAATTGTGCTGTGATTATTTACAAAAATCTGCATAAATATAAACTAAAAGTGTCGAAACAACATTCAGTGCAGTTATTATTCAAATGCAGTTTCCAAATGGATTTTCAGTTACAATTAAAGACTGAAAGCATTAATTGACCTTTCTAGAGCCTGCCAGAAGGCTTCTTTTGGAAATAACGACAAAACCGAGCTAAATCATTCTACAGTTTTGTTTGGAACAAAACACAAAAAATACGCAAACATAACCTCGGAAAAAGCGAAAAAGGTATTTATCTACAATGTTTTAACATTTTAACTTCTATTCAGTAGCTTTTCTTGAAGTATTTCATCAGTTTTAACAACAATCCTTGGCTACAATCTTTCCTTTTTAAAACAAATTGGTGATACATCTTATCACTGCTAATTCAAGCAAACGTTCTTTGATCCTTTATTCGTATGTGATTGAATTCTCTAATCTCTCATTCTCTGCAAATCTCGACGGTTAATTTTATAAATACTTGTAGTTTTTCAGTCGAGAATAACTTGATAATCTGAATAATATCATTCAGCATATTGTTTGAAATGCACCTTGAATGTTCACAAACATTTTGTTAATTCTCATGTCTTTCTGACTTTGTTTATGTGACTGCAACATAGAATTCTTATTTATTTTTTTAATTAATTTCAGCTTGTGGATTTTACAAGAAAGAAGCAAGTTCTTTTCCACTTGAATCCTGCGCCTCACTTTCTGTTCGCCTGAAGTTCCTGGATCATTAATTCAATTCTTCTCCAACGCTTCTTTTATTGTGATAACACATAATTAAAGGTAACATATTGTCATATATTCCGTTCACTGCATTATTCTAGTACCTGTCAGTTTATTTAACCAAAAATCTAGTTAAAATTTGTTACAATTTTAATACATTAATGTAACTTCTTAGTATATTAGTGGGAGACATAGTTTACTACATGAATCATGCATCATATGGATACCTATTTATATGTGAACAGCGAGTATGATCCTGTACAGCGACCCCAAATTTAAGAAGATTAATAAATTTGTTAATCTGAGCAAATTTCCTTCATTTTAAAATGACTTTGAACCTCTTTCAGAGCAATCGCGTTCAATGATTTAAATTTAAACAAGAATGCAATATTGTATCCATCAAGATTCGAATTCCAGCAATACAATTATGTGTATTAAAATGTGAATGTGTTCTTTTTTATCCTTATCACAATATAATTTCAGTGTTTTTAAACCAACATCGAAATGATCATCTCAGATCTCAACTCAAGGCTTTTAACAAATCGTTCATGCAACAGTTTTCTTTGATCCCACTGCAATATCAGTAACTGAGAGGAAAGTTGGTTGTGAATCATCTTAGACATAGTGTCTTGGTTTTGCTTAGAGTTGCAAACTAATCTTCTGTTTACAAAAATTAACAAAACCCTCCTGGCTGATACTGGGATTGGTACGTAAAATCTAAAAAACTGCGTATGAAACCAGAGTTCCACGATGAGTTAAAAAAATACCAATCTAACCATCTCTATTTGGTGCCTGTGAAGTGTAGTCTTGTTCGATCCTTGTAGAGTGCAAGATCTTCATGGGGTCAACTGCTTTAGTTGGCGGGATGGCACGCTTGCTTAGACCTAACAAAATCCCTCCGTCCATGAAGTTCGAATTGTAAAAGTCCCCTTGCCAGAACTGAATGCTGATAGACCGCTCATAACCTCTAGCAATGCTTTTCTCTACAGCTACTGTCATTCCCATTCAAAATTGCCAATCCTAAAATTTTCTACCTAAGCGACGTCTAATTAAAATTCCACTATCTATCATTCATTCTTTCAGTCCAGCCTGCATTCCCATCAAAACAAATCCCTTTTGTCTTCGCACATAGTATCATACCTCTGAAGATGAAGCACTACCTCTGCAAGATTAAGAGCGTTCCAATGTTTGCATATATACCCTTAAGAAAAAAAAAAAAACTACCCCATTGCCATTCACATTTACAAAAAATTAACAATATTCAAAATTTTAGAGGCCTAAAATATCTTATAACAATGAATGTACATTTTTTTTTTTTACTACATTTTAACGAGAATGTCTGAGACCTATTATATCTAAGAACAAAGAATGCTATTACAACATAATAATACATTTATAAAATTTAAACTATTACACTTTTAAGGTACCTTTAAGCTGTAGAAATAAATTACATAGCAAAACTTACAAATTTTCAAACAATTAAATTACGAATTCTTAAACTGTAACAAATTGAAAATTCAGCATCAATTTCGAAATCTTATAAATAATTATAATTTGCAATCGCATAAAATACTCACAAATTTTACAAGATTTGCAATCGCGTACATTACTTTTAAACTTACAAATCTTTAAATATACCAACTTATATTAAATACCTTAAGAGTAAACACAAAAGTGAAGTTACAAATAAAATTAGGAATAAGATTTCCTTACTTACATTCACCTAATTAACAAAACTCACCTATAATAAAAATTAACAATACGATGGTCTATTTAATTACATTACAATTACACAATAAGTACATACACTTGAAAATTCATTTAATTCTATTATGATTCAAATTCAGATAAGACCGTTAAATTTTGCTACAATCGAACTTTAGGTAAGTATGTTCAATTGAAATTCAGTTACTTAAATTCTTTTAATTTTAATACAATTAAACTACAAGTAGGTTAGTACTAAATAAAACTAAACTTTCGTTCGTTTCAGGCGATTTTGCTAAATCATCCTGAAATGCTATAGCTATAGGATATATTTATAAACTTCAAAAAAAAAAAAAATTCAAACTTGAATAATATTTGAAATGAACTTCTAAAAAAAAACATATTTTTATTATCAACCAATTTTGACGCAACCCTATAAATGAATCAAATTAAGTTCAGGGTTGTCACCTAATGGCAAAGCTTCTCGATCTAAAAAATTAACATCTACTAGTATACTCTTACTTACTGCCACAATACCAAACAACAAAAACAAAAACACATTACCGACGCTGTGCTTGTCGGCAAGTATGTGTGTATTACTCAAGGACTCTTCCTACCCGAACAAACATAAAGCGTTCGTGCTATGTGCCCTACCCTCCGCCATTCCAACTTGCCAATCTTCTAATAATTTAAAGTCGTAAAAATACGCTGGATACAAACCCCTTCACAACCTTTTCACTGTAAAATATTAATTAAAGAATCCCTTGATCATCAGCAAGTGTTCTACAACTAACATAACGACGATGGCTAAAAATAAGAAAAAAAAAAAAATATTTTTTTTTTGAAAATGTATAAAAGAGAAATGCTTTTTAATTTTATTTATCTCCTATGTTGTTTGAAAGCTGGAATGCGCAATTTCACACACTGTATAATTATTGTATTTACTCCAAACTTGAAACGCTCTAATGTTGATATAGTCATGGAGCAACTATGTTGAGATTATCGTTGGTTGGTCATCGTTTCGCAGATCCCATAGAAAGTGGCGTTATTTTTTTCTGTTTTGCCTAATACCTTAGTGACCGCTGATATGAAGTTGCTCATATTCAAACTTAAAATTCTATTTATATAAACTAGGTACTTACACTTTTGTATAATTTCATAAATATCGACGAAGCCTTACTCGAGTTATCGCCGAACAAATATACATACAAATATACAAACATGCATACAAATATCCGTTTGTCCCAGAAAATTCTGAGACCTCGCTTCGCTTGATCTAATATTCCTCAAACAGCACGCAAGCACTGATCTCCAGGCCTCTTCTTAAATTCTTCTTAGTTAGTCAAAAGAATCAATTCTTTTGTACCTTCTGTTTATTACGACTAAGTTATTAAATTGAAATTGATGTGGATGCAACTTGCTCCCAGACTTTAAGATCGCTAAAACTTACAATGCTATGATAGTAACACTATAATGATAAATGTGTTAAAAATCGGTCAAGCGAGATCCATGTGCGAGTCCGCACACGAAGAATTCCGTATCGTATGGTATGGCCTCCTCTATAATATCCATCTTCTTTCAGCATTCGCTGTTAAAACGGCAACAGGAATACATCATGTGTGAAAGCTAAACCGTCCAGCCAACACGGTTCAAGGAACACAGCCCGGCGACAGACAGACAGACAAATGACGAAGTCCTAGTAATAGGGACTCGCTTTTACCCCTAGGATACGGAACCCTTAAAATTATGAGGAAAGGAAAACATGGCGCTAATTATTAAAATATTTTTTTCTAAAAAATTATTTAAAAGATGACTGAATAAACTATATGCGTACTTATACCAGAATAAAATTATGATCCGTCGTGATCTGGTGGTAACAAACACTCTTCCATCATTTGTGAAGTCATCATGGGTTATGGGTTCAAATCCCGGTTCCACACCAACGAACTATCTGGAACCTATCTGACATACCTTCACATCACTGGCTCCGTGATGAAATAAAAGCATCGCGAAGCAAACCGTTTATGTTCACAGAAGATACCCCGATGTTGCACGCGAATCCACCAACCCGTTCCGAGTCAGCGCGGCGGACACGGCCCGAACATTCTTCCTCGTAGGTACTCCCGTCCAGTGAAAAACAAAATACATATAAAATTTAAAATTTTGAATTGATTATTGATTAGAAAGATAATCATCTATGTAAAAAAATTAGTGAAAGAATGAATTCTCTTTAATTACTTTTCTCAACTCTAAAACCATTATCCTAAATATTCCGAATATTACGATAGTAGCGTTTGCGGTGTAACTCGACAATCACACCGGTTAGGCGAATCCAAGGAGCATGATGGCGAATCCTTGTTAGGATGGGTGACCGCTCTTCTGGGAACCTACTGTATTAAACCTTCCGATAGTAGCGCTTGGGGCGTGACTCGAAACCACGCGCCCGTCGGACACAATTCTGCACGACGCGGCGCGCGAGCGGCGACAGCGGCGGCGTCGGGACGGCGGCGCGGAGCGGTGCGATGCGGCCGACCAACCCCTTCTCCTAGTAGGTCTCAAATCATAATTACGTTTAGTACTGCAAGTCAAATCGAACATGAAATATACCTACGTCCTTAATTCCGAAGGAATTAATGGGAATGAAAATATCGAAAATATACCAGTCAGTCTGACGTCTAAATTCCACTGCTTCTACCGTTTGCGCGTTTTAAGGCTTGCTAACGCCATCTATTTTCACTTTGCGTAAACTTTTTCCGCTTGATTGCCGGGTTTTTCAAAATACTTCGCTGTGCTTTACGCAATCAGATTTATAAATCCTACGTTCTACAAACAGCATAAATAATTATTTTTATGTAATATAATTATAAAATAACTACCTTTTTTTTTATAAATATGTCTACTTTACAACAAAATATTTCACGGAAATAACATCTATCACACCATATCGTTAGAAAATCGCTAATCAGGGTAAATATTGTCTAGAAAATTTGTAAAACTCGGAGGAAAGGCATTATCATAATAATTTTTAGCCGACTTCAAAAGAAAGAAGTTACCACCGATTTGGCTATTATGTATGCTACGCGATTTCTCCGCCAATTATGTTCCGATTTTAATGATTCTTTCTCCATCTTATTTGCTAAATTCTACTTCAGAGTTAGGCGTACTCATCTACTGAAAATTTTGGCTGAACCGGTTTCGAAAAATCAAGACTAATGCGAAAACTGTCACATCGAAACAAAACGATACGCGCGAACCGTTTGAGCTCCGTTTACGGTCGAAATTGATTATGCCTTCCCTGAGTGCAAGCGAAAAGTATTTATATGTATAGATAAGTCATTATAATAACTGCTATTTGTTTAAATGAGCTACTCTCGTTTAATTTGTGATAAATATAATCTTACACACATTGCAATAGTAGTGGCCTGTGACGCAAAGCGACAATTTCTGGTACTAAATAATGTTCGATCAGAAAATTACAAATAAAGCATTCATACGTCTGAATAGTCATGTATCATAATACATAGTTATGCTACATTTTAATGCGAGAAAATGGACGGTCTGCAAATCTTAATTATTTTTCGGATGAATTAATCTACAGCGTTTTTTTTTTTTCGAGTGAAATGAAACGAAACTATTATATAAATTCTGGAAACCTGATAAAATGTCGCTGAACGTAAAGCCCATGTAAAACAATAGGACAATTATTGACATACCTTATCGAGCACGAAACAAAGCAACCTCGAGGACATATTAGTTCCAGCTCGTTTGTGTAGATGGCGCTAAAAGACAAATGAGGAAAATATGAGGAAAAACAATTTTTGATTTATCGCTGGTTTATTTATTTATGCATTTATTTAACGTATAAACTTAAAAAAGATACTAACTACAATTTCATTACAGAATAGATCATACAAATCGTTAATATCTCTTACATAAAGCTAAAGTAAAAGGAATAAAAATTACAATAATTTGCTTATAAGCTACTCTAATTTACAGAAAACATTATTATGGCTCACTCTTTAAAACACCTAGCTATTCATATTCTAATATCCCACATTGTAAATCTAATAAGACAATTCAGAAAAAATCATAACATAATTTACAAAATCGAATCAAAACAAACAAAAATTATCAATTTTATTACTAGGTACTAATAGTACAAATATAAAAATGTTTTGGTTAGTTTTTTTTTTCACGTTTGTCTGTATTAACATTGAACCGACCTAATTTTTAGTGACTACAATTCAAAAATCTGAGAGATACATATAAACTACCTTTTAATACAGAAAAATAAAAATTACTAGGAAATTGATTTTGATTGTAAACAAAAGTCAAAACATTACACAAGCAAAGCAATGGGCAAAATTAGTAATAACAAAATTTGTCTTAGTACAATAAGATTGAGTCGAGACAATTAAGAGTTAAACATCAAAACATAACTACACATTTCAGAGATAACCTAATACTTTCACAAAGCTTTAAATATGAATAGAATAGAATAGAAAACACTTTATTGTACACAGTAAAAATAAGACAACATTAATACATGAAAATCTTATTAGTGTAGCTCACGGCGGCCTTATCGCTGGAAGCAATTCCTTCTTCTAAGTATGTAATCTAGTCTTTGAATAAAATAGAACTCATACATAGTACATATACCTGCTTGTGTCACATGCCTACAAAAATATTGTCACAGTTCAAAATAAATCTATGTTCACTGCAAACCTGACCGGGTTCGAACCAATCATATTGGACAAAAGGTCACTAACCCCAAACTAAGCTGAGTTAAGCTGAGTATATTATGTATTACAGAATCCACACATACATTTCATTATAAAGCTCAAAACAAATACTATTATTTCAGACAATAGCAGAGTCAGATACTTTTATATAACTAAAAATCTCAAAAACATAAAAAGTAAAACCACACAATGATAGCGACTATGATATTATAATATAGTTTAGAAAATAAACTTCACGACCCCCAGTCTACAAAATATCTAGACCAATGTTAGCGGCTAATATAGCTTAAAAAATAAACATCACAACCCCCAGCCTACAAAATATCTAAAGTGCTGATTAAATGCTTTTCCTGAATAATACAAATAAGGCTAAACATTTTAAGCTGCAAATATTACTACCATATATCTACCATAGGTAAAATTGACAATTCATTGTTAGCATACCTTACATGAAATGTGTTACAAATATAAAATATAAATGGGACAGTAAGCATCTGGCTATAAACATTCGATACAAATTTAAAAATTGTATGACCTCCCCGTCTATCAAACTGAAATTATAAACCGGACTTCATTACTTTACTAAATCCAAAAAGTGTCTGTCTGGCCTAATCTTAACAACAAAACAAAGTATATTTTCATAGTTTTAACATAATAAATGGCATTAATAATATTTTATTTGTACTTACTCTATTTTACTTACTACAAACCAATAACCATACCATTGCATAGTCTGTATCTGATTTATCTCAAACTCCAACCCTTTTTATTACTTAAATTGTTTTGATACATTGTAAACAAAATAAAACTGATTCTGGTTAATTTTGTATCTACCACAGTGTAAATGCTAAGTATTGAATCCACAACAAATATAACAATAGTTTCACTCGAATATTATAAGTAGGTACGATAACATCACAGAGTCCACTACTAGGTACTTCACAACTGGCAGTAAATCACCAAAACGTTTTGATAAAATCACTTCTAATTCAACTTCTTTAGGTTAATTTCAGTCTTCTTTATCCAGGTTAATTTCCACAACGAGTTGTCAATTCATTGTCGTCTCTGCACAAAATAGCAGAATCTTCTGAGCATCTCTAATACCTCTTTCCTGAAATAAAATCGATGTTTTTAGTCTAAATTCACAAACAAAAGTTTTCAAAAACAAACACTTGAGCTATACTGTAACCAAAAAAAAATGCAAAAATAAAAAGATATTAACATACCTTCTTCTTCTCGAAACATTGACCATCAATCGCTGGTATTCTTTCCTTTCTTCATTTCTTCAATAGTACACGTTAATACCCAGTAAAATTATATTTTATGATTTGAAAATTGTCAAAAACAAACAAGCCATTTCGCGCTATTTGAAATTCTGATGTACCAGTGTTACCAGTCAACAACCCGAAATCTTGGTTTTTTACAATAAAAATTATAATATTTTATTTTCAATTTATCAAAAACTGAATTATTTTTCAAACTATAAGGACGTTATTATTGTTATTAAGAGCTTACTAACCCAATTACAACAAAAATTAGTTTACATCTTACGACAACTAGCTTAGAATCACAATTCTCAATAAAAAACCGCGGTTGTTCCCTACATGTTTACATTACGTTGTATGAGCATTGAGCATTATAGATAACCTGGTTTAAAACCATCTAGAATCCTCTAAAGTACAATGGTATCTCATTCCCATAGCAACCAAATACTTAAAATATCGTACATTTACACAATATCACAGACATGTAACTGGTATTCATAGAGATTTAAGTGAGTGTCGAATTAAGTTGTCAGTAGAACTTTTTTCCATGCAAAATTCTGATCCTGGAAACTAAAGTGCAAAGGCCTGGTATTTGTTTATACTCACTTTTATTGGCCAGACTATACCTATTGATTTACAAATATTCAAACACGAAAGCTAGAACTGAAAAATACCAGATAAATGAACTGATAAGTTAAACTTATAATTGAACCGATATATGATAAAATTCTGTAGTGAAACTTCATGTTATTTTACTTCATTAACAATAATGAAACCGTTGTAAATTAAATCGACCCCCAATTCCCTAGACTGTTAATAAGTTTCATAAAACCTACTTCACGTGACAAAAGTTTAACTCATTTTTCAGTATATAAAACCTAAAAGTATGTTCCTGCTAACTACTACTATATTCCAAATCACCTCGTTTCCATTCCACAACAACAAATTGTGTTCAGATAGTCTGACTACTGAACACTGACCTACTTATACCCTAAACCGACTTGTTCAAACGTACCTATATATTATAAAAGTATAACCAGAGTAGCATTATCTTTTTTTTTCTAGATATATTGAACTGTAATAATGAAAATAATAACTGTATATCCATAATAACCTAGGTCCAAATCCTGTTCGCGGCACCACCGAAATTGTAATAAAACCTATCTATAAATATCTCTATCTAGAGCTCTATAACTATAAATAGCAAATATATTTATTCCTATACGTACGGAGCTATACTACCTAAACTGCAAGCTTAGTTTTATTTACTATATTATATAGTATCTAATGTTAAATATCTAACCTTATTGTCTCGCAAAGCTGACTAAAGATGACCCTGACCTACTACAAATCTTAACGCTAACCCAGTAGCAGGTAGATTAAAAGTCGTTTGTAAGCTGATAAGTTTATTAAGACATTATGTTACATTTTAGATAAATATTACTAAATTACTTAAATCTAAGATTGGCCAGTGATCGTTTAGTGTAAACCTAACGTTATGATCCGCAGAACTCAGGTGATGGTGATTTGGAATATCTACCTAATTAAATGTCTAAGTTTTTAGAATTAATTAAACTTCATACTACAATGTTATTCGGAGGCTTATATACGCAATAGTAACTATAATGAAATCACAATGAATGCACGTAGTACAAATGAGACTTTACTTGGTATTTTATGTGTCATGACTGTCTGATGATAGTTTTCATATTTTTCTATAAAAAGTTTACATCCCTATTTAAAGGGTTGTTGGGGGGGTCCCCCCAAAAGGCCTCCTTTTACCTCCCCTCACAGCCTTCCAACTTCCACCAACAATGGCATTTTTTTATTTTTATTTTATTTAGAAGTTAGATAAGATGATATCTACTAGTTAAGCAGAGCAAAATTTAACTTTAGAACTCTCAGTATCATTTGTACTGGATAGTTCAAACTTCATTCATTAAATTGATTACAATTGGACAATAATAATGCCATTCAGATTATTTAAAAATTATATTATGAAAATCATATTAAGGTAAAATATTTACAGTCTTAAAATACAACTGGACTGAATTTAAAAGGAATCTAATATCAACATTTGAAATGACCATAATCAGACAGTCAACTTATCATTAAGGTGTTTTACACCAATCTAATAGAAAAAATATACAAGATTCAAATTTCATGAATCTTTTAATGAACTGGACTTTAAGGGCCAAAGTTATATAGTGGACTGATTGTTATCAATTAAACTTAATGTCTGTCAAGTATGTTGTACAGCATCTTAGAATCTAGAAATACATTCACAACGATTAAAATAAACATAAGTACTGATTAAACCTACGATACGTACTTTAATTAATCCTACAGTTTTAAACAATATAGATTCTACCTAAAGTCTCCCACACGTTAAAATCAGAACGCTCACCAAGGACAACTGAATGTGTTTAACAAATTTATATTTCTCAGTTTATAGAAAGACTTCACTTAGTAATAAGTCTAATTCTGGAATAGCAACAAGCTTTTGGTTTATAGACATTAATTTGTCTCTCTGTTAACGTGGAACGGTTCTCTGGCCTTTTTCAGGATCCTCGCAGATACTGTGTTCCTCGGTACTTTAGCCCGATACAGATTTAAATTTTAATGCCATAAATCTCAGCTTTAAGCTAACTCAACTTTCGTGAGTAAGAATGTAAGATTTGATGATGAAATATTTGAATGAGCAAAGCCAATTCTTAAAACTTCTGTAAGTTCTTGAAGTATCAATTATCCTTTGATAGATCATTCAGATTCCTTTCAGAATACAGAATTTAATATGAAAGTAAAACTAACTTGAAAATGTTAATTTCCAGCAATACTGAGAATTAAATTACACTAAACAGAGCACATTTCTTTTTACAGGATCGAACTGTAAAATTATTTGTAGTAAATAATTCTCAATCATATTCGCAAACATACGACATTTTCCTTCAAATGTTATTAGGCTTTAGTAAGCTCTTAATTTTGATATCTTTTGATTGAATAGGTACTAAAAATGTTAACAACAAACATTTCGAATTAAGTTCATTATCAAAAATGAACTAGTTAATATAGGTCGCATACCGCAAAACAAAATCATAAAATCAATCAATGAGTTCATACATAATTCGCAATGCAAAGTAAAAACAATCGCACATAATAAAAATAGAGCAATCATTATACAAAGGGAAAAGTATTAAAATATTATTTCAATTCAAACAAGAAATAAACATGTCACATTTAAAATAGATAACAAAATGATATTGATAGTCAAAACTCTGATACTGCAATTTTTGAACATTTTTCGTTATTAAATTTCAGTAATGAAATTTAAGCAAGATTCTTAGATCTCTTTACAACTCATGAATAACCAGAATTGACTAACCCGGCTTTTACTAAAGATTTAGTAAAAGAAACAATCCAAACACAACTCGTTTTCCACTAAAAATGAAACACTAAAGTACTTAGGTAAATCACTATCGAAAACGTTATACTAAAGTTCTAAATTCACTAGCATGTAATCCCGATAGAGAATGTTCTCTTCCAATGCGAGTTCGCAATAGTGACTCGATGTCCCGTAAGAATTTCCGATATTCCGGTAGAGTAAAACAATATATTATTCCGAATTAAATTCACTGTCACGATATCCCGGTAGAGTATTTCACTCTATAATCGCTCAAGAGTCACTATCCCGTTCATCGAAGAATAATACACGCGATATCCCGGTAGAGTATTTCACTCTACCAACGCTCAACAATTACTGCCCCATTTCCCTCGCGTTCCCCTCTGTTTTTCTTCCTCGACACCTGTTCTTAATATCCTTGACAAGCTCTTAATCCACGATCTCTTGAAAGTTTGCGAAATCTGTCATCGGCTTCATAAGCTCCATATCCTCGAAATCCCAGAAATCCAGGAAATCACAGCTTATGTCACTTTGCAACCAACTCCACTGTGTGCCCACTCATAGAAGCAAATCGGTATTTAAACAGTTTTCTTGTAAGTGGTACACATACAATTCTATTTTCTTCGCGTACTATATAAACTTTAGAATGATTAATATATAGAAAACTATAGAAAATTTAATCTGTTATTTACCTTTAACGCTTTTCCCGCGTTATCCTAGACCAAAAGTTAATTAACAAAACATTATACCGTAAATGTTCTCTTATTTTTTTTCAAATCATAAGCTAGCAACACTGATTCTCAGCAATTACAAAATGTCAACAAACAAATGTAATAGAAAATTATTAAAATGTAAAATAGTGTTTAAATATTAGTATTTTTCCTATACAAATGATAAATATATCTTCGGCAAGAATAGAGATATGTTTCAAAGAAGCAATTGTGCTGTGATTATTTACAAAAATCTGCATAAATATAAACTAAAAGTGTCGAAACAACATTCAGTGCAGTTATTATTCAAATGCAGTTTCCAAATGGATTTTCAGTTACAATTAAAGACTGAAAGCATTAATTGACCTTTCTAGAGCCTGCCAGAAGGCTTCTTTTGGAAATAACGACAAAACCGAGCTAAATCATTCTACAGTTTTGTTTGGAACAAAACACAAAAAATACGCAAACATAACCTCGGAAAAAGCGAAAAAGGTATTTATCTACAATGTTTTAACATTTTAACTTCTATTCAGTAGCTTTTCTTGAAGTATTTCATCAGTTTTAACAACAATCCTTGGCTACAATCTTTCCTTTTTAAAACAAATTGGTGATACATCTTATCACTGCTAATTCAAGCAAACGTTCTTTGATCCTTTATTCGTATGTGATTGAATTCTCTAATCTCTCATTCTCTGCAAATCTCGACGGTTAATTTTATAAATACTTGTAGTTTTTCAGTCGAGAATAACTTGATAATCTGAATAATATCATTCAGCATATTGTTTGAAATGCACCTTGAATGTTCACAAACATTTTGTTAATTCTCATGTCTTTCTGACTTTGTTTATGTGACTGCAACATAGAATTCTTATTTATTTTTTTAATTAATTTCAGCTTGTGGATTTTACAAGAAAGAAGCAAGTTCTTTTCCACTTGAATCCTGCGCCTCACTTTCTGTTCGCCTGAAGTTCCTGGATCATTAATTCAATTCTTCTCCAACGCTTCTTTTATTGTGATAACACATAATTAAAGGTAACATATTGTCATATATTCCGTTCACTGCATTATTCTAGTACCTGTCAGTTTATTTAACCAAAAATCTAGTTAAAATTTGTTACAATTTTAATACATTAATGTAACTTCTTAGTATATTAGTGGGAGACATAGTTTACTACATGAATCATGCATCATATGGATACCTATTTATATGTGAACAGCGAGTATGATCCTGTACAGCGACCCCAAATTTAAGAAGATTAATAAATTTGTTAATCTGAGCAAATTTCCTTCATTTTAAAATGACTTTGAACCTCTTTCAGAGCAATCGCGTTCAATGATTTAAATTTAAACAAGAATGCAATATTGTATCCATCAAGATTCGAATTCCAGCAATACAATTATGTGTATTAAAATGTGAATGTGTTCTTTTTTATCCTTATCACAATATAATTTCAGTGTTTTTAAACCAACATCGAAATGATCATCTCAGATCTCAACTCAAGGCTTTTAACAAATCGTTCATGCAACAGTTTTCTTCGATCCCACTGCAATATCAGTAACTGAGAGGAAAGTTGGTTGTGAATCATCTTAGACATAGTGTCTTGGTTTTGCTTAGAGTTGCAAACTAATCTTCTGTTTACAAAAATTAACAAAACCCTCCTGGCTGATACTGGGATTGGTACGTAAAATCTAAAAAACTGCGTATGAAACCAGAGTTCCACGATGAGTTAAAAAAATACCAATCTAACCATCTCTATTTGGTGCCTGTGAAGTGTAGTCTTGTTCGATCCTTGTAGAGTGCAAGATCTTCATGGGGTCAACTGCTTTAGTTGGCGGGATGGCACGCTTGCTTAGACCTAACAAAATCCCTCCGTCCATGAAGTTCGAATTGTAAAAGTCCCCTTGCCAGAACTGAATGCTGATAGACCGCTCATAACCTCTAGCAATGCTTTTCTCTACAGCTACTGTCTTTATAAACTTTCAAAAAATTTTTCAAACTTGAATAAAAATTCAAATGAACTTCTAAAAAAAAACATATTTTTATTATCAACCAATTTTGACGCAACCCTATAAATGAATCAAATTAAGTTCAGGGTTGTCACCTAATGGCAAAGCTTCTCGATCTAAAAAATTAACATCTACTAGTATACTCTTACTTACTGCCACAATACCAAACAACAAAAACAAAAACACATTACCGACGCTGTGCTTGTCGGCAAGTATGTGTGTATTACTCAAGGACTCTTCCTACCCGAACAAACATAAAGCGTTCGTGCTATGTGCCCTACCCTCCGCCATTCCAACTTGCCAATCTTCTAATAATTTAAAGTCGTAAAAATACGCTGGATACAAACCCCTTCACAACCTTTTCACTGTAAAATATTAATTAAAGAATCCCTTGATCATCAGCAAGTGTTCTACAACTAACATAACGACGATGGCTAAAAATAAGAAAAAAAAAAAAATATTTTTTTTTTGAAAATGTATAAAAGAGAAATGCTTTTTAATTTTATTTATCTCCTATGTTGTTTGAAAGCTGGAATGCGCAATTTCACACACTGTATAATTATTGTATTTACTCCAAACTTGAAACGCTCTAATGTTGATATAGTCATGGAGCAACTATGTTGAGATTATCGTTGGTTGGTCATCGTTTCGCAGATCCCATAGAAAGTGGCGTTATTTTTTTCTGTTTTGCCTAATACCTTAGTGACCGCTGATATGAAGTTGCTCATATTCAAACTTAAAATTCTATTTATATAAACTAGGTACTTACACTTTTGTATAATTTCATAAATATCGACGAAGCCTTACTCGAGTTATCGCCGAACAAATATACATACAAATATACAAACATGCATACAAATATCCGTTTGTCCCAGAAAATTCTGAGACCTCGCTTCGCTTGATCTAATATTCCTCAAACAGCACGCAAGCACTGATCTCCAGGCCTCTTCTTAAATTCTTCTTAGTTAGTCAAAAGAATCAATTCTTTTGTACCTTCTGTTTATTACGACTAAGTTATTAAATTGAAATTGATGTGGATGCAACTTGCTCCCAGACTTTAAGATCGCTAAAACTTACAATGCTATGATAGTAACACTATAATGATAAATGTGTTAAAAATCGGTCAAGCGAGATCCATGTGCGAGTCCGCACACGAAGAATTCCGTATCGTATGGTATGGCCTCCTCTATAATATCCATCTTCTTTCAGCATTCGCTGTTAAAACGGCAACAGGAATACATCATGTGTGAAAGCTAAACCGTCCAGCCAACACGGTTCAAGGAACACAGCCCGGCGACAGACAGACAGACAAATGACGAAGTCCTAGTAATAGGGACTCGCTTTTACCCCTAGGATACGGAACCCTTAAAATTATGAGGAAAGGAAAACATGGCGCTAATTATTAAAATATTTTTTTCTAAAAAATTATTTAAAAGATGACTGAATAAACTATATGCGTACTTATACCAGAATAAAATTATGATCCGTCGTGATCTGGTGGTAACAAACACTCTTCCATCATTTGTGAAGTCATCATGGGTTATGGGTTCAAATCCCGGTTCCACACCAACGAACTATCTGGAACCTATCTGACATACCTTCACATCACTGGCTCCGTGATGAAATAAAAGCATCGCGAAGCAAACCGTTTATGTTCACAGAAGATACCCCGATGTTGCACGCGAATCCACCAACCCGTTCCGAGTCAGCGCGGCGGACACGGCCCGAACATTCTTCCTCGTAGGTACTCCCGTCCAGTGAAAAACAAAATACATATAAAATTTAAAATTTTGAATTGATTATTGATTAGAAAGATAATCATCTATGTAAAAAAATTAGTGAAAGAATGAATTCTCTTTAATTACTTTTCTCAACTCTAAAACCATTATCCTAAATATTCCGAATATTACGATAGTAGCGTTTGCGGTGTAACTCGACAATCACACCGGTTAGGCGAATCCAAGGAGCATGATGGCGAATCCTTGTTAGGATGGGTGACCGCTCTTCTGGGAACCTACTGTATTAAACCTTCCGATAGTAGCGCTTGGGGCGTGACTCGAAACCACGCGCCCGTCGGACACAATTCTGCACGACGCGGCGCGCGAGCGGCGACAGCGGCGGCGTCGGGACGGCGGCGCGGAGCGGTGCGATGCGGCCGACCAACCCCTTCTCCTAGTAGGTCTCAAATCATAATTACGTTTAGTACTGCAAGTCAAATCGAACATGAAATATACCTACGTCCTTAATTCCGAAGGAATTAATGGGAATGAAAATATCGAAAATATACCAGTCAGTCTGACGTCTAAATTCCACTGCTTCTACCGTTTGCGCGTTTTAAGGCTTGCTAACGCCATCTATTTTCACTTTGCGTAAACTTTTTCCGCTTGATTGCCGGGTTTTTCAAAATACTTCGCTGTGCTTTACGCAATCAGATTTATAAATCCTACGTTCTACAAACAGCATAAATAATTATTTTTATGTAATATAATTATAAAATAACTACCTTTTTTTTTATAAATATGTCTACTTTACAACAAAATATTTCACGGAAATAACATCTATCACACCATATCGTTAGAAAATCGCTAATCAGGGTAAATATTGTCTAGAAAATTTGTAAAACTCGGAGGAAAGGCATTATCATAATAATTTTTAGCCGACTTCAAAAGAAAGAAGTTACCACCGATTTGGCTATTATGTATGCTACGCGATTTCTCCGCCAATTATGTTCATAACGTCAGGGTTACACTAAACGATCACTGGCCAATCTTAGATTTAAGTAATTTAGTAATATTTATTTAAAATGTAACATGATGTCTTAATAAACTTATCAGCTTACAAGCGATTTTTATTTCACCAGCTACTGGGTTAGAGTTAAGATTTGTAGTAGGTTAGGGTCTTCTTTAGACAACTTTGCGGGTCAATAAGGTTAGACATTTAACATTAGATATTTTATAATATATTAAATAAAGTTAGGCTTGCAGTTTAAGTAGTATAGCAGTGTACGTATAGGAATATATACTTTATTCTTATAGGTATAGGAAGCTCTAGATATAGAGATATTTATAGTTATAGCTAGTTAGAGGGGAGGTTTTATTACAATGGTGGTGCCGCGAACAGGATTCGGATCTAGGTTATTATGGATATACAGTTATTATTTTCATTATTACAGTTCAATATATCTAGAAAAAAAAAGATAATGCTACTCTGGTTATACTTTTATAATATATAGGTACGTTTGAACAAGTCGGTTTAGGGTATAAGTAGGTCAGTGTTCAGTAGTCAGACTATCTGAACACAATTTGTTGTTGTGGAATGGAAACGAGGTGATTTGGAATATAGTAGTAGTTAGCAGGAACATACTTTTAGGTTTTATATACTGAAAAATGAGTTAAACTTTTGTCACGTGAAGTAGGTTTTATGAAACTTATTAACAGTCTAGGGAATTGGGGGTCGATTTAATTTACAACGGTTTCATTATTGTTAATGAAGTAAAATAACATGAAGTTTCACTACAGAATTTTATCATATATCGGTTCAATTATAAGTTTAACTTATCAGTTCATTTATCTGGTATTTTTCAGTTCTAGCTTTCGTGTTTGAATATTTGTAAATCAATAGGTATAGTCTGGCCAATAAAAGTGAGTATAAACAAATACCAGGCCTTTGCACTTTAGTTTCCAGGATCAGAATTTTGCATGGAAAAAAGTTCTACTGACAACTTAATTCGACACTCACTTAAATCTCTATGAATACCAGTTACATGTCTGTGATATTGTGTAAATGTACGATATTTTAAGTATTTGGTTGCTATGGGAATGAGATACCATTGTACTTTAGAGGATTCTAGATGGTTTTAAACCAGGTTATCTATAATGCTCAATGCTCATACAACGTAATGTAAACATGTAGGGAACAACCGCGGTTTTTTATTGAGAATTGTGATTCTAAGCTAGTTGTCGTAAGATGTAAACTAATTTTTGTTGTAATTGGGTTAGTAAGCTCTTAATAACAATAATAACGTCCTTATAGTTTGAAAAATAATTCAGTTTTTGATAAATTGAAAATAAAATATTATAATTTTTATTGTAAAAAACCAAGATTTCGGGTTGTTGACTGGTAACACTGGTACATCAGAATTTCAAATAGCGCGAAATGGCTTGTTTGTTTTTGACAATTTTCAAATCATAAAATATAATTTTACTGGGTATTAACGTGTACTATTGAAGAAATGAAGAAAGGAAAGAATACCAGCGATTGATGGTCAATGTTTCGAGAAGAAGAAGGTATGTTAATATCTTTTTATTTTTGCATTTTTTTTTGGTTACAGTATAGCTCAAGTGTTTGTTTTTGAAAACTTTTGTTTGTGAATTTAGACTAAAAACATCGATTTTATTTCAGGAAAGAGGTATTAGAGATGCTCAGAAGATTCTGCTATTTTGTGCAGAGACGACAATGAATTGACAACTCGTTGTGGAAATTAACCTGGATAAAGAAGACTGAAATTAACCTAAAGAAGTTGAATTAGAAGTGATTTTATCAAAACGTTTTGGTGATTTACTGCCAGTTGTGAAGTACCTAGTAGTGGACTCTGTGATGTTATCGTACCTACTTATAATATTCGAGTGAAACTATTGTTATATTTGTTGTGGATTCAATACTTAGCATTTACACTGTGGTAGATACAAAATTAACCAGAATCAGTTTTATTTTGTTTACAATGTATCAAAACAATTTAAGTAATAAAAAGGGTTGGAGTTTGAGATAAATCAGATACAGACTATGCAATGGTATGGTTATTGGTTTGTAGTAAGTAAAATAGAGTAAGTACAAATAAAATATTATTAATGCCATTTATTATGTTAAAACTATGAAAATATACTTTGTTTTGTTGTTAAGATTAGGCCAGACAGACACTTTTTGGATTTAGTAAAGTAATGAAGTCCGGTTTATAATTTCAGTTTGATAGACGGGGAGGTCATACAATTTTTAAATTTGTATCGAATGTTTATAGCCAGATGCTTACTGTCCCATTTATATTTTATATTTGTAACACATTTCATGTAAGGTATGCTAACAATGAATTGTCAATTTTACCTATGGTAGATATATGGTAGTAATATTTGCAGCTTAAAATGTTTAGCCTTATTTGTATTATTCAGGAAAAGCATTTAATCAGCACTTTAGATATTTCGTAGGCTGGGGGTTGTGATGTTTATTTTTTAAGCTATATTAGCCGCTAACATTGGTCTAGATATTTTGTAGACTGGGGGTCGTGAAGTTTATTTTCTAAACTATATTATAATATCATAGTCGCTATCATTGTGTGGTTTTACTTTTTATGTTTTTGAGATTTTTAGTTATATAAAAGTATCTGACTCTGCTATTGTCTGAAATAATAGTATTTGTTTTGAGCTTTATAATGAAATGTATGTGTGGATTCTGTAATACATAATATACTCAGCTTAACTCAGCTTAGTTTGGGGTTAGTGACCTTTTGTCCAATATGATTGGTTCGAACCCGGTCAGGTTTGCAGTGAACATAGATTTATTTTGAACTGTGACAATATTTTTGTAGGCATGTGACACAAGCAGGTATATGTACTATGTATGAGTTCTATTTTATTCAAAGACTAGATTACATACTTAGAAGAAGGAATTGCTTCCAGCGATAAGGCCGCCGTGAGCTACACTAATAAGATTTTCATGTATTAATGTTGTCTTATTTTTACTGTGTACAATAAAGTGTTTTCTATTCTATTCTATTCATATTTAAAGCTTTGTGAAAGTATTAGGTTATCTCTGAAATGTGTAGTTATGTTTTGATGTTTAACTCTTAATTGTCTCGACTCAATCTTATTGTACTAAGACAAATTTTGTTATTACTAATTTTGCCCATTGCTTTGCTTGTGTAATGTTTTGACTTTTGTTTACAATCAAAATCAATTTCCTAGTAATTTTTATTTTTCTGTATTAAAAGGTAGTTTATATGTATCTCTCAGATTTTTGAATTGTAGTCACTAAAAATTAGGTCGGTTCAATGTTAATACAGACAAACGTGAAAAAAAAAACTAACCAAAACATTTTTATATTTGTACTATTAGTACCTAGTAATAAAATTGATAATTTTTGTTTGTTTCGATTCGATTTTGTAAATTATGTTATGATTTTTTCTGAATTGTCTTATTAGATTTACAATGTGGGATATTAGAATATGAATAGCTAGGTGTTTTAAAGAGTGAGCCATAATAATGTTTTCTGTAAATTAGAGTAGCTTATAAGCAAATTATTGTAATTTTTATTCCTTTTACTTTAGCTTTATGTAAGAGATATTAACGATTTGTATGATCTATTCTGTAATGAAATTGTAGTTAGTATCTTTTTTAAGTTTATACGTTAAATAAATGCATAAATAAATAAACCAGCGATAAATCAAAAATTGTTTTTCCTCATATTTTCCTCATTTGTCTTTTAGCGCCATCTACACAAACGAGCTGGAACTAATATGTCCTCGAGGTTGCTTTGTTTCGTGCTCGATAAGGTATGTCAATAATTGTCCTATTGTTTTACATGGGCTTTACGTTCAGCGACATTTTATCAGGTTTCCAGAATTTATATAATAGTTTCGTTTCATTTCACTCGAAAAAAAAAAAAAACGCTGTAGATTAATTCATCCGAAAAATAATTAAGATTTGCAGACCGTCCATTTTCTCGCATTAAAATGTAGCATAACTATGTATTATGATACATGACTATTCAGACGTATGAATGCTTTATTTGTAATTTTCTGATCGAACATTATTTAGTACCAGAAATTGTCGCTTTGCGTCACAGGCCACTACTATTGCAATGTGTGTAAGATTATATTTATCACAAATTAAACGAGAGTAGCTCATTTAAACAAATAGCAGTTATTATAATGACTTATCTATACATATAAATACTTTTCGCTTGCACTCAGGGAAGGCATAATCAATTTCGACCGTAAACGGAGCTCAAACGGTTCGCGCGTATCGTTTTGTTTCGATGTGACAGTTTTCGCATTAGTCTTGATTTTTCGAAACCGGTTCAGCCAAAATTTTCAGTAGATGAGTACGCCTAACTCTGAAGTAGAATTTAGCAAATAAGATGGAGAAAGAATCATTAAAATCGGAACATAATTGGCGGAGAAATCGCGTAGCATACATAATAGCCAAATCGGTGGTAACTTCTTTCTTTTGAAGTCGGCTAAAAATTATTATGATAATGCCTTTCCTCCGAGTTTTACAAATTTTCTAGACAATATTTACCCTGATTAGCGATTTTCTAACGATATGGTGTGATAGATGTTATTTCCGTGAAATATTTTGTTGTAAAGTAGACATATTTATAAAAAAAAAGGTAGTTATTTTATAATTATATTACATAAAAATAATTATTTATGCTGTTTGTAGAACGTAGGATTTATAAATCTGATTGCGTAAAGCACAGCGAAGTATTTTGAAAAACCCGGCAATCAAGCGGAAAAAGTTTACGCAAAGTGAAAATAGATGGCGTTAGCAAGCCTTAAAACGCGCAAACGGTAGAAGCAGTGGAATTTAGACGTCAGACTGACTGGTATATTTTCGATATTTTCATTCCCATTAATTCCTTCGGAATTAAGGACGTAGGTATATTTCATGTTCGATTTGACTTGCAGTACTAAACGTAATTATGATTTGAGACCTACTAGGAGAAGGGGTTGGTCGGCCGCATCGCACCGCTCCGCGCCGCCGTCCCGACGCCGCCGCTGTCGCCGCTCGCGCGCCGCGTCGTGCAGAATTGTGTCCGACGGGCGCGTGGTTTCGAGTCACGCCCCAAGCGCTACTATCGGAAGGTTTAATACAGTAGGTTCCCAGAAGAGCGGTCACCCATCCTAACAAGGATTCGCCATCATGCTCCTTGGATTCGCCTAACCGGTGTGATTGTCGAGTTACACCGCAAACGCTACTATCGTAATATTCGGAATATTTAGGATAATGGTTTTAGAGTTGAGAAAAGTAATTAAAGAGAATTCATTCTTTCACTAATTTTTTTACATAGATGATTATCTTTCTAATCAATAATCAATTCAAAATTTTAAATTTTATATGTATTTTGTTTTTCACTGGACGGGAGTACCTACGAGGAAGAATGTTCGGGCCGTGTCCGCCGCGCTGACTCGGAACGGGTTGGTGGATTCGCGTGCAACATCGGGGTATCTTCTGTGAACATAAACGGTTTGCTTCGCGATGCTTTTATTTCATCACGGAGCCAGTGATGTGAAGGTATGTCAGATAGGTTCCAGATAGTTCGTTGGTGTGGAACCGGGATTTGAACCCATAACCCATGATGACTTCACAAATGATGGAAGAGTGTTTGTTACCACCAGATCACGACGGATCATAATTTTATTCTGGTATAAGTACGCATATAGTTTATTCAGTCATCTTTTAAATAATTTTTTAGAAAAAAATATTTTAATAATTAGCGCCATGTTTTCCTTTCCTCATAATTTTAAGGGTTCCGTATCCTAGGGGTAAAAGCGAGTCCCTATTACTAGGACTTCGTCATTTGTCTGTCTGTCTGTCGCCGGGCTGTGTTCCTTGAACCGTGTTGGCTGGACGGTTTAGCTTTCACACATGATGTATTCCTGTTGCCGTTTTAACAGCGAATGCTGAAAGAAGATGGATATTATAGAGGAGGCCATACCATACGATACGGAATTCTTCGTGTGCGGACTCGCACATGGATCTCGCTTGACCGATTTTTAACACATTTATCATTATAGTGTTACTATCATAGCATTGTAAGTTTTAGCGATCTTAAAGTCTGGGAGCAAGTTGCATCCACATCAATTTCAATTTAATAACTTAGTCGTAATAAACAGAAGGTACAAAAGAATTGATTCTTTTGACTAACTAAGAAGAATTTAAGAAGAGGCCTGGAGATCAGTGCTTGCGTGCTGTTTGAGGAATATTAGATCAAGCGAAGCGAGGTCTCAGAATTTTCTGGGACAAACGGATATTTGTATGCATGTTTGTATATTTGTATGTATATTTGTTCGGCGATAACTCGAGTAAGGCTTCGTCGATATTTATGAAATTATACAAAAGTGTAAGTACCTAGTTTATATAAATAGAATTTTAAGTTTGAATATGAGCAACTTCATATCAGCGGTCACTAAGGTATTAGGCAAAACAGAAAAAAATAACGCCACTTTCTATGGGATCTGCGAAACGATGACCAACCAACGATAATCTCAACATAGTTGCTCCATGACTATATCAACATTAGAGCGTTTCAAGTTTGGAGTAAATACAATAATTATACAGTGTGTGAAATTGCGCATTCCAGCTTTCAAACAACATAGGAGATAAATAAAATTAAAAAGCATTTCTCTTTTATACATTTTCAAAAAAAAAATTTTTTTTTTTTTTTCTTATTTTTAGCCATCGTCGTTATGTTAGTTGTAGAACACTTGCTGATGATCAAGGGATTCTTTAATTAATATTTTACAGTGAAAAGGTTGTGAAGGGGTTTGTATCCAGCGTATTTTTACGACTTTAAATTATTAGAAGATTGGCAAGTTGGAATGGCGGAGGGTAGGGCACATAGCACGAACGCTTTATGTTTGTTCGGGTAGGAAGAGTCCTTGAGTAATACACACATACTTGCCGACAAGCACAGCGTCGGTAATGTGTTTTTGTTTTTGTTGTTTGGTATTGTGGCAGTAAGTAAGAGTATACTAGTAGATGTTAATTTTTTAGATCGAGAAGCTTTGCCATAAAAATATGTTTTTTTTTAGAAGTTCATTTCAAATATTATTCAAGTTTGAATTTTTTTTTTTTTGAAGTTTATAAATATATCCTATAGCTATAGCATTTCAGGATGATTTAGCAAAATCGCCTGAAACGAACGAAAGTTTAGTTTTATTTAGTACTAACCTACTTGTAGTTTAATTGTATTAAAATTAAAAGAATTTAAGTAACTGAATTTCAATTGAACATACTTACCTAAAGTTCGATTGTAGCAAAATTTAACGGTCTTATCTGAATTTGAATCATAATAGAATTAAATGAATTTTCAAGTGTATGTACTTATTGTGTAATTGTAATGTAATTAAATAGACCATCGTATTGTTAATTTTTATTATAGGTGAGTTTTGTTAATTAGGTGAATGTAAGTAAGGAAATCTTATTCCTAATTTTATTTGTAACTTCACTTTTGTGTTTACTCTTAAGGTATTTAATATAAGTTGGTATATTTAAAGATTTGTAAGTTTAAAAGTAATGTACGCGATTGCAAATCTTGTAAAATTTGTGAGTATTTTATGCGATTGCAAATTATAATTATTTATAAGATTTCGAAATTGATGCTGAATTTTCAATTTGTTACAGTTTAAGAATTCGTAATTTAATTGTTTGAAAATTTGTAAGTTTTGCTATGTAATTTATTTCTACAGCTTAAAGGTACCTTAAAAGTGTAATAGTTTAAATTTTATAAATGTATTATTATGTTGTAATAGCATTCTTTGTTCTTAGATATAATAGGTCTCAGACATTCTCGTTAAAATGTAGTAAAAAAAAAAATGTACATTCATTGTTATAAGATATTTTAGGCCTCTAAAATTTTGAATATTGTTAATTTTTTGTAAATGTGAATGGCAATGGGGTAGTTTTTTTTTTTTTCTTAAGGGTATATATGCAAACATTGGAACGCTCTTAATCTTGCAGAGGTAGTGCTTCATCTTCAGAGGTATGATACTATGTGCGAAGACAAAAGGGATTTGTTTTGATGGGAATGCAGGCTGGACTGAAAGAATGAATGATAGATAGTGGAATTTTAATTAGACGTCGCTTAGGTAGAAAATTTTAGGATTGGCAATTTTGAATGGGAATGACAGTAGCTGTAGAGAAAAGCATTGCTAGAGGTTATGAGCGGTCTATCAGCATTCAGTTCTGGCAAGGGGACTTTTACAATTCGAACTTCATGGACGGAGGGATTTTGTTAGGTCTAAGCAAGCGTGCCATCCCGCCAACTAAAGCAGTTGACCCCATGAAGATCTTGCACTCTACAAGGATCGAACAAGACTACACTTCACAGGCACCAAATAGAGATGGTTAGATTGGTATTTTTTTAACTCATCGTGGAACTCTGGTTTCATACGCAGTTTTTTAGATTTTACGTACCAATCCCAGTATCAGCCAGGAGGGTTTTGTTAATTTTTGTAAACAGAAGATTAGTTTGCAACTCTAAGCAAAACCAAGACACTATGTCTAAGATGATTCACAACCAACTTTCCTCTCAGTTACTGATATTGCAGTGGGATCGAAGAAAACTGTTGCATGAACGATTTGTTAAAAGCCTTGAGTTGAGATCTGAGATGATCATTTCGATGTTGGTTTAAAAACACTGAAATTATATTGTGATAAGGATAAAAAAGAACACATTCACATTTTAATACACATAATTGTATTGCTGGAATTCGAATCTTGATGGATACAATATTGCATTCTTGTTTAAATTTAAATCATTGAACGCGATTGCTCTGAAAGAGGTTCAAAGTCATTTTAAAATGAAGGAAATTTGCTCAGATTAACAAATTTATTAATCTTCTTAAATTTGGGGTCGCTGTACAGGATCATACTCGCTGTTCACATATAAATAGGTATCCATATGATGCATGATTCATGTAGTAAACTATGTCTCCCACTAATATACTAAGAAGTTACATTAATGTATTAAAATTGTAACAAATTTTAACTAGATTTTTGGTTAAATAAACTGACAGGTACTAGAATAATGCAGTGAACGGAATATATGACAATATGTTACCTTTAATTATGTGTTATCACAATAAAAGAAGCGTTGGAGAAGAATTGAATTAATGATCCAGGAACTTCAGGCGAACAGAAAGTGAGGCGCAGGATTCAAGTGGAAAAGAACTTGCTTCTTTCTTGTAAAATCCACAAGCTGAAATTAATTAAAAAAATAAATAAGAATTCTATGTTGCAGTCACATAAACAAAGTCAGAAAGACATGAGAATTAACAAAATGTTTGTGAACATTCAAGGTGCATTTCAAACAATATGCTGAATGATATTATTCAGATTATCAAGTTATTCTCGACTGAAAAACTACAAGTATTTATAAAATTAACCGTCGAGATTTGCAGAGAATGAGAGATTAGAGAATTCAATCACATACGAATAAAGGATCAAAGAACGTTTGCTTGAATTAGCAGTGATAAGATGTATCACCAATTTGTTTTAAAAAGGAAAGATTGCAGCCAAGGATTGTTGTTAAAACTGATGAAATACTTCAAGAAAAGCTACTGAATAGAAGTTAAAATGTTAAAACATTGTAGATAAATACCTTTTTCGCTTTTTCCGAGGTTATGTTTGCGTATTTTTTGTGTTTTGTTCCAAACAAAACTGTAGAATGATTTAGCTCGGTTTTGTCGTTATTTCCAAAAGAAGCCTTCTGGCAGGCTCTAGAAAGGTCAATTAATGCTTTCAGTCTTTAATTGTAACTGAAAATCCATTTGGAAACTGCATTTGAATAATAACTGCACTGAATGTTGTTTCGACACTTTTAGTTTATATTTATGCAGATTTTTGTAAATAATCACAGCACAATTGCTTCTTTGAAACATATCTCTATTCTTGCCGAAGATATATTTATCATTTGTATAGGAAAAATACTAATATTTAAACACTATTTTACATTTTAATAATTTTCTATTACATTTGTTTGTTGACATTTTGTAATTGCTGAGAATCAGTGTTGCTAGCTTATGATTTGAAAAAAAATAAGAGAACATTTACGGTATAATGTTTTGTTAATTAACTTTTGGTCTAGGATAACGCGGGAAAAGCGTTAAAGGTAAATAACAGATTAAATTTTCTATAGTTTTCTATATATTAATCATTCTAAAGTTTATATAGTACGCGAAGAAAATAGAATTGTATGTGTACCACTTACAAGAAAACTGTTTAAATACCGATTTGCTTCTATGAGTGGGCACACAGTGGAGTTGGTTGCAAAGTGACATAAGCTGTGATTTCCTGGATTTCTGGGATTTCGAGGATATGGAGCTTATGAAGCCGATGACAGATTTCGCAAACTTTCAAGAGATCGTGGATTAAGAGCTTGTCAAGGATATTAAGAACAGGTGTCGAGGAAGAAAAACAGAGGGGAACGCGAGGGAAATGGGGCAGTAATTGTTGAGCGTTGGTAGAGTGAAATACTCTACCGGGATATCGCGTGTATTATTCTTCGATGAACGGGATAGTGACTCTTGAGCGATTATAGAGTGAAATACTCTACCGGGATATCGTGACAGTGAATTTAATTCGGAATAATATATTGTTTTACTCTACCGGAATATCGGAAATTCTTACGGGACATCGAGTCACTATTGCGAACTCGCATTGGAAGAGAACATTCTCTATCGGGATTACATGCTAGTGAATTTAGAACTTTAGTATAACGTTTTCGATAGTGATTTACCTAAGTACTTTAGTGTTTCATTTTTAGTGGAAAACGAGTTGTGTTTGGATTGTTTCTTTTACTAAATCTTTAGTAAAAGCCGGGTTAGTCAATTCTGGTTATTCATGAGTTGTAAAGAGATCTAAGAATCTTGCTTAAATTTCATTACTGAAATTTAATAACGAAAAATGTTCAAAAATTGCAGTATCAGAGTTTTGACTATCAATATCATTTTGTTATCTATTTTAAATGTGACATGTTTATTTCTTGTTTGAATTGAAATAATATTTTAATACTTTTCCCTTTGTATAATGATTGCTCTATTTTTATTATGTGCGATTGTTTTTACTTTGCATTGCGAATTATGTATGAACTCATTGATTGATTTTATGATTTTGTTTTGCGGTATGCGACCTATATTAACTAGTTCATTTTTGATAATGAACTTAATTCGAAATGTTTGTTGTTAACATTTTTAGTACCTATTCAATCAAAAGATATCAAAATTAAGAGCTTACTAAAGCCTAATAACATTTGAAGGAAAATGTCGTATGTTTGCGAATATGATTGAGAATTATTTACTACAAATAATTTTACAGTTCGATCCTGTAAAAAGAAATGTGCTCTGTTTAGTGTAATTTAATTCTCAGTATTGCTGGAAATTAACATTTTCAAGTTAGTTTTACTTTCATATTAAATTCTGTATTCTGAAAGGAATCTGAATGTTCTATCAAAGGATAATTGATACTTCAAGAACTTACAGAAGTTTTAAGAATTGGCTTTGCTCATTCAAATATTTCATCATCAAATCTTACATTCTTACTCACGAAAGTTGAGTTAGCTTAAAGCTGAGATTTATGGCATTAAAATTTAAATCTGTATCGGGCTAAAGTACCGAGGAACACAGTATCTGCGAGGATCCTGAAAAAGGCCAGAGAACCGTTCCACGTTAACAGAGAGACAAATTAATGTCTATAAACCAAAAGCTTGTTGCTATTCCAGAATTAGACTTATTACTAAGTGAAGTCTTTCTATAAACTGAGAAATATAAATTTGTTAAACACATTCAGTTGTCCTTGGTGAGCGTTCTGATTTTAACGTGTGGGAGACTTTAGGTAGAATCTATATTGTTTAAAACTGTAGGATTAATTAAAGTACGTATCGTAGGTTTAATCAGTACTTATGTTTATTTTAATCGTTGTGAATGTATTTCTAGATTCTAAGATGCTGTACAACATACTTGACAGACATTAAGTTTAATTGATAACAATCAGTCCACTATATAACTTTGGCCCTTAAAGTCCAGTTCATTAAAAGATTCATGAAATTTGAATCTTGTATATTTTTTCTATTAGATTGGTGTAAAACACCTTAATGATAAGTTGACTGTCTGATTATGGTCATTTCAAATGTTGATATTAGATTCCTTTTAAATTCAGTCCAGTTGTATTTTAAGACTGTAAATATTTTACCTTAATATGATTTTCATAATATAATTTTTAAATAATCTGAATGGCATTATTATTGTCCAATTGTAATTTAATGAATGAAGTTTGAACTATCCAGTACAAATGATACTGAGAGTTCTAAAGTTAAATTTTGCTCTGCTTAACTAGTAGATATCATCTTATCTAACTTCTAAATAAAATAAAAATAAAAAAATGCCATTGTTGGTGGAAGTTGGAAGGCTGTGAGGGGAGGTAAAAGGAGGCCTTTTGGGGGGACCCCCCCAACAACCCTTTAAATAGGGATGTAAACTTTTTATAGAAAAATATGAAAACTATCATCAGACAGTCATGACACATAAAATACCAAGTAAAGTCTCATTTGTACTACGTGCATTCATTGTGATTTCATTATAGTTACTATTGCGTATATAAGCCTCCGAATAACATTGTAGTATGAAGTTTAATTAATTCTAAAAACTTAGACATTTAATTAGGTAGATATTCCAAATCACCATCACCTGAGTTCTGCGGATCATAACGTTAGGTTTACACTAAACGATCACTGGCCAATCTTAGATTTAAGTAATTTAGTAATATTTATCTAAAATGTAACATAATGTCTTAATAAACTTATCAGCTTACAAACGACTTTTAATCTACCTGCTACTGGGTTAGCGTTAAGATTTGTAGTAGGTCAGGGTCATCTTTAGTCAGCTTTGCGAGACAATAAGGTTAGATATTTAACATTAGATACTATATAATATAGTAAATAAAACTAAGCTTGCAGTTTAGGTAGTATAGCTCCGTACGTATAGGAATAAATATATTTGCTATTTATAGTTATAGAGCTCTAGATAGAGATATTTATAGATAGGTTTTATTACATAATGTTACTTTTCTGTCCATAAGTAAAAGTAATCAATTCTGTATTAAGTGTGATTGTGAGACGTGAGTGAGAGTTGGGACTGAATGTTGTGATAGTTCTTCATAAGCCAGTTTGAAATAAATATTAACCTTCAATCATTGTCTTTTTCTATTCATATATAGAAATTTTTCATAAATACTTTAAAGGTTTCATCGCTAAGACCCAACCTGGTCGGGCCCGGCGAACCCGGGCCGGGTTGGCGACGAATGCAACCTCTAATATTTTAGGGTTGCAATCTCTAATACAATATTATCAACGACACATTCTGTAATGTAAAAAAAATATATGCGGAAACCATACACATATTTAACGATATACCTACAAATACCGGTATAAGAAAGTCGCATCATTTCCTATATAAATCACGGCATCCATCAATCTGGCGAATCCTCCCAGCTTCCGTAAATAAATAGCTATTGGATTAAAATTTAACACGCGTGTGTGATGTACGACGTTTTGTCGAGCTATTTCGAGATACGAGATAAATTATGCTACACATGATAAAAGAGACTCTAAAAGAAGGTTCAAAAACGGAGGTGCTCAATTAGACTTTGTTATTTTATTTTTTGATTTCAAAAAAGGAGGTTCTCTATTTGACTGTAGGTATGTTTTTTTTAACGTACAGAATGTTACGCGTGGTCTCCACTCGAAACAATAATTTTTACTATAAACAATTCGGTTACTAAAACCTCAGACGGATTTAAATGCAAATACTTAATTATTTTTCGCAAAAAATGGCAAAACCGCCGTCCCTCGTGTACAAAATTCGAATGTTTCGCTCGGATTGTTTACATTATTGTTGATTTTTCAAAAACGGCTCAGCCGATTTCTTTAAAATTTTAATGGGACCACCTCGGAAGTATATTTTTCGAACTAAAAAAGATTTTCTTAAATGGGTTCATAATTGGCGTATTAGGTATATCGATGAACATACACAAAAAACGAAAGACGAACATATAGAACCTCCTCCTTTTTGGAAGTCGGTTAGAAATAGAGACTGACTACATCCAGATACAAAAAGTCCGACTAATAGAAAATGAAGGGCATTGTATGACTGGACCTAATTTAGGGTGTCTATCCGGTTTTTATGGTCGCTCTAAACGGTTGGCAAGACTGGGGTTCAAATGTTTGCAAGTTATTGTACAGAATTAACCGAAATCAACCGTAAATATAATGTTACTACTTGTTGGATTTAACTAAACTAAGACAGAACAACTATTATTTTTCTAATTTGTTTTATAATTTGCCCCTTCCACAAGGTAATGATTGATTGGTAATAAATTATGATTGAAACGTACAAGAATTTATAAATTAGTTAGTTGTAGTGTAATGTTTTTCATGACCTGTTGCAAAACGTTATCAATTAATTTATTATGATTATAATAAATGCGGCTTGCTTCCAGCCGCCTTGATTTTTATTTTGGCTTTATGATTTTTATTTGGTTTTATTCGAGATCTATAGAGTAGGGGTTTTTCTGCAGTGGGCGTTATGTGACCTAAATGGAAACGTTAAATATTTAATACTTGGAAACTACAATAATTATATGGATATGCCTGCCGGATCCCGCTGAACTGACTATTTTCAGGTATTGTAAATATCATTTTGAACTTTGAAAATAGTATCTAGGTATTTCATTTTCTGTCAGACAAAGTTTAAACTTATAAACTAAATACTTTGGAAAAAAAATAGTTGTTGAATCGAACAGCAAATCGAAACATGGATTAGTTTTCCAAAAAAACTTACCTTAACTAAACAATAAGCGTAATTAACCCATACTCCACGATTTTAGGTCTTATTCATGGTTATGCTTACGTTGACTTTCTTTCTGCAAGTACTAAAAATTTAACGACCTATTCCGACCTGTAGGCCGTGGTGGCCTAGGGGTAGTGACCCGCCTTACAATTGTGAGGTCGTGGGTTCAAACCCCGGTCCCGTACCAATCAGTTCTTTGAAATTTATATACGGAAATCACACCACGGGCTTTTCGGTGCATCAACCTGCATACGTCCGTAGAAGAAATTCGATGGCATATGTGAATCCACCAACCCGCACTGGGCCAGCGTGGTGCGTGTGGTCCAATCTCCCTTCGTGGGTAGGCCTACGTCCTGTAGTGGACTATTAAAAAGCCTGGTGCAGTACATTCCGACCCCTAGTCATTAGATGAATTTGGCCCAAAATGGATTTTTCCTTTTTTTTTGCATTTTGTCATAAATGCAACTAATGGCTCGCCAAGGCTCAGCAAACGTGTAGACCGACCATAAGATCAATAGATCTGTACATCAAGCAAACGTCAAGCCTTCAAGCGTCGGTAGCCACATCGTTAATCAGCCATGTTCTGTCCGTCTGTCTGTGCGTACGTCCGCCATTACTCAATGTTTTTATCGTCGGACCTATAAGGTAGGTGTGTTAGGCTGGGAGTTAGCAAACAATGATATTCTTAATAGAAATTGATGCCACCATTTCCATAAACTGAGAATTAAACTATTGAATGACTAAATTTAAACAAACTAAATCGGTTTCGCAGGAAATTCAGCTCGAATAAGAATCATTTCTAAGTAGAAACTTCTTTAGGGACGTTGTGCACTTTTATATTATACTTTGGTATGGGTAAAAAAGTTAAACTCGCGCCGGCTCGCGACCTAATCGAAAAGGCGTAAGACGAATGACGTAATGTACAAGTTTTCACTTCTGCCGGCACTCCCGGAGTGCAACCCGTTGTTTTTTTGTCAAAATTTAAAATAAAGGTGAGTTTTGTCGATGTTTCAAAACTGTTCTCTTAGTAATTGTAAAATGGTGGTTTAATGTGCTGTGCCATACATAGGTATAAGTTGTTTAAGTTACCAGTAATAGGGTATATAATAAAATACGCTAGGCGGATTTTATTTTATACGTCTTCAAATCTACCTTTTACCTTACCTTTTAGGTAAGCGCGCTGCATCCTAGACTACTTCTCTGCCTGACTAGATAGGTATAGTCAAACGCAATATTATGTCATTTTTAAATCCCGTATTAGTATAAGTCGAAAAACTCCAATAAAATATAAAAGGGCCCACATAAAAAGCTCTAGCTTTTAAATAAATAAACAAAAACAACAAAATCGATTCAGCTTGAATAAGTTGTTACCGTAGCACAGATAAAAAGTACAGTTGGACTGAGAACCTTCTCCTTTTTTGAAGTCAGTAAAAAAAGAAATGCTTCGCTTTCTATTTAAAAGAATGCAAGCAACATAAACCGTTGTTGAATTTTACATGCAAAGAGATTCGTCTTTATAAATACCATTTGTAAGGCCGTTTTCTGACTTGTCGGTGCGGGAGCGGTGCGAATTCGTTTCGCTCGGTATACACGGTACCGAAAGCTTGCCGAGCGCCTATGTTTTAATGCGCGTCTTCTGATTGGCGCGGTGTGTGCGGGAGCGGGGAGGGATCGTTTCGTTTTACCGCGTCTCGGGATGCGTGTCCAGGCGCCGCTCGACATTTACCGCGCGAGGTCGTGCAAATAAGGCCGTTTTCTGACTTGTCGGTGTGGGAGCGGTGCGGGATCTGTAAGGTCTGTACCGAAACGATACCGCGTTGCCTTCACCTACTCACCTATCGGTATATTCTCGGTATAAAATTCTGCAGTACCGAAGATGTCGTCTTCTAGTGATGACGATATTTTGGCGTGTTATTATGCTTATCGCCTACGTAAAAAAAGAAAACGTTATTGGCGTCATCCTTATATCGAAAATAATATTAATTGCCGATTTTTTGTTGCGGCTAAAGAACTTTCCCAAGATGACGAATTTTTTTTATTGATGTATAGAATGTCAAAAAATACTTACAATTTATAATTATACAATGCAGGATACTTTTCAATTTCTAGTACTAAAACGACGTGAATATCTCGCTCCGCCATCTTGTATGCACGACCTCGCGCGGTAAATGTCGAGCGGCGCCTGGACACGCATCCCGAGACGCGGTAAAACGAAACGATCCCTCCCCGCTCCCGCACACACCGCGCCAATCAGAAGACGCGCATTAAAACATAGGCGCTCGGCAAGCTTTCGGTACCGTGTATACCGAGCGAAACGAATCCGCACCGCTCCCGCACCGACAAGTCAGAAAACGGCCTAAGATGGCGGAGCGAGATATTCACGTCGTTTTAGTACTAGAAATTGAAAAGTATCCTGCATTGTATAATTATAAATTGGCGGAATATTCGAGAAAGGACGTTACAGAGAGGATTTGGAGTGAGATATCTAATAAAACACATTTATCAGGTATGTAGTCGTTTTTATATCCAAGTTATAGTTAGGATGACGCCAATAACGTTTTCTTTTTTTACGTAGGCGATAAACATAATAACACGCCAAAATATCGTCATCACTAGAAGACGACATCTTCGGTACTGCAGAATTTTATACCGAGAATATACCGATAGGTGAGTAGGTGAAGGCAACGCGGTATCGTTTCGGTACAGACCTTACAGATCCCGCACCGCTCCCACACCGACAAGTCAGAAAACGGCTTAAGTTCACGGAGCACGCCCCGACTTGAACGTGTGAGCCTTTCTATAGTCTAGGAGCTAGATTCAAAATAAGTAAGGTCCTTAAAAATGTCAACATGATTGACGACTAGTTCGGATGTAGAAAATAATGTTTTTGTTTATGGAACCAGAATCGATTTTTGGAATTCCTTGTGTGTGGCCAAAACGAAGCGAAGGTCTGTGTTTCAACAAGACCAATTTGCTTTCGTCTATCCGGATGTTGATTTTGCTTTTCCTTGCTGCTCCGTTGGTGCGTATTAAGGCACAGAGACAAACCTAAAGGTTTTTTTTTTGGTGCTGTTATATGTATATGTATAATGTAAATGTACTAGTTGCATTAAAAAATCGGCCAAGTACGAGTCGGACTCGCGCACGGAGGGTTCCGTACTGTATGGGAGCCCCCCTTAAATATTTATTTTATTTTTAGTATTGAGGTGAATTTAAAACTAAATATTACGTAAAAATTTCAAGCATCTACCTGTTACCATTATTAATATAGAGCGAAAAACGTCTAAAAATTCAGGTTTGTTGTACGGGAGCCCCCCTGAAATATTTATTTTATTCTGTTTTTAGTATTTGTTGTTATAGCGGCAACAGAAATACATCATCTGTGAAAATTTCAGCTGCCTAGCTATCATGGTTTATGAGATACAGCCCGGTGACAGACAGACAGACAGACGGACATAGAAGTCTTAGTAATAGGGTCCCGTTTTTCCCTTTGGGTACGGAACTCTAAAAATGAGAAGTTTTTAAACTGGACTTAAACTAACTTTTTTTTTCTGTCTTTCTTTTTGCTTTTTGAAAACTAATATATTCTTATTAATTTTTAGGGTTCCGTACCCAAGGGTAAAAATGGGACCCTATTACTAAGACTCCGCTGTCCGTCTGTCTGTCACCAAGCTGTATCTCAAGAGCCGTTATAGCTAGAAAGCTGAAATTTTCAGCAAAAAAACAGAATAAAATTAATATTTAAGGGTGCTCCCATACAACAAACTTGTTTTTTAGTTATTTTTCGCTATATATTTATAATGGTAACAGGTAAATGAAATTTTTACAGAATATTTAGTTATATGTTCACTTCAATAATAAATAATAAAATTAAATAAAATAAATATATAAGGGGGCTCCCATACAGTACGTACTCTCCGTGCGCGAGTCCGACTCGTACTTGGTCGATTATTTTAGAGTAAGACCGGCGGTGGATCGCTCTGGGTACAAGTTACTTTCAACGGGTCTTGTTGGAAATCTAGGAGGGAGGTGTCCTATTTCTGAAATAATCGTAATGAGAGTGAATTAGGTAATAATTTTTAAATTATAGTATCTTCTAGAAATAAGCCTCCAGCTCCTAAACTATAGAAGCGTGGGATATTTGTCAGATTGTCAACTTTTTGTTGTCAGCGCTCGCCAGGTGGCGAAACTTTCGTCGACACAAGTTGCTCATCTGTTGTCGGCGATACTTCCACAGTGGCAAATGACAATAATTGTTAAATATCTTGACTGTTAAATAGTTATACAACATTTATGGAAAGGCAGTGCTGAATGAAATCGATACAAAATAAAAAAACACCCGCACAAGGACCTAATCTAACAAAGTAAAGCCCGGCACACACAAAGCGAGATAAGGCACGGCGCACACTCAAACTTTAATTAATTGGGCCCATATTCGTGCATGTGAAAAAACGGAACGTGCTTACCCCTATGTCCCCTCGTAGGACGTGTTTGCACTGCCCGTAAGGGATTTTGTCTATGAAGATTGGTGGTGTTTGCTTTGTGTATTTTGTGTCGTTGTGAATTTGGCATATGTACTGTGACGCCTCGGTGGCTCAGTGGTTAGTGAGACTCCTGGGTCAAAGAGGCGTGGGTTCGATTCCCACCCAGGGCATATATTTAAGTGATGAACATGAGTGTTAGTTCTGTGTCTGGGTGTTATTTAGATATTATCTATAAAAGTATGTATTTAATAAATATGTTTATGTAGAAAATCAGTCTTTGGCAGCCATATCACAAGCTTTGCTTAGTTAAATCAAATATCTTTATTCGACACAAGTACAAATAAATAAATAAACTTATAAAATAGTGAAAAAACAAAAGTGCCGAAAGGGACTCACCTCAGCTATAAAATGCTGAGTGCTGGGAGGACCCAACACTCAACGCTGGTATTCTGGTGAGCCCCTTTATTCAAGGATAGGCGTAACAATAGATCATATTAAAATATTAAATAGACAAAAAACAACGAAACCGTGACAAAGCGCTTAAGGTGGCCATACACGATGCGATGATTTGATCAAATTTTCGCTTCATGCCAACTGGGAACTCATTCAGTTGATGAACAGATAGGAATTGGTGGTTCACGATTTGAACCACTACCTGAAGCTGGGCTCACACGAAACTATGATCGCATCTGTTCGTCAGATCAGTGCAGTAGGGGCCATGTAGTATCATCATGTACTTAACCATTGCTGGTAGGTAGTTATTGAAGAAACAAAATGACACCACCGTCTTATTCGAAAAATATAGATCATGCTAAAAGTTGATGGGAATCAAAGTTGTAGGAAATCAAGAGATTTGATTTTCTACAATTTTGATTCCAACAACTTTTTGTAGGATCGATATTTTTTAAATATATAGTTGTACCATTTTGTTTCTTCAATAACTTGTGTTACATAAATTGTCATCAGAAGTTGTCGGAACAAAAGTTGTTTAAAATTGGATTTTCTACAACTTTGATTCTCATCATATTTTTGTAGGATAGATAATTTTTGAATTAGAAAGTTGTACCATTTTGTTTCTTCAATAACTTGTGTTATTTCTATTTTTATCAGAAGTTTTCAGAACAAAAGTTGTTTAAAATTAGATTTTCTATAACTTTGATTCCCATCAACTTTTTGTGGGATCGATATTTTTTTAAAATAGTTGGTGGTACCATTTCGTTTCTTCAATAACTTGTGTTATTTCAATTTTACGATAGATGTTATCGGTACAAAAGTTGTTTAAAATTTGATTTTCTACAACTTTGATTCCCATCAACTTTTTGTAGAATCGATATTTTTTAAATAGTTGGTTGTATCATTTCATTTCTTCAATAACTTGTGTTATTTCAATTTTTCATGAGAAATCATCAAAATCAAAGTTGTTTGAAATTTGATTTTCTGCAATTTTGATACCCATCATTTTTTTGTTAAATCAATATTTTTCGAATAAAATAGGGGTGTCATTTTGATTCCTCAATACGAGTATCTACCTACCGACAATGCAACTATATAAGGACCTCGCTGGACTGATCTGATGAATTGATGCGATCATCGCATCGTGTGTGCCCAGCTTCAGGTAGTAGTTCAAATCGTGAACAACCAATTACTACCGTTTGAATTAGTTGAGTGAGCCCCCAGTGACTAACTTCGCCGTTGGGCGTAGATGTAGCCGGACCATTACAGGTTGGCGTACCTATATCTGATCATAGAGCTATTACAATTACAACCAGAGGGATAATGTGGTTGTCATGAAAAATACCTATCTCATTTCAGTGACTGTTGCCGTATTTTTCTCCCGATAACCCTGTTTGCCGCCTACGCAAAAACGACGGGGCGTTATAGTTATAGAAGAAAGAAAATTGCACATCTAGATACCTTTTCAGTTTTATTTGAAAAATATCAATCATAGAAAAAGTTAATGGGAAACAAAAATGTAGGAAATCAAATTATAAGCAACTTTAGTTCTGACCATTTCTCGCGTAAAATTAAAATTACAAGAGTTAAGCAACATTCAGGAAGTGGTTCAAATCGTGAACCACCAATTCCTGCCTTTTCTTTAACTGAATGAGTGCCCAGTTGGCATGAAGCGAAAATTTGATCAAATCATCGCATCGTGTATGTCAAACTTATGATATCAAAAAACATCCACAGAAAATGCACAACAGCAAAAAACAAAAAGGTAACAATAACATATAAAATTATTATAAATAAACTACACATATTGGTGACTAATAAATACATAAACATACTAGTTAGGGGTCAAAGACAGTGTGTAAGATGTCCCCTATTATTTATTTAATATTTATTTATTTCCTGTAGGTGCAGTGTACACTCAGCGTAAGTTACGAAAAGCTCCATGTATGTTTTTCAACGTTTCTATGTGTATACTACTGATAATTATTTTTGGCAAAAAAATGGCAAAACCAAATTCCATCGTGTACAAAATTCGAATAGTTCGCATGGATGTAGTAATTTTTTTAAAATTTTGATTTGTCAAAAATGGCTCGGCCAATTTCAATAAAATTTAAATAGGATCATCTCGGGAGTATACCCGCTTAAAATGTCGATGAACTTACACAAAAAAAAAACTTACAGACGAACCTACAAATCAATCATCAATGCGAACACGCTCTGCTAACATGTTGGCAGTAGCTACTTCAACTTAAAAATATTGAACTATGTCGGTAACTTTGATTCGTGTACAAATCTCCTCATACCAACCTGACCCCGAAAAGAAACCAAAATGGATGGTGTAAGGAGCCAGATGGATGGAATTTCAATTCTTTTCATTCATGTCCCTTCGGCAGGTCTACTCTCCTGACCTTCCAAGACCTGCTGCCGGAAGACCCGCGCGCGTATGACAAGATGCGGCCTCCGAAGGTCAACGACCAGCCCACCACCGTCAACTTCCACGTCACCGTCATGGGGCTGGACTCCATCGATGAGAACTCCATGGTAAGATGTCATCATCAGCAAATGATAGTTTGGGCGGAATCAAACATACCTATAGACGGCTGTGCAACTGGGGGACATCTTACACACTGTCTTTGACCCCAAACTAAGCAAGCTTGTGATACTGATATACTACATAATACTAGATTATTTAACATGGGACCAAAGTACTGTCTGTCGCGGACGATATTGGAACATGTTGACATTTAATTGATATTTATTATTTACTTTATATTTAAAATATTTGACAAATCATTTGATAGAATATTTAGTATTTTCCTTAATAGGTACCTATTCGATTCAATTTCTTTTCACATGCTAGTAAATGGCAAATAGAATAATTAATCTAGAACACCATGTATATTTGAGAGACAGGAACCTAAATAATACAAATAGAAACCATTAATTCACAATTTATTGATTAAATACTAAAAATGGAACGATTACAACCAAAATTAGAGATTATTTTTCAAGTTCAACAAAGACAATAATCTGACATCTCTTTTTTTTTTTAATTTTCTTCACAATCAGCTCACGTTTCTACTTACGCAATATTTTGGCGATGTTGAAGCCCTTGTCTTGTCATCAGCTCATGTAATTATTATTTTAACACATAAGTTTTAGCAAAAATAAATTAGCTAGTAACGTTTTATAAAAATATAAGTTATTTACAACTGCAAAGTTGTCAAGGTTTAATTTATTATATTGAGCTAGCACTCCAAATTGCTATAAGAATGCACGTCGACAGAAACGACATAGCAAAGTCACTCATCACTAGCGCCACGAGTCAAATCTGAATTAATTTATAATTTAAATATTTGGCGCTAAATTTCAAGCGACCACACGGCCATTCTGCTCAATCGCGACCCTGCGATTATGGCTTTACAGAATACGTGAAAATAACATGTCAAATGCATCGACAAGGATCATCAACACCTTAACTAACAATTATAAAACAAATAAATTAAGTCTAAACAAAGAAAGGGCGTAAAATTATTACACCTTACAATGTTACAAACATAGACAGTACTGGAAAGTTCTACAATATGGTTATAAATAATGGAATTTTCCATGATTGTTCGATTTGTTTTTCACAACGTTTAATTAATTAATAAGTTAACAATATCTTAGATATTTTTATCCTCTTTATAATTTATAATATTTACATGTCATGTTCGGTACCTACGGAATTTATTCGTAAATTAAACGTTACGCCAAAATTGCATTGTGCGAGACACTTAAATTAGAGACAATAAATTTTGGAAGAGATTCTGAATAACATTTATTTTTATTTTAATATTTTACGACCACATGGTCATTTGAATCTAAATTTGTTGTTCAATAAACAATGTAGGAAATAATGTAGCAGTACTGTCTTAACCAATTAATACTTTTTTTTTTTAAAGTGTCAACCTACTCCATTTTTGAAGTCGGTAAAAATTTTGAGATTTGAATCAATTTGAAACAAATGATCGTGTGGACCGTTTCATTCTACTTACTTCACTTCAACTCCCGATCCAAAAAGAGGGGGTTATGTCTATTTGAGGTGTGTGTAAGTGTGTCTATTTAATTATATGGCATAATAACGCTTAGCAACCAAATAAGCAAACAAATAGGTACTTAGATCTATTTTAATGCAGTTTTATTTGTTTGGAAATTTTTCGTGTCAATTGAAAACTGCGGAAACAAAGTATGTTTTACAGTATGCTGAGTGTGAGTTTTGTCGTAAACATGACGCGCTCTACGGTGAGCGCGTAAGCATGTAATTTGTATGAAGACAGTACAGTTCAAAAACGCGCCGCTAGTGGCGCTGTACATTTCTTCATACAAATTACATGCTTACGCGCTCGCCGTAGAGCGCGTCATGTTTACGACAAAACTCACACTCAGCATACTGTGCACATCTCGCGAATTTTTTCTGTAAATTGTAAAAAAAGCTCGAAAATCAGCCCACAAACAGCCGAGAAATCAGGCAACTTTGGAAAAAGAAATCAAAAACATCTATCGGATTGACAACCTCCTTCTTTTACCAAGTAAATTAAAAAGTAAGTTCGTATAGGCCGGGTAGCTAGCCCTGGTGTCAGAGTTTTTAGGCCGCCTGATGACCTCTGACTTGGCTAAACGGTTATAACAACCGGGACCTACAATTTAACGTGTCATCCGAACACGGTAGCGCTCAGTTGGAAAATGCCACCTGCGGTCACCCATCCAAATACTGACCGTGCGGAACGTTGCTTAATTTCGGTGATCGCTGACAAACACCTAATCGAACTACGCTACGAGCGCTACCAGGTATGTTGATTATGATAATGATAGCTTTTCACCATAGTGATAGCTGTCTCCTTCCACCTCATCATTCGTTTGGGATTTAGATCATGGTGATACCGGTGACCACCTTATTACTCGTCTGGGATTTGAACCCACGTCGTCGACTGGGAATGCGGCGCTGCAACTACTGATTCGTAACCGTTGTCACTCATTTTCCTCAAACAAAAAGCAATGAATCACTCGCATCACTATGTTAAATTATTTTCACAAAGTTTTGAGAATTGTAAGAACGTAGACTAAGAACTCATGAATCTTATGAGTCAGTTTATTGTGTAAGTTTTTGTTGAAATAAGGTCTTGCTCATACCCGTACTGTTCGACGGTAGGCCTATGTTTACTGCAGAACATAGGCCTTATGCTGAAGGACGATGGTATTAATTATGGGTTAATGAATTTCGTACGCATGACCTCATTAAGACCGCAGGATCACGCTGGATGTAAGCCGCTACTAACCGGTCTTATTGGAGATCCATAGGGGAGGCCTATGTTCAACAGTGGATTTCCAATGTCTGATGGATGGATGGATGAATTTCACATATACCCATAGCGTACAAGTGGCGTTATGATAACGTAATATATTGTCTAGGCAATACTTAGCGATCACCGGAGCTTAGCATAGTTCGGCACGGTTCGTTTTTAACCGACTTCCAAAAAGGAGGAGATTCTATGTTCGTCTGTATGTATTTTTTTTTGTTAATGTTCATCGATAATTTCGCCAATTGTAAACCGAATCAAAAAATATTTTTAAAGTTCTAAAGGGTATGCTCCCGAAGTGGTCCCATTTAAATTTTACAGAAATCGGCTTATCCGCTTTTGAACAATCAACAATAATGTAAACAATTCGAGCGAAGGCGGTTTTGCCATTTTTTACTTTCTTCTTTCTGTTAATGCCACGAATGCCTGGAAGAAATCGCCTAGTCAAGTCAAGTCCTAAGATTCTGAAAACTTGTTGCACCTCTACGCATACAAAAGCTAAATACACAAGTCTTGCGGTATTTACCAGAATATATTCAAAGCGAATTCCGTCTGCATAGTAAATATACACATAAATTATGCAGAATTATGCCACGGCCACGTTCATAGAATCGTAATGATTATTACTGCAGTACAATAAGAACAGTAAATCATCTTCAGAGAAATTAGCCGCTACTGGTTTCAAAATCGCATCAGGGGATTTATTTTTGACTTTCGAATGGCTCAGACATATACGGAACTTGTATGGACTATGCGGATTCTCCATACAATCTATCATGGTTCCGTATACGTTCCTACCCGCACGAAAGTCAAAAATAATCCCCCAGGAATGAGAAGATCCGAACGAATCAAAGCTACCGACATAGCTTAGCTTATTAGCAAGTTGAAATGACAGTGGCAGGGCACTCTTATTCGATCTGAAGAAGCGATGGTCTTTTTGGCTGAAACGTTCTCAAATCGAGACCACGTATCGGCAAGCGCAGCATAGGACGACCACACACGAGGCCGAAAGATAACCTCATCAAGACCGCAGGATCGCGCTGGATTCAAGCCGCTTTTAACCGGTCTTATTGGAAATCCATAAGTGAGGCCTATGTTCAGCAGTGGATGTCCTATAGCTGATGGATGGATGTATGGATTTAGCTAAAAATAAAATGCGGTGAATGATGGCCTACTGTTTATACTGTACTGTGTTATTACTGCAGTGTTTTGCATGGCGATCCAGCCAGAGGCTCAGTTTTATATTCAAAATCGTTAAGGGATTATGGCGTTTAAATCTTTGCATTTTAATTTATTTCACTAATTCTTGCTTGTGCATTTTCATATTATTTTATTTTCTTAATTTAATAAAAGTGTTAGTTACTTACTAAAAGTTGTGTTAAAAATAAGATGATTTACCTTATATCTTGGAATAAATACCTATACGATATTTGTGCCTATAGGTAACGCATATTATGTCAAAATATATTTGAATTTTTGTTTTAGGCATGTGCATTTACCTCGGTACTTACCTATTAACTTTACTGAAAAAAAGCATCTCACAAGTTTTTTTATTCCCGTTGCACGTCATAAGCCTGATTTTTTTTACAATTACAAATATTTGAGTAATTTATGTATCGGACGTTACTTTGCGGAAGCTCATCTTCAAATCCTTGTTTTGAATAAATATTTAGTGTATTTTCGCTCTGTCGTAGGCATAAAAGTTAATTTATGTATCATTTAAACGACTATAAGATTACAATTTACTTTGCCTTACTTAGAAGATCTATTTTTGGTTTTATGTCACTTAAATTGTCCTTGATCAGTACCTACTGATCAAGGACAATCTTGCCTGAGTCTGTATTATGTATCTTGTCTAAGTCTTTGCCTGAGTCTGTATTACCTAATACAGACTCAGGCAAAGACTTAGAAGAAACAATGTAAGCATTCTATAAAAAGGCAATTTTCTTTCAAATAAAGACACATTTTCCAGTAAACAGGACGCCAATGGATCGAAAAGCGATAAATTATTGTTTAATTTTAAACCCTTGGAGCGTTAAATTGGGCGTCGCGACGCTGGCGACACATGGATGCCAACTTTACGACCGAGTTTGATGCCAAACTTACAAAACGGAAGGCTTTTTCTGTAATTTGGCTGCGTGACCTTTGCATTTAGCCAGTGTCACATATTGAAAACATGAAGAGTAAATATTTCTGTTTTTCTGTCACTGGTTTGTCACTAACAGCGCAGCAAATAAGCAAGTTGAAACGGCAGTGCGCAGGTAACGTAGCTGGTAGCACGCAAGACTGATGGCCAATAGGATTGATAAGTTCTCGCGTTTCTCGTAAGATAAAATTAGGACGTCCATTCCGACCGGTCTGTAGGGGAGCCTATGTCCAGCAGTGGTCGTCCTATGGATAAAATGAAAATGATAAAACCCTCGCAGCGTTAAATTGGGCGTCGCGACGCGAGTGACACATAGCTGCCAACTTTACGTCTGAGTTTGATGCCAAATTAAACTTACAAAACAATGTTTTTTACTGTAATTTGGCTGAGTGACCTTTGCATTTCGCTAGTTTCCAATATTAAGAATATACATACGAATAGTTGTAGTACTATAGCGCTATGTCTTCTATTAAGCATATTGCAAAGTTACAAAATCTTCATAAACTCGTACACAGTGTGCATAGCGTACTGAGTACTTTTGATCCAAACATAGTCGACAACCTAGACGTCAACATAGAGTTGACAACCTCCTTTTTTGAAGTCGGATAAAATTATCAGTTTCATAAGTCATAACCATTGTAGGTATATATAGCTCAATCGTCGTAACATAGGTAATAGGTATACCTTTGATGAAGAGAACTTTACTATACTTTGCAGAAAACGTCCTACGAAACATTTAAACGATGGGGTTTGGACATGCTAAATTGTGATTTTCGAAACAAGCTTTACAACCTCCACCCTTTGTCCTAGTTTCGACACAATCAAGTGTCAGTAATACCAGCTGGAACCACAACCAGTTTCTGCTTAGTCACAGCTTTCTCTGCACAACGCATTTGTCACTTAATTCACAATAAAAATTCTGTAGCCCTCACTAAACACATTCGTATAGCAAATGTATCGTGCCTACACTTTGACACAGATTAGGAAAGGACAGACTTCACTTCGCGGAGAGCGCCATGTTATAAAAAAAAATACTACAGGCAGAACCGGACAATTCCATTGCTTTTTACTACAGCAAAAGATACTGAACGACCTTGGCTTTATAAGGAAGCAAATTAAATGAAAGATAAACTATTTTGATATAAATTAAAACGTCAATGACATGATCCGCTTCCATACAGAGAAAACAACATCAAAATCCACCAATTGTGTAAGATGTCTCAAATATATTTGTTTGGGAAATATTGCAACACCTAATAAAGTAACAACATAATTACAAAGGAGATATTGCAAAAATATATTGAAATTGGGCCACCAAAGGGTACAGTATTTCATAATTTGCTTCGTTTCTTTCGGACAATTATTTTTCCGTTATTTTTTACAATAACAGTGTCCATTAAAAGTAATTTCATGTATTCGGATTGAAAATTACATTGACATTGTTTAAAATTAAGGCAGCCATACTCTTCTTCTTTTATATTTTGGTGTCGCATGGTTTATGCATTTGCTAGTGTTACCTATAAGTATTGAACCTTTTTTTTGTATTTTATCAAAATAGTTACAGTCTAAGTCACGTCATAGTCCGAAAAAGTCGCGGTCAAGTTAGACCTCAGTAAAGCATCTAATTATCACTGATAGAAACATATTTCACAAAATAATAAAATGCGGCGACATGATTTTTCCCCGTTCCCGCCAAAAACCACCCGGCCATGCTCGACTTGAAACATTAATAAAATGTCACAAATAACAAAAATAGGCTAAAGGCCTGTTTAAAACCGATTTCTATATTATCCTGGATTCTTATAACAACGAAAAGAACACGTTTCATTGCAATTCGTTGGATGATTTTTTATTGTTAACTATTACAGGATTTAAACACCTCGTAGTCAAAATATTTTATTCAGCATTCTCCGATCTTAGAAATATATAGTTACAAACATTTTTTTATTCTTCGCTCCATTTTCACATCATTGATCCTCCTTAGTTTCTTTCCCGCCAAAAAGTAAGTATTCATCCTTCATTCTCAATTTTTTTTAATATATAGATCTAACTTGTCCCGTGAGTTTGAATACTAAAGAGGTTTCTATGTGCTACGTGATCTTCATACACCATAATAAGAATACAGCAATGTGAATGCGGGGCAAGTTACTTCGAAATAATTCACAGTTGTTTAGATCCATTTATACAGAAATGTGACATAATATAATACTTTTAAGAGAATATAAACAACATTACACTCATCACACTATTAATGATGGTTTTACAAAATTAATATAACGACAAAATGTTCTTGATTATTTACGATAAACAGGAAAATAAAAACAAACCTCTTACACGTTTACCTTCGACTTTCTCGGTGACCCGCGACTTCACCAAGTAACAACTTAATCCTCCTCAGGGCCAGCGCAGTGGATATGACTCATAGGCCTGGCCTATGTTCAGCAGTATACATTTAAAAATTACAGATACATGAAAGGTAGATACTTATACCTACCGTGTGTCTCTCAGAGACCTAATAATACTGAAACCATTTATATGTAGTACGTAGTACGTTATTAAGAACAACTGAAGATTGCTGTTGGTCCCATAATAAAAAAATAAACGAAATAAATGAAACAAAAGAAACGTATAAAGTCTTGATCGAAGTAAAAAGTACAAACGTATCAATTTGATGTATCATTAACGTCTGAGAAGTTTTGCTAACAAAACTAAACTCTTCAGTGCATTTTTTACATGTAGGCTATTAATTCTATGTAGGTTATATAAAAAAGGTTATATGTGACCAAAATGGCAGTAATTCAATAACTGAGCAAAAATCAAATTGGAAAATGTGAAATTACTCATAAATTAAGCATTTAATGCGGTTGTTTTACTCTGCGCATTTATTTATCATAGTTTATCGGATTTTTTGAGCTACTGTACCTAGTCTTAGCCCTTTTTGCAATATCACCTTTAACAATAACACTCTCACACAAAATGACATAACCGACTTTAACCGTATACAGAATTCGATTCGATGATTTCGCTCGGATCGATGTATCATCGATAAATAATTTTCAGACCATTGTTGATTTTTCAAAAACGCCTCTGTCGATTTCGATAAAATTTAAATGGAATCATTTCTGAAGTATGATCTACCAAACAAAAAAAGATTCATTGAAATTGGTTTATAATTGGCAGAGTAATCGCGTGACATACACACAAAAAAACCGTGGAGTCCCTCCGCGCGGAAAAAGTGAAGCTTCGACGAAACAGTGCTTTCATACCCCCTCCATGGTAGAGTTAAACGTTTAACGCAACCTTGTTGGAAGTCGCATTAAAAGTTTCACTTCAAAAAAACGTACAGATGAATTGAGAACCTCCTTTTTTGAAGTCGGATAAAAATGCTACCTGTTGAATCGAAAGTCGATCTAAAAATTGAGTGTTTTTCATACTCTTATTTCTTTTTTAAATTACTTTTTTCTTGGGGCAGGCAGACTGCCAACTTTCAGTAGCTGGAGAGTCGCCATAAGAATGAAATTTGTACATCTGAAATTACTCTGCGTCGAGATGCATATGAAGTGTTACGGCCCCGTTGTGAATAGTACGTGACAGACCAACTCCGTTACACTTTTAGTAGAGGCGGTAGTTACGTAGGCGTGAGTAGAATGCCTCTATGGTTTTGGCCTTTATTGTGTTAGATGACTTTCTTCTTAGATGAGGTCATAGTTAACTAATGTTAAAAGCATTTTCATTACAAAGCGAAAAAAAGTACTTAACTAGTAAGTGTTATAATCAGCCTTCAAAAAGGAAAAAAACATAGGTACGTAAGTAAATATACCAATAGTACTTAAAACTCTCCTTCATTTGCGGCGGGGGTTAAAAATTATTGCGTTGAGTTCTAAATGAGAGCGTTTGCGTAAATAAACAAACATCATCCGCTGAATTGAAAGTCGAACTATACTGGTAATATCTCGATAGACTTATCCGAGGTCCTAGGTTATGACGGTACTTGTAATTACTATTTTCTTTTCTTTAAACTGCATTCGACTTCTGAATACGGGCCTTGCCCGTAACTAGGGTTACCAGATGAGAAATTCGAAATATCGGAGAAAGAATCTGTCTACATTGAAAAATCCTGATATTTTGCTCTAGTGTAGCCTATGTCACTAGCTAAGAGTGATAAAGCCTAATACGGTATGGGGTGATGATAATTGCAACCACTCGTCGATTCTAAAAATCCTGACTGATATTTCCGGATTTCTTTAAATTCGGAGAAATCAAGACGAATAACGACACCGTGACCCATGAGTAGATTGGTATTGATATATACCTAGATCACCACGCTACCCAAATGCGGATAGGCAGTCTTCATGCGAGAACATGAAGTCTTAGCTGTTGAGCTTTTATCTCGATTCTTTAGCGTTGGTAGCTACCGGCAACTAGCAATACGCACATAACTTCTAAAAGACGGACGAGTCGTGTTTCTGGAACAAAGCTTGAGAACCTCAGCTGCATCGCATTCGAAAATCAAAACCGAATCTCAAACACGGATTAAATAACACTCTTTGTATGAGAACTCAAATAAATTCCGAACACGTGCGGATCCTAAAAATCGGAGCCGGCATTTGGAACGCATCACCGAAACGTTCTTTTTCGAAATGTGAACTTCGATTCTTGGCTGCCATGATTTATCGTTCGCGCGTGAATATGATCGTTTTGCGCGATTTTTTTTTTTCTAATCGATGTATGCGTGACATGCCTCTGATAATTTTCCATTGTTCGTGCTAATCAAACGCAAATGTTACTTTTTAGGGTTCCAAAAGGGTGAAAACGGGACCCCATTACTAACACTCTGCTGTCCGTCTGTCTGGCTGTCTGTTACCAGGCTGTATCTCATGAACCGTAATAGCTAGAGAGTTGAAATTTTCTCAGATGATGTATTTCGATTGGCTCTATAACAACAAATACTAAAAATAGAATAATATACATATTTAAAGGGGACCATAAAACAAACGTGTTTTTTTTTTGTCGAGAGGCTCCCATACGGTACGGAACCTTTCATGCGCGAGTCCAACTCGTACTTGGCCGATTTTATTTGAATTTTAAATAGTCTCTAACCCCAGATTTTAAAGTACGTTTTAACAAATGTTACACGATTTGACCGTATTTTTCAAACCTACAAAATGTTAATCCAACACCAACCGGCTTACGTAGCTTAAAACGTCCAAAACAAGGTTAACACATGATTTAATATGACCCGAAAATTGCGGTGGATGCAAGCCGCTTCCAATCTATCTTATTGAATACCTATGGATAGTGTCTATAGGTATTCAATATGATCTATATCTTATTGAATACCTATGGATAGTATCCATAGGTATTTAAAAAGATATTGGATACTCTGGAGTACACCGATCTCTATTTAAAGATTTATGATACAAACTCTTTAGTGCTCATTCCAGAAATTATACAGTGAAATCTCACTAGGTATATGAAAAATAAATATAACGAATATCCCTAGGTAAAAGCGTCCCAAGGTACACAACATGACCCTGTGAAACATAAATGTTCAAGACATGTATTACACTCGGTAAATACTGCTAGTTATTTACAGTTAATAAATTCAGTTTAAATAACATAGACGTTCCAAAATATAGACGTTCACTAAAACCCTATCAATTTAACGTCCAAAATTCCCGCTCAAAATCACAACGATTTTAAATCAATATTTTGACAGTTCCATAGACGTATTTACTCATAGTGTTGAAATAGGCACAAGCCTACTAACCTATTCAGCCAATGATTCAGACTGCTATAATATATTACATATAATATGCATATAACGCCGACATGATTTCGTTAGTAATGCCAGACAAATATTATAATGTATGATTCATATTAATATGTAAATGTTATGCCAGAACAATGGGCTAGGCAGTGTTGCCACCCTTCTGTTATAGAGTCTGATATAAGCACATTTTTGAAGCACTTTTTGTCCAATATTCGAATCAAAATTATTTAATATAATTTTAAGTTTTATTTGTGTATCTGTTTATATTTATCGCTTTATCATATAAATCAAAAAAATTTGTTTAAAACACATCATTGTGAGTTAATTGAATTGGTTAACTTCTACATATTAGTATAAAACGTGATCTAGTAAACAATCAGTACTAGTAATGACTTAGTAAGTCTTAGTGCTAGCACCAAAAATAGCTTTTTTATTGCTCTGGAACCTTTACTTTTGCACTATTTACTAACGTTTTTAATTTATAAAGTAACTTTAAATATTGCATATTTTTGTAAAATGTTTGCCCACGTTATATTGTGGGCATTGGTTTAAATGTCCAGCCATGTTGGAGATCTTCGAGCGTCTTAAATAATGACACTAAAGCTACGCAGTCTAAACGAACTTACTATAATTTATCATACAATACTTACTAATCAATTTTTTAGCTGATCTAGCCAAGTTAGATATAGCAATACTGGTATGCCTGGGCGTGGAACTATGGTTTGTCCTGTGGCACGGCCTTGTGATTTCACTTGTGTACTTTAAAACAATCAATCTGCATTGTTTTGAGCTTGTAAATTCGTTGCGTAAGTGACCACTGAAATGTGGACTTGAGAACATTTATTGCTAATGTCGCCACTAAAGCTCACACTCATGGGAGTTAACGAAATGGGTTAACAACTCTTTGTAATGAACAGTGTTGTAATACTAAGCTTTAGTAATCCTTTGATTTTTATATTCGCTAATTTTAGAGATCTAAGACTTCTGAAATAAAATAAACTGATATTGATGCAACCTCATTAAGTTTAACCAGTCATTTTTATCAATAGAAAACGGGCAGCATACCTGCAAAGTTTACATAAGTTATAGATAAATTTACATAATATAACATGTAGGTACTAATCCACATATATGTATTATTTTTGTATAGTATTGGAACTAATATTTAGTCCTTAGTTTTAAGTACCATTTGTGTTCTTATGTACATGTGTCTTGCATAAATTAAACCATCGTTAACAAATATAGATGCTGTCCAAACACAGGGTTAAATATTCATAATACTTTTGTTATTGTACTCTATGATCGTATGTCATTCTACTAGACAAAGCATTTTTATCAGTCTGACAACCTACTGAAATAGGTATAATAAAATGTAAGAGCTCCTATATAGGTATAGCTTCCCGCTTCGCTTTGCTAATTGTGTCTATGTTTTTGCAGCTTACTTCTCGTTATAATACCTATATATGTATATCTACTCGTATCACACTTCAGTCGAGAATCTACGAAGTAAAAGAAATGTATCTTTTTAATTCTTTTTTAACGATCACTCTACAAAACAAACACACCACAACAGCGTGGTGGATATGGCCCAATCACCCTTTGTGGGTAGGTCTACCTCCTGCAGCACGGGAAGCACGGCAAAGGGACAAATTGTCTCTCCACCATTATATCCCCTCGAAGAGGAAATAAAGAATGGATTGACAATGACAACTGACATTAAAAGTGGACAAAATAATTTTCTCCCTTTGCCGTGCTACCGGTGCAGTGGTCTATTAAAAAGGCTGGGACAGATACCGTACAAAACTAAAAAAAAAAACTTGTTTATAAAAGCTCCACAACAGTACGAGTACGATTTTTTTACCAAGTTCAAACTATCGAACACCAGTTAATGCATTCGACCTTTTAATAGCTGGTATCGGGGCCAGATGGTATCGGCGAAAGCATGTCATTGTAGTCGCGAAGCTACGGGGAGCCTCCTGAGATAATTACATTGTTTATTGGACTATTACTTCATAACTGTTGTAACTGTATTATTGTAGGTACTTAATAATTAAATTGTACTTAGAATCGATTTGGCAGCACATCACTACTTAATAAATGGGGACTCACTCTGCATGTCGTGTTCCAACGCTTAGGAGTCTTCTTAGCCAATCAGAGAACCAGGATGCGTGTTGCTTTTTAAACACTATTTTTGGCGTCGACCTCTGTGTTATTTTTCTTTGATATTTTTTTTTCTTTTGAAGCTAATTATAAGTAATTTTGTAAACTTTTAATAGTTGGTATCGGCAAGCATGTCATTGTAGTCACGAAGCTACAAGGACTAGGAAGCTTCCTAAAGATAAAATTATATTGTTTATTAATAGATGGTATCCGCGAAAGCATGTCATTGTAGTCGTGAAGATACGGGGAGCCTCCCGAAGATAATTATATTATTTATTGGACAATTACTTCATAACTATTCTTGCAACTGCATTACTGTACTTAATAACTAAATTGTAGGTACTTATTATGAAGGTGTATACTAGTTTACCTCAGAATAAGGAAAACAAGGAAAAAGTAGAAGTGCCATAAAGTAAAAAAGTTGTGATGGTTGATTCCACAAACATGGCGTCGAAAATCCATAGAAACTGCTATGTAATCTAGATACAAATTACACTTTAACTGCTGATCAAATGTCAAATTTGATTTCACAAAGATGGTGGACAAACTTCAAACGTCTCCTAGGTAGGGCTTTTATTTTGAACTTCATTTTCATAGCAATAATGCCATGTCATTTCAAACACCGACGTGACATTCAGATGTGAAAATTCTAATTTAACTGCGCTATTAGGATCTACTTTGTAGCACATCTCTAGGACGCCAATCAGCTTGTAGTGTCCCAACCCTAGGGATCCTTTGAACCAATAAGAGCTCATCCATTGTTTTTACATGTATATTTTTGTTAATTTTTGGCATCATACTTAGAGCGTTATGCCATTTTCCTATTATGTCTCATTTTTAACCGACTTCCAAAAAGGAGGAGGTTCTATGTTCGTCTGTACGTTTTTTTTTTGTGTATGTATCATCGATAATTTCGCCAATTGTGAAATGAATCGAAAAATTCTTTTTTAGTTCGAAAGGCTATACTCCCGAGGTGGTCCTATTTAAATTTTACAGAAATCGGCTGAGTCATTTATGGAAAATCAACAATAATGTAAGCAATTTGAGCGAAATACCCGTGTACAAAATACACGATGAACATCGATAATTTCGCCAATTGTGAACCGAATAAAAATATTTTTAGTAAGAAAGGGTATACTCCCGAGATGATCCCATTGAAATTTTACAGAAATCAGCTGAGCCATTTTTGAAATATCAACAATAATGTAAACAATTCTAGCGAAATATTCGAATTTAGTACACGATGGAAGGCGGTTTTGCCATTTTTTGCGAAAAATAATTATTAACATACGAGTAAAATACCAAGAAAATCTTTCTAATGAATGGACACCAAACAAAAGGTGAGGTCAGTGATAGCGGTCACTCGTCAGGTTTCTAACACCGAGTTAATGCACATGTCAGCTGGCGAGACAATGGCTATGTTACGTCAAACGCTGTTTGGTGCTATATCGCGCGGTATCTCTCTATATTGTGCTGGCAGAAATTTAATATCGACGATGACAAAGGGGCATGCATTGCCAGCCTTTCGAAGAGAATTGGCAAGGATTTAAGAAGGTTTGAGCAGAGTTGCGATGGATGGTGTGGTTTTGGACTTCTGATATACAGGGTTATTCCTAATCAATTAGCATTTTGCTGTACTTCAAAATTAACAACTTTTGTTCTGCGACTTTTGCCAAAACTCAAAAAAAAAATCAGCTATTCCATACATTTTATCGAGGGTGAACTATTGTGAATTTTTCTATGGATCAACAAATTATTTTATTGAGTTTTGACGAAAGTCGCAGAACAAAAGTTGTTTGTTTTGATATACAGAATAAGCCCCTAAAAGGATGCTAATTGATTAGGAATAACCCTGTATATTGATCTAAACTACTTACTGGCTTGATTTGGTTCACTGGCAAAAGTAACTTTTAACGATCTTCCATAACTGCGTCACCGAAGTTTTGCAATTGATCTATTTGATCTGATTTTGAATGAATTCCTTGGAGTTTGTGTACGGAATTTCATACCACGTGCTTTTCGGTGAAGGAAAACATCGTGAGGCATCCTGCATTCGTCCGTAGAAGAAATTCGATAGCGTATGTGAATCCACCAACCCGCACTGGGCCAGCTTGGTGTATAGGCCAAATCACCCTTTGTGGGTAGGCCTACGTCCTGCAGTGGACTATTAAAAAGGCTGGTACAGATCTGATTTTCTTCAGATGATTTTAATGCCGCCTCCAATGTCATTGTTATCAATTTTCGTAGCTGAATGCACATTCTATACTGCAGTGCCTTCGCCAATCTCAGGCAATACGTGTCCTTTGTAATTAAATTCATGTTTTACAATATCTGTGAATAGCTGAACCCATAGAGGTTTTCATTTTACCATAATAACCATCTTTTTACGTGCAGTGACGCATGAGGCAAGGTTTTCTTTTGTGATTGAACGGGATAGTATTTTGCCTTGATTTACCCAATCTATATAAATTTGATATTAACATGTTTGACCCAAAGTTTACCAACTACATTTCCCTGCCATAAGAGACTTATATTTCATCTTTCCGCCAGAAGTCCGCCGTTTTAACATTTCTGATTCGTACCGCCAGGGAATTGAATAGTCTTCCTGCTTTCCTGTTTTCTAAGAGATATAATCTAAGGCTTTCAAGGTCAGAGTCAATAGGTATCTTCTAGGTCTGCGTGCTTCATCTTCGACCACAACGTCGCTTACCATCAGGCGAGTTGGTGGTCAAGCGCGGACTTATTCGCGATAAAAAAAAGAAGTTGGCAAGAACTCAATAGACTCGCATATACCTAAGTGTAGGCCGAATCAGACGGCTTGGCAGTTGTGATGTTAGCTACAAACTGCGGATAATCCAATCCTGACTGAAGCTCACTTAACAGCTGCACAAGGATTGGGTTTTGCGCAGCTTGTAGCTAATGTCACACCCGCCAAGATGTTTGATTCTCTAAACTCGGTATAAAAATCAGTGAAAGTAATCTTCGTAAAAGCTTGTCGTGAGCCTTATCAACACCCCATTGTCAATTTTTATGTTGATATGTCGAGCACGCTTTGTAATGTCATCGACAGAAGGTCGTGTCATTACATTCAAATACACTAATACCCCGGACTAACGTGATACGTGGGATAAACCAAGACCAAGCGATAACCGCGTGAGTCGGGGTTCAAGCTTGCTTTAAACATAATTATAAAGAACTCATATAAAAACTTTAAAACTTGTCGTAAATCGAATATGCACTGCGTCTTCTTCTTCTTCCTGGCTGTATTCCCATTTTATTTGGGGTCCGCCCTCCTAGTATTTTTGCGCCACTCCGCACGGTTGTGGGTTGTCTGTTCATTGGTATTTGTAATTTTCATGTCATTGTTAACGGTTTGCATCCAGGTCATTGGTGGACGTCCACGGCCTCTTCTTCTCTCTTCTATGTTCATTACTCTCTTTGTCACATGGTCATCATCTCTTCTCATCACATGTCCGTACCAGCGCAGGTGGTTTTCTCTAAGCTTTTCCTCTGAGCGACTTTGAAAGTGCCACGGATATATTCATTTCTTATTTTATCCGTTCTAGAGACTCCCCCTGCCCATCGTAACATTTTCATTTCTGTAACATGGACTTTTTGTTCATCAGACTTTCTCATAGGCCAGCACTCAGATCCATAGAGTAAAGCTGGTCTTACTGCCCTTTTGTATACATTGCCTTTGATTTTAATCGGCATACGAGAGTCGCATAGGATACCAGACAGTGACCTCCACTTCAGCCAGGCTGTCTGTACTCTATTTTGGATATCCTTTTCAACACAATTTTTGGGCGTTATGATGGATCTGAGGTACTTAAATTCTTCAACTCTGTTGAGTGGTCTATTTTCAATAGATGGACATGGGATAACGCCTGCATTGCGAATATGCACTGCGTACTTTCATAAAACAATTCCACGCAGAACACGTTCAAAATCGTCAATTGAATAACGAAATGCGCCGATTCGCGCGGTAATCAAAATGATAACCGCGTATGTATCTCCGAATTCGCGTAAGTCAGGGTATTACTGTACTGCCAGCAGCAGTCCCACGGTCAACTTCTCCAGTTCCTTGAAGGTACGCTGTCCACGTCGGTTGGCACTTATTTAAATGACGATTGGCTTCCATTTGACCACACTTATTACATTGATATTAAACCTTCGAGCAAATATCTATCGAGTCACAATCGTGCAAAAAAGTGTCCGAGCCAAAACCCTGCCCAAGCTACGTAGTGGGCAGGCTTTTTAGTCAGTCGTAAGGCGATCGCAAGCCGACTACAACGCCGCGCGTTGCCAAAGTGCTCGGTTAAAAGCGCTAATTAGGTGACATACAGTCGAGATTCGAGAAAACGGGGCATTGTGAATTGTTTAGTGTAAATATCTAAGTCGGTATGTATGACGGCGCTCGGACATTTTTTTACTACCTTCACTTAAGGACTGTGGCTCTTTAGATATTTGCTCGAAGTATTAAACAGAGATTTAGAGATGTACAATACTTGTAATCGTCGAAAAAGCTCACACGCCTCATCAACACCTCATTGTTGATCTCTCGAGCACGTACCATGATTGTGAAGTCATCGGTTGAAGGCCGTATGTCATCGAAAGGCCGTGTTTATGCTAACAGTTCGTGGTATCGTGCTCGTGCATCATTGGTGCGGATAAATAACTGGCTGGACGTGTCACCAGATTGTCAGTCAACTTGTCAGTCAAGAATGTCGAGCACTTTGACGTTCCTCGATTGTGATACATCTAATTCAATCAGCGATACAAAATCTATTTAGTAGTTTTGAGAATGTGGAGAATGTACTTAATCTGTTATCACTAAAAATCGTGTGGAGAAAATATTGTTTTTAGGGTTCCGTACGCAATGGGTAAAAACGGGGCCCTATTACTAAGACTTCGATGTCCGTCTGTCCGTCTGTCTGTCTGTCTGCCCGTCACCGGGCTGTATCTTATGAACCATGATAGCTAGGCAGCTGAAGTTTTCACAGATGATGTATTTCTGTTGCCGCTATAACAACAAATACTAAAAACATAATAAAATAAATGTTCAAGGGGGGCTCCCATACAACAAACGTGATTTTTGGTAGTTTTTTTTCTCGCTATTAATGACGACAAGAGAATTGGGGCACCCATACGGTACGGAACCCTTCGTGCTGTAGAGAAACTAACCTTTTTGTTAGCTTCTCTACATTCAGACTTTTTTAACGATAACACTGCCAACTAACAATTCTAATTGTGAAATTATTCAAATTTTTGAAATGTTTCTTTGACAAGATCAGCGATCCTTGTTTTGTAAAATTGGGCAGTCGGGAGAAGGGAGTCATGAAAGAGACACGAAAGATGGTGCATGTCTTGTGGTATTTTTAAGAAAGTATACATGTTAACGTGTGATCTTTGAACGTGGTGACGGGTCCTGCAGAGAAGACAGCATGAGCGTCTGGTAACTCTTCTTCGCGAGGCTTCGGTCTCTTTGACTTTGTTTCAGGAGGACCTCAACTTTTGGGGCCACTGACCTTGCCACTTACCTTGGAGTGCCGAGCGAGTGCTACAGGCGATTCCACCTCAAGCGCCAGAACAACACCATGGGCGTCTTCACGCTAGCGCCCAGCTAGCGCACATGCGCCTCCACCTCAAGCGCCACAACACCACGGGCGTATACACGCTAATGCACAGCTGGCGCTACAGGCGCTTCCATCTCCAGCACCCTGCTGGCGCTACGTCTATCGGCGAGTCCAGCTTGTCTTCGCTCCAACCTCGGCCAACCTCCAGTGTGTTTTCTTTGTGTGCTACCCCTCCCCTGTTAGGCTAACATTCCACGGACTCTTTACAAAATTCTCTCTCTATTCGCTTCAAGAAAAACGTATAGACTATAAGTGCAGTGTGTGTCTGGTGTAAATAAATGTGTAAATACTAAGGTTAGTTTTCTGTTTTAATCTCCTCTCTCCGAACCGTTAGGAATCCTATCCACTTGGCAGGACTCTTCGGTTAGGTTTCTCTGAAGTCTCTTAACCTGTGGTGCGGCAACCGGCTTCCCCGCTTGCCACATTACGGGTTCTCAAATCCTCTTTTAACTTGTGGTGCTGCAAACGGCTTCCCCGTTTGCAACATTACAGTGCGCAAGTCCGACTCGCACTTGGCCGATTGTTTACTTTTTCCCACCGATCGACTTGTTTTTTACAAGCTTTTGTTTAACTTGCAATGGATGTACTAGTATGTAAGTTCCGGTGGATCTTGCAAGTTAAATTTGACCAACTTCCCGGTTTCCGATTGAGCTAAAATTTTGCACGCATATGTATATACAATGACGTAACATGCAATAATATGGTACCACGGATCTGATCTGATGATGAAGTCTGAAAGTGGCCATAGGAACTCATGTAATAAACAAGATAGACCGTTGTGTTTGGGTTCGTTTTACTTGTAATCCCGAGTAAATAGGTCTCTTCTAGGTAAGCGTGCTACATCCTAGACCACATATCTGCTCAACATCAGGCAGTATGTAGTCAAACGCAAACCTATATGGAATAAAAAAATTAAAAAAAAACTTGTCTCGGTTAGCACTCTGCTGCTACATGACATCCAGGATCTCAAAAGCTTGTATTTAAAAAGTCATATTTTTAAAATAAATTATTTATGGATATAGTTTAAATATTGGAGAATGTCAGACTACTTTTATCCCGAATAAAATAAAGATTGCCTACAACATGGCACCTTTAGAAATTCTTCTTATCATGTCAAGAGTATCTCTTTTTTACTTATCAGCTAATAGTTCCTTTCGTAAGATCGGAAGATTGTTCGAAACTCTTTAGACTACAAACCGCGGTATTTATTTATTCTAAACTAGCTGACCCGGTGAACTTCATCTCACCATCTGTCAACTGTAAATGACAACTTTTACATGCAGGAACATTTTGTACAGGAAAATGAAATTCTGACAAAAATGAACTGATTTATATTTTCTCACCGTTTAAAACTTTCCTTAACTACCACAAATATTTCAAGACCAAAATTAGCCAAATCGGTTCAGCCACTTTTGAGTTTTAGCGAGACTAACAACCACGATTAGTTTTTATATAAATAGATAAATAACCTGAAATGTGTAAACGTGAATCACATCCTACTATTATTTGTCCAAGATTATGAAGCTACATGATGAATAACTTGAATAGTAAGTATTGTTTAGCCGAGCTTGGCACGGAAGAAGCAAGCTCTGAATTGTTACCTCCTGGCGCCACTGTCTCATTTCCTGGGGGACTTTGCCAAGTAGAGGCGAAATGTCTTACATTGTTATGACTAACAATTTAATGACATGTATCGTGGAATAACTTTTAGTTTCTATATTATTGTCTTGTCTTGTTGCAATTTAAAAACTATACAGGGTTATCAAGAACTGGTGTACTAAGCCGAAAGGGGGTGATTAAAACCATCATTATCATCAACTTTACAATGGGGCCATCCCAGAATTTAAGAAAAATCCGCTGTTTCATACAAAATTGCAACTAAGAATCGACGCAGAATGTATGAAACAGCTGATTCATTTTTCTGGAATTCCACGTTGAACCCATTGTAAAATTTGTTCATAATGATGGCCTGAATCACCTCCTTTAGTCTAAGTACACAACTTCTGGATAACCCTGTATATTAGGTGGGTATATCCTAACTTTTGAAGTCTTTGAAAACGTTACTAAGTGTAATACCTAAACGTTATTATACAACAGCCAGCCGTGGTTGCAAATCACGTGTATGCCGGCCCCGCGCAGGGTCTTGACCCCTTGACACCTTCCTTTCGCTGTTGCATCACCGATGGGGCCAGGGTACTTGTTACATGGTCAGCTGTACATCACTTGGGTCTGTTAAAATTGTGAATATCAGTCATTTTTTAGTCTGCTGGATGACTCGTTATAATGTATTTTTTCACTCAGACCGAAAGCTGCTGATCATAATACGGTTTAAATTATTTTGGGACACCACTAAGCAAATATCTACATTTTGTGTGATGACCAAATCTTGGTTTTGCTGCTGACCATTTAAGTCTTGCCCAAGAAAGAAACCTATTGATTTTAATACGTACTTAATGCATTAGAATTATACAACGAACGATCCTTTTATTGCTTGTAATTTGTTGGTATTAGTTTAATGGGAAGTTATTAAATTGAAACAATCGTATTGGCTATTATAAAGTGCAGAGTTAATATTTTTTTTTCTAATGAGTCTATATTATGTTTAATTATTAGAAATTAAGCGTCAGTACAATAATGTCCAAAAATAAACATGGTCAAACAACCCGCTCTTAATTGTTCCCGGAGCAAAGGTTCAATACACTGGTCGCATTAATTATAGTAATGTGTATAAAAAATAATCTATCTAATGATCCGTACAATGATTTTCTAAAATTTGTCCATTGTTTGAGAATGAAAAAAAAACCGTTTGTAAACGTCTCAGCCGATTTCGATAAAATTGAAATGGGACCACCACAGAAGTACAATGACAATGAAATGAATACATAACCCTTTAAAACTAAAAAAATATTTATTTGATTCGGTTCATAACTGGCGAAAATAACGATGAACATACACAAAAAAATTACACACTGACTAGCATAGAACCTCCACCTTTTCGGAAGTAGGTTAAAAACTAAACTAAACATCAGATTTATGTCGGCCATTTTCAGATCCATAAAACCCAGTCTCCATGTAGGTTGCAACGGAACAGGTTGACAATGGCTACCGGTGTTAGATCGACAGATAAAAAAAATAGTGATGAACTGATTGCACTCGCCTGGAGCGTGAAGGAATCTGGTTTTGAGTGTGTTTTGAGAACGCAGATGTCAAAATTACGCTCAACTTTTTTGGCAAATAAAATTTAGTGCGATGCCATTTGATGTCTGGTACCTAAAGACGCATACACGAACCTATTCGCGATTCTCACGAATTGATTGTGAAACTCGAGTAACATTACAGAGCAACAAACAAATATTTGCTCTATATATCCCAAAATGCATTATAGACCGTACATATTACATTTATGTTGAGCTTCAGCTAGGATGATCAGATGTCTCAAGTTGTATGTGAACGCAACTTAATAAGGCTTTAACTTAGCCCAGAGACAAGGCGTGTCTACGATGCAACAAGACAGATGATATCGATATACGAACCGACTCGCGATTCTCACGAATCGATTGCGAAACGAGTTCGAGGGTCACGCCGATTGTGAATTTATAATGCGTTTGTTTTAATTACTGTTCAGTTGTTTATTGTAATTAAATTGCTAGAGAGATTTGCATTTCATTGCATGTTTATGATATTTGTTAACATATTTATACATATTGTATTTTAAAACAAATTGCGGAGTTATATTATGTTTATTATAGCTATCCAATTAACCGGAGAACTTTCAACGTTTGCTAAATGAAAATTAATTTTTTTCATTATCATTTTTTGCAATAATCTGGTAAACGTTTCTAATCTTTACTTTTGTCTTATTTCAGGTACGTATGCCGTAATAATAATAAAAACATTGACGTTTGTTTAAGAAGGTATGTTTCCTAATCGATATTCAAGGATCGTAGAAAATTAAAAATCTTGATTAAAATGACGATTTTCAGTAGGTTGCGGAGATAATAGAATCTTGTTTTCCGAAAAAATATTTAAGTTTTTATATTTTCTGTAGTTCTTTAAAATAATTTTAGTTATTTCGATCTCGGTGCAAGGCAGTGCAACCAAACAACGTTACCAAACAAGTCGTAAATTGATTTCAGGAACTAAGATTGTGTTCCATTTTTATACTGTAAGTATGTGTAGAACTGAATATGAGGAAAAAAGAGATAATGTAAAAATATATCGAGCCTAGGCCATTACGTTGTATAGTATTCCTATTATTTTCTTTCATGACAATCTTCATTAATTAATTCCTTAATTTTATATTTACGGCATTTCATCTTTCGACATATCTTTCCTTGTTAAATATGGCGGCGTGATGGCAGCCTTGAACAAAATTCAAATATCATAGCGCTGATAAATTGGTCTAAATTTATTATCCCGTCTTTCCTTATAGCTAAACGAGTAAAAATATTATTAGGTAATACAATTCGGTTTGTTTAATTCCATTCAAATGAAGCATTCAATGCGGTTGTTTTACTCTGCGCATTTATTAACCATATTTTATTGGATTTTTTGAGCTACTGTAGGTACACAGTCTGGTCCCACTTTGCAAGACTTTCATTGTAGATTGACAATAATAATTGTAGATAGTTTTAAATATAAATATTTCTATATTCAATTCACGAATTATCCTTGGCTACTCTAACTAAATAAAAAAACAATCTAATACGCTAAAAGTTAGCCACTCCTATGTAACCTTAAACATCAAAACATTACATAACAAAACACAAAGGTACACTACTATCCAATTTAATTCGTACATCAATCGATTATATCTCGCAACCGCAGCTCGTAATCGATTGCAGACTCGATTGATGCATCGAATCATTAGGGGGCATTAGAAAGGTCATCTCGATTATAAGAGATATTCGAATGATCGAGGTCAAATCGATTTAAATTAGGTGGAATAATAATAATTGTTGATACGCGAAACATGGATCTCGTACATGTTCATTGCATAGCTATTGTAACAAGCATAATTAATTTCTATCTGGCTTCGTCTCACCTTGCTGACAACAAACAGGGCTGGCGCTGCTGCAGCTAAAGCCGAAAACTTCAAACGGCACAAATATGGGTCGTTGGACAGAAACAACCATTTACTAAAACAAAACTACACTACTACTACATAAAAAGCATTGGATCATCCACAGACCTTTGAAGGTCTAAAGATAATCCAAATGCTCAAGCCCACTGCCAGTTGGCAGCGTGCCCAGCATGCTGGCAGCATTGCCACGCTGAATGGCAATGCTTATGCGTTGAGCCAAATAAACACCAGCATTTTGGTCACGCGTCGCGTCCACCAGACGCTCAGAAAGACTTTTGAAAATAAAATGCGCTCCCGGCCCCCACGGACCCACTACCGAGGTAGTGGTTTCATACTTGCCAGTACGTGGTCTTCACCTCAAAAAAAAAGCAACTATTTTGTTCCGTTTGGGGTTGAGACTTTAGGTCTGTGGGGGCCGGACACTCATATTTTGTACAAAAACCTGGCCAGGCTTTTGGTAGAGGTGACACGTGACCAGAATATTGGCATCTATTTCGCCCAAAAGCTGAGTACTTATTGTTATTCAGCGAGGCAATGCTGCCAGCATTCCGGCCATATTACCCTCTGCCGAGGGGCTTATTAGGGGGGTTTTATTTTTTGTTTATTTATTAGTTTAAGTGTATTTTTGGGGTTCCGTGCCCAAAGGGTAAAAACGGGACCCTGTTACTAAGACTCCACTGTCCGACAACAAATCTAAAGTTTAAACCGTTTTTAGCTCGATATTAATAATGGTAACAGGTAAATGCTTGAAATATTCTCAGAATAGTTGTATTTTCAATTCAATAATAAATATTTATTTGAGGTGGACTCCCATACAGTACGGAACCCTTCGTGCGCGTGTCCTACTCGTGCTTTGCTGATTATTTAGTTTTAGTGGAAAGTGTTATTTACGTTTTTTTTCTGTGTAAATAAAATTTTTCTATCTAAAAAATAACATCCATCCTCCAGCTATAGGACGTGCACCTACATGCCTTCCCTATGGACCTCCATTAAGACCCGCTGGAAGCGGCTTGCATCCATCGCCGTCCTGCGATCTTGATAAGGTCAATTATCCAGCTCGTGGGTGGACGTCCTACGCCGCGCTTGCCGGTATGTGGTCTTCATTCGAGAACTTTAGGTGGCCATCCGCCATCCGGTCAGCCCATCCGAACTATGTGCCCTGCTCACTGTCAGCTCAACTTGCTAATCCTCTGAGCTGTGTCGGTAACTTTGGTGCGAATCAAGAATAAGTTGATTCGCAGAGAGACTCCGAGCATAACCCTCTCTCATAAACTGCTCACACTGAAATACCACGTGTCATATGTTATCACTGGCCACACATTCTCGACTTGAGGCACTGAGGTATGTCGGACGACAAGACGTCACACAGTCCAGCCGAGTTGAATTCGTCGATTGACCTTTTTCTTGAAATTAGGTAATGATATCTAATTACCGTGACTGTTATCTCTCCCTCACCCACGTTTGATAAATTCGCGTAGGGAACGCGTATTTCTTATAACTTCACGTTCATAAAATAAACAATGATACGAAACATGAAAACTCATTTTGCGTAAAAGCTCTATAAATAACTACGCAGTGCAAATCTGTCATTTTTAGGGTTCCGTACCCAAAGGGCAAAAACGGGACCCTATTACTAAGACTCCGATGTCCGTCTGTCCATCTGTCCGTCTGTCTGTCTGTCACCAGGCTGTATCTCATGAACCGTTATAGTTAGATAGCTGAAATTTTCACAGATAATGTATTTCTGTTGCCGCTATAACAACAAATACTAAAATCAGAATAAACATTTTTTTAAGTGGGGCTCCCATAGAAAAAAACGTGATTTCTTAGATTTTTTTTGCTCGCTATTAATAACTACAAGAGGAATGGGGCTAAGAGGGCTTCAACGCGGTACGGAACCCTTCGTGCGCGAGTCTGACTCGTATTTGGCCGGTTATTATTTCTGTTACGATCATAAGTTTTTCTTTTTGTGTATTTATATGTGAAAGTGACAATCAAACTGACGGGCCTCCTGATGTTATGAGGTACTTCTGTATTAGAAGATACTATTTTTCTATACTTTATTTTTCGGATAATTGTCACACGCTGATTTTCAAGTAATATAACACATTCTGTTCTGAAGATAACTCAATGTTTATTTTCTCTTTAGACAAATGTTCATCTAGAATTGTACACCAAAAATATTTTGACGTGACAACGTCTTATAAATTGGTTTGCCGGGTGACACTTCAAGAAACTGCGTTACGCTCCGCTCACGTTATGCGCTCACAATGAGAGCGAGTGAGAGGCACGCGTCCCTTCCACTCGGGCATGGTTAGCCCGCCTAAGAGCGAGAGAGACAGACATAAAGTCGTTGTCACGTAAAACTTTCGCCCGTATACCGACTTTACAGGCAACCAATTTTTTAAGATGGAACTTGTAATTCCACAATTACTAAAGTACTATCGTGTGTGAAACAGACAGCTTAATTTTTAAACTATTTATCTCATTTGTCATAGACACGGAGGCCTATGTCTAATAGTGGAGTATAAGCGGCTTGCATCCAGCGAGATTTTGCGTCTACTTCGTTAGTGGACGTCCTATACTGGGCTTGCTAATACGTGGTCTCTATTTGAGAACTTTTTGACAACATTTGCCATCGGCACTGCCACTGCACACTTACATCGTGCCCTGTCTGCTACTATTTCAATTTGATAGTAGTTTATTTTACTTCTATTTTATTTACAACGGCCTCTGACCCCAAACTAAGCAAAGCTTGTAATATGGCTGCCAGAGATTGATAAACTACTTATCCATATTCCTAAATACATACATATATAGATAGGAACTAAATCGATGTGGAGTGGGGATCGAACCCACACCACGTCTCTTTGACCCAGTAGTCAAGGTCACTAACCACTGAGCCACCGAGGCAGTCATTGTGTATTTGTGTTATATAAAATTTTAAATTACATGTCAAACTTAAAAATAATTAATAGTAAGTAAATCTTGATAAAAATAATTAAGCATTAGTTACCATACCAAGTTAATTATTAATACTAATAAATATTCCACTAGAATCCACTAGGTACCCCCATTTACCATAATTTCCCCCGTTCTAAACCAGGTCAAAATTAAGCCCAAATATTCAAATTTAGTCTTGAACTAATATTAGTATTCTAGAATACCAGCATACTGAATGACCTAACGTTATCTGGCTTTCCAATTACTGTAATTACTAGTTGACTGCCTCGACTTAGCCCTTGTTTGAACGAGTTTAGCCGCTTTACCACAAAAGATTTAAACAATAAAGCGTGTTAACTGTGTTTAGCCGTGCAATTTGTACTGCTAAAAATTCTGTAGAGTACATGATGAATAATTGTTATTTTGACAATTCGTAAGATGTTGCACATAGTATATTGTTTCCTGATAGTAGCCTCTTTTAAATACACATATCTTACTCTTTGTTGGCGAAACATCTAGTCCAATAGCATTCAGGATACAGTACGAATAACTGTTAATGGTTATCCATTGCAAGTAGTGGACCAAGTTAAATACTTGGGACTTTGGCTTGATAGATCATTACGCTGGGCTAAACATATCAATGAATTAAAAAATAACACGCTAAAGTTACTAAACATTTTTAAAGTTCTGTCTGGCGCAGATTGGGGCATTCACCCGATTCATTTAAGGCGGATATACATAGCTATGATTCGTAGTAGGCTAGACTACGCGAGCGCACTGTATGGAAACAGCTGTAAAACGCATTTAGGTAAATTAGATAAGGTACAAAATCAATGCATGCGTGTTATTGGAGGCTTTGTGAAAACCACTGCGGTACATGTGATGGAATGTGAGCTGCACATCCAGCCTTTAGCCATACGTAGGTACTATCTCGCTGGAAAGTTCTATTTAAAATGTAGATCTATATCTAACAATGAACTAATCGACGTTATCGATAACTTGAACCGGTTATGCCACAGTGAATACACAGAAGCATGGGTTTATTGGAGGAATAGAAATAAACCTTTGCTATGTTTAGCTCATCAGCAACTTAAAAATACAAATATTTATTCAAGCACACAGTTAGAAATGTTTACATTAGATACATGGGTCAGCAATGTGGATATCTCTTTAGTACTATCTCCAAATATTAGTGGGCTATCTAAATCAAAAGATAAGTATAATAAGGACGACCTGAGAAATATTTGTTTACAATTTTTAGACACTAACTTTGTACAATTCTATCAAATATATACAGATGGCTCTAAGGAAGGCACAAGTAGTGGCGCTGCTATATTTGACCCTCAAACAAACAGTGCCGTACAGTTAAGTGTAAACACAAACATCTCCATCATGTATACGGAATTAATCGCGATAGCAGAAGCTATTTCTTATATAACCAAATTAAATTGTAGCAAAATAGTTATTTTGACGGACTCTAAAAGTGCTATTTACCACCTGGCTCGGTGCACCTCGAACGTTCGAGGCACACCGATAGCCTACCGCATTTTGGAGTCGTTACGTAATATGTCTAATAAAGATAAGGTGATTAAATTACAATGGATACCATCTCACGTTGGCATACCAGGTAACGAGGAAGTAGATCGGCTAGCCAGAGAAGCGCTAACCCAAGGAGCTCCTTATCACTGCCTGCCTCTGTTCTCTGACTGTGTAGGCATAGTCAGAGACAGAGGTAGGGAGTTGTGGCGGGAGCACTTTGACGAATGCTCGATAACAAAAGGACTCTGGTATAAGACCATGCAACCCAGTCTAACGAGGTCGCCGTGGTATGCCAGCGCGGACATGAGTAGGAAAGACATTGTTATGGCTATGAGGCTGCGATCCGGTCACATTCCACTCAATAGATTTCTACATCTAGTTGGTAAATACGCAAGTCACAGTACGCTCCTTACATCGGTTCCCAGTGCACGTACGTGCGCTCGCACCGACGTCGAAATCTGCGCCGCGATTATTTACAATACAATTTTACCTACTATGGATTGCGCGACGTGTGGTGAGCAGTTCAATGACGGAACGCAGTGTGCATCGTGTAAGAAACACTTTGACTATTCCTGTGCAGGAGTGGTCGAAAAGACGTTCAGGCGGTTGAAACCGGATAAGCGTGCCTCTTGGACGTGCAGATCATGCAGCGCGTCCTCTGCCCCGTTGCCCTTGAGCCCCTTGGAGTTATCGCCGGCCGTTTCACTTGACACCATCATGGCCAAGCTGAACTCGATGGCTTCGCAACTGAACGCGTTGCCCACTCTGATACAAGACGTAAAAGGAATCAAGTCCGACATTGCCCAATTACAGGCTAGCACGAAGTCTACGTCAAAAAAACTTCAGGATTTTGACTCGAATTTGGCAGGATTAGATACGCGTGTCACCGCCCTAGACAACGTACCCAGTGAGTTGGCCAATATGAAGCACCAGCAGATGAGCCGTGATCTATGGTCGCGATTAAACAACATCGAAATTAAAGGAATTCCTGTGCGCAATTCCGAGAACCTGTTTTTATTGCTAGATAAGTTGGCTGCCTGCGTTGAATACAAGCTAACTAAAACTCAAATAAACTACGTTACAAGAATCCCATCTTATAACAAGGAGAAGGCGATTATTGTGAGCTTCGTGAATAGGTATGTCAAAGAAGACTTTATCGCGTTGGCCCGAGCAAAAAAATCTTTATCGACCGCTGATCTTGGCTTCTCTGGAGATAACAAAGCAAGAGTTTACGTCAACGACCATCTGTCCCCGGAATATAAGAAGCTGCTTACAAAAACCAAGCAATTGGCCACCGAGAAGAGGCACTTATACGTATGGGTCAAATTCTCTAAAATTCACGTGAGAAAGAACGACACGTCCCCGATTATGATCGTGAATTCCGAAGTGGATTTAAACAAGATAAAGTGAACCGCTATCCATTCGTATTATTGTTATATTTTAAGTGTTTAAAATCGTTAATCCGACCATTTTTTCTAATGTGCGCTATGATTTTCTACGACAACTTTACGGTTACTTTATATTATTTATTCACTAAGTGTCAGGGCATAAGTAACAACGCTGCACTCGAATTTCATTTTTCAATTCAATTAATTCTAATTATCCTTCAATCACCTCTAAAGAGACTGCATAGCTCCTTTATTTAATTTACACAGTTGCAGAGCGTGCTCCGGCGCGTATTTTTTCACAATTTTTAAAGTTTTTTTTTTTTTTTTTTTGTATAGCAACACTGCTCCTTTAAGTCATTGTGTGCTTTGTGCGTGTAAAAAACGGGTTTCATTTTTCGATGAAAAATGTTAAAACCAAGCCGATTCCACTAGTTATTACGTAAATAGCGTGTAATATAGCCTGCAGACCACGAGAAGTGAAACACACATATCAAACTGTGTGTTTATGTGACTGTGTACATTAATATGTGTTCGACGAAAAATTTACATATTCAACGTTCTAAACGCCTTCCGGCAACACAAAACTCAATTAAATACAAGTAAAAAGGTCTTAAATAATGACAGTAAGTACCTACCCTAACTGGGGAACCCATTCAAGTACTTGATTCCTTCACAAGTACTTAGCAAAAAGATTGCATTTCCCGGCTCTAATTTATAGTAACCGTAATCTTGCCAACGTATTGTCACGATTTATAAACAACAAAATACAGTAAGAAAACTGGATTTTAGTTAATGGAACTCGATGAGTTTCCTAAATGACATCTATGTATGATGGTCAGACAGACTATAAGAAACAGGACTGAAAGATAGGTAGGTCTGTTTTTCTTATGTTTTTTTATGCTATCATTCTGTCAAAGATAAGAGCAGTACATATTATCTCATAATGAGATTACTAGATCTGGGTACTATTAGCGAGATAATTCTACAAACAACAAAATTATTATAATTACTTCTGAAAAACTTCTCGGCGGTGAAGTGGTCAAAAGACACACAACAAACTTTTCTGTCTTAAACATACAGAAAAAGTCATCCTACAAAGGATATAAGTAATATCACCGCAGCATGGTACACTGTAATATGGTACTAATGCTTAATGCACAGTATTTACTGATGATCTACCTATCTCAGTGAGTAATCACTGAACGAGGACAAATGTTTGTTCTCAAATAGGTAAGTATATGATGTCATCATGTCATATTATACCTAGGAAGAGATAAGGGGTCACAGCTACCACCTATCAAGAAATCTCTAACAGTAAGTTCACATTGAACCCTAAGCAAAAATAGTATTTACCCTTCTTCCATCTGATTAATATCTCAAATTCTGAGTATTCAACATGACATGTAAACAGTCCAATTACAAGTACCTATAGAATTCAATTATTTCTGTCACATTCACTTCTTATTTATACCAAGCTGGTTATAAACATTCTTTGAACGGACCATGGTACTCAGTCCATAAAGAACTATTACCAAGAAAACACCAATCAAAGTTACCAAGTAACATAATTATATCAGTAGAATCATCTCTAGGAGAAAAAATGGTACTTGTACTGTACAGGACTTTAATAGTCTACTACTAAACATACATACCATACCCAGGAAGAGCGATTGGGCTCTCACTCTGGCTGATGGCTGGGTGCAAGTTGAATACCATAATAATTCAACTGCAAAAATATAAACAACAAAATTAATACTTGTTATTTAAGGTACCTGCCTACATATTACACACCTACCTTAAATGAGAAAAGGAACAGGAATGTCTTATTTATACATAATAATTTTGTAGGCATACCTAGTTAGACATTTATACATAAAGTGAACCACTCACTGTTGTGGTTAGGTTAGGAGTCTAGCCTATCACATCTGAAATCAAAGATAAAAAAGCTTAATTTCATGTTCAGGCCCTAAAATTTGAGAAATAAATAAAGTGACTATTTACGCCATATTGGTAGTTACTATACTGTGGTATGTGAGGTTTACCCGCAACCTCTTATATTAATCTTCCTTTGGAGATATCTTTATCACTGACTTGGCATTATTTCATATAGATGGATTTTAAAAGTAGTATTTGCCATGTTGCCTATCTCATTGTCGGTATGTTTATCCGGCAGTCAAACATATACCTATTCAATGCTTTAGGAAGACCGGATCTAACGTGGTATCCCATCAAAAATCAATTCTAAGTCATCAAACATGATAGCAACATGATAGTCAGAAATTCTTCAGTCCTTCAGAAAACTATGATGAAATCATAACTATCATTGTTATAAACATTAGGTACATACTAAGTTAATTGAATTACTAACATAATTAAGCTGATTATATTAACTTGTAAATTATTATAGGAATTGCTTATTGGTTATTTAAAGTTTACAGCTTTTAAGGATTACAGTTAATCTACTGAAACTTTAAAGTAATTTCAGTTCAAGGGATGAAATACCTTACACAGCCATGAAATACTGTGATATGCCATGAAATATGACACGGGTGATTTAAGGGCATACCTATTTATAATATCATAAATTTCTGTATTTCTCAAGGTATATCTGGAGTACCTAAAGCTGTTTTTCCTTCTTGACATACAGTTATGTCATTACAATCCACTACACGGGCTTGAATATTTTAATGCTACCTGTAAATAACAATTACGGCTCTGCTCGACTTGTTTGGGGTGCACTACCGTGCACCCAGATTATGAAGGGATAAACTTCATGATAATTATGCTTAGTGAATTCCAGTACCTACTGAAAGTTTATTCACATATGTGACAGTAGGTATCCATCTTATAATTTAAACTAAAGGGGAAATAGGGAGCTAAGTAAGGAATATCAATCCTAGGTTTGACCCTAAACAATATTTTATTTTAATTAATTTTTAGACTATGATAATTTTGTATTAAGTATTGTAATGTTATTCTTTTAAATGATGTATGTCTTTTTATATGGCGTTGTATGCCTGAAATAAATGTTTATTTATTATGAGGCAAGAACCTAGACATCAGGCTATAGACATTGATTGTTCCTCAGGCTTTATTTGCCTACTTATCCCTCTATTCATGGGGACCCAGATAATAAATATTTACATATTATATCATATTAAACAGTACATTAAGATAATTATATACTTATAGACATATAAAATAGTATTAATGAATTGAATTACGGTAATAGGCAACATAATCAAGCAAAGCTGTCAGTACATTAATGATATATGTGTTTAAGTAAAATATTGAGAATAAAATATGTTTAACACATTCACATCAAATAAATAAATATCCAATTTTCACAGGATTCAAATCTATCTATAAAAATATGTTATCAAAAAATATCTTATGGGTCAATTAGAAATACATATTCATATTAATAGTATGACAAAATATATTCAATAAGGTTTGTCTGCCTGAAATGACAACTGATAAGTCGGTACATCATTGTATAATTTGTATATTATGTACCTAGTAGGTACTTAGAATGTAAAACAAAACAGCACCAAGATCTTAAAAAATTTGGCTGACCCTGACATACCCATTATTTCATCTTGTATGACAAAATAATAAAACATGGTATGTGGTGTAGCATGCTTGTTATGACATGCATGTTGCTGGAAACTTTTTAGAGAATAATGACAGCTGTTAAATTTTATAAATATTTAAAGGGTGCCAATACTTTAAAACTCAGACAAGACCATTATTTCTTAACATAATAATATTATGGTCTAAGCTGGTTACACAGCTTACAGGTTTAGTTTTACAGCTCCTTATCACTTAATGTGGTTGGTTGGCTAGATATGACTAGATAAATAAGTCACAATAATACAAGTACATTTGTGCAATTTCAAGATATACTATCTATATTTTTATATTTTAAAAAGTTAAGATAGGAATACAACCCATAATTGTTTGTAGTCTTACATATTAGGTATGCTGGTAGGTAAGTGACAAGGGTGACAATTAATGAAATATAGGTAAAAATGAACGACAGGTAAAGGAAATACTTGACATAAATATATCAATAATTTAAAAAAAAAAAAAAATATATATATATATATATATATAATTATATATGTATATTTATATATATATATACATCACAGTGTAGAAATTGCGTCCATGCTGAGACACCGACTTATTGCGTCCACCATTTCCAGTGGCATTATCACGAAAGTTCATGTGAATGTTGACTTCTATATCACATGCCATGTACCTGTGCATCTTGTATTTACAAAAAAATCAAAATTGTAGATATTCACACTCCATTTCTTCTGGTATACTTATTACGTCATGTACATTTGCACGTCCTAGCGAATATTTTTTATATATTCCAATCAATATTGATGTTTTTGTTGCGTCTATAGTACTTCATATTATTTTCGCGTTCTCTCATACTGGTTTACTGCGTCCACCATTTCCACAGGCATTATTGCCAAACTTCATGTGAATGTTTACCTCTGTATCACATGCCATATTCCTGTGCATCTTGTATTTACAAAAAAAAATATTGTAGATATTCAAAATCCTTTTATACTTGTTACGTATTCTTCTTCTTTTATGTTTTGGCGTCGCATTGTTGTGCATTTGCCAGTGTCAAGTATTAAGTTTTAATAATATTTTATCAAAATAGTCACTGTCGTGTCGTAGTCACGTCATAGTTTAATGAAGTCGCGGTCAAGTCCAAACATAGTCCGAGTCATACTTCAGTAAAGCAGTGATGACTTTACTAGAGCTTCTATGGAGTTTCGGTAACAACACGGAACAACATGATACGTCATATTATATCACTTGCCTACACTCATGCACGTAAATCAGCTCATAATCAACGAAATACCACAATTTTTCACTAATTATTACTGATAAAACACAAGTATAACAAAATAACTTACTTATACCAAGATAACTTTACTGTTTTGACTTCGGATTTCAGTTTATGTTTTTACTACATTCAAATTTGTAATTTTTAGGCCAAGGGTAAGGGGCACGGTAGCAGGTACAGTATGGGGCACAGTAGGGGACACGGTAGGGGTTCAGGTAAGAGGCTAGGTAGGGGGTAGGGTAAGGACAGGGCAGAGCAATCCCCCACGAGAGGACACGTTGGTGATAGACCATCACTAACAAAAATGTGAGATCTCAACAAAAACATGGCATGTGAAAAGTACAATACTCGAGCAACAGTTATATAAGAGTTGGAAGGAGAGTTGATTAGGTGGCGTTGGGATATTTCAGGGTTATCTGAAGTCCGTAGAGAGGGAGATGACACGATAACCTTGAAGTCCGGCAACCTGCTGTAGAACCGGGAAAGTTACCAGCGGTCCCAAGGTGTTGTCGGTTTTCTCGTTCACAGGTCCCTCGCTAACAATGTTATCACCTTGAAAGTGTGTCAAGGAGGGTTGAAACCTGATACTTAGAATATCCAAGAGGGATTCGCTGAAGGTCATTTAGGTGTGCGCACCGACTTTGTCACATCCAGATGATGAAGTGGAGACTATGTATGAGGACGTAAGTGGGGTCATACATCATACGTCTTTTACTGTTGTTATGGGCGACTCCAATGTAAAGATGGGCAGAAGAAAGTTGAGCTGAGAACCCCAGGGGCCATAGGTTGATAGACTTATTGGAGAGAGAAGAACTTTTCATTTTGAATGAACTTTTCTTTCCGCCGCCGCCTCACAGAAAGTGGATCTGGATGAGATCCGATTGATCCACAAAAAATGAAATCATAAAACTTTATCATGATCTCTGAGAAACGGGTGTTCAATGATGTCTCCGTGATCCATGTTGTGAAAACCGGTAGCGATCACAAAATCGTAAGAGGCACATTGGATATTAACGTTAAGCTCGAACGGTCACACCTAACGAAGTCCACGCTCCGACCTACTCGTGCCCATTTCCACAACTGCGAGAACTTTCAGCTCAAGCTCTGGAACCGCTTTGCATGCCAAGAGAACACTGTGTCGGTGGAAGAGATCAACAACGGAAGTCGGCGGATGTGAGGTTAGCTACAGGCTGCGCAAAATCCAATCCAGACCGAAGCTCACGTAAAGTAGCGCATTGATTGGGTTTCATGCAGCCTGCAGCAAACTTCACCTCCACTGACATGTATGATTCGACCAATATTAAACATATTATTGAGACCATGGAGCGGAACAAAGGCTCCAAAGTGTTTGCGAGATTTTTTTCTATAGAGCGTCGCACCTGAGCTTCTGAAACTGGGTGGAATACTGGGACTAAAAGTCTGTCAGTAGCTTTTTAACTACGTCGTCCTCGAGAGCGTTACGCTAGAAGCATGGAACAGAAGCGTGGTGGTCCTATTTTTTAAGAAAAGTGACAACACAAGTTGTGCAAAAGAGTGTAACTCACTATCGCTGTATGGAAGTGTTGAAGTGTTTGTATAACAACGCCACTACATCTGTCTGAGTACAATAAGAGAGCTTCAAGGCAATTCTTTTAAAAAGAGTTGTAAGACAAGGGGATGTTATATCTCGGAAACTGTTTAGTGCTACTCTGGAGAACGCTTTTAAGCTCCTGAAATGGAAAGGATTCGGCATCAATATCAAGGGCGAATATATCACTCAGCTTCCGTTAGTCGTAGCAAAGTCAATGGAGGAACTCAGCACGATGCTTGAAGGTCTCAATCGGGTCTCTCAGCAGGTGGGTCTTAAGATGAACATGGACAAGATGAAGATCATGTGCAATTACCATGTCGTACCCACCCCAATCTCTGTTGAGAATTCAATTCTTCGAGTCGTTGTCTCCTACGTCTACCCAGGACAAGTAAGTACTCCAGTTAGGGAGGTTCGACTTCAAGAAAGAGTCTATGGCCGAATCCAACTCGGCTGGACTGCGTTCGGAAAACTGCGCAACGTCTTCTCGTTCGACACTGGAGATGTTTTTTATTTTATTTCGAATAGGTTTGCGTTTGACTACATACTGCCTGATGAAAGCAGATAAGCGGTCTAGGGTGTAGCGCGCTTACCTAGAAGATACCCGTTTACTCGGGATTTGAAGACACCTTGATCTCTTCAAGACTTCAGGATCACGCTGGATACAAGTTGCTTCCAACCGGTTTTTTTCTTGAAGTCTGTTTTGACGTGACAACGTCTTATAAATTGGTTTGCCGGGTGACACATCAAGAAACTGCGTTACGCTCCGCTCACGTTATGCGCTGATTCATTCGTCTCAAAGTCGTTGTCACGTAAAACTTTCGCCCGTATACCGACTTTACAGGCAACCAATTTTTTACTTTCAGCAAAGCTTAAGACGTCCTCTATTTCTAAAATTTCACATTCTAGGTCTTTTTCCATAGATAAATTCATCTAATCTAAAGACTTTCCTATGAATGAATCGGCTTTACCATCTTCCATCAAAATGAATAACTTAAATTCAACATTCATCACAATATTATACTGCACAACTTTAATTGCATCTTTTCGTACGGAGTACTATAGCGTCCGCAAAGTTCACGAGCAGAATATAAAACTATTGGCGCACGCGGCAAGTCTACGCACCCGAGCGGCAACGTCGCATTCAATACAAAGGGCAACTACTTGCACTGCACGAAGTGGCAACGTCTCATTTGGGGGCGGACGCAATATTATCGGCAATTTGTAAAAAAATATACAGCCAAAAAATATACACCGATGCAGCGCCGCCAGCGGACAATCGGTGAACTTCATTATACTCGTCCAGACGCTCTGGAGGTAAATTTGCGTCCCAACGATTTTTTAACTATAGGTGCCCAGTGCCTATAGGTATCGAATGGCGGTGATTAGAGGTGAAAATAATCTTGCGTCCGTATACCGGACGCAGTAAGTCGGTGGACGCAGTATTACTATGGGATTTTTCATTGGTGGACGCAAGAAATGTAGCGGGATGTAAATATAATAATAAATTAAATAAAAAGCATTTCACAATGGAATATTGTTACTTTTTTTCTAACTACATGGTGAACTGATTGAAAAACTTAGATTTTACTTTACTTAATACTGTATAGATTAAGTACCTACCTTTGTAAAGAAAATTAGCTGGAAATCACCAGACAAGTTGATATATTGTATAAATATATTCTAAAATCCGTTGTTGGGGTCTGCATTACTTAAACTAAGAGCATATTAAAGTGGCTTAGAAAATGAGTCATAATGACATGATTCAATTAGTAGATACATAATTATGGTTAGGTACCTATGTTATTATAATTTAATAAACCTAGGTACATACTGATGCTCAAAAATAATATTTAGCTGTAAATAACAAGTTTTAGCAAACCAATATGAGATAGCCTTATCAAAACAGATTATTGATAATATCTATAAAGATTACTATTCATTGAACCAGATAGAATAAGATTACTACTTATTCATTGAACCAGATAGAACCTTAGTACCTATCAAGTTTGTAGGCCTATGGCTTAAAATATTAGAACCTGATACAATATTCTTTAACCATCAGATTTTATAATTATACAAATAACTTCACTTCTCTTGGGTGTACAACAGTAACACAAAATATCCGATTAGGCATCATGTAATACAAAAATATAGGCATATTTGCATCAAGCAGTGGCAAAATTAACAGATCATACAAAACATTTGGGGTCAAAGGGACAAATGTGATTTATCTGGTAAAGAGGAATAGCTTATATAATATATATCTTTTGTATTAAACCCATGAGGTAAAATATAAAAGTAAATATAAGTATATAATATGAGGTAAAAACATTTCACAACCCTTTAAACATCTGCAACTGTGTAAATTAAATAAAGGAGCTATGCAGTCTCTTTAGAGGTGATTGAAGGATAATTAAGAATCAATCGAGCTTACCTGTTAAGTGAAGATTGATGATAATTATCCGAAATCACCGAGAAAGAGACTGCATAGTGACTCAATCCCTCCCTCCCTTGCCCGGAGGTGACACTATGCAGTGATGAGTTATTTATTTAATCAAGGGAATTATAAGGTATCAGTATAATACAGGTAAGCCTCGATCGATGTCATTATGGAAGTCCCAGAAAGATAAAACTGTCCAACGCTGGTCTTTCCTCTAAGGCTCTGCCTCTATGTAAAGGTTGTGAAATGTTACCATGTCTCTACTTTGAACTCCAATGACTTAAAGGAGCAGTGTTGCTATACAAAAAAAAAAAAAAAAAAAAACTTTAAAAATTGTGAAAAAATACGCGCCGGAGCACGCTCTGCAACTGTGTAAATTAAATAAAGGAGCTATGCAGTCTCTTTCTCGGTGATTTCGGATAATTATCATCAATCTTCACTTAACAGGTAAGCTCGATTGATTCTTAATTAGCTGCCGCTTACCTGCATTCCTTGCAGCGAGACATAGCGAAACTCGGCACTCGCTGAATATATTCATCCCACTCGCACTACGAACTATGATCGTAACTTTCTCTTTCACTCCTACGCATTTTACCTTATCTATGAATGTTCAAAACTATCGTCGCACTGTGATTGTAATTGTTATTTTTGATACGAGTAACAATTATTGTCATCCTTTGCTGCCGTTTTATAAAATAGTTAATTTTTCGACTAATGTCACTAAATCAAACCTACATAACTATTATTTTACTACCTATTTTATTTCTATACGAGACGCAACGTACCTATTTATCTGTCTTAATTACATTACATACTGCAACGTGATGTGCGCTCACACCCATTCCATAATATACCTAGGTAACTATAATCGGTACTTTGTTCACCGATTCGGTCTTTTAATTACGCCGTCATTGTTTTACACATATGTTAATGGGTAGGTCCGATCTTTATTGTTACTATCAGAATGTACGCGGGTTACGGACCAAAATTACTGAATTTCGGCGTAACGTGCAACTTAATAGTTACAGTTTAATTGCTGTGACCGAGTCTTGGCTGAATTGTGACTATGGCGATGTCGAGCTTTTTGATGATAGATATTTAGTATGGCGCCGTGACCGCCGATATGACCTGACGGGGGAGAAAAGGGGAGGGGGTGTCTTGTTGGCTACTCACAGGGACCTGCTTGTTCAGCTGCGGCCTGAATGGAACTCATCAGCAGAGGACTTATGGGTGACAATCACCGTAGGTAAATGTAAAATTAATGTGTGCGTTATTTACTTATGCAGGGAGAAAAACGGTCGAAGCTTCTCCGATCAACTATCAAATTTCTTAAATAAACTTCGCGACATCATGTCGTCGTCCAACCCAACTGACAGATTTTTGCTTTTAGGAGATTTCAACATGAGTTATATCCAGTGGATTGCAAGCACTGATGGTGAGATTGCACATCTAGAACCGTCTAGTGTGGTGGGACCAGACTACTGTAATTTTATAGATGAGTTGAATCTTGCTAATCTTCGACAATATAATCATATTGTAAATAATAATGGTAAAATTCTCGATCTAGTTTTAGCCAACTGCGATGTCGCCGTTGATAATGTATCACACCCTTTAGTCCCTCTAGACGCAGAATACCACAGTGCAATAAGTGTGACTGTACATTATTTAGACCCCAATTACCTGAAGCCCGCGCCACGTAATAAATTTTGCTATAATCGTGCAAACTACGACTTAATCAATGCCGACCTTGCTGCTATTGACTGGGACAGTGAATTACCTAATAATCAACTAGACGCTGCCGTGGACAGTTTTTATAAGACTATTTATAACTTACGCTCAAAATATGTACCATGTAAAAATATTTACAATAAAACCTATCCCCCATGGTACTCAAAGGCGCTTATTAAAGTTCTTAAAGAAAAGTATAAATATTTGCGTAAGTTTAAGCGATACGGTATGATTGCTGATAGGATGTCCGTTGAAGTTTTAAGCAAAAGAGCTAAGTTAATAGAATCGGAATGTCATAAGCAGTATATTTCTAAGGTAGAAAATTCTATCAAAAACAACCCGAAATACTTTTGGTCTTATTTTAAATCTATTTCAAACTCTAACTCTCTTCCAAACGCGATGACATATGAAAACGTTACTGCTAATTCTGGAGATAAAATATGTGATCTTTTTGCGGACTACTTTCATTCGACCTTCTCAACCCCCGACGAGAGCGCAGTTAACAACCATCAGTGTTCTGCATCTCAACCACTTGACGGTGATATCGCATCTGTCCACTTAACTCCCTTGCTAATAAAGTCTAAATTAATCAAGCTCGACATAGCTAAGTCGGCGGGGCCGGACTCGGTTCCTCCAATTTTACTTATAAAATGTGCTGACCAATTAAGTATACCATTATACAAGCTATTTACCAGGTCTATAAATGAAGGTTATGTACCTGTGATGTGGAAAAAAGCGTTTATAACGCCTATACATAAAAAAGGTTCTAAAACCCAAGTCGTTAATTACAGACCTATCTCAAAACTGTGTATTATAGCAAAAGTATTTGAAAAAATTGTATACGAACAGCTCTATTCTGCTTTATCAGGTTCTCTGCCACCATCCCAACATGGTTTTCTGAAGGGAAGGTCAACAGTTTCTAACTTATCACTTCTCAATGACTTCATATCAGAGATTATGGACAAGGGGGCTCAGGTAGATGTTATATACACGGACTATACTAAATGTTTTGACAAAATTGATCATTCACTTTTAATATTAAAATTAGAAAATGCAGGAATTAGAGGTGACCTTCTGAGATGGTTTGCGTCTTACATTAACAATCGATCTCAGGCGGTAGTACTCGGTAACTATATGTCTAAATGGATGCAGGTACCGAGCGGCGTGCCTCAAGGATCGCTGTTAGGTCCTCTCCTCTTCCTAATTTTTGTGGCTGATATTGATTCATGTCTGAAAAACTCCACTTTATTGAGTTTTGCGGATGACATGAAGATTTTCAAATCAGTGAATAATGTAACCGATGCCTTATTACTTCAACAAGACTTATCTAGACTGGATAATTACTGTATACTAAACAAATTAGATCTAAATGTGTCGAAATGTGCAGTATTAACGTTCTCTAGGAAAATTTCTCCTACAGAATTTAATTACTCACTTAAAAATAAAACTTTATCTCGCGTGCCATTTATGAGAGACTTGGGAGTGATTCATGACCCTAAGTTGATATTTGACGAGCATATATCAGCCATTGTAAAAAAGGCTTCTAAAGCTCTCGGGTTCATTATGAGATCTACTAAAGAATTTAAATCGGCAAAATCTTTTAAAATTTTGTATAGCACTTATGTACGTTGTCATTTGGAGTATGCATCTGAAATTTGGAATCCTAGATACAATGTGTATATTGATCGTCTAGAAAATGTTCAAAAGAAATTTATTCGTTTCCTAAACTATAAAACTAAAACAAAGATCAGAAACTACTTACAATCTTGTGCTAAACATCATTTCCTTCCACTATATTATCGTCGAGAAACATCTGATGTTATTTTTCTTAACAAAGTTATCACTTCTAACTTTGATTGTCCCAGCCTACTGAGCAAAGTCCATATATTCACCCCACCCAGAGCATTTCGTCACAGCCCCCTATTCAAACCTCCTGCAGCATCAACCAATTATCGCCAAAACAGTGTTATAAGTCGTGCGTGTGGCACCTACAATAATTTACTACATGACCTGGATATTGATATATTCCATTCTAATGTTCGTTCAATTAGGAAGCAGCTGAGTGATCGCTTTTTTAGTAATGTTTAAACAACTAATTTGAATAAGAATGAAATCTTAATTTATTCTGATATACGAGTGTGACATTGAGTTCTATTATCTAAGTTGCAGTTCGATTTGTTAGTTTCAATTTAAATCAAAATTATAAGCGTTTAATATTTTCAATATATCTCTATCAGTAGAAACTTGTAATTAGCTTTAATATTAGTCTATTTAAGTTTATAAGCTGTTATTTATAAGCTGTTAGTTTCTTAGATTTTAAAAATAAAATAAAATAAAATAAAATAAAATAAAATAAAATAAAATAAAATAAAATAAAATAAAATAAAATAAATCCGACTCGCCAAACTGCACTGAGTGTGGAGCGATCGAGGATGTATATCACGTGGTCGTGGAGTGTGTTCGAAGCGTAGCGGAGAGGTCCGATTTTTTTATTCTGACCAATGTTAATGCCATGAATGTTGGTTGGTGTAACAGTATTCTGGCCTATCCCTTATCGGAGGAGGCCAGAATGCTGTTAAGAATAGCAAAATTAGGTATAAATAGAATAAGTAGATAATATAATTATGATATTTGTGTTCTTTAAGAAAGGCCAATGAGGGTGGCGTGATCATGTCTGATCAAACCCTCTTTAACAAAATAAAGATTTAAAAAAAAAAAAAAAAGTATATTGTTGTATACCAATGTATGTAATTATCCTTACTGAAAATAAATGAATCTATCTATCTAAATATGGTCTAAAGCGTGCGTAAAACTTTTGTGGTAAGACGGTAGGTGTTTTACTTTGTAAAGTACATGCATGTTACACTCCAGCTAGCTTAGCATACAAGACCACGACAAGAGTTTATCGAGGTGTGCAAAGGTGACAGATATATGCTTCATCATAACTCTGTCACGTTCTGACACGTCGATAGTATTATTTTATAGTCCGTATGCTAAGCCCGCAGGGCTGGTCACGACCTATACGAACTTACTTACTTTACTAGTCTTTCTGTATTTTTAGACATACATATTCTCAATGGCTTCTATAATCTTCCGCATCTTCACGATATGTACACCTTGAAGGAAAACATACGCGACAGCAGACGCCATAATTTCCTCTTGCAGCCATCACCATCACAAACCAACACTGCACACCACATCCTCTGCAACAGAGTGGTTTACAACTGGAATAGGTTGCCTGAGGATGTAATCTCAGCAAAGACCATAAACACATTTAAGAATAGACTGGATCTTTGGATAAAGAAGGAAAAAATTTCCTTGACAGATAAATACTAATTTTTATTCGACTCTGCTTGATATAGGCACATCAGTTTGTACTGCTCGCCTATAAACAAATAAATAAATATTCTAGGGTATTAGGTAGTTAAGGTACTTAACTTTTACTAAACCCATTGCGAAATATTGAAAAAGAAATCAGATGTTTTATACAAAATGTTCATTGAGTCTAAATAAACAAAATGTGTGGCACAGCCTCAGACCAATTAAAAAATCAAGACAGAATTTTGAGAAACAAACAAGTGAGGCCGGCAAAACTAAAGGCGTCGCCGTGTCCAGACACAATTACACACACATACGTACAACGAAACTACGCCTTGGCTCGTCAGTCGAGCTATGGCGGCGCAACACCGACGCACTCGCCACATGTATAAAACACTGTTCTCACTTGTCTGTTCACGACGTTCTGTCTTGATTTTTAACCGACTTCCAAAAAGGAGGAGGTTCTATGTTCGTGTGTATGTATTTTTTTTGTATGTACATCGATAATTTTGCCAATTGTGAATCGAATCGAAAAATTATTTTTTAGTTCGAAAAGGTATATGTACTCCCGAGGTAGTCCCATTTCAATTTAACAGGAATCTGCTGAGCCGTTTTTGAAAAAACCAACAATAATGTAAGCAATTCGAACGAAATATTCGAATTTTGAACACTCGAAAATGATGTTACGAGTAGTTTTGCTCGTCATTATGACCAACTTTCACTACGAGGCCAACTCTGAAATCGTGATATATGCTTTGCCAGAGATATTATGAAATTGGTTCAAGTAATAACCCTTTAAAATTTTGTAAAAGCTCATTTTTTTTTATTTCGTATAGGTTTGCGTTTGACTACACACTGCCTGTTGTTAAGCAGATATGCGGTCTAGGATGTAACACGCTTTGTCATTGACTCAGGTTAGAAACAATGCGGTCACAATAAAACACCCTGAAATCTCAGGAAATAATTATTGAAATTTCCTAAAATTGTTTCGGAATTCCCAGCAATTAAGGGTCAAAGGCTTGCGTTATTTTTACGACGTCACCAAAGCCTGTTATATAGGGTTACCATATCATAGGATATGTCCTGACATCTTGGGATTTTTAGGCTCGTCCTAGGCTCTCGTTGTTTATTGACGCTAAACTTTTTATAATAGTTTGGGCAAGGATTTCTTAGCATGTGCTTTTAATAGCAATTAATTATTATAGAAAAAGTTTGACATTAGTGGAAAAAGGTAATCGATTTTTTTTTCATAGCCTGGTAGATACGCCTTTTCAATTATCAGCAGGATGGATAAATATAATTCTTAAACATGTTTGGAAATGGAGGAATAAGGTATAATAGTATATAAGGGAAATTTTAAATCTTCGAATTATGTCAAAAGAAATGAGGTATATTTCCGGATTTTTTATAAAACCATCTGGTAACCCTAGTCCTAAATATTACCGAAGAATCGTCAATTTGTAACCGGAGTCGGTCACAATTTGCGCATTTCTCCAATTATACGAAAACTAGCAACTTTCCTGACTTCACCTACCATTTTACTGATATTTCTATTCGTGCGAGTCGACGCGTTACATCAACTCCGCAGTAAAATAATTCTAATAAATTAAAAATGTGTATTTAACTTAAAGGAGGCATCATAAACAAACGCTTATTCATACAACTAATAGCTATGAGTGTTTTCAAATATAGTCTGCACTAAATAAACAAACTTAAACCAAGTAGGTACCTAATTCGAAGTGGCAAAAATCGTGACATTTACCAAGTGAAAAGTGTTTAACTAAATCCACAATATCCCACACCAAATATACCTAGTGATTAACATACTGTGATTAAAACTTAAAAGTGATATAATACGAATTGAATTAGTACCAAACAATCAGCCATTGAACATAATTATTACGCAGTGCAATAAAAGTGACAAAAACAAACGCACGATTACGCGCCAAGGACACCCGCGAAGGTCCTTGACCCCGTGCGTGAGCTCGCGTCCAATTCCGAGAATTCACCGAACTACAGAGGACTCTTATAGTACGCACTAAACTGTACGCACTGTGCCATTTTATTTCCGCATCATCATCATAGTTACAAAATGAGACCGTGTGCTGCCTGTTCAAGCTACATCGCACTTAAAGAGTTACTTAACTGCACAAAATGCAGAAAGCAGTACCACTATTCCTGTGTAAATATCCATAAAGAATACTACGTTGAAAAATTACAGGAACTTGAAAGAACTTGGATTTGTCCGGAATGCCACATCGCCATGAGATGTAGAAAAAATGACGACACCCCGATTCGTTCTTACACCAGACCATCACTAGACGACACCGATAAGTCAATTGAAGACCACTTGTTGACAGACCAATCTGTACCAGGAGATACCCAAAAACCAGCTCTTGTTCCGAACGCGAACTCTATAACTATCGACCAGATCAGTCTCTTGCTTGATCAAAAACTACAAAAAATCACCGACAATATACTAACAAAAATACAGGAAATTAAAAGTGAAGTGCACATTGTAGTGAACAAATTAGAAAAGGATATTAATTCACACAAAGAAAACACATTCATAGAGCTAACGAAGACCAAAGAAAAAATAGAAAACCTGGAAAGAAAAATTCTAGAACTTGAAAAAGAAAACACCGCCATAAAACAAGAATTAACAAAACAACCTACTCGCGTGGACGGTATAACAATGCCCAACGTAAAAAACTGTGACAACTTCACAAAAATAGTTTTATACGGATTAGAAGACTATAAAGAACATGAAAGTGACCTCCACAATCGCGTGGTGAAAATATTTCAAAATATACTCGGAATAAACTTGAATGGACTTATAGAAGAGTTGACGTGGATTGGAAAAAAGGGATACAGAAGACCGCTCGTGATAGAACTTTTGAGTAAGAGAATGACTAAATACTTATTACAAAATAGAAACTACTTTAAAAACTCAAATCTGGCTATTGCAGAATATCTAAACGAAAGTGATTTACAACAGAGGAGAAAACTCAGGGATATCCTAATAGACGAAAGGAAAAAAGGAAATCACGCCGTAATTCGCAATAACAAACTTTATATAAACGGAAGGACATATGTAGAGTCACAAAAGAACGAAGAAGATGAAGAAAGATCGTCGCAGCTAAGCTATGCTCAATGTTTAATACAAGACCCTTCACAAAACCATCACTCCACACCAAAGGGTCCCCAACACAGCAACCCAAACTCTCTCAACGCCACCTCCAGTAACCATCAGTACGCAGAAGCAAATAACCAAGAGTCAACGTCTAAGGATTTGCCTTGCACCCAAATGACCCCATCAAAACCCAAGAACAATACGAATAAAGTGCCATTTCGTGAACGACTTCGAGTTAATATTTCAAAACACACAATGTATTAAAAATAAAACTCACCTGTTAGAAAATGTTCTAGAAGAAAATAACAACATACAAATAGTCGGACTATCTGAAACATGGATTACACATGAACAGAGGAACTTGATAACCATTCAAGGTTTTAATTTTGCAGCTGGGTTTTATCGCAAATCATATCTACATGGAGGCGTTGCAATACTAGTACGAGAAAACATAGAATACCAAGAAAGAATTGACATAATGGAACTATCTATTGAATTTTACATTGAAGCATGTAGCATAGAAGTACCACAACAAAATCTTTTATTAATAAGCCTATACCGTAATGATCGTGATATTGAAACGTTTTTTACCTTCCTGGATAAACTGTTACATAAAATAAAAGTAAAAGAAATTCAAAAACACATTGTAATTGGTGGAGATTTCAATTTGGATAGGGAAAAGAGACCAAATGACTACCAAAAACTTATAAACACAATGCTAGAAAATAACCTCCACCAAAAAATAACACAACCTACAAGAGAAACTAATACAACATCAACCTGCTTAGACTTATTATTTACCAATTACACATATGATTTTAAAGCCGGTACGAGAGAATATGGTATATCGGACCATAAAGCAATACACTATCAGTTTGCTTCTTCTACAAATTTAAAACCACAACTATCAAAAGAAATAATATACAAGAGACAATATTCACCACAAAATATCATCAAATTTAAAAACGCTATAGCAGAAATAAATTGGAACCTAATTATAAATGAAAAAAAGAATATGAACGAAAACTACGATCAATTTAGTACAAAAATAAAAAACCTTTTGGGTACATTTATACCCTATAAAAAACGTGTAATAAAACCTGTAAATACAAATTCTTGGCTAACAAAAGGATTACGAAAATCATGTCAACATAAAAGAGCACTAAAAATACTAATTCAAGAAACAAATAATAAAATGTTAAAAAACTACCATAAAAACTACCAAAAACTTTTAAAAAAGTGCGTTAAAGCTTCCAAAAAAATAAATAATGTAAAAAGAATGAAAAATGCAAACAACAAAGTAAGGACCATGTGGAATATAATTAAAGAAATAACTAATAAACATCCACGCAGACATAAACGGAATATAAAACTTAAAATAAATAATACCATAATAGAAGAGCCTCACACTGTAGCAAACACATTTAACAACTATTTTTCAACGATTGGCGAAAATTCTTCTCGTAGAAATGTTAACAAACACCATAAGCAAACATATACGAACAACAATAGCGAAAATTTTGCGCAAACTCATGAAAATGTAACGAATTCAATGTATTTACCTCCAGTAACAGAAAACGAAGTATACAAAATAATCAAAAAGCTGCCCAGCAAATTTAGCTGTGGAGTAGATGACCTACCATCAGCCTTAATAAAAACATGTGCTGCAGAACTAAAATTCCCCCTAACACAGCTCATAAATCAATCTATCGAAGAAGAATGTTTCCCTGACAAACTTAAAATAGCAAAAATACGACCACTTTATAAAAAAACCGGAAAAGTCACCGACGTAAGTAATTACAGACCCATCGCGCTACTTCCAGCTATGTCAAAAATTTTTGAACGAATAATATCTGATCGCATTTACTCATTTCTAGAAAAATACAAACTGCTCGATGATAATCAATATGGCTTCAGAAAACACTCCTCCACGACTCTTGCAATATTCAAATATTATCAACATATTCTAAACCACATTAAAGATAAACACTATTCGATTAACATTCTTCTAGATATGACGAAGGCGTACGATAAAGTATCACACGACATATTACTAAAAGATTTACACGAAATAGGTATAAGAGGAAAACCCCTAAACTGGATACGCTCTTTTCTAACAAATTGTGCACCATGCACATGCTCTGTAGGTTCGTCGAGGGAGTTAAATTAGCACACAATTGATATCTTAAACTTTAAATCTGTATTTTATAAATTTATACCACACTTTTCTATTTCTATCTGGTATCCATAGCGACTAACAAACAATATATTTGACAACTTCAAAAAAAGGAAACATAAAATTAGGTAAGAAATATAAAAGAGTATTTATGCTATCCTGCACATCCTCCCGCCGTGCGTACTCACGCATCCTTAACTGGTGCAGGAACAACGTCGACCGGCAGGACGACTACCTTCCGGACCGGGTGGCGTAGCACGCCTATTCTTGTCTTGATGTCTATCGTGCGAACAACGCACAGACGTATAAGAGTAAGCAGACCTAACATTATATAATTTATATAGTTATACTTTTATCTACGTCATGTCGTCTCTTTCTTCCTAGTTATCTAGTAATATGCGCTATCCTTTGTTTTCCCTTGTGGCAATACTAACTAACACATATAAAAAAAGATGACGTGAAGCCGGTCGCCATATTAATGAGTGGCCGTGAGTGACGTTTGCGAATTCAATGGCGATAACGTTCCGGAGTAATTGAGCAAAATATAAGTGGATTTTGTGTTAATAGCTGGTGAACTGGTGAAATAAAATGGTGAAATGCAGTGCGAATAATTGTAACAGTGCAACTTATAATAAAACACCTGGATTAAGTTTTCACCGGTATGTATTGCGTCTGTTTGTTTAGAGCAAGTTCTTATCGCGTTTGATTTTTAGTTTATGCAGTTAGAATGCTAAAATATTCCCATAAAACATACACAATAACGTTATTGAGTTATTTCTAATACCTATAGACTTATCGCTTTGACTAGTTTTGTGTATTATTTGTTTTTCAAATAACGCAACCATACTTTGACGTCTCATGTACTAGTAAAATTACGAAGGGTCGGACTGGGTTGGACTCAGTCTGAATATTAATTTATTTCGTTTTATTAAATAATATTTTTACATTACACTATGGTAATTTATGGATTGAGGTTATTGGTGATTAAAGAACTACATACCAATGTCATAGAATAGAAGTCTAATATAAGGTACCTGTTATATTATTATAAATTATAACCTAAATTGTTATTATCTATTGGATTGGCCCATATGCACGTAATGCTGAGTATAGACCTTCTATAACCCATGCCTGTTTTGAATATGCACTGTTTTGAACATGCTGGTAGAAAAATGCACACAGGTACCAATGTTTAGGTACGTAAGCATTTGGGTAAGAGCTTGCCTACTTTTGCTGACAGGGGGTGGGGCTGGTTTATATAATTGCAATAAATTACGTATAATACTTGAACGGCCCCTATGGCTTGGAACACAGCACCACACGCTCAATTTTTGTTTATGGGTTGCTACACTACGTCAAACAGAGATACAAATATATCATTTTTGATGGTGTGAAGACAGCTAAAGATGCCAGAGGTAAAATAACTGAACGGACTGTAAATAAAGTTTATAAGTTGTCGTTGTAGGTACATAAAAATACATTTAATTACCCGACTTAATTTTAGTATTAACCTGTGAGGACTACTCTACTATGCGTAGTTGTCAGCCTTAGTTCGGCCCCGCCCGAATGGCATTACGTATGTGTTAACTATGGATTCAATATACCTATGTTATGTTAGGTCTGCTTACTCTTATACGTCTGTGGAACAACGTCGTCGGGCCCGGTACAAGCCGCAGTAACTCTGCATCTATTATCACTGCGGGATCACGTCCATGGGGCTCCCGCCGGTTTCATAACTTGCCTGAGTTATAATATGCCTGAATAATGTCTCTGTGTGTCTTTAATTATCTGTTGTCTTTCGTTCGCTGACAGTTTTACTGTTGTTATCTATGTGTTCCTTGTCCACAGTGGATTTTTATCTGTTCTGTTTCTGGTCTGGTTTTGCAAAGGAGCGGTTTTGCATCTATTTTCTGTTACGGCTCGCTTTTTCGAAACTGTATACGGTTTCCGTGTGTTGTCATTGACGATGTGCTGTTTTATCATATTTCTTCTGTTGTATTTATCCTGTTTATCTGTAATGTGTGATACAAAGTTGTTGTTGCGATTGAGAGTTCGTTTGAGACCTCCGTGCAACACCCAACCCAATGGGGTTAGTGATGCCACTGGTTGACTTCTGTTACCTTTTCGAAGCTTTTCTATTTGTAGCAGGTGCCAGTTGTCTTGACCTATCAGCACGAGTGGCTTCGCATATCTGTAAGCGAGGACTTGGCTGAGATTTTGCAGATGCTTGCATGCCTCAATCTGTTTCCTAGGAATCTCCTGTGATGAGATTTGTAGATTCTGTACGGTTCGTGCTTGGATAGGCTCCTCGCGATTGTTGAGTCCTTTGAGTATGAGTTTTACTTTCCTTGACTGTATTTCAATGGTCTTCATATTGTTAATAGTTTTTATTCTTAATGAATCGATCGGTCCTGTTACACCAATCTTCTTACAGATGCTGTCGTCGATAAGGGTTGTTGTTGATCCGTCGTCCAACAGAGCGTATGTATTGACTACCGCTGCTGGTCCTTTTACCTGAATCGGTATAATTTTTAGATACGACTGTTTCTGTGTTTCATTCCATGTAGAGTTGGTAGCTTCTGTCTGTACGTTACTTCCATCTGTTTCTGTCTGTACGGTGTTTACACTATCTGGGCTGTAATTTTCTGTCACTGTTTTTCTGACAAAATGTAGCATTTTGTTATGAAAACGTTTACAGTGGTCGATGCCGCACACTAGCGCTTTACAGCGATGAGTTTTAGTTCTGTGGCGCAGGCATCTGAAACACAAATTATATTTTTTGGCCATATCCCACCGACCATCAGAATCTTTTTTCTTAAATTTCTCGCAATCAGTGGCTGTGTGGTTGGTGTCTGTACATATAGGGCACTTGACTGAATATTGATTTGACCTGACTGAATGTTCTGTAATTTCGTGTACCTTTTGAGAACGTTGATTTTGGTTAAAATCGCTGCTTACTTGTTCGGGCTGTGCGAAAGGCCCACATATTTCTGCTTCACGTCGTAAGTACCTTTCGAAACGCAAAAGATCAGGTTCTTCGTTTGATTGAGCGGCAGCGAAGTCATAGTAGCGGTATCTTAAAGTTGGTGTCAATTTTTCGATCAATAGTTTCGTGACTTCGGGATTGTAAAAAAAGTAGATGCAATTTAGAGTTCGTAGCGTAGCAACAACGTTTGTTATTTTGTTCGAAAAAATGCATATATCTCTCGGTGACTCTGTTACGCGTGGTAGTTGCCGAAGAGATTCTACTTCTGCCATAGCTATCGATTCCGGTCTTCCGAATCGTGTCGCTAAAGCTCTCATAATATCAGCTGGATTTGTGTTTGAGATCAACAGTCCGTGTACAGCTTCTTTTGCTTTTCCTTTTAAACTGCGACGTAATCTCATAGTATTTTCTACTAAAGAAAATGTACCTTCTGTCTCATAATACGCTGCTCGAAAAGGTAACCAATCCTGGTAGTTACCGAAGAATAAAGGTAGGTCAGTTATCTTCGGTTGCTGTGCAGATTTTATAGCTATAGTAATCGCAGATGCTAGTTGAGCTATTTCTGATTTAGGACATTCTCCCGCCGGTGTTTGGTGGCATTGAAGATTATTATTCACTAGCTTCTCTGATTCGGATGTCCTATCATGATGTGCATTTAGCTGCGGACAAACCTCGACTGCATCTTGTTGTCCTACTGCAGTGTAGCTGCACTGTGGTAAGAATCGTTCATGAGTCATTGGTCTCGGAATTTCATTGAGTGCTACATTTTCGACCCAGTCACTCACTCTTGCTGTACCTGACGCTTTGGTGTACTCCGATGGTTCAGGGCTCTCATCTTCATCAGATAGTTGGGCTTCCAAAGTAGCTTGTTGTGCTAGTGCTAGCTCCAACTTAAGGCGAATTACTTCTTCATTTATCTTTGCTCTGGCAATCTTAGCGGCTTTTCTTTTTTCTTTGGTAGTTTGCCTGCTGCCTTTACTGTGTGTGTCTGTTTGTTCATGGCGAGAAGGAGCAGTTGCCGCAAGAGAAATCTTTCTATTTACGCTTGCCGTGGCAGCGAAGGCTTTTGGCGCTGTTGTTTCTGTAGGTTTTTCCACCAGAAAAGTCTCGCTGTTCTTGCTAGCCGCGGCAGCGGAGGTTCCCGGCACTGTTGTATCTGTTGGACTTTCCGCCGCACGGGTTTCTATAGCTGGTCGTATTTTATTCCGACTTTGAGTCAATGACCTTGTGACCGGCATTCTGTGTATCTAACTGTATGCTAATTGTATGTTCTTACTGTTTCCCTCTGATCCGGCTCGAAGGACCACGATGTGCACCATGCACATGCTCTGTAGGTTCGTCGAGGGAGTTAAATTAGCACACAATTGATATCTTAAACTTTAAATCTGTATTTTATAAATTTATACCACACTTTTCTATTTCTATCTGGTATCCATAGCGACTAACAAACAATATATTTGACAACTTCAAAAAAAGGAAACATAAAATTAGGTAAGAAATATAAAAGAGTATTTATGCTATCCTGCACACAAATAGAAAACAGTTTGTACAAATTGACCACTATGATCCTAACCAAATTATAAAACAAGACATAACGTCAGAAATAAGAACACTATACAGCTCAATACCGCAAGGTAGTGTGTTAGCAGGTATATTATTTTTAATATACATTAACAAGCTTCCAAAGATCATAACTACCCCACGCATCTTGTTTGCAGACGACGTCTCTCTTTTATTCAAATGTTCATCAGATATCAACTCACAAAGTCAGATAAAAGACACATTCAAGTTGGCCAAATCGTGGATTGAAGCACATAACCTAGAAATCAACTGTAATAAAACCAAAATAATTCAATTTCATCCATATCAAAAGAAAACACTTAACCTTTCCGAACTGTCAAAAAGCCTCAATATTAAGGAAATAAACAAATGTACACTTTTAGGAGTCGATTTTGATAACAATCTTAATTGGAAAGGCCATATTGACAAACTGAAATCAAAAATGTCACAATTTATCCATGCACTATCAATCCTTAAAGCAAATACCAATATCGAAACCGCTAAAACTGCGTACTACGCATATGCTTTTGCCTGGCTTAGGTACGCAATAATTATATGGGGTAACACCGATGTGAATGACCTATTTATTAAACAAAAGAAATGTCTTAGAATCATAATGAATATCCAGAGACGCGATAGCTGCAAACCTCACTTTCAACAGCAAAAAATATTAACTTTACCCTGCATATATATACTGGAAGCCGCGTTATTCGTCAAAAAACACCCCTATTTATTTACATTCACATCCAACCCCCGTCGAAAGAATCAGCTAGTGGCCCCTGAACCTTTGATGGAAATCGTTAAAAAGGGACCAGAATACACTATAATAAAAGTTTTTAATAAACTTCCGCAATCAATAAGAGATGAACCAAATATAACTGCCTTTAAAACAAAACTAACAAATCTTCTTACAATAAAATCTTATTACAGCATACAGGAGTACCTTGATGAAAAAGCGCGTTAATATCACGATATTACATTTATATAATAATACATATTATTATAGTTATACTTAGACATATCAAAGTTTATATAACTTACTATAATTTACATTTAAATTTAGCTTATAAGGATTAATTTGTTTTTTGCAACACCCTATTAAACAGGGTCCTCAAGTAGACTTAAGTATAGTAAGCATATATGATAAGTTGTGTATGTTAATACTCTAAGTTACTTGTTGGTGCAAATAAAATTTTCTGATTCTGATTCTGATTCTGATTCTGATTATCATTATTTCCGGAAAAGTCGACCGATTAATTTTACAGTAAAAACGATTTATAACAGTAAGAAAATACTGTTAACGGGCGTAGGAAAACTCCCTATTTTTCATACAGAGTTATTTGCTTACCCTGTAGGAAGCCAAGAGGGGTGATTAAGTGCATCATTATGAACAGCTTTTACTATGAGACCAACTCGGGATTCGAGAAAAAAAACAGCTGTTCCAAAATTGCAACTCGAAATCGACAAAATGTATAAAACAGCTGATTTTTTTTAACTTTCTGGTTGGCCCCATAATAAAAGTTGTTCGTAATGATGGCCTATATCACCTCCTGTTGGCTTAGTCACCAGTTCTAGATTATAATTTTTTTATTGTTTTACAGTTTATAGTAGGCTGATACGTAGTATCTTACTTTATTTTAAAGTCTAGCTAATACATAATACTTAAACTGGCTATACTATATTTAGAAACCTAAACAAATGAATGAAAAAAATTAAAACACGCGAGGGGCTTCCTTGACGCTTTTCTTGTCTGTGACAAGGAACTTGACGATGTGTTAATTGTGGATTTGACATTTAATTGAAATTATTGTATATTGACTTATGAAATTAAAACGTTATTTAGAATAAAATAATCTTGAATTAAAAAAATGATGACAATGAAAACCCTAATCTAAAAGCCCACTGCCAGTGGGCACAGTTCCCAAAATGCTGGCCCCATTACCACGTTGGATAGCAATACTGATCCTCTAGATTATAGATTTGTAATACTTAGTTTGAATTATGACTTTACTTTTCTGTAAAATCAAAAGGTCTCACGAAAGCTCGTCTTTGATATGAAATTATTTTCTTTGGTGATGTTCAAACAAACAGAAACTTTCCCATTAATATTACTATCATATCTTGGAAATATTTATCGTTTTTGCTGAGAAATGTCTCCAATTAAGAAATGCAAAGGAAATTGTCCCTTATTGCGTTTGAATACGGTTGCTAAAGTATTGTTTGTAAGCATTGATCAATTACTTAGAGCCAGCTGTGTTGCAATTAACAATGGTCTTATTGTGGAAATGCTTGATAAATATTATTTTTAGCCTTTGAGTTTAGATGCGTCCGCGTTTTTAGGGTTCCGTACCCAAAGGGAAAAACGGGACCCTATTACTAAGACTTCGATGTCCGTCTGTCTGTCACCGGGCTGTATCTCATGAACCATGCTAGTTAGGCAGCTGAAATTTTCACAGATGATGTATTTCGGTTGCCGCATAACAAATACTAAAAACAAATATTTAATACCCTAAGCTCCCATACAACAAACCTGAATTTTTAGACGATTTTCGCTCTATATTAATATTGGTACCAGGATATGCTGAGATGAGAAGCATCTAGTGCTTGAAATTTTCACAGAATATTTAGATTTATATTCTCTTCAATAATAAATAATAAAAATAAAATAAAATATTTAAGGGGGGCTCCCATACAGTACGGAACCCTTCGTGCGCGAGTCCGATTCGCACTTGGCCGATTATTAAATTCTCATGTGAGCGAGTCAGTAAGTGAGTGAGTCAGTGAGTGAGTGTGAGTGATTGACTAAGTGTTTTATTAACGCACATAAGTCCGCGTAGGAAGATAAAGAAATTAATAATAATTTAATATTAAGATTTGGCTTTACCCCATTCCCCCCTTCCATCGTTTCCATCAATGTGTAGTTCGAATCAAACTTCTTCGTGGCTGGGAAGTTAGCTACAGGCCGCGCCACACAAGTTGGCGGATGTGAAGTTAGCTACAAGCTGCGCAACATCCAATCAACGCGCGGCTTTGTGTGAGCTTCAGTCAGAATTGGTTTTTGTGCAACTTGTAGCTAACATAACAGCCGCCAAGAAGCTTTAATATTTTATTCGTAGGTACATCATAGGCCAAGTAAAACTTCTTGGAGCATGCCTAATTACTTTCTTTATTTATTACTAGACGACCCGCCCCGGCTTCGCACAGGTGTATTATACATATAAACCTTCCTCTTGAATCACTCTATCCATTAAAAAAAACCGCATCAAAATCCGTTGCGTAGTTTTAAAGATTTAAGCATACAGACAAACAAACAGACAAAAATAGCGACTTTATTTTATACTATGTAAGGATAAGGATTTAGTTTGTTTGAAATAATGTTTTTTTCTTCAGCCAGTCCCTTCAAAGTTACGCAACGGTCTGTGGACTATACACTTTTAACCCATTTAAAGTATTATTACGAAACAAAACATAACTTTAAAGTTTAAACAATAACAGACAAGGTTCAATTAAAATAAAATTATTACAACTCCGACATCCCCCGGACATTACCGCTTGACATCCCAAGTCACTGCATAATAACACAAAACATTTAGAATGCAGAAGTCAAGTATAATACAGCGCGAGCTCGTACAATGCACGTAGTCATCGCTTACAGACAATAAATCAATAAATGATTTATAATTCATCTCAAACTTGGAACTATTTCCCAGCTAAATTCAATATTGTCCCTGTGAGATAACTTTTTACCACTTAAAGACGAAATTCGTGTGTTAATTTCTATGACTATGAAAACGTGAGCGTTGTTTTTCCAAAGCGTATGGTTTTTTGATGTCATTATTAATTGATGATGAATGTAATATTATTATGTGATGTGTGGTACTTGGGGTGGCATAATGTATGTAGCTATAAAATACTTATTAATCACATAAAAATAGTCAGAGGAATAAAAAAAATACGGGTTGCACTCTAGGAGTGCCGGCAGAAGTGAAAATTTGCGCTCTCCGTCTTACGAATTTTCGATCAGGTCACGTAACCTGACGCGAGTTAAATATTTTTTATCCAACCAAAAAATTACACAACGCCGCCAAAAAGTTTTCACTTAAAAAAATCCGAGCGCTTTGATGCAGCTCGCGTTTTATTATCTTTACTTCTATATTATCATTATTTTGTGATAATAGTGCGTAATTTTTCAAGCCATTTCCCTTGCTCCATTGTTGCGGCTGCAATTAGAGGGGGGGGAAGGGGGGAGGGAGTCCCTGATTGGGTATTAATAATTATGGGATTGTTTCGCTACACGCTCGACTTGGTTTGAACTGTGGTCTAAAGCAGCGTTTCTTAACCTATGGTCCGTGGACCCCTGAGGGAGGGACCGCGAGTATATGTATGGGGGTCCGCTACACCGTCTTATTTACGAACATTTGAATCACTGCATATTATAACTATGGAATTGTAACTATGGAATTTTTTATTCTGGATTTTTTTATTTATTTATTTATAAAACAAAGACGCTTCCCGCTGTCTGTCCCCATATATGTTTATATCTTTAAAACTACACAACGGATTTTGATGCGATTTTTTTTAATAGATAGAGTGATTCAAGAGGAAGGTTTATTATGTATAATACACCTGTGCGAAGCCGGGGTGGGTCGCTAGTTAGTAAATAAATGCCAGCAAATCTCGCAATCATTCCCCTGCGCCCCTGTAACGTCAGCGATCCACACAAGACTTGTGAGTATGAACGAATCCGGTCATGAGCGAGTCGAGATATAGGCTAACTGAAGATTCAGTTATACAGCGAGGTCTACTGTTCGGAGAGCTACTAGTATTAATAGGCCGAATCAATCTTCTTGGCGGCTGTGAAGTTGGCTACAAACCCAATCCTGACTAACGCGCACTTAACAGCTGCGTGAGGATTGGATTTTGAGCATACTGTTGGACATAGGTCTCCCCTATAGCTCTCCAATAAGAACTGTTGAAAGCAGCTTGCATCCAGCGCGATCCTGTGGTCTTAATGAGATGTATATAATTATATGTCCACCTTGTAGGTGGATGTCCTACTCTGCGCTTGCCGGTACAACATTTTACGATTCACTTAGGTATATTATACTCGTACTGAGTCGTACTGAAATAAAATTCTTAGATGAAACCTATTCAACATAAGATAAAACAGTAAATCAAGCCTTCACGACAGAGAGCATGAAGGCGAAAACACTAAAACTCTTACATTATGTCACTGGAATCATTAAAACGTTTTTCAGCTAAATTGGAGATACTTTACCCATAAGCTTATGTATTAATCTAAATTTATTGCTTCTACACACTTGGAATTTTAACCTCTATGCCCTTATATATAAAGTTCAAAGTCGTGTGATAGATTAAAGGTCGTAGAGCAGAAAATTTACAACTACCCCCATAAGTAAAACGTCTTAAAGGAATGAGATATGAGGTCGATCTTTATTCATACGTATGGGACCGCCAATATTTCTAAATCGGTCGTTATATTTGTCAAAATTTGTTATATTGGAGATAGTTTTGATAGTTTTGGAGTTAATTCAATTTGGGGTGGGGTTGCACTTTCTCCACGTACTCCACAAAAAGTAGCTGGAGAGTCAGAATCACGAAATATTCTATTGCAAAACCCTGCACTATCTACTATCTATACCTTAAATTTCTCCCATTTTTAACCCCCGACGAAAAAGAGGGGTGTTATAAGTTTGACGTGTCTGTTTGTCTGTGTGTCTGTCTGTCTGTCTGTCTGTGGCATCATAGCGCCCGAACCACTGAACCGATTTCAGTTTAGTTTTTTTTGGATGAAAGGAGACTTAATCGAGAGTGTTCTTAGCTATGTTTTATAAAAATCGATTGAGCCGTTTGAGAGTTATTGTGGGTTAAAGTGGGGATGGAAGAACCAAAATTCTACAAATGTGCCCAAAATGGTTGTCAATTGAAAGTTTGTTGTCAAATATTTTTGTTTTTTAATTTAGGTATATTATCTTCAAATTACGTCCAAAATCAATCAATCAATCCAAAATGGCTTGAAAGAGTTAAGACTTTTTTTGTGTTTCGATGTGGCATAGGCTAAATTTACACCTCTAGGTGTTTTTATATTACAAAACAATGTTTTCTGTGTCCGTACTAGCTAGTAGGTATGTATCGAAGCCACTTTCCTAGTCTTACTATACAATATTATGAAACTGGCTTCACCTACTTTTGTCCTACGTTAAATTTATTTTTAAAAGCTTAAGTGAAGTCACATCAAAAGTCCGACTGCAATCACAAAATAAAAAACTCTACGTCCAAAGAATAACACCATTTGCTTCCAAACCCAGCTCTGCTCCATTCACCCAAACACCTAAAACACGAATTTTATGATCTGTAAAATCAAATTAATAATTAATTACCGGGACAAGCATTAAATTAATGAAGGAGGAAAAGTACAAGGCCTTGGACATTTAGTCGCGGAATGTCTATTCGTAAAATGTACAGCGGTAGTGTAAAGTCAGTTTCGCAAAATGTCCAATATGCAAAACGATAAATTATTTATTAAACGCTAATATTTAATAATAAATTATTAAATATTAATAATAAATTATTAAATATTAACATTCATCCCGTGAACCATAGAATCCGCGGAACCATAATAAGTAAGTTCGTATAGGCCGGGTGGCTAGCCCTGGTGTCAGTTTTTAGGCCGCCTGAAGGCCTCTGACTTGGCTAAACGGTTAAAACAACCGGGACCTACTATTAACGTGTCATCTGAGCCACGATAGTGCTCAGATGGAAAATGCCACCCGCGGTCACCCATCCAAATACTGAACGCGTGGAACGTTGCTTACTTTCGGTGATCGCTGACCTAATCAAACTACGCTAAGAGCACTACTATATACTACGCTATTTTAATATAAAGCTATTATACGAAATTAAAGAACCGTACATAAATAAATGCACTTGCTGTTTACGACCTGGGGCCTATTTTTCAAACCGATATACCGCCACGGACGTATGTGTATCCATGAAACCGAGAATGAGCAAAAGTAGGGATTGAATATCTAATATATCTATGGTAGTGCGAACGGTATATCAAAACATGTGATTTAAAAAATACTTTTCTAAAGTACAGCTCCTGTGTATTCGTGGCATTGTCGAGTCCATAGGTCGTCTCGTCAATCATGGTGTAAAAAAAACAAGTACTGTATTAAACAATTAAATTAAATAAAATGTTCCTATATTTATCACTGTACATTTTCATTACGGAGTGATTTTTCTTACCTACGCAACGTGAATGATAGACATGTTTGGGACTTATACTTTTCGCAGAACATATTTGCTGTGAATTGAAAATTCTGCCATTTTGCGAGTGCGCGGTATTTTGCGCGTGACATTTCGCGACAAACGGTCGCAGATATTGAAATTTATTGTTCCCCGCCGGTTTTCTTTGAACCGAGTCTGCCGGGGACAGTTGTAATTTGACTGAAACCATTGTAATTTCGGACATTTTTTGCTCAAACAAAGAAGTTTTAATAAAAGAGATTGTAATAACTTTATGTTGGGATCTAAGTATCTTCACAGATAATGCTTTTGAGATAAACGTTTTGGTAAAATTTTCAATAGTTAAGATTTTGTTATACAATTGTAGTCATTGTCGACTGACTTTTAAAAAGGTTTTTTTGAGTTAGATTAACAATAGGCGGCCTTACCGCTAAAACAACACACAATTGACATGTTATGTCTTGTGTAACATATTATTAGTCGCTTAAAAACTTCAAACAGCCCACCGAATTAGCAAGTTATAGAAGCAGTAAACAGAGTAGGTACCTACATAACTTTTACTGGGCAAAAGTGCCTTTATAACTAAATACAACACTAATTTATATGCTAAAACTACCTACACTACTACTACACGAAAAGCAATTGGATCATCCACAGACCCTTGAAGGTCTAAAGATAATCCAAGTGCTCAAGCCCACTGCCAGTTGGCACTACTTTTACTTAGATTTAGCTTATCGAAGAAGTAGCAAAGTCCTCTAATGGAGACCTCGTATCAGCAAACGTTCATCAAGGAAAGGCAACCTGATAAAAAGCGAGAAAGTTGGTAACAAACCGCTTCCGCCAGGTCTTATTAAGAACCTACGAGTATTTAGGACGCAAGCGTCCAATGGCAAACGTGCTAAATCTACTTTGATTATGTATCTGTCTGGTACTGAATTGGTAGAGCAAAACAGCCCAAAAAATATTACCTATTGAGGCTTATTTCCAATCAATTAGCATCCTTTTAGGGGCTTATTCTGTACATCAAAACTAACAACTTTTGTTCTACTACTTTTATTAATTCTCAAAAAAAAAGTTGTTATTCCACAGAAAAATATCGTTCACCTTCGTCAAAATATATGGAACAGCTGACTTTTTTTTGAGTTTTGATAAAAGTCGCAGAACAAAATTTGCTACTTTTGAATTTTGGTGTACAGAATAAGCCCCTAAAAAGCTGCTAATTGATTAGAACTAGGTTAAGGACCCTCGGCTTGTAAGTGACAGTGACTCAATGTGTACGCTCACAACGTCAAAAAGTTAGGCCATTTTGTTTGTGATTAGCCGCGTCCAGACCGGCCGAGCGCGGCAATAGTTCGGCCGGTGTGGACGGCGCTCGGGCTTCCTCGGGCGCACGTTGGCTCGCCCGAGCGCCGCTCGGCCCCGAGCCATGCGTTGTCGGTTTTTGCCGATGCTCAAAGGCGGCTCAGTCTGAGCTGCTCGCTCGGTGTAGACGGACGTAAAGACACTCGCGAGCCAGTGAATGAAAAATGGATAAAGAAGACAGTATTCGCCTAATACAACTTTACGGAAGCTTCAAAATGTTATGGGATTCGAAATTTTTTTTTATTATATATCCAGACAACATAAGCGCCGTAGCACCTAATAATACGTGGTTTTCCATCGCTACACGGAGAGAAACTGAATGCTCAAACCGGCTCACCTTGGCTCGCGAGCCCGGCTCGGAACTTTTACAAATTAGCTCGGGTGCCACGGCTCGCGAGCAGGAAGTCTGAGCGCGGCTCGCGAGCGGCGCTCAGCCGGTCTGGACGCGGCTATTGATGTTTATATTTGTCCATCTATACAGATACATAATCAAAGTAGATCTGAAACATTAATGACGAAAGAAATCACTTTCAGTGAAAAGGTTGCCGGTTGCTTCACATGTTTTAGCATCTGTTTTTCTCTATTTTTCTGTTTTATGTTTATGTGAATGGGAATCAAGTTTATCTATCTATCTATCTGACGATAAATACGCAAAGCATCCAGACTTATATCAAAGCTCTTTATGAAATCTAAATATAGTCGACTTTAGAGACGCCTTTTGAAGTCTGTAAAAATAGGTACCTACTAATAAGAGCACGTCTGTCGATAGACAGCTGGATATCCAATTCCCAGAAGGCTTCACGTTCGGGAGACGTTATCCGAACCCAGGAACGCTAGTATATTAGATTAGCCCCGGACTATTCCAGACAGGTGGGCCAAAAGAAATATTTATAGAACATCTAGAGTCATTGACTTATACCACTCACTCGTAGGATCGGCCCAATTTCACTTTTGTCATCCATTGACTTTAATTTTGCAAGGACCAGGCCTGTAATTCTCGTACTTTCTCACTAATTGACTTTACTTTATTGGATTAGCCCCTACCTATTCTAGACTATTCCAGAAAGGTGAGCCAAAAGAAGAAAAATTTTTTTAGAACACACCTAGAATCATTGACATACTTTGGCATTAGGATCGGCCCAATGACAGTCATTGAATCTTTTCTTAGTAATTTACACTAGGTTATTGGATTAACCCCTGCCTACCCCGGCCTATTCCAGAAAGGTGGGTCTAAAGGTCTAATATTTATAGAACATACTTAGAGTCATTGACTTATATGACGTACTGTGTCATTAGGATCGGCTCTGTGTCAGTGACTAACTTTGTAGGACTCAACCAGATATTTGTTCAATCCAGACATAGGCAATAAATGTAATGTTTGTTAAATCGTGATTAATCGAATTTAAAATGGTTTCCCATCAGAGTTTTTAAAGCGGACCTAAATTTTAGTGATCTATATTCAAAAAACTTATTGATAAACTTATTTATATGAATTCATAGAAAATCACATTTAATGAACCTGCAGTCATTGACTTATATTAGTACTTTGGATCTAGGATAGGGCCAGTAGTAGGTGGTACTCTTCTTAGTCACTGATTTCTACTTTGTAAGGACTGGATCTACAAAGCTTTATCACTCCACACAGCTATTAGAAAAGAATATTTGTAATATTCAAGAGACGTGTCTTTATAAAAGAAGTTTCAAGATTTTTACTTATTGGTCTCTTTTAGAGATTCAAAAAGCTCTATCAGATTATTACTCTATTTTATCTATACGCACTCCTAAATTATCTTCACGCGATTTTATCCCCTACGCCACTGGGAATAAATAACTGTCCTAAACGTAATTAAATCATAACTACGTCCAAAGTTTTCTAACTCGATCATAACGGGGCAAGTCGGGCGAGTCAAACGCGGCCAAAAATACCCCATGGGCACCTGCGGGTTGGCTAATTGCATCATATCGGCCCAAGTTGTTGCGTAAACAGGGTTATGATGTAAGGGTGGTGGTATACGGAATGTCTTAGTGGACAAAGTATTTGACACAAAGGATGACATTTAAAAAATGTATCAGAGAATAAGTAAGATATTGTATACATTAGGGCATGATTTTGTATTTATTTTATATTAATAGATATATTTAAGGTGTATGTCCTTGGTCAGCGCGAAACACAAATTTCCTTAGTTTTTTTACCATCCTTACATAGTATAAAATAAAGTCGCTATTTTCGTTTGTTTGTTTGTCTGTATGCTTAAATCTTTAAAACTACGCAACGGATTTTGATGCGGTTTTTTTTTAATGGATAGAGTGATTCAAGAGGAAGTTTTATATGTATAATACACCTGTGCGAAGCCGGGACGGGTCGTCTAGTTTACAGATAAACTTCTCATTGTAAGTTTACAAAAACACGAAAATGTGCATCACCAGATTTTCACCTTAGTTTTCATAACTAAGGTGAAAATCGTTTTGTTTTTGGTTCATAGTTTGTTTTGTAATCTAGCTTACTGATATACTTATCATCTCAAGCTTTTTAACCAGTCTTGAGCTATAGTTAATCAATGAAAATGAATGCCGAATGAATGTGAATTCGCGAACTCTACATTCAACCATGTAGAGTTCGCGAATATTTCGCACGGATCGATGTAGCATTTTTCACAATGATTTCGATAAAATTGAAATGCGACCAATTTCGATGTATATATGATACTCTTTCCAATAAAAAAATAATTATCGAAATCGGACCACTACGCAAAAAGTTATGTGTGGTTATACATAAAAAAAAAACGAAAAAAAATATACGTGTCGAATTGAGTACCTCCTCCGTTTCGTCGGACAAAAATTTTAATCAAATGTTTATTTTAATAAAATTCTTTAGTCACATTCACATAGCGAGAATGCCTAGGCCCCAAGATACAGGTGTTTTATTGTACCCAGTTTGGGGAATAGTGTCTGCATAAAAATTGTATAATTTTTATCTTGTGACAATAAATAATTTTGAACTGAATTAGTCGATCATGCTATTTTTTGAAAAAAAATTTTTTTTTAATCGTTAGCCGAACTTTCTAGACGGACCGCCGGTGTGGCCCCACCTTTACCACTAAAGTTTGTGGTCCCGTAATCGCATCATATCACAAAGTTCTGACTCGGCTTATACTAGTTAGGTATTTGTGTTGGTAATACCTAAGTCGAGGTCTAGAGAGACGGTTATTCTTTATCGCACGAATCAAACTTCTTAGTGGTGTGAAGTTAGCTACAAGCTGCGGATAGCCCAATCCTGACTGAAGCTCACTTAACAGCTGTGCGAGGATTGGGTTTTGTGCAGCTTGTAGTTAACGTCTCAGCCGTCTTTTTGAGTTATAAAGGAAAATTGAAAATTTTAAACATGCACATAAGGTCATTGACCTCACAAACATATCATAATCAAATCATACTCAATTACGTTTTACGTAGTCAACGATCTAATAACATCGTAAAAATAGTTTTTTTGAGCTACCTCTGATCATCAAATCAAGTTATAATTGGTGAAGTAATTGCGTGACATACAAACAAAACAAACGAAAAACATACAGACGAATTGAGAAGCTCATTTTTTGAAGTCGGTTCAAATTTGGGCTATATCTGTTATTTCGAGACGACAAGTCTCATAGAGATCTGTGTTATATTTAACTGCTTAAGTAGATATCTAGGTTTGTTTTGTACTTGAAGGTTGGCCGTGTCAACTTGGTTAACTTGTATAATATGATATTAAATTTGAAATTAGTATAACTGTGTTTAATGTTTAATTGCGTTATAATATATGTTGATTCTGTTTGTCCAAATATAGGGCGTCCTTTGAAGGTCATAGTCTTATAAAAAGTACCTAACTAAGTTCGTAAAGGCCGGCTGGCTCGCTCTAGAGACTTACTTATTATTTACTTATTACCATAAGACTATTAGTAGCGCTCATAGCGTAGTTTGATTAGGTATTTGTTAGTGATCACCGAAGTTAAGCAACGTTCGGCGCGGTCAGTCTTCGGATGGGTGACCGTAGATAGCAATTAAAATTGAGCGGTATCATGGCTCGGATGATACTTTTATTGTAGGCCCGGGTTGTTTTAACCGTCCAGCCATGTCAGAGGCCTTCAGGCGGCTTAACCCATTCAGCGCCGAGCCGCCCATCGGCGGGCAATTTTTTTTAACTTTCACGCCGAGACCGCCCATGGGCGGTTGATTTTAAAGTGTAATAATAACTGCGGCATCTGGGTAATATCGTTACATTTCAGAAAGGCAGTGAATGGGTTAAAAACTCTGACACCAGGGCTAGACACACTGTCTATACGAACTTATCTTTATTAGTCGAAGCCAGTGCGCGATGCTGTTTGTCTGGCTCGAGCATATAACAGTGACACAAAAGTCAATTTTGATTGTGATAAAAAAATAAGACTGAAAAATCATGAGTACCTACCATGGGTTGCGTGTACTTTCAAATATCAGAAAAACAGTAGCGAAAAAATTCAAATTCGACGTATAAGTCCGGATTCTGCCTATCGAGAAGGGGTGAAAAGGGAATGATATTGAAAGGGTGGGCGGTAAGACCAATGAAGCACTGGACATGAAACGTTCAGACAAAAATAAACGTCTAATAATAGAGCGCAAGGTCTAAAAGTGGCACCAAACCGAACTGTTTTATGAGTAAAAGAGTGTTTTTATCGGTGCCACTTTTATTTATTTTTACTAGTGTTTGCGCAGGTTCGCCCGCCGTATATTTTTTTATTTTTGTGCTATCCCAAAGAAACCTTTTATTTTTTCGGGATAAGTCACCTATGTCACTTTCCGTCTTTCAAACTATGTCCACACCAAATATCAAGTCAATCCGTTGCTGCGTGAAAGAGGAACAAACCAATAAACTAACAAATACACTTTCGGGTTAATAATATTAGTTAGGAAAGTAAGGATATAGGATAAACTTTTTGAGCTGCACTAAGATTACTCCTCTCTAGGATTTCCTGTTTCGGGGATGCCGCGAAACACACATAACCAGAAAGGAAAACATAGTGTAATTTTACAAGCGACCACCACGCGCTGCGCTGTACGAAGCGATGCGCAATGGTTGACACATTGACTGCTGGTAGTATTTCCTACTGAGCACTGCCATGACTCTGACGACTAAAGTTGTTGGCTCCGGTGGATTTGACCGCCCATTTTTTATGTTAGAAGGTTTTGAGCGACGTAAATCTATTAAATTACACTACAGATTGCACTGCGGTTTTCAATAATTTTGACTAAAACACATTATGTTTAGAATATTATTTTTCTGATAGTTTCAAATATATATAGCTATAAGAGATTTGTTACCGGGGGATGCCGGAACGGGCAGCTAGTCCCGTATAGTCCGCCGAACTAGTTCCACGTCCAGGTTACCTATTCGTCCGCGTCGAACTTACCTTTCTGATATTGCAGGTGCCGTTTCATATCCAGATATTGGGATTGTGATTGACATGCGAGATCAAAAGTTTTTCGCCCTTTTTATATGAACTTAAAGAATATTTTGCTTTGTTAGATCGGATTGCTGTACGTATGTAATATCATCTGTATTGTTATATACGTCTAAATAACTTAACATATTGTCAAAGCACAATGGATATACATACAGATAGATAATAGTACTGCTGAACATAGGCCTCCCCTAAAGATCTCCAATAAGACCGGTTGGTAGCGGCTTGCATCCAGCGCGATCCTGCGGTCTTAATGAGGTCGTCCGTCCACCTTGTAGGTGGACGTCCTACGCTGCGCTTGCCGGTACGTGGTCTCCACTCGAGGACTTTTCGACCCCATCGGTGAAGGCGCGTTTTTGAATTCAGAGCGAAGTGAGGGATTCTTTAGTAGAATCCTGAACGTAGCGAGGGATTCTTTAGTAGAATCCTGAACGTAGCGAGGGATTCAAAGTACGTCGCCCGAGTAAAAAAATAAAAAAAAAATAAAAAAAAAATTTTACGGTCTTTGACCACAAACTAAGCAAAGCTTGTGTAATGGCTACCAAACTTATTTCTAAACCCATAGGTACATACTTATACATACAATAACATCCACATAGAACAAACACCTATGTTCATCACCTAAATGCTTGCCCTGGGAGGGAATTAAACCCACACCTCATTGGCCCAGGAGCCAGGGTCACTACCTACTGGACTGGGATTTGTTTATATTTTTTCGCCAACCTTTGGGCTATGCAAAAGCGTGACGAGCTAGTTTAAATACAAAATATCAGTTTATTAAGTGCTTTTATAAAATTTGCTGTATTTTACATGTTTCTAAAATAAACACAAAATATCACAATTAAAAATCTCTACATTTCTAAACTAACACTCTGCCAGACAAAAAAATACGCGTAGAGTTTTCAAACAAAGACCTAACTAAATTAAAATGGAAACTATTTAAATGGTCAGCTGTACTCCCAGCTCCCAGCTGTACTCTGATCAGCAAATTGTAGTCATTAAAGTTAATGTTAGGAGAGCTTGAGATATTGATTTGGGTAGCTCTTCAGTTTTGTGGATAAGCATTAATAACTAAGTATATTATTATTAATTAATCAGCCTGTAAACCGCTAGGCAAAGACATCCTCTAAATCACGCCATCCTTCCGATCTGTGCGTCTCATTATACAATTTAGACTAATTATTGCCCGCGGCTTCGCCTGCGTTATATTTTGATTTTTTTGCTATCCTACAGGAACCTTTGATTTTTTTGGGATAAAAAGTACTTCAGTCACTCTCCGTCTTTCAAACCGATTCAAGTCAATCGACGCAAGCAACGGTGCTCTGTTGATGCGTAAAAGAGGAACAAACCAATAAACGAACAAATACACTTTCGGATTTATAAAATTAATAAAGAAGTAATGATAGTACCCAAGTATTACTTTTTAATACCACCATGGATTATGTTGTAAGGGAATGATATGGTTTGGATTTTCAAGTATATTTTCTTAACCATTTATTTATTTTTTGACATCGACTACATCTCGCGGACGTCAATACAATTTCGCCAACTAAAAGTGTTTCGGGCTGACCTACTTTTGCTGCCCAAATAAATCACACCATATTCATTTTCACCCATACATCATACTATCAAAACTTTCTATTGTCCAAGTAAGCGTTTTGTTAGTCTGTCTGTACAAAGGGCCTTTCATAAAGCCCTAAAATTAATTAAATCTCCATCAGTACCAGAAACTTTTCAAATTGAAATAATTTCTAATTGTGACTATTTTAGACTAAATTCTACTAAAATGTCGAAATTTAGTTAGAATATTTGCTGACAAATATTTATTTAAATTGTTTGTCGCTTAAACTATGGATGCTTAAATAGTGTTATAATATTTTTTCTGTAAATGTTTTTATTTTGAAATTGTATTGGAACCAATAGCAAGTAAACTCCATTAGAATATAATACCTATCGGGGTTTTTTTATATTGTATCGTCACTTGTCCGTGGCATTATGCTTGGGGGCACCCTGGCATGGTTGCCTGGAAGAAATCGCCATGGGTGATAAGGCCGTTGTTTTAACCATTTTTGTCATGTATATGAAGGTAAATAGTTTTTTTTGCTATATTGGTTGTAAATAAAGAGTTTTGCCCGTCATTCTCTGGGTGCATCTATCCAACTTTGACGTTCCCATAGTACTGAATGAAGAAACCGAGTGAACTCACAACTTTTTACTGTAGAAAAACTGTTTTACTCGAGTTATTGCACTTTGTACATGACATGTTTTTATTGCGATCCTATACATATAGAAATGTCGTAGATCTTTACGCTGCTAAGAAACACAGACATCAACACTAGAAAGCTTGAATTATTAAGCTTAATATTAACCCCCTTTTTAGCAAGTTAATGAAAACTAAAAACCGAACCCAAATCACCATAAATCTAAATACAGCGAACAAATATCTGAACAACCTCTGTTTGTATCCAAAATTACATTTCACAAAATGGATTTCTTCCATGCCCTCGCCAAACACTGCAAAATCTTCAGCATATTTCCATAAATGTATAAAAGAAAATGTAAGATTGTAAGCCTTACATGTGGGCCTTTTAAATTATTAGTAAACAAATTTCCTCTAGCAAACACGCGGTCTCACTTACCTACACTTATGTAAGACTTACTTGGAATATTTATGAACGGGGTTAGGATGTTGGTTTGTGCGATGAGCGAAGCGAGCGGAGAAGAAGTAATTACTTTCTGACGAAAACGTAACAGCCCTTCCGAATCAAACTGTTTTAGCGAAAGTAGCAATTTTCTCATTAACCGACTTCCAAAAAGGAGGAGGTTCTATGTTCGTGTGTATGTATTTTTTCTTAATAAGGGGAAATCTTTTATAGATACCACCGCACCTCGAGGGCAGGCGGGTGGTTATGTGGGAGTCCTGCCGACTGGACAGTATACCCACCAAAACCCCTGGGTGTTCCGCCACTGCGCTATGTGTCGGGGCTACGAGCACGCTTGCGCACTCCTCCGCGGCGCCCGACAGCGCTGGCCCAACTCGGGCCCCACCACTGAGCTTACGCTCCCGCTAGAATGACGATGTGTCGAACACCAGACACATCGCCACCCACCACCTGGGACCAACCAGCACTAGGCGTCGGACAGCACCCGTATCCGACAGCCCTGGTCCCGATGCAACGGATCAATTAAAGTGGCCCCGCGCCTGCCACTACGGCTGCAGAGGATAGGGAGAACGGCCGTCGCGATACCGACACTCCTCTTCCCCTGCAGCCCCACCGCCTCCGCCAACACGTTGGCGGCACCCGTTAGGGCCGCTGGCAGGACGGATAGACAGCGGCACACTCGCCGCCCGTCCATCCCGTCGCCGCCCCCGCCTCGATGGGCTCGGCCGCGGTATCGCGACGAGCGCGACACCGCAGTCCACCTCAGTCGACTAGCGACCTACTGGCCAGCCTCCGCACGGGCTTGTCGAGGCCCAAGACCCGGAGAGGCCGGCCCCACCTCGGGTTCCTCTTGGTTCACCAGGCTGGCGAGACCTGGCTACTAAGCCCCCCCGCCACGACAAGGCGGGAACCCACTCGGGGGGGAAATGGTGTACTCCTGAGGTTAAATTTTACAGAAATCAGCTGAGCCGTTTTTGAAAAAACCTACAATAATATAAGCAATTCGAGCGAAATATCCGAATTTTGTACACGATGAACATCAATCGATAATTTCGCCAATTGTGAACCGAATCGAAAAATTCTATATATCTGTCAATAAACTAGTAAGTAGTCTAAAGATATAGAAACTCTAATCTACATGAAAGAGAAAACCCTATAGCCCTGTTTAATAGTCCACTGCAAGACGTAGGCTACCAACAAATCGTGATTGGGCCATATCCACCACGCTGGCCCAATGCGGCGATGTGATAAGTACGATAAAAGTAAGCAAAGCGAGCGTAAAAAACTTAAGCTAATCGCCATGGTTTGTTATAAATCTTTTTTTTTTCTATAATAGTAGTCAAAATAAGTGTACCTATTTTAGACCGACCGCTTAACGCGCGTATCGCCTGCGCGGAAGAAGGAAGCGTGGGGAGATCTTACCGGGTGGATGAGAGGGGTACGTGCAGGCGATAGCGTTCGGCCTATAGTACCTATTTTGTTGTAATTAATAAAGGCGTTTATGCGTAGTAAAAGAAATTAACGAAAGAAACCCCTTTGTCTAATGTCTTTGCTGATTATTTCGCTTCGCTTGCTTATGTGCAGTGGAGCGGCAGCCTTAAGCTAAGAACTCAAACTTGGACCCCTACTTAGGGGTTGCTTACTCAGTCACTGTAACTTATTCAGATTACCCTTTTTGTGACGTACGATTTTTAAAGTTTGCTCTTTATATTGCAGTGGTTTTAGCCCCAGGGGAGGTTGTATCAAAATATCATCGGATATTAATAGAAAAGTAGCGAGGTGGAAAATTAATTTAGGGGTAGGTATCATGATTTTTAATGGAAGAAAGATTTTGATTTCATAATTTCGTTTAGTCATAGTATAATTTAACCGACGAAACAACGGAGGAGGTTCTGAATCGACTCGTTAATTCCGTTTATATTTTTTATGTATGACCACGCATAACTTTTTACAGAGTTGTCTGATTGCAATCATTCTTTTTTTGTTTGGTAGACGAGAAATTTTATCGAAATCGGCTTAGCTATTTTTGATAAATCAACAATAATGTGATAATTACTGCATTGATCCGTGTGAACTATTCGAATTCTGTACACAATTCGGGAATATACTCGTAGCTTCGTTTAGTTGGTTCTGAAATAATTCTTAATCAGGAACATGTCCACTGCAATCATGTTGTTTATGCAAGAAGAAAAATTATACATCTTTTACCAAAAATATTTTTTTTTTATTGTATATTTATCGTTTCATCGGCCTAAAAACTCTGACACTAGGTCTAGCCACCCGGTCTACACGACAGATCACATGTATCTCTCCTGAAGATATCTACATAGTTATTTTTAGTTACTTAATATATCTAAAGTTTCAATGTTCATATGTTATTCGTACTAGGTAAGATAGATTAGGTGATCTATGATCATTATTTACTAGTCTAGAATCTATCAGTGCACATCTTGTGAAAAATCTTATACGTGATTGTTTTCGCCATATTTTTTTCGCCTATTTATATTGTAATCTGTCTTTAACTAAGAAAAGTATTCGTTATATTTTTTTTTCTTATAAATTGTATACTAATCTTTTCTGTGTTTTGTTACAGGTACGTTTATAATTTGATACTATTGAGTTGGCTGCGGCATCAACAATCATAAGGTACAAAGTTTTTGTATACTAAGTACGACTCATTCCTATTTAAACTGTACAATAATTTATCGTGTATCAAAAAAATAACCTTCATAATCGATAGTCGAGCAAAAAATAGTATTCTGAAAAATAAGTGTTTTATAAATGAAATTTTAAAACATTATTTAGCAATGACTGGTCCAATAATCTCTACAATAAAACGTGTGACTTAAAATGTATGTAGCAAATATCGCTAAAAATTGTCACTCTCACGGCTTTGAAATATATGCCTAAACATTTGTCTCAGCAAACATAAATATCACAATAGCGCATATTAGGCGAAAATGAAAAATTGCCACATTTACAAAATACATTCCTAAACACAATTTAGGGGAGACTGGGCCAATGTAGGACACTCTACTACACTCATAAAATAATCAATATTCCAATATTAAATAAAATACCCTCCCGTATATCACAGAATAAAAACGTCCAGACTACAAAGAACCGCCACTTCAAAGCCGAATTGTTATCTAAGAGGTCTGCACAAAATGGTGCATTTATACGTCATAGACGAAAAACGAGTATTTAATTCGGGAACTTATTGTGCTTATTAGTATCGATTGTTGACGATTTATACGGTAATTTATTGGCGTATATTTTAATCGGAAATGAGCGTTATGAGCTGAAATGTGACTTATTGTTGTGTGAATGAAGGATCGAGTTTCGTGTAGTACTGTTGCTAGCGAATCATCATCATCGGAGCAAGTCTACTACCGGACGTAAGGTTCGCTAAAAGGAAGGGGAAAACTTGCATCTAGCTTGTTTTTGCGTCGTATAAATGTTTTTTTACCGACTTTAAAAAAGAAGGAGGTATGTTCATCTGTATTATAATAATAATAATAATAATATATACTTTATTGTACACCAAACAAAAACAGATACAAACATTCTTAGGACTAAGTATATTAAAGGAGTACAAGGGCGACCTTATCGCTCATAGCGATTTCTTCCAGGTAACCCGTGGAGAGAAAATACATTAAGGATTGGCAGAATAGTCGGTGGTGCATTTATAATAGATATTTAAAAAAATCATAATAATAATACACATGGTAATTTAAAATATATACTACATACATATATAGACACAATGTATACATACATAAACATATACATACATAAATACATAAGTACCTAAATAATTAACAAAAAGATAGATAGTGATTATAAATAAGATTTTTGAAAATAGGTAGTGACTTGGCCTACTTGGTATTATGTATTTTTTTTTTGTAAATACTAAGTGTTTTTAATTGTGAACCGATTTAAAAAAATCTTTTTTATTTCGAAGGGATATACTTCCGGGGTCCCATTAAAATTTTATCGAAATCGGCAGAGCCGTTTTTGAAAAATTATAAATAATGTAAAAACATGGATGACACATCGATTCGTGGCAACTATTCAAATTTTAGAAGCGGTAAAAGTCGGTTATACGTGAATTACGATACCTATACACATTTTGGCGAAAAATAATTATCAAGTAATATTTTTGTATGTACGTTAAATTGTCGTATATGTTTGAATGTTAAAAACAACAATGGAAAGTAGTTTTTTATCATTTTTGTTCCAATTGTACCTTTTTATAATTTAAATGTAATTGTTCAATTTTATTTCGTTTTCATTTTTGTTTTGAATATAGTATAATACTAGTGAATTATTGTTCTATATGGGTATAATTGCCTGAAATTTTGAATTTTTAAAGTCATTGAATTTATTTGTCTAATCTAGGTCTAAGATCAGTCTGGGTTAGATGTCTAGGTCTAATACCATGATTTGATTTTTTATCAAGAGAAGTTAACGCCCCTGGACTGTGTATATTTATTATTCAACCAGTCAGAATGAAATTCATTCGAATGATATATCTAACAGAAATGCACAGGTACTTAGTATTATTTAACTTACATGATTTTTATAAGTTTATAAGCAGAGTACCGTAGTGAAATGAAAATTAATTGAAGGCTCTCTAAGCAATTTTTTTTTTTTAATGATTACATTTTAGTATAAATTATTGTAGATAGTGACCGAATTAAATAAATAAATAAATAAATATTATGGGACATCTTACACACGGTCTCTGACCCCAAACTAAGCATAGCTTGTGATATGGCTGCCAGAGACTGATATACTACATATACATTTATTTTAAATACATACTTATATAGATAGTACCTAAATTACACCCAGACACAGAGCAAACACCTATGTTCATCACACAAATGTTTGCCCTGGGTGGGGATCGAACCCACGCCTCTTTGACCCAGAAGTTAGGGTCACTAACCACTGAGCCACCGAGGCAGTCAAATTTTATTTAATATATAAAAAAAAATTAGTATTTTTTTTGTATGTTCGTCAAACTTCTCCTCCAACACAAGTCGGACACAACCGAATTATTATTTACAATGAATATTTCATTGTCTCCAACACAACCGAATTAGTATTTACTATTTAGAAAGCGAGATATTAACCTCAGCACGTCTAAATTGTCACTCTTAATCTGTAATAATATCATATTTACTAATATTATAAATCTGTAAGTGTATTATCGCTTTGTTTGTTACTCTTTCACGCAGCAACAGAGCGACGGACTGACTTGATGTTTTGCAAGAATAGAGCTCAAAGGTCAGAGAGTGTTAGTTTTACTACTTTTATTAAAAAAAAAACCTGGCAATTACAATCTGGATGTCTTTAAGACAAGAGTGAATTGGTATGTTCTAAGTCTACAATTCTACATGCTCCATCTTTAGGCTCGGTTTCCACCAGGCCAGTTACTGTCTAAACATAGCCATATAATTAAAAAAAAATATCACACAATAACCTCAAAATGGCGCTTAAAAGCTAGTTATTTTATGACCTCAATTCATTATCACAAAGTCACAAAGAAGCCAATTAATTGAATCGCTCCTATCTCCTGCCATCTTGATTCACCGCCGCAAGTTGACACTAGAGAGTAAACCCGACCCGGTTTGCATTTTAGGCAAAACAAACATTTTGATTTATCACCCGTTCTACTAACACTGGGCAAACTTTGTGAGTCAACACCTCGGAATAACAGGCGAATTTTAGCAAACCCTGCGGAGCCCTCTCACACTATCACACTGGCTCGAGAGGTAGAAAATTATGCTCTCTGTTATTTATTCGTTTGTTGATACTTAATTGTTAATATGGAAGATGTTTAAACAGTGAATAACTTATAAACATATTACACGGACTTATAAACATAACAACATAAATCTCAAATAGTACTTATATTTTGTACTTATAATAATTACGTACTTATATTTTGAGCTTTGTTTTAATTTAGATAAAAGGAACTTAGGGACAAAAATTCTTCTCCCTAAATTTTTCTTATTTTGCGGATTTCGTCACCAAAGCTGCATGTCGGTAAAACTTAAGCACTTCAATTTTATTAATATGGCGTGAGTGTCAGAGTATGGACCAACTTAGGTTACCGGGACGTAACTCCGTATATTAATTATCCGCACAGGTGTATTATACATATTTATAAATCTTCCTCTTGAATCACTGTATCTATTTAAAAAAACGCATCAAAATCCGTTGCGTAGTTTTAACGATATAAGCATACATGAGGACAGACAGCGGGAAGCGACTTTGTTTTATACTATGTAGTGATAGTGGTACAGGTTCAAATCCTGCGCAAAAAGAAAGTCACAAGTTCATAAAGGTATCGACCTATCCATGAACCTTTCTCGTTCATACATTATCTCCTTTTTAGACAAGTAAGTTACTAAATTTAACACGTCACTCGGTCAGCCATATTCAATGTCAAGACGACCATATAAAGCTTTTTGTCAATCTTTTGTCGCCCAACGCAGTGCCAACAGGTCCTCAATATACGACTAAAAGGTGAAAATTCGGCGTCGCATTGAAGCTTCCGTTCCTAATACGGCGACAAAAGGTCCAATTTGTAACTCGATATTGTTGTTACACGGCTATTTATCAAGCGTGTTTAGTTTGCCCCACGCTACTCTTATTGGCGTGTGATATACGGTCGATTTGTTGTGAATATTTTTTATATCTGACTTTTTGAGAACGCTAAATTAGTGTTAAATGAGAATACGTGAAGATTTAGTATATCTTCAAGAACGAGTTAGTCAGATTTACAATTTAAGTTTCGATGAAACCGCAGTGGAAGGTGAATAAAAGGTTGAAGTGTCGTTTGTTTGACTAAAATTGGTACTAATTGGACAGTAATACGAATTATTTTTACCCTCTAACATTTGTATTAATTCGATACTTGTATATATTATATAAAGGATAACGATCAGATCAGATCAACGAGGACGAACAGTAACCTTAGTTTAGTGTCTTTAGAATTAAATTACGTGGTACGCAATATATTTGAAGCCATGGTGGTCTAGTGGTAATGACACTCGCTTTACAATCGTGAGGTCGTGGGTTCAAATCCCGGTCCCGTACCAATTTCTTGGAATTTTTATGTACGGAATTTCACACCATTGGCTTTTCGGTGAAGGAAAACATCGTAAGGCAACCTGCATACGTCCGTAGGAGAAATTCGATGGCGTATGTGAATCCACCAACCCGCACTGGGCTAGCGTAGTGGATATGGCCCAATCACCGCCCTTCGTGGCCTAACTCCTGCAGTGGACTATTAAAAAGGCTGGTACAGAATATATTTGTATATTTTATTAAAGTTAAATTGTACGCCATTCTTTAAATCAGTGTGTCAAATTTATATAATAACAAAATATCTGGTTATTTCAACGTGCCTTACACTCCGCGGGTCGATTGTCAGTGCCGTGTGTTTATTATGGTCCTAGCTTTTGTCACTTTTGTGTGGAGCCCTACTTTAACCCTGCCTCCCCTCGCTTACAGAGGTCTTAAAAGACATCTCGTACATCTCACTATCGCAGCACTGAACAAGTTTGAGTTGTAAAGTGTTGTCAATGTGTTTATTATGGTCCTAGCTTTTGTCACTTTTGTGTGGAGCCCTACTTTACCCCTGCCTCCCCTCGCTTACAGAGGTCTTAAAAGACATCTCGTACATCTCACTATCGCAGCACTGAACAAGTTTGAGTTGTAAAGTGTTGTCAATGTGTTTATTATGGTCCTAGCTTTTGTCACTTTTGTGTGGAGCCCTACTTTACCCCTGCCTCCCCTCGCTTACAGAGGTCTTAAAAGACATCTCGTACATCTCACTATCGCAGCACTGAACAAGTTTGAGTTGTAAAGTGTTGTCAATGTGTTTATTATGGTCCTAGCTTTTGTCACTTTTGTGTGGAGCCCTACTTTACCCCTGCCTCCCCTCGCTTACAGAGGTATTAGTACATCTCACTATCTCAGCACTGAAGTGTGAGTTGTAAAGTGTTTGTGTGTTAAAAAACAAAAACGTTGCGCAACGTAAAGTAGGTAGCTTAAAACTAGTGAGACAACTGGCGGGCTTATCGCTTAAAGCTACCCTTTTCAAGCAAAGTAACATTAGGAGAATTTAAAAGAAAAATAAAGAACGGGGTGAACAATAATAGAAAAATAAAAGCTATTTTCCATATTAAGTTGGTTAAATTAATTAATGCTAGTTGCAGACCGTGTGCAGACTGAAAACTATGCGCAATCTATGAAAAATGATTATGTGGTTTTATGAAACCACGGTAAAAGTAAAACTTTCTGGCACAAATTAGTAATAGTCTATACACTACAAGGTCAGCTGACACTACTAACTAAAAAATAATTTTTCGATTCGGTTCACAATTGGTGAAATTATCGATGTTCATCGTGTACGAAATTCGGATATTTCGCTCGGATTGCTTACCTTATTGATGGTTTTTTTAAAAAAACAGCTCAGCCGATATCTGTAAAATTTAAATGGGACCACCTCGGGAGCATACTCTTTCGAACTTAAAAAGAATTTTTCGATTCGGTTCACAATTGGCGAAATTATCGATGACACATAAAAAAAATGCATACACACGAACGTAGAACCGACTTCCTTTATGGAAGTCGGTTAAAAAGTTTCACTTTAAAAACTGCGTCGGCTATGCGAGCTAACCCAGACTAAGTTAGCTTAGCTCTTGGTCTACAACTTGCATAAACCCTGGGTATGGTGTCGAGTTAGTACAGTGCGCTGTGGCCATTGAACCAATTTCGCGTGAAGAGGTGTGATTTCAGTAGGCGTGCTGAAAATGTTGTATTTAATAAAATGATTTCGTGCGGAATGGAGGAAATTGTGAATAGGCGAGTGAATAAATTACTCTCGTAGGTTTCTGAAACTGCTTATTTTTGCTTTATATGTTTTAACTGCTGATTAGCCGGCAAGCGTAGCGTTTACCTCTATTTACGAGTTAGAGGACCTCTATTCACGAGTTGGACGGATGACCTTATGAAGATCGCAAGATCGCGATGGATGCAAGCCGCTTCCAACTTATTGTATATGGATAGGGGAGGCCTGTCTCCCCCAGTGGACATCCTATGGCTGATGGATGGACCTAATGATGTTAGACTTGCGTTTGACTATACATATTTACTATACAGAAAATGTATTAGGTAGTTTTGGAGATATAATGCCCAATTTTAAAGGCGCCATCGTTTTTTAATATTGTTTTCTCTTTTCAACGCATATAGTGAAAAAGAAACAGGGAAATTTTAAATTGCTATTAAAACTACGATGGCGCCTTTGGGCGTATTATCTAGGTTATAATTCATTTTATCTACACTAATGTTGTAACATTCTACTTGTGTTTCCAATACTTGACTTATAATGACTACTGTTATAGCGCAGACAACAGAACACTCAATTTAAGCAATTTCACATGATGTTGTAATATCCACATCGATATCGTAAAATCTCATTATAACATCGCGCGCTCGCTCCTGATTGGCCCTGCGAGCGCAGCTGCGCTCTCATTGGTTAGATTTTAATGGCGCCAAGTTCACTGTGACAATACACGTACGCGTGAATTTAATGTTTCGCAATATGTTTATTTTTTATTTTTATTAGTGAAGATAAAGTAGTGTATGCAACTGCATATAACACGGATATAAACACCCGTTACTATTATGAAACGAGCGCAGCGAGTTTCATAATAGTAACGGAAAACAAAACTCACACTTGTGTTTTATTACCCTTCATTATATGACAGTTGCATAAACTACTATTTAAGGTTTGCTCTTCGTACAAAAATATAGAAATTGAATATGATATAACAGTGGGTATTTGTATCTAAGTGCTGCCGTAACTCGGATTACACGTCTAAATATAGTCCCCGATTATTTTAAAGATCGTTTAGCGATTTTAGAGGCTTTCAATAGTTATGGAATACCTGACACCAGAGCTAGCCGCCCGGTCTAAACAAAATCACTTATACCGAAATTGCAAGAAAAATTAAATTCCTGAATAATGAACTGTCTTATTTTGAGAATCTTCTCTACTAATATAGGAATAAATAATGAATAATGAACTGATTTCGTTTGTGGATAAACTTGCTATACTAATGAAATAAAATGTTCAATATTTTTGACCGACGAAACGAAGGAGGTACTCAATTCGACGCGTATATTTTTTTTTGTTTTTATATGTAAAACCACGCATAACTTTTTAAGTAGTGGTCCGATTTTGATAATTCTTTTTTTATTGGAAAGTGTGTGCTTCGAAATTGGTCCCATTTCAATTTTATCAAAATCGGCTGAGCCATATTTGATAAATCAACAATAATGCGAAAAATGTTACATCGATCCGAGCGAAATATTACGAATTCTGTACACGGTTGAAGTCGGTCATGCAATTTTTTGCAAAAAATAATTACATAAGCAGTCACCAAAAAAGTCTACAAAAACTTGAATAGGTGACATAATAAAGCCTACTACACACGCCCCATAATAAAGCGCGGCTCACACGTCCGCGCTAGATTAAATTCCAGTGAACACACACATACAATGAAGACCCTGATTTCTTTCACCCTAGCTTGGTACAGTCAGGCACAGACATAATAGAACATTAGAACTTTGAAGGAATACGTAGGTATAGAGGTAGGTACAATTCTACGCCGTTTCGGAAGGAACCGTTCTACGCTTTTTAAGACAAATAGAAAATCTTCGTTTTAGAAATCGCCCAGGGAATGTTTTTTATTGTTTTTTATCGTCTACCTTTAAATTAGTAAATAACAGTTAATTAAAATTGATCAAAAAGCATATTATTATAATTAGAGCTACAACTGATGACCAGAAACCATCAATAATGTGTTTGTGTAATGTGAATGTTATAGATATAAACAGCTAATGATTATAACCATAAACATTAATATTAAATACTATCATGTTTCAAGAATGTAACTTCCATCCATCCAACCATCAGCCATAGGACGTCCACTGCTGGACATAGGCCTCCCCTAAAGATCTCCAATAAGACCGGTTGGTAGCAGCTTGCATCCAGCGCGATCCTGCGGTCTTAATGAGGGCATCCGTCCACCTTGTGGGTGGACCTATATACGCTGCGCTTGCCGGTGCGTGGTCTCCACTCGAGAACTTTTCGACCCCATTGGTCATCAGTCCTCCGCGCTATGTGCCCTGCCAATTGCCACTTCAACTTGCCAATCCGCTGAAAATAACTTCGATAGTAATAATAATTTTTCGCAAATAACAACGCAACACCGGCTTCCACCGTGTACAGAATTCGAATAGTTTGCACGAATCGATGTGACGTCCATGTACATTTTTGTTGATTTATGATATAATTTAAATTGGGGACCACTTCGGAAGGAATACCCTTTCGAACTAAAAAATATTTTCATAAATCGGTTTACAAAATTGGCGAAAATATCGATGAACATACGAAAGAAATACATACAGACGAACATAGTATCTCCCCCTTTTTGAAAGTCGGTACGCGATTCAAGTGACAGCCAGAGATAGTTTCAAAATAAAACCCTAAACTTGGTTTTATTTTATACTAGTTGACCCGGCGAACTTCGTTTCACTTCTCGCCTTTTAAACCTTCCCTAGACCTCCACGAACATTTCAAGACTAAGATAAGATAAATCCGTTCAGCCGTTCTCGAGTTTTAATCAGACTAACGAACAACAATTCATTTTTATTTATAGAGATTCGGCAGCATTAAGATACTTGTTTATTTTTAACCAACTTCAAAAAAGGAGGTTCTCAATTCGACTGTTTGTTTTTTTGTATGTAAGTTACGCGATTACTCCGCCAGTTATGAACTGATTTTAATGATTCTCATTTTGTTTTTTCATACTTCAGAGGTGGTTCCATTTAAATTTTATCCAAATCGGCTGAGCCATATTTGATAAAGCAACAATAATCTGAAATTCACTACATCAGGATCCGTGCGAACAGAATTTGAATAGAATGGTTGAAGTCGTTTATATGCGATTTTAGGCGAAAAATATGTTTGCTGTGTTACGAGTACAGTCGTACTTTACATTCCGTCATCATCATCATCACCCGCAGTCTTCTCTATCCCACAGCTGGGTATAGACCTCTCTCTTACGGTGTCATTAGTCTCGGTCCTGTGCTAATCGTGTCCAAGTTTGACCCGCGATTTTCACAATGTCGTCTCGCCATCTTACATCCGGACGGCCAACGCTCCGCTTGCCTTGCCTCTGCCACCACTCCGTCACTGTCCTACTCCAGCTATCGTCACACCCCTGGCCACGTGTCCTGCCCATTACTACATTCCTCATTTTGATTTTATTGCTATAGATAAGTAATGCAGCTGAGTGTACAAAGCACATAAATCTCCGTAGAGTTGAAGATCGCGTGAAGCTATCTATTGTGTACTCAGATTAAAAAGATACTTCGGTATTCAATTCTTAATAGGCTTGTTTTTGGAAAAACGCCGTTATTGCACTGAAAACAATTGCTAAAAGAAAAATTTGTTGTTAGAAATTGCGTCCGGAAAACCTTTGATCTGTCCCGAATGTTTTTTTATTTTATTACCGACTTCCAAAAAAGAGGAGGTACTATGTTCGTCTGTGTGTATTTTTTTGTGTATGTTCATCGATATTTTCGCCAATTGTAAACCAAATTAAAAAAGTATTTTTTCGTTCAAAAGGGTCTTCCGAGGTAGTTAAATTTTATCGAAATCGGCTGAGCTGTTTTTGATAAATCAACAATAATGTACAAGGATAATATGCGGTCTAGGGTGAATCAAGCATGTTTGAAGTAAATTAACTTTTTGCGCCTATTCCTAAATAGAACAAGTTTAAAAATTATTACGTGATTGTAATTAGTGTACCTAATAAGACACGTCCAATGACAACAAAAAACGCTTCATTAATATCTATGAGGGAGGCCCATGTCCAGCTATGGATGTCCTATGGCTAGGACGTCATATAACCATCCGTTACACGAGTTGTTGGCCTAATGAAGCCCGTATAATAAAAAACGTGCAAGTGGAGTCCCTCCGCGCGGAAGAAGTGAAACTTCGAGGCAAGGTGCTTTCGTACCTCCTCCATCATGGTAGCGTTAAACGTTTAATGCAACCTTATGGAAGTCGCATTAGAAGTTTCAATTCAAAAAGTCCACAAAAGAGAGAGCTGAACGATCTCTCTCTCTCTCGTTCTCCCTATAATTTCTTAAGTAACCCATTATTTACATTATAAACGAAACAGATCCCATTGAAAGGAAATGCCTCGCCATTAACTACCAATAAACGTGAACATTATCACTAATTCTAATTAAAGATCCCTTTAGACCCCACAAGTGGTTAAATTAATTAATTTAATTAATAGACAATAACAATAATTGGGCACCAACAGATTTGTTAAATGCTAATGAGGTGGATTAGCATAGTGGTTAGTGGATCGTAGGGATGGGGCTTATCGATGAAATCAGATACCGATATCGACGTTACATGTACCGAGGAGATAGTACGAGATTATACGTAAGAAACTATAGTAGTTTCCATCCATATACAGAGTTGTTTTTAAGCAATTAGCATCCTTTTAGGGGCTTATTCTGTACATCAAAACTAACAACTTTTGTTCTACGACTTTTATAATTAATTCTTAAAAAAAAAATGTTGTTGTTCCATAGAAAAATATCGTTCACCCTCGACAAAATGTATGGAACAGCTGATATTTTATTTGAGTTTTGACAAAAGTGACAGAACAAAAGTTGATAGTTTTGATGTACAGCATAAGCCCCTAAAAGGATGCTAATTGATTAGAAATAGCCCTGTATATTTGGGCAGCGTCCCGGCGGGAACGAGAAAAAACAATAGGCCGAATCAAACCTTTTGGCGGCTGTGACGTCAGCTATAAGCTGCGTAAACCCAATCCTGGCTGAAGCTCACATAACAGCTGCGCAAGCGAATTCGGTCTATAACAAATATGTCATACACTTTGGTACATATTTAATTATTTACACGCAAGTTATTTAAATTCGGATTTTAAGTTAATTTAATTTCGGATTGGCGGATTACGTACGCCGTAGTTATTTTTTTCGAGTCGTATGCAGGTTTCTTCTCGATAATAATTGACTGAAAAGGCTATTAATGGAAACAGTAAACACAATCGTATGAAAATCCTTACATAAAAAAACCATTGGTACTAGTCAAATTCAGAATCCACGACTTGGAGATTCTCAAGCGACAGCTATTGCGCCACTACAGGGCTTTTACATAGTTTACTGTTTTTTTCTTTTATAAGGGTCTAGCCACGGTAATGAAAACTACAGTAGAGTGACTCGGCGCTGTCCTTGAGATATATACCTACGACGTCACGTGGCCTCAAAGAGCGAACCACGCCGTAGGGCTGGCCCGCCTTCAGTATTTTAATTTCATACTACTTACTCATTACCTACTAGAGTTTCTTTCTAGTTTTGTGTAAATAACTTATTACACTATCCTATGGTACCTACATATAATGATGCAAAATTTTTATATTTAAGTACTTGTTACAGAAAAGAAACTCGTTGTGAATGAAAAAAGAAGCATTCAATAAAAATACATAGGTATACACAACCATAAACACAATATGATCTATATTTTCTCATATTTAAAAGAAGTAGGTACATAAATCGCACGCTTACTAGTTGCAAACCCACACTGTCGTTCGTCACTACGGCCGCGCCGCGACTGACTGGTATGCTTCTGAACATACTACGCTCGAGGCGCGTAGGTATGATTCGCGTTCCGACCGTTTGTATGGAGTCACTCTACTGTAGTTTTCATTACCGTGGTCTAGCTGCCCGTCCTGGCTTCGCCCGCTTACGTCTGAGTTATAGCTACCGTATTGCAATCTGTTGTCTAGTTTGGAAGATATAAGCGGATTCACAGACACACAAAATAGCGGTTTTGCTTTATACTATGTAAAACACTAATGTCAATATTGTATTTTTGTAGGTTCATACAATTTATAGAATTAGTGCCACCTGCATCGATACCTATTCAAGTCAATTGCAAAAATGAGGTAACAATATTCAGCTGTAAACAACTTATTGGCCGTTTACGAACTGGCTGTAAGCCCATTGTTTAGTGTTAAAAATAATTCCTCGATTTTTAGATTTTATCGTTACAATTTCATAAAATCCTGAATTTTAAAATAAAAACAATAATGACGAACGATAGCTTTGTTAAATGCAAATTTTGTGTCATTAACATATCGGGCCTGGTTAATAGTGATGTGGTGATGAAATTAGATAATACCGACATCGATACTGACCGTTACATCTCTTATCGCATATTTTATTGACATCGCGTTTGCGGTCGACTGCTGTGAGTTAAAATTTGATAACTTGATAGAATAAATATCCTTAGGGATCGATAGGCCTTAGTAAGGCAGTACAGTGCGATGAGTGCGACATAAAAGAGTTGAAAATAAATGAGGGCGCCACCATCGCTTTTTTATTCATTTTTAGCATATTTTGCATCGTTTTGTTCATGATGACACTGTTTTCCTATTCACAACCCGCAAAATAACACAAAACAAGAAAATTGCTAGAAAATTAACATTGCCTGATAGCTCAGGTAGTGGTTCCACCAAGAGTGACTTTTTAGATCCTGAATAATTAATTTCTACTCTTTTGTGTCGCACTGTACTTAGTATATATGCGTAAAATAACCAAATTAATCAACATAGCTTAGAGCAGCGTAAGTTGCAATAACTGTGTGTTACGCAGGTAACGCAAAGATGGATAATAACTTAATTAGCTGTACTATCGTGAACCTTTCTTGTATTATAACCCGCAAATTATCTCTTCTCGAAAAATAAGGTACATGAATAAACTGAAACAAAAAGAAAGGAGAGATAGAAAAAGCAGACTTACAAATTATTATCTCCTGATTTAAATAAGTACCTATATATTTTATTAAAACAAACGTCCCGAACTTGTCGTCATTAAAAATATCTGAAAAAAATATATTTATTAATTCAACAATGTTCCTCAGTCAGTATAAAAAAATCCCGTTTTTTAATTGCCAAATTTGACATTCAAATTGAACGAGTCACACTCGAGCCAGTAAAACAATTATAAATCTATTCACCGAAAAAAAACGGAAAAATTCGGTAAATCGGAAAAGCTCGGCTTAATGACTAGTCTCAAAAAAGCCGTTTTTTTTCAGTTTGTCGAATTAATTATTGAAGGGTCAGGACGAGGTGTGAACTGGATTTTTTTATTTAAATCGGGCGGTAATTCGCAGGGGTTAATGAAGGGAAATCGTTATAAATATATTCGTAAAGTTTATTAACCATTGATCCGAAAAGAGAGGTGTTATAATAGTTTGTTCACAGAACTTTCTTGTACATAATAATATGTGTGATTGCCTGTGGAAACCTGGCTTCGAAATGCCGATGCCGTTAACTGATTTTGGTGCAAATTCTAACTGAATTTTGTCATGATTGAAATGGTTCTTAATTATAGTATCTTCAAATATTAATATTGTTGAATGTTGAAATGCATACATATTTACAGCAACACTTTTATTGGATTTAATTACGCAGAGCTTTATTGTAAAAAAAAATATCAATGCGAACATAAAAGAAACCTAGACTAGAATAATAAAATGGACGACTAAGTAGTTATTTTATTGCTTAGAAGTTTTACTTGTATTTAATTACAGTGAATTTATCATACATAAATATTAATATAAGTATTAACATTTTTTATCGATAACTGGCTATCAAAAAATGATAATCGATTTGAAATTATCGATATCGCGTTACATCATTATTCTGATAAGTATCCGAATTCCACGTATCGAATTTCATTGTTTTTATATTTATTTTTGGACATACAGTGCGACTCAGTTTTAACCAAAATCATCTTATTTTGGTTGAAAGTTTCAAAAACTTTGTGTAAAAATGATTATGATTAATTAAACCTAAATTGGAATATTCAATGAAAAATATAGATAACCAATATTTGGAATAGCGGAGCGCTCATAGCGTAGTTTGACTAGGTTTTCATAAGCGATAATCAAAGTTAAGCACCGTTCAGCACGGTCAGTCTTCGGATGGGTGACCGCGCGTGGCATTTCCAACTGAGCGTTACCGTGGCTCGTATGACGCGTTAAATTGTAGACCCCGGTTGTTTTAACCTTTTAGCCATGTCAGAGGCTGTTCAGGCGGCTTAAAAATTTTGACACTAGGGTGTCAAATAGTGATGATGATGAAGACACGTTTATAGAATTTTAATGATAGGTATGTATTTTTTAATAATAATATTATGTCCTTTACTTTATAAGAATCTATTTGTTTGTCTTTTTAACATGAACGACAAAAAACAACGACGACCATTGTAGCAATGAATATATAATAATACTAAGTATAGGCCGAATCATACAAGTCGGCGGATATGAAGTTAGCTGCAAGCTGCGGAAACCCAATCAACGCGCAGCTTTATGTGAGCTTCAGTCAGGATTGGATATTGCGCAGCTTGTAGCTAACTTCACATCCGCCGACTTGTATGATTCGGTCTACACTATAGTACCAATTTCCTCCGTTTTCATTGAAATCCGAATCGTGTATAACTTTTCCAGTAACGATCGTGTCAGTTCAATTTATAAATTATTCATTTAAAGTTTTTGAATGTATTTTATTGAAAGTGACGCGGCTTGTAACAGGCGGAATCTTAATTGATTGATATTTAATATGTCTGTTTCTCACTGATTCAAACAAAAAGTTTTCTTCATTATAAACAGCCGTAACACATTTACTGCCAGACATAGGCGTCCTCTAGACTTTCGGTAAGACCGGTTGGAGGCCGCTTGCATCTTACAGGTAATCTGTCCAACTTGTCGATGGACGTCCTACGCTGCGTAAGCCGTTATTTGATCTCCATTAGAGAACTTTATTATGCCATCGGCCATTAATTTTACTAATCGTGTACGCTACCAACAGCTTTCAGCTTTCTTTTTTTACCGTCTTTCAAAAACGAGGAGGAGAGAATTGTCTGTATGTATTTTTTGTTTGTGTACATTCATCGATATCTTCGCCAATTGGGAACCGATTTAAAAAAATATTTTTTAGTTCGAAAGAGTATACTTCTGACCTGTGTGCTTAGCATACAAGACCACGACAAGAGTTTATCGACGTGTGCAAAGGTGACAGATATATGCGTCGATAGTATAATTTTATGGTCCTTATGCTAAGCCCGCTGGACCCATTCAAATTTTATCGAAATTTATCATATCATAATATCAAGTTTTTGGTAAATCGACAGAAATGTACATGAATGTCACATCGATTCGTGCAAATTATTCGAATTCTGTACACAGTGGAAGTCGGTGTTGATATTTTTGCGAAAATAATTATCATTAAAATTAATTTATATGAGCCCTCTAACCTCTAACCATCACAACTCTGTTGTTGACTGCCTCGGTGGCTCAGTGGTTAGTGACCCTAACTTCTGGGTCTAAGAGGCGTGGGTTCGATCCCCACCCAGGGCAAGTATTTATGTGATGAACATAGGTGTTTGCTCTGTGTCTAGGTGTTATTTAGTTACTATCAATATAAGTATGTATTTAAGAATATGTATGTGTAGTATATCAGTCTCTGGCAGCCATATCACAAGCTTTGCTTTGTTTGGGGTCAGAGACCGTGTGTAAGATGTCCCTTATATCTGTCCTGCTCGTAATTTCGGAAAAAGAATAGCACTAAACGAGTGTAATCACTCGGAGTATCGATTAGGTACTCGTAAACGGAACCTCTTATAGTGACAATCGAGTCGTCACTGTGTGTCTCAAACTTTTTCACTTACGGCATTCAATTCAATTCGATCACTTATTGCAGTTCTATTCAATTAGCATAGAGCTTTTTCGTCAGAGCCTATTTTTATGTACCTAGTTTCCGTTAGAAAATTAAATTTACGATAAAGCTTTTTCGGTAGAGCTGTAGCCATAGGACAGTATCAAATATAAATGCAGAATAATTAGTCAACTTTAAAAAAATATGTATGTTATTTATCGCTTAATTATACAGTTGTTTCATTGGCATGTCTACACAATAAAACACAAAATTATCAAGATATCTTAAATCTGACAAACGGAAACAAAAGATTCACGTATTAGTTTAAGTACGTTCAATGTTTTTCAGTAAACATAGAAATCGTAATTTTCACTTTTCACAGCGCAGCAGCAGCGTAACCGAGCGTAGCGAGATTCAAAATTTTGAGACATTGTTGAGTTGTTACAGAGTGCACACGTGCGGTTCCGCATGTTCGCACTGAACTCACGTTCGATCCCAGAAATACCTGACTACAAATAGGTACAATTCGCAAATCTGAATTTATGCGGCTACTAATTGACAAGACGGGAGTAGGCGCACTGATTTTATCGTCTCCGTAGTGTTTATGGCCGACCATTCTAAGGGTTCTATGTACAGCAGTAGACTATTAAAAGGCCGGTACAGTATTCTAAGACCTAATTCTCATTAAGTGATGTGATAACAAACCTGCAAAATGGAGTGAAGTCCCGCAGAGGTTACACTTCAAGCACACTTCAAATCTGTGTTTTTATGAAATTTTGCACTCGATCATTATTTTACAGATTTGAAGTAAAGTGGCAAAAACCAACCACGCATGCCAACCCCAGTTGTGGGACAAGTGGACTTGTAAGAGCAAGAAAAAATCAACGAGAAATGAAGTTATTTGTAAAAGTAATTGTTACAAAGTTTGAGCATCTCACCCTCAGGCCATAAAACGTCGTGTAAGCACGCTGATTGGCTGAATCGATTCCCCTACTAATTGACAGGGCTGGACAACGCGCACTGATTTTATCTTCCTCGTAGGGTTTATGGCCGACCATTATATGGCACAAAGACCATGTCTAGGGTCTAAGGTTCTTTGAACAGATAGCACAGAAATACCAGAGGGAGAACGCTGTGTCACATGAGGCATTTCTCAACCACAGAACTGTATGCAAAATCTTGCTAGAGCTGTCAAAACTGTCAAATAACTGTCAAACTGATGACTGTGGTGACTGAAGAGTCTGATTAGGTGGCATTTCCAACTGAGCGCTACCGTGGCTCGGATGACACGTTAAATTGTAGGTCTCGGTTGACTACTGACAAACCTGACAAACACCTAGTCAAACTACGCTATGAGAGCTACACCCAGTGACCCTGACTTCTGGGCTTAACATGCGTGGGTTCGATTCCCACCCAGGACAAGCATTGACGTGATTAACATAAGTGTTTGCTCTGTGTATGTTACTATCTACACAAGTACATATGTATTTAAAAATATGTATATGTACCTAGTAGGTATATCCAGTCGGTCAATAATCAGTCCTCCGTGCTATGCGCCCTGCCCATTGTCATTTCAACTTGCCAATCTGATGGACGATGTCGGTAATCTCAGGTTTTCTGCGGATCTGCTCATTCATGATTATATCTTGCACAGAGACTTCAAGCATAGCCCTAGTTTAGTATTTGAGCATCTTATTCAAATAAATCAATGATCGAATAAATATTTAACAGATCATTATGAGAAAACACGAAGCAGGTCGAAAGTAAAACCATAAAACTCGAATGTTTTATTTTCCCCTCCTACTTATAATTTCCAAGCATCCATTAACCTCCACCCACACAAATATATCTAGTACAAGCTCGGTACCGCGTAAACTATTGGATATTAATTACAACAATTATGTCGGCGAACACGTCGTTAATAATACGGGAAATATGTGTAATGGCTAGTTTGTCTTTTACAGGTAGTACATATAAGAGTAGTCGCTAACGAGCGTCACAAACGCTGACGCTAGAAGATGATTTTTAAGAAACGTAACAACCGAAGTCTTTTTTTTTTCTATCACGAATAAGTCCGCGGTAGGAAGTAGAAATGTCAGTGAGGTTCTCGAATGGACACCACGTACAAGCAAGCATAGCGTAGGATGTCTCCTCACTAGGTCTGTATGGACGGAGGACGTATGACCTCATCAAGACCGCAGGATCGCGCTGGATGCAAGCTGCTTCCTGGTCTTATTGGGGAACTATAGGGGAGGCCTACGTCCAGCAGTGGACGTCCTATGGCTGAAACGACGCCGAAGAGCGCGCTTTACCACCAACTCGCTTGATAAGCGACGTCGCGATTGAAGATGACGCATGCAGACTTTGAAGACTTAGGGATGATTTATATAAGAACGGACCGGGCACGGAGCGTGCCCCGTCCGGGCCGTGGACGGGTCACTCACTAATGTGAGACGTTGCAACATTTCGGATGAACCTGTTTAAATTACCACGTGCCGACCGGGCCCGGACGGGGCACATCTTCGCCATGTTGTTGTTCTCTTGCGACTCTTGTACTCGTACCCTTGCGATTACGCACGCAATATCCAATCCTGACTGAAGCTTACATACATGCGCGTTGATTGGGTTTCGCACAGATTGTAGCTAACTTCACATCCGCCAACTTGTGTGATGCGGCCTATAATAAACATTTAAGACTTATTCAAGCAGTAAAACAACTGCCACGATCCTGCACTGCAAGAATTATCTAAAACTATTAGTTGATTTAATTGCCAACCAATTTAAGTTCGAACTACCCTCAAAATTCAACAGGTTTTCCGATATCAACGAGTTTAAAACGGTTTTCCGCTATTTTCGCGCCGCCCCGAACTTTGGTACTTCCACACATTATAGCATTAAACTGTCAACGCTTATTACACCCGTAGTTTCGCAGTTCGACTATCTTCATACTATAGTACCTGTAAAAAATAGTTGTTAATTAAAGTCGAATCATACAAGTCGGCGGATGTGAAGTTAGCTACAAGCTGCGCGATATCCAATCCTGACTGAAGCTCACATAAAGCTGCGCGTCGATTGGGTTTCACGCAGCCTGTAGCTAACTTCACATCCGCCGACTTGTATGATTCGGCCTATACAGGCAGTGTGGCTAGCCCTGGTAGAGATTTTAAGCCGCCTGAAAACTTATATTATAGCTACTTATACGGTTAAAACAGCTGGGACCTAAAATGTAACATATCATCCAAGCCATAGCAGCTCTCAGTTGGGAATGCCACCCGCAGTCACCCATCCGAAGACTGATCGTGTCGAACGAGTACAGAGTTCCTTGTATGACAGGCGTTCTTGGTAGATAACTTAAACTTTTAGGTGTAATTACCATTTTTAACCTTCCTATACCCGTGTCAAATTTTGTAACATCTATACCCGCGCACGGTGTCACGGTGTGGTGGTGATATTTTTCCGACCGTAAGTTTGGAACCCTATTTTTTATTATTAGCAGTAGAAGCTACATAAATAACATTTTTTTCCGGTAGCTATAAGATCTAATAACAAAATACATTTAATTTATAGTACAAATAATTTGTTATTTTACTGACTATCAGACTTCGCGTGATAGCTTTCAAAATTATCAAATTTTTGTTCAAGTGTAGAAAAAAACTAAAATATGGACTCCCAAAAAAATCTGTTTAGTACCTTGTGAGTTGAGACTCAAGATGTAGCTATCAAGATTTTACCTATCCGACCATAAAAAACCAATTAATGTATTATCCATACAAACATTTCATAACACTTTTTGTTGCACGTACTCGTATACCCGCGTGCGGACTCACGGATCGATTGGCGCCAATTACTCGTACATCCACAACGCCGTACATGCACAAGCTTGTTCTGCGGTCTGAAGTGAAGCTATCAACAAATGAGGGAGCTAGCAAAAAGCACAAAATCAGTGCATTGTTTGAATATAAAATAAATGCAAAATAATATTTCGTCGGTCTCACAGACCAACGCGCGGGTATAGGAAGGTTATCCGACGAAACGGAGGAGGATTACAAGTCGACACGTATATATATATTTTTTTATGTTTACCACGCATAGCTTTTTCAGAGTGGTCCGATTTTGATAATTCTTTTTTTGTTTGGTAGATCATAAATGTCCTATTAAATTGTTCATTTTGTATGTAGAGTATGACATAATCTGAAGAGACCTTAATAAAGTGTTAAGTGAATTTACTAGTTTCGGGGATAATGTCGCGAATAATTAGCGTAATCTGACTTGGTCTAATCTTTATTGATGTTCAAAGTTTCCGAGAATTCTGAATTGTATTCATTGTACCATCAATAACATGGGTGTACCATTTTCGTGCTCACTACTTTTCTACTTTAGGGTATTTCTGCCTTTTTCTTTATTCCGTTTTTTTTATTATTTCGGTCGCCATTTAAGCCATTTTGCGATAATCATGACTTCTTTCTGAATTTATTTTTTCATGATACAGACAGACACGTGTGCTCAGACATTTGTCTCAAGTAAACACCCGAAAGGAGGCCGGATTCCCAATAACAATAATCACGAAGTTTTTAAGTCGATTTACGATTGTTGTAGTTGAAGTTTTTCTGCCATATTGCTGAAACGCCAATACGACATTTGATCAGTAGTTCAAGTGTCTCTTGTGTTGTCAAGTTATGTCATTGAATACATATTAATTTATGTAGGTTTTAGACGCCATTTTGTTGTCATCTGAGGGGTTAGTCCAGGTTTACACGTAAATGGAAACTGCAGCTGATTCTGTATGGCTCTGTACGAGTACATTTGTGTACAGCGCCCCTGGCGGAAACGAGGAAGTACTAACCAAAATGTATGGAGCCACACGCGAACGCGAAAAGGTGATGTTCTCAAACCTGGCCCATATCTGGCACGCTTTTATATTATAGACAAAAATATGACGAATCACGAAAAAATACTGAAAAAAATTCAAACGCTTTACAAAAAAAGCAAATCATTAATTAATATCGCAGGCCTAGCAACCCATGATTTGAATTTTCCGCCATAGGTACACAAGACCTAGAGAATGAAAAAGTCAAATTCAGCGTTGCCGATTTGTGGGAAATCACCCGAATCACGGGGAATCTCAACTCGATTGGGAATTGAATTTAAACGCAGGGATTTTTTTAAATCATACTATGTTTCCCGATTATTTCATCGATCATGAGACATTATTATATAAAAATGATAAAGGATCTTCTTGCTAAATATGAGTGTCGTAGCATACTACGACACTTATATTAAGCAAGAAATCGCGAATATTTAAGGAATTTCGCGGAAACACGCATAATTGTTGATGAGATAAGGTACGATATTTTTCAATCTTAGTGATTGCGAAAATACAATGTAAGTATCAAATAATCTTACTACATGCATTATATTTGTTGTTGGAGAATGTCGCCGAGTTTTTCTGGGAACTAAGAAAATAGAAACTGGTAATACTGTTACGGTTTGCTATTGCTTTATCTCATTCGGTTTTCAATGTACGAATGCATTGTGATATCTTTGCGTTTGCGACAATTCGATTCTTATTGTTTACAACGTTACGAAAATGGACTTCGATGTATTGCAAACCTGACAGACCTGATGCTGACTTTTTTAGACAACCGTGACATTCTGCAGATTTTGAATTTGTTGCCGATTGACTCCTTTCTTACATCCATCATCCACAACATGGTGGATGTCTTTAATGGCGATTAGTATGGCAATAACACAAAATAAAAAAATTGTTTGCTTTTTAATTGACTATTTGATTAAGAAACACTATGCCTCATGGAATTAAGTTGTTTTTTCTCCCTATTATAGTATAGAGCCCGTCGTTGAGCCGTAGTCCCATACAAAAAAGAACATGTCCTTTTAGTAAACTACGTAAAACCTGGACTAAGGGCTCAGACCAGATCTCTTTCATGATTCTAAGATTACTTAATATGCTTTTGGACGCCATTTTGCGGTGTTCGCGAACTTTTTCTTCAAGTTTCTTCTTTCATGTCATGACACAGACAGACACGTGTGCTCAGACATTTGTCTCAAGTAAACACCCGAAAGGAGGCCGAATTCCCAATAACAATAATCAGGTCAAAGCGAGTTTTCGGCTGTTACTTAACGAAGTTTTGAAGTGAATTTACGAGTGTTCCCGCGACAGATAAATTGGATTATTGTCAACTAAATGTAGAATGTCGTCGACGTGTGGAGTAAGTGTCGAGAATAGAGTAGACGTTGTGCAGAAATATAACTTCAACTGACTCAGTTATCTATAGTTGATTGAATCAGGCGGTACTTTGCGGAAATTCATCTTCAAATCTTTATTTTAAAAAAAAAAATTGGTGTATTTCGGCTATGTTGTTGTAGGCAAATAAGTTTAAGGGCCCTATTCAATACATTAATTAATCATTAATATAAGGGCTACAATAAGGGCTCTCATATAGTCCGGAACCCTTCGTGCGCGAGTCCTACTCGTACTTAGCCGATTATTTATTCAAATTAAATCTGTTAACTAACAAACCTTGTAAATTCAATAGATGTTGTAAAAGAGATAATGCAAAAATATATCTTGCTTAGGCCGTTACCTCATTGTACAGGATTCAATTATTTGCTTTGTTTTGGAAAATGATTTTCCTATTGTTTTCTTTCATAACAATCTTTATAAAAGAATTTCATATTTTCGAATCTTATTATGTTTTGACATTGCTTGTAAAATATGGCGGCGTGATGGCCTTGAACAAAATTCAAATTAGAAAATATGAAATTCTATTGAAATTAAGCATACACTGCGGTTGTTTTACTCTGTGTATTTATTTACCATATTTTAATGGTTTCTTTGAGCTGCTGAACCCAGTCTGGTCTCACTTTGCAAGATCTTCTTTAGTAGGTACCTACAGCAAATGCTACCAGTGTCTCAGACCAAATTAAAAAATCAAGACAGAAAGTCGTGAACAGACAAGTGAGGCCGGTTTTTAGGGTTCCGTACCCAAAGGGAAAAACGGGACCCTATTACTAAGACTTCGATGTCCGTCTGTCCGTCCGTCCGTCTGTCTGTCTGTCACCGGGCTGTATCTCATGAACCGTAATAGCTAGGCAGCTGAAATTTTCACAGATGTATTTCTGTTGCCACTATAACAACAAATACTAAAAACAAAACAAAATAAATATTTAAAAGGATCTCCCATACAACAAACCTTAATTTTTAGCCGTTTTTCGCTCTATATTAATAATGGTAACAGGTAGACGCTTGAAATTTTCACAGAATATTTAGATTTATAATTACTTCAATAATAAAATTACAATAAAACAAATATTTAAGGGGAGCTCCCATATAGTACGGAACCCTCCGTGAGCGAGTCCGACTCGTACTTTGCCGATTTTATTTATACATGTGGTGAGTGTGTCGGTGTTGCGCCGCCATAGTTCGACTGACAAACTAAGGCGTAGTTTCGTTGTAGGTACGTGTATGTGTGTGTAATTGTGTCTGTTCACGGCGAGGCGTAGTTTTGGAGAGGCCGGCCTCACTTGTTTGTTCACATTATTCTGTCTTTATTTCTTTATTTGGTCTCAGACCAGTGTCCGTTCGATAGTACCTATAGTTTCAGTGTCACTATAATGTACCTATATCACTAAAAGAACTCTAAACATGATGTTAAGCGGCAGAAATGGGAGGGGACGACCAAAAAAAGCGTGGATGAATTGTGTGAAAGATGATATGCGAGAGAAAGGACTTCATGATGAGATGACGTATGATAGACTGAAGTGGCGAAAAGAGACGTGCTATGCCGACCCCACCTAGTGGGATAAGGGCAGGATGATGATGATTGTTGCTGTGTTACTCTATGTTACATGTTACTCTATGAATGTTCTACTCTGGGAGCTTAGTGCCGAAAATTGGAGCCGACATCCCGGAGAGCGGAGTAAGGAGTTTGTATGGGGCGTAATTACGGACGAAATTAGAAAGAACATGTGTCATTCACTAATAAGCTGTATTTCTTATTAGACAGATTGTATACGGTTGTTATTGTTATTCTGAATATAGGCTGGATCAAACTTCTTGTCGGCTGTGAAGTTAGCTAAAACCCAATCCTCGGTGTTATGTGAGCTTCAGTCAGGATTGGGTTATTGGCCCAAACATATTTCTTGTGTGTGTTAAATAGCTTTTAGTAATTTTATTTTATTTTATTTTATTTATTTGGGATAACAAACAATAGCACAATATATATTACAAGAAAATAATTAACAAAATACATTAATGAATGTGCCACCAACTACATTATCGGCTCTTTCGTGCATTCGCCCCACAAGCTATTCGGCCCGCGGGGCGAATCAACGAAGCCTCTTTTTGAATGCCCTCTTTCGCCCCGTGGGGCGAATCGCCGAGAACGATAAAAGAAGAGGCCGTTTCGGTCCACGTTGATAAAGATCAATTTCCCGCATCAGTATTACGTATTTCATATGGTACAGCCACGCATAAAATTACATGAGATAAAATTAAAATCCCACTACAAGTAATCAACAGATATGCAACGCTATAAAAAACTAAACAAGAAAAACAAACTACCAAAAACTTACTGTATTGATATAACAGACATTATGGCTTAAGTTAAATTGAATATTGTTTGGTAGTAGGCGGGGCCCATTTGCAAACTATAAATTGTAAGAAAATTAACAGGTGTGGGACATGGTAACTATGTAACATTTTCGATATTCATTTAATTCATAAAAAAAATATTACACGTCATTACACAATGAATAGATTAAAAATTGCAGTAAAGTAGGTAAATTGATAACAAATAAATATTCACATTAACTACCTACTACATCATTATGTTTACTACTACATATTATAATTAAAATGTCAAGAAAAATACAATTAAAATAAATTACACCAATGAAGTATGTCATTGTAATGAATGAAAACATTAATAAAACATGTCTTAAAAAAATACAAAAATAACAAAAACATTACATCATTGTAAATTAATCAAATTGATAGAAATAATTCTTAACCATTACATGTTTCACTAATTGTAAACATTTAAACATATCGAAATCATGAAATGCTTCCTCGATAAGCCAGCGTTTCAGGCGGGCTTTGAAAGAACCTATGCTAGAACCGTTCCGTACTGCAGCACTGACTGCACGGTCGCGAAATAGCAACATCGGACCACTTCCGAGATAATATGGTTATTTTCCCAAATCTCTTGTGATTGTATTAGCTAGAACTAAAGGGTAGTTCTAACATTTCGAGCAAATCACATGTTCGAAGAAAAAATAACATGCACAACAAATCTAAATATTTATAGTGTGTTACGTATATGGGACTATAGGTACTCGTATACTTTGCATCTTTATTTTTTTATATTAATTTAGTATTAAATTTGTTAAAAAATATTAACTTGCCAAAAATTCATTACCACCGTCGTTCATAACCTAAACGTATAGATTTGAGAGCAAATAACTAATCTATTAGATGTACCGCATAAATTTCATCCTCATATTTAGTTGAAATACTTATTTAGGAAGAAAACTGACGCTTTAAACTGGCATTAAATTTGGTATTTACTATCAAAGCAAAGCAAAATATTTTTGTACAAAAAAATTCATTACCATAAATTCTTTATGGTTCTTCATCAATTAACAATTGCATTTTTGTTCATACACCCCCATAGGACTCATAGAATGATGCCCTTGATATAATGCAATTGTTTTTTTTTCCATTAACTAATTTTCTACTTAAATGTTCAGATAAAAAAGTGAATCGCGGGGCGAATCAACGAAGCCTCTTTTTGAAGGCCCTCTTTCGCCCCGCATTGTTTGGAGCGGGGCGAAAGAGGGCATTCAAAAAGAGGCTTCGTTGATTCGCCCCGCGGACCGAACAGCTTGTGGGGCGAACCCACGAAAGAGCCCATCCGCCGACTTGTGTGGCGCTACCTATACTGACAAGCGCAGCATAGAACTTATTTATTTTATTGGATCTAGATTTATTTATTTTGTTGTGCTTTTAATGTGACTGATTATGTGTTTTTTTAATTATTTAATGTTGAGTCTTTGATACTTGAATAATTTAATAGAACGTTTTTCGCTTAGGTAGGTGGACTAAGGATAATTAAATATTTAAATATTTATACGTTAGGTACAGTTATTACACGATTTTAGAGAGCACGTGATTTTCCTGATTAGAACCATTATTTCGCTTTAGGCGCAGAATTCTAATAATGGCACATAGTTCTAAGAAAGCTCAATTTTAAAAATGCCCAATTCTCACAATGGCCAGGTCTAAGAATGCTCAATTCTCAAAATGTCAAAATAATTAATAATAAGGTGATTTTTGATAATGAAAATGTGTGTATTCTATTTGAAATTATTTTGCCATATTGAATTGACCATTCTGTGCTTTATTCATTTATTTATTTATTTATTTATTGCAAATATATACATAATTCGGTTAAAAACTAGTTACTATTTACTATGGGAGCAAGTAACTAAAACTAACTAACTGGCGATAAAACCAGGTGTTCTATACACTTTGTCCATTATCAACGGACTTTTTCTATGGTATAGTTGATATTTCTCGCGGATTCGGCTCTGGTCGCTCCCATAGTAAAAGTTATGATGTACTTAACTCGCCAAAGGAGGTTGTTTTAGGTACCGGTGAGCCCTTATATGTATTCAAAATGTGTTTTTTTAGATAATTCATCAAAATTATGTTGCAATTTTGAGAATTGGGCCTTCATAGAATTATTCTTTCGTACAATTGAGCATTCCCGGATTACTTAGGCATTATGCGAATTGGTTATTCTGCGCCTAACTCATTTAGATGTCTGCGGATACAACACGTTATTCTGTATAATCGCTGCAATATGTTGCAGCAACTAAACGCCTATATTCCATACATAAAATCTTTTCTTCATAAGTAACAAACATGCAACGGTCAAATCACAAGATTGGAAAAAATAACTAATATTTTTAATAAACATCGATATCGATGGGCATCACTAGAGCATCGACAAAAATATCGACTATTACTACATCCCTAGTGCTTGTGTATATGAGAGACAGGAACCTAAATAATACAAATAGAAACCATTAATTCACAATTTATTGATTAAATACTAAAAATGGAACGATTACAACCAAAATTAGAGATTGTTTTTCAAGTTTAACAATGACAATAATCTGACATCTCTTTTTTTTTAATTTTCTTCACAATCAGCTCACGTTTCTACTTACGCAATATTTTGGCGATGATGAAGCCCTTGTCTTGTCATCAGCTCATGTAATTATTATTTTCACACATAAGTTTTAGCTAAAATAAATTAGCTATTAACGTTTTATAGAAATATAAGTTATTTACAACTGCAAAGTTGTCAAGGTTTAATTTATTATATTGAGCTAGCACTCCAAATTGCTATAAGAATGCACGTCGACAGAAACGACATAGCAAAGTCACTCATCACTAGCGCCACGAGTCAAATCTGAATTAATTTAAATATTTGGCGCTAAATTTCAAACGACCACACGGCCATTCTGCTCAATCGCGACCCTGCGATTATGACTTTACAGAATACGTGAAAATAACATGTCAAATGCATCGACAAGGATCATCAACACCTTAACTACTCGTAACAATTATAAAACAAATAAATTAAGTCTAAATAAACAAAGAAAGGGCGTAAAATTATTACACCTTACAATGTTACAAACATAGACAGTACTGGAAAGTTACAATATTACTACTACAATATTATGGTTATAAATAATGGAATTTTCCACGATTGTTCTATTTGTTTTTCATAATGTTTAATTAATTAATAAATTAACAATATCTTAGATATTTTTATCCTCTTTATAATTTATAATATTTACGTCATGTTCGGCACCTACGGAATTTATTCGTAAATTAAACGTTACGCCAAAATTGCATTGTGCGAGACACTTTAATTTAAAAGACAATAAATTTTGGAAGAGATTCTGAATAACATTTATTTTTATTTTAATATTTTACGACCACATGGTCATTTGAATCTAAATTTGTTGTTCAATAAACAATGTAGGAAATAATGTAGCAGTACTGTCTTAACCAATTAATACTTTTTTTTCTTTTTTTAAAGTGTATGCAACAAAATTATTACGTTTAGCTTAATTGAATAATTTAAGAAAAACACAAACATCAGGAAATGTGTCAAAATCACAATATAACAGCCCTAAAGGTTATTAATTAATAAGATTGCGCCCTAATTATATTGATTAATAAGATTACTTCTATTCACAAATGGGGTAATAGTAATAACATTGTCAGTAAATAATCACTACCCGCTAAGCAAGCAAAAGTTGCAATAACATTACTGAAAGTAACATCAACGAGCTTGTAACTCACAAACACAAGGCCGCAAAGTTCATGCAAGCTAAAGCGAGCTTGAAACGAAGCCCTAACGGCCACGCTGTAGATAAACCATGTAACTTGCCCAGAGCTGAATTCCAAAACTTTGCATAACTTTAAAACGTGAAGTTGCAGTAACATTACACATGAAATATATCTGAAAGTTGTAAAGTTAACTTTCGGCAAGTATAACGTTTAACATTTCTACAACTTTAAATTTGAAAGATAACAGTAACTTGTCTCATCTATCTTGCTAAAAGGTTACAAATGAAACTTGCATGTGGCTTGCATTTATTTAGTTGTCGCAAAAGTACAGGCAATACCAGATAGTGAAGTTAGTAAAATTATATTGCTCCAAAGTTTTATTTGTAACGTTCCAATCGCAATGTTGCAACAATGTTAATTACTCAAATTTAGGTATTTTTGGGAGGCTATATCCCTGCAAAGTTGAAATATAAAGTTTCATGCGAAATATAACAGTAACATAATAAAATAACTTATAATAAGTTTCAACATAACAATAAGATTTATGTAACTGACATGTTCCTGCAACCTGATGTCTGAAATTTACAAATGTGACATTTACAAACTTACTACAACTTATTGCAAGTTTCATGCTCAGTGGGTGCCATGACGTAAAATTATATTTATAAACATTTTAAAATCACAGTTATTATTTTCACTGTGAAACATTTTGATTGAGTGTAATAAAAGTAGATAGTGCAATGTTAACTTCACAGTGCAAACAATAGATTAATAGGTTTGTTTTGTTATGAAGAGAATAATTAAATTAGGAATTTAAGATGCATGGAGATGCAATAGAAAGTCAAACAATGTACGATACAACAAACAGAAGTAACACTGCCAGTTCCGTTGTCTTGACGTAAGTTTAAGTAAAAAAAAGTAAAGGTAAAACACGGCTTGCATCAACGCGGATAGATATATTTTTAAATCAGAAAGAATAAAGGAAGTGAACCACCACTTCAAGCTTACACCATTCCAGTTTCTCGCTCATCAAATCTGTAGAGAGGATGAAGAAAAAGGTACCACCAACCAAGTCAAACATCACTCCAAGCTTACACCATTCCGGTGTCTCGCTCATCAAATCAGTAAAGAGGATGAAGGAAAAGGTATCACCTACTGACCCCAGGCTCATCACAATCACATGACATATTGCCCAGGAAGGCCAAAGCTCAACCATTCCGATATCTCACTTTGGCGAATCAGTAGAAAGGAAGAAGGAAAGAGGACAAGGATATGGAAATAGTAGAATCACGTAAAAACCATACATATATCAGTGCAAGCATTGCGAAAATACGTTAAATCTTACCGGAAAGACAACAGATATGGCATGTCTATCTTATTCAGCCGGTTGTTCTCGAAATAATAAAGATTATAACAATAAATGATCAATAAATAATAATCAATAAATGATCTATATGCTTAGCTCAACCATGGTTGCAAAAAAAAGACATCAGTTTCAAAAACAATCTACGTGGAGACTCGATTAACCGGACTAACTAGTGTCGTTGAGCATTCAGATATTCAAAAATCCGGATAATGGAGTTTCCACTGTTTATACTGTTCACATAAAAATCAAGGTTTACCTAGAATTTTTACTTACTAGATTCCATATACCATAACATCAAAAGAGTGGCAATATCAATAGGCAAAAATAACACTTGACGCATTAACTTACAGGAAAAGTAAAGTTACATTCACATTATTTGCATTACTGAAATGAAACATCATCTTGTCTAAGAATCGAATATCTGTACTAAACAGACTATTTCTGCATTTTAATTTAGTATAACTGACTTGGTTACAAATAAAAAAAAAATAAGCGACATCAAATATTTCATATTAATCCAACCAAGGCACTAAAACAATCAGAATGTAAAACTGCTCGACCATCCCTGATGCGCTATGAAGTCATTTTAAAATCATTATCAATGAAAGCTTCTGCAAATTTTTATTTCTATTGTTTAGTTATGTTATAAGGCCAATACTTAAATCATTCTTATTCAAAACTTCCAATGACTTTCTATAGGTACTTTTATACTTATCTGTAGATTAAAAATAACCCGACACAAATGACAGTCAAGAAATGGTTATTAAGTACATTCAAAAGCAATTATTTTAGAACGGCGTATCTACAGAACTACAACGCATCAAAATAATAATAATAAAAACAATTACAAAAACAAAATTAATATGTCGCCTTTACAGGAAGGTGACAGATTGCCAACAAATGAACTTCGTAATTAAGTCAAAATTTATAAAATTCAGTAAGTGATGACATAAAAAAAATCTTTGTTGTTGTTGTTCAATAAATATTGCTTAAAATTGTGCGAAGTTATAAGAAAGAGCGATTTGAATGTAAAGAAGCAAATGTAAGTAATGTCAATAAAAATAACTTCAATTAGGTAAACAGAAAAACAAAACTCTGAAAGTGAACTTATTTCAGGTCCACACTTATACAATAACTTTAGTTCTACTTTGGCGATCAGCCCTGTAAACCGTTCCACATTGTTCTATTTCTGAAAAGCAAGGCTATGCCAGGAATGAATTACTAATTTCAGGCACTAATTACTAATATTTTGACGAAATTACGAATTTACCAAGTTATTTTTTTTTTTTTACAATACATAATATCAAATATTTTATCAATTGGTTCTATGAATTATATTTAACCAATTATATTTCGTAAATTTTAAATTTTCTTTTTAATTTAATACATGAGTAGACACCCGTTGTACAAAGAATTAAAATGTGTAAAAAAAAAAACCTGTTAGTTTCCATAGTAAAATTCTATAAGGACTTATGAATTCAATTTACACATTCTTACATTGTTATAGCTTGAGAAAAGCCACTGGCTGAAAATTACATATGTGAAATTAGTTCACAGCCAGTGGATTTATTTGTTATCATGTAACTTATTTGCGTCAAAAATCTAATTTTGTCTCTAAGCCTAATAAGGAAATGATGTTCAGTACAGTTTACACTATCACACCTTTAAAATATCAAGACAGCTTTGATAAAATGAGTTTTTCTAAAGATCTAAGGTGAAAACCATGCTACTTTATGTGAAGTTGGCTAAACAGAACACTTTGGTTTCCATTTTATATTTCTTTATGAGCATCAAAGATGTAGTGATTAGTATTTGATCTTACAATTACACTGTTACAATTACATTGTTTATATTCAATTATTTATCATAAGGTCTATTTTTTTTTTTAAATGTCTCAGCATTAAGATCTCAATTTATGATAATGATAATAGTAGACTGATATTAGACGTCTTTGAATATTTTCCTCTATAGCATTACACAACACAGCTGAGCTCTATTTACTGAAAACTAAATAACACGGCAGTCTGGTACTGCAGGGTTAGTTCTACAGGCAGGGCCGATTCATATATTCGCCGAAGACTCGACAGTGGGTCATGACCCATAGTTTGAGAAACCCTGGACTAGGATGTTTCCACTAAATTGACACAATCTATACATGAATGTAAAATTACATAGATAATATTATAGCAGTAAAGACAGATAGTTTAGCCATGATAGGTTGGCCATATTTTAGCGAAGGTATTTTATTTCAACATAATTAATTATCAGTTCTTCCATTGCAACAACCAACATAACAGTAAAATTGTAATATTATTCTAGATTAAAAATAATTTTGGAAGATAGCCAGCTATCACTAATAAATACTTTAGTACCTCCAACACTTATTCTGGCATTATTGCAACAATCAAAAATAAACATGAACAAAATAAATTATTTACCTATTACTCATTCATAACATATAAAATCCACTGTCAGATATCAGCTCTCTGTTCATGAGGAATGTGTAGATGATCATGTTGCACGGGGAATTGAAGACAGTGTGTAGCCGTTAGCATGAGGCATATGCCTCGAAGCATTCTTACATTGCTTGTAGTACTGCAGCATCTTTCTTAGCCACACTGGATCAGCTTCAGCTTAGAACTGCATTTTTCATTCTCTGCCAGAAAAACAACTTGCATTAGCTCTATAACAATATCACTACGCATTATAAAGCAGTCTCTATCTCTGTGTGCCTTTGTTTTCTCTTAAATGACCTAAACTATACAACAGATTGCAATGCAGTTTTCCGCTATTGTATAAAACATTTCTTTCAAAAGGTTTATACCTATAATTCATTCATAGCTGGGTGAAGCCGGACAAAGTAGCTAGTTAATTATAACTCTAAATTAGCCGAATATGAAACTAGGTCTTCAAGGTTTAATTGTGACTTACGTCTGTTTGTGAGTGTTATACAAATTGATCAGATAATGAAGAAGAGATAATGCTTTTGAAGGAAAACAAAGAGATAAATATCACAATTGTCATAATGTAATGACTACGGAAGTAAACCGTATGGATCATCCTCCATCTCAGCTGAAGACCAGCACTCGGCAGAAAACTCTGCAACAGACTATTGCAATTCTCATACTTTACCTACATCAAAAACACTTCCTCGATGCAACAGGAGAGTGTAGTCCTTTGAAAGTACTTACAGGCAGTCACAATGGCATGTAATATTTAGTTATCTACCGTTTCTATATCACAAACCAAAGAAGAACAAAGTTGAGGTTAGAAGTAAAATATTGCGATCTCGTCACTCTGCGTTGCCAATATATCATACAAAAAAAACATCACCTGGTTTGTTTCCTTGCGAAATGGGTCTCTGCATTAGTATTTAGTTTAAATCTTCAAGGCTTTCTCAGATTTTCCTCAGTTTCTTCACGTGTTCGCAAGTTTCACACAGCCCTTCAAAGGTCATGATGGATATCCCATCCCACCGCTGCTATGAGAGACAGGAACCTAAATAATACAAATAGAAACCATTAATTTACAATTTATTGATTAAATACTAAAAATGGAACGATTACAACCAAAATTAGAGATTGTTTTTCAAGTTTAACAATGACAATAATCTGACATCTCTTTTTTTTTAATTTTCTTCACAATCAGCTCACGTTTCTACTTACGCAATATTTTGGCGATGATGAAGCCCTTGTCTTGTCATCAGCTCATGTAATTATTATTTTCACACATAAGTTTTAGCTAAAATAAATTAGCTATTAACGTTTTATAGAAATATAAGTTATTTACAACTGCAAAGTTGTCAAGGTTTAATTTATTATATTGAGCTAGCACTCCAAATTGCTATAAGAATGCACGTCGACAGAAACGACATAGCAAAGTCACTCATCACTAGCGCCACGAGTCAAATCTGAATTAATTTAAATATTTGGCGCTAAATTTCAAACGACCACATGTACGTATAGGATTGAACCTCCCTTACCTCGACCCTACCCCCGCATCGTGCGATAGGGACAATTGCAGCTCAGAGCGATTTATACCTACAAAAAACTTGGCGAGACAACGTTTCGTATTACGCTGTTTTCTTCTTCAAAAACTATTTTAGTCAAGTATTTTTTTATGTCAAAATTTAAAAAAAATATGTGTTCATGATTCTGTCATTTTATATTTTGTTAGATATTATTTAGTCTCTTGTGGTAGGTCTCTAAAGACGTCGGTAATAATGGTGAATTTTTTTGTGATTTTGAAGGGTCATATTTTGCCTGATAATTAATTTATCAAGAAAAAGAAAAGACAGAGTAGTCTAAACAGCTAAATTTAATTTTATGACAAAGAATTGAAGCTCTATAAGTATTTTCAAGGAAGAAAACAGCGTAATACGTTTGTATGGAAAATTACAGATCACCCGGGCTCTTAAATACTGCTAAAATGTATCTAAACAACAAACATAACTGCACAAAATCATATTTGTTTGGGAGTCACGATACTACAGATTCATATTCATATTCATTTATTTCTTGCAAAATAGATTATACAATTTTAATGTGATCCTAAATAACTTACAAATAACGTACTCTATTTTTACAGTCAGCATGCAAGAAAGTTGTTTTTTTTTTTTTGTTTAGTCAAAAAATCGAAACGACATTAAAATTTGTCATTCAAAAAGTCAATTACAGTATAGTATGCTTTGTCCAGTAGGAAACATTTCAATTTATGTTTGAACAAATGAGTGAGTTTCGTGTCAATAATGAATTTTGGCAAATTGTTATACAGTTGAGGAGCCATGCATAGTACACTGTTTCCTAGCAAAGAAGTCTTACGACATGGTACCTTAATTTTGTGTTTGTGGCGTCGACTATTCAAATGTTCGAAAAGATATAGGTTGTTTCGCACAAACATCACACACTCATATATGTACAAACATGGGAAAGTAAGAATTTTAAGGTTTTTAAAATGTGGCTTGCAGCTGTCCCTTTGACGAAGATTACAGATTGCTCTAACGCATTTCTTTTGTGCCCTAAATATCCTTTCCTTTCCAGGGCCGTTTCCCCAGAATATTATGCCATATCTAATCACTGACGATACATAACCACTATACGCCGCCAAAACAGTGTGTCTATTTGCTGTCTTAGACAGCATGTACAGCGCATACGAGTGCTGGCTCAATTTTGCACACATATATTCTATATGCTCTTTCCAGTTTAGGTTTGAGTCAATATAAAGTCCTAAAAATTTAGTATTATTAACAATGTCAAGTTTATGCCCACAATAATTGATGTCAAGATTATCTAATTTATTAATTTTATTACAGAATGTCATTATATTTGTTTTATTAAGATTAATTTTTAAATTATTAGATGTCAGCCATTGTATGATATTATTCATAGTTTTTATTACGTCAGTTTCTACACATGCTTTGTTTTCACCTGTGAATAGAACAGTACTATCGTCGGCAAATAGTACAGTCGGGTGCGTCGTAGTTCGGGGAAGACTATTAATGTAGATGATAAATAGTAACGGGCCCAAAACGCTACCCTGTGGTACACCGCACTTCACTGTTCTAAATTTTGATGTAAATAGCACTTCTTTTTTTGACTTACGACAAATGTTCAATAGTTGTGTACATTGTTGACGATCACTTAAATATGATTCTATGAGTTTGTTTGCATTACCTTGTAGTGTTGCGAACGGGGAAGCCGTTTGCAGCACCACAAGTTAAAGAGAATTAGAGAGGAACCCGTAATGTTGCAAGCGGGGGAGCCGGTTGCAGCACCACAGGTTAAGAGACTTCAGAGAAACCTAACCAACCTAAGAGTCCTACCTAGTGGATAGGATTCCTAACGGTTCGGAGAGAGGAGATTAAAACAGAAGACTAACCTTAGTATTTACACATTTATTTACACTAACACGCACTGCACTTATAGTCAATTAAATCTTCAAGAAACGGAGAGAGGGAGAGAGAATTTTGAAGGTGTCCTTGGAAAGTTAGCCAAAAGGGAGAGGGTAGCACTCGTAGAACCACGCTGGAGGCTGGCCGAGGATTTTCTAGAGCCTGAGCTGGACCCGCCGATAGTGTGGCGCCAGCCAGGTAGCGCTAGGTGAGCGCTAGCGTGAAGACATCTGTCGACTGAGGTGGAGGCGCCGGCCCAAACCGGCCGACAGGCGCCGGCCCTAACTGGCCGACAGGGTTCTGAGTCAGCGCCAGCCCAGTGCTCCAGGGGTAAGGGGTCAGTGGCCCCAAAACAAGAGATCCACCTGTAATCAAAGTCAAAGGGACCGGAGCCTCTCACCCTGACTGTCACGCGACGCTCATGCGGTTTGCAGGGCTCGTCCACGCAAACTCAAATTCACACTCATTACATTTTATAGAGGAAAAAAAGGTGTCTTCCAGATCACTTCCAACTCAAGACTGCCCAATTTTACCAAACAAGGATCGCTGATCCTGTCAAAGATAAACATTTCAAAAATTTGAATAATTTCATAACTAGAATTGTAAGTTGGCAGTGTTATCGTTGAAAGAGTCTGAATGTAGAGAAGCTAACAAAAAGGTTAGTTTCTCTACATTTCCCCCAAAACCCCAGAAAAATTTTCACTCATTGAAAATTTTGCAGGTTGAGAATAAGACCTTGACCATCCAGACAGATTCGCACACATCTTCCATACTCCCTCGCACGCACACTCAATCATAAGTTGGGGTTATGGTTCACAATCCATGATGACCATACTCCACAAGGAATTATCATTCAATTATTACGAAGGCTTATTTTTTTAGAGTTAGGTGTCGTAACCCGCACCTTTTCGAAAACCCGATAAAAGTTAAGATAATAATATTTACAAGTTAATATTTACACATATGGCCTAAGTAAGCCTTAAAACTCTTCAGAGATATGAAGAGAAAAAGTAATTTTCTATTCAAATGAAGTTAATATTTAAATTGCAACGTGTGCAATTTGAAATATCGAAAGATAAAAGCACAATATAGGCTTTATTGGTAACTTAACCATTGTGCAAGCCTTTTATTATTCAAAATAAAAAAAATCAAGGGTATTACAAAAAATAAGCCAAAGGGTTTAGATTCTTTGTGAAGCATTAACAGGTACATTTGTACGTAAAAAAGAATTACACGAATACTTAATCAGAACATTATAAGTACTCATTATACACCAAACAAAACGAAAACTATTTACAACCTTCTTAAGAAAAACAAAAACATAGATCAGCACTAGTTAAAAAAAAGAAAAATCATTAAAATATATTATATGTACAGTTAGCATTTAATATCTTTAACATGCCATCTACCTCTCGAACCGTTAGGATCCTCCAAGACAAAGACCAAAGAAGACAATTTTTCAACAATTTTACATTTTATGTACTTCGGCGCAAGTTTTGCGCTGAAATATGCACCAGCATTACTTTGTACATAATTTTTCCGCCAAACTATATCCCCGACATTAAATTCTTTGAAATCCCGTCTAAGATTGTAATTTGTAGCGTTTCTAGAGTGAGCTGTATGAATAGCAACTTGTACTTTATCGAAGATTGTGGAAAGTAACCCTAAATTATGGGCATAAATGTCTCGAGGAGCGAAGATGACGCTGTCAAGATTAGAACAGGAACTATAGTATGACCCGCAAGGAATTGTTTCACGGCCAAATACAAGATACGCTGGAGTAAAACCGGTCGTGACATTTACTGCACTATTTAAAGCCATTTGAATCTTTTTCAAATCATTGTCCCATGATCTATGATCATCACCCACTAACTGAGCTAAAGCCGTTATAATAGTTCTATTATAACGTTCTGTTGGGTTGACTTGAGGACAATATCTAGGTGAATAAAAGACGAAAGGTATTTTATAACTGTTAAGAAAATTTCGAAACTCATTAGATTGTAGCTGAGAACCGTTATCCATAATTATAGTTTGTGGTACACCATGTACTAAAAATACATGATTTTCTAATTCACGAATGATATTAGGGGCAGTAGCTCGCTTAATCGGGAATATGAGACAATATTTAGAAAAAGAACACGTGACCACTAAGATATGTTGGTTACGTTGTCTTGACATTGGGAATGGACCCATGAGGTCTAAAGAAATATTCTGCCACGGCCTTGAGCAAATTTTAGGTTTGCCCATAGGACCATAAGGCGAATGATTTGAATATTTGTAAGAGAGACAAGTTTCACAAGTCGAGCACATATTGGCCACGTCCTTAAACATACCGGACCAATAAAATCTCAAGCAAAGTTTTTTATAAGTTTTAAATATCCCAATATGAGGGCTGTTATCGGATAGCCCATGACAAGACTTAATTATTTCATTCCTCTCTGATGGAGGAGGAACTTCTTTCCACGCAAAATCTTCGTTAAAGTAATTAGGTGTGTCAAAGTGACGGTATAATTTGCCATCGACAATTTTGTAATTTGGATAAGCATCGGGGTTATCATGACAATTGGCAAACAACCTATTAAAATAATTTAATTGATTATCAACATTTGCAGCTATTGGTTCGGTAAAACCAATGCCTGCAACGTTAGGTGTTTTACAACGTGAAAGAAGATCAGGGACAACATTTTCTTTACCCTTTTTATGTTTCAGAATGAAGTTAAAACAAGATAAGCGAATAGTCCAACGCGCTAGTCTCCCAGAAGGATTAGACAAATTTTGAAACCACTTCAAAGCTGCGTGATCAGTATAAATAGTAAAAGGTTTACCGTTGTCAAGATAACAACGCCAATGTTCAAGAGCGCTAATAACTGCTAGTGTTTCACGTTCAGTTGTTGAATAGTTTTGCTCCATCCATCCATCCATCCATCAGCCATAAGAAGTCCACTGCTGGACATAGGCCTCCCCTATGGATCTCCAATAAGACCGGTTGGAAGCGGCTTGCATCCAGCGCGATCCTGCGGTCTTAATGAGGTCATCCGTCCACCTTGTGGGTGGACGTCCTACGCTGCGCTTGCCGGTACGTGGTCTCCACTCGAGAACTTTTCGACCCCATCGGTCATCAGTCCTCCGCGCTATGTGCCCTGCCCATTGCCATTTCAACTTGCCAATCCGTTGGGCTATGTCGGTAACTTTGGTTCTTCTACGGATCTCCTCATTTCTGATTCGATCTCGCAGAGAGACTCCGAGCATAGCCCTCTCCATAGCTCGTTGGGCTACTTGGAGCTTACTAATAAGGCCCATAGTGAGAGACCACGTTTCTGTGCCATAAGTCATCACTGGCAACACACACTGGTCGAAAACTTTCGACTTGAGGCACTGAGGTATGTCGGACGAGAAGACGCTACGCAATTTTCCGAACGCTGCCCAGCCGAGTTGGATTCGGCGATTGGCCTCTTTCTTGAAGTCGGACCTACCTAACTGTACTACTTGTCCTAGGTAGACGTACGAGTCAACGACTTCAAGAACCGAGTTCCCAACAGAGATCGGGGTGGGTACAACATGGGAATTACACATGACTTTCGTCTTGTCCATGTTCATCTTAAGACCCACCTGTTGGGAAACCCGATTGAGGCTTTCGAGCATCGTGCTGAGCTCTTGCATCGATTTTGCCATGACTACTATATCGTCGGCAAACCGAAGGTGAGTGAGGTATTCGCCATTGACATTGATGCCGAATCCTTTCCATTCCAGGAGCTTGAAGGCGTTCTCCAAAGTAGCCGTAAACAGTTTCGGAGAAATGACGTCTCCCTGTCTTACGCCTCTTTTTAAAGGGATCGCCTTGGAACTCTCTTCCTGTACTCGGACCGACATAGTGGCGTTATTATACAAGCACTTCAACACTTCGATGTACCGATAGTCAATACGGCATCGTTGGAGAGACTCGAGCACAGCCCAAGTCTCGACCGAATTAAAGGCTTTCTCATAGTCCACAAACGCTAAGCAAAGTGGCAAGTTATACTCTTCGGTCTTCTGTATAACCTGCCGCAGCGTATGAATGTGGTCCATGGTGCTAAAGCCCTTTCGGAAACCGGCTTGTTCGGAAGGCTGGAAGTCATCAAGCCTGCGCTCGAGACGGTTCGTAATGACCCTTGAAAACAGCTTATAAACATGGCTCAGAAGCGAGATGGGTCTGTAGTTCTTCAATAAGGTGTTGTCACCTTTCTTGAAAAACAACACCACCACGCTTCTGTTCCATGCTTCTGGCGTGATGCCCTCGAGGATGACGGTGTTGAAAAGCTTCTGGAGGACTTTTAGTACCGGTGTTCCACCCGCTCTCAGAAGCTCTGATGTGATACCGTCATCACCCGGCGCCTTGTTGTTCTTAAGCTGATTCAGGGCCATTCTAATCTCGTACAGGCTGATGTCCGGGATATCTTCGGTGAAGTGTCGGGTCAGCTTGGCTCTTGGATCTTTGGCCGCGCTGCTAACAGGCTTAGCGACCGAAGCGTATAGCTGTCCATAGAACCTTTCAATCTCCTCTAATACCTCTGCCTTGGTCGACGCTACACTTCCATCTTCTCTCTTCAGCTTTGTCAATTGGCTTTGCCCAATAGACAAATCTCTTGCGAACACTTTGGAGCCTTTGTTTCGCTCTATTGTCTTTTTAATGTGTTCAGTATTAAAAAGACGGATGTCGTGCCGCAAGGATTTCGAAATTTGTCTATTGAGACGCCTATATGACTTTGCATCATCGGAAGACTGCAATCTTAGCGAGCGTCGTTCGGCCATGAGATTTACAGTGTGATCGGAGAATTTCTGCGGTTTATTTGAACGGCGGGGTCTAAAGAACTTAGCACCCACCGTTTGGACAGTTTCTAAGAGCCCGTTGTTGATCTCGTCCACCGACGCAAGGTTCTCTAGGCAAGCAAAACGATTTGAGAGCTCGAGCTGAAAGTCCTCGGGGTTTTGGATATGTTCACGAGTAGGTCGGAGCGTGGACTTCATCAGGCGGGACCTTTCGAGCTTAACATTAATATCTAATGTGCCTCGTACAATTCTGTGATCGCTGCCGGTTTTCACCCTGTGGATCACGGAGACATCATTAAATATTCGTCTCTCGGTGGTCATGATGAAGTCTATCTCGTTTCTCGTGGAACCATCAGGGCTCATCCAGGTCCATTTCCTGTGAGGCGGCTTCTGGAAGAAAGAGTTCATCATAAAGAGTTCCTCTCTCTCCAGAAAGTCAGCCAGCCTCTGGCCCCTAGGGTTCCGTTGCCCATATCCAAATTGCCCCACCCTCAGCTCATCGTCGTTTTTTCTGCCCAACTTTGCGTTGAAGTCCCCCATAACAACAGTGAAGTGGGTCTTAGACATATGAATGGCCCGACTTACGTCCTCATACATAGTCTCCACTTCATCATCTGGGTGTGACGATGTCGGTGCGTATACCTGAATGACCTTCAGCGAATACCTCTTGGATATTCTGAGTATTAGGTATACCACCCTGCTTGACACACTTTCGATGGTAATAATGTTGTTGGTGAGGGACTTGTGAACGAGAAAACCAACACCACCTTGGGACCGTTGGTCACCTTCCCGGTAGTAAAGCAGGTTGCCGGAGTTTAAGGTTATCGTGTCCTCCCCCTCTCTACGGACTTCAGACAACCCCACAATATCCCAACGCAACCTACTCAACTCTTCTTCCAACTCAGCAATCTTCTCGTCAGTCCTCAACGTGCGCACGTTGTGTGTTACCAGGGCCAGTCGTCGTTTACAGGGATGGTAGCCGGGCGTCTGCCAGCGATTCTTAGCACCCCCTTCTCCGCCGTTACCGGGGCCGCTACCGTAGTTTTGCTCATGCTTATTTAAAGTTCTGCTCATATACGCTATAACCACTTCTTTGTCGTCTTTTATTTGGCTTAACATAGCTCCGATGCCAAAATTGGACGCATCACAGTGAACAGAGAAGGGTAGGTCAAAATCAGGACATGCTAAAATAGGCGTAGAAATCAAATGCTCTTTTAGCTTATTGAAAGCAGCATCAGCATCATCGTTCCAGATAAACTTTTTAGAAACATTCTTGCCCGATGACGTTAGTTTACAAAGAGGCGAAGCAATAGAACTAAAATTGGGTATGAAACGTCGGAACCAACTACAAGTACCCAAGAATTGTCTTACTTCTTTCTTAGAAGTAGGAACAGGGTAAGCGATGATAGCTTCTATCTTTTCGGGATCAGCACGAAGACCTAGCTCATCCACGACATAACCCAGATATTTAAGCTCTTTACGAAAAAATTTGCTCTTTTCAAAGTTGATGGTTAATCCAGCATAAGAAAGCTTTTAATGAACTTTAAGTAGAAGAGATATATGCTCATCAAAAGAATCGCTTATTACTATTATGTCGTCCAAATAGCAAAATACCTTATTATCAAACTCTGGAGTAAATAAGGTATCCATCAACCTTTGTTGAGTAGCTGGAGCGTTAGTTAAACCAAAAGGCATAACTGTAAATCTATACATTCCACGACCAGGGACGTAGAAACCAGTCTTATCTCTATCGTCAGGATGCAGCGGAATTTCCCAAAAAGCTTTAGCAATATCAATACTTGATAGATATTTAGCATTTTTGAGGTTATCTAGTATTTCCGAAATAAAGGGAAGACTATAAGCATCTTTTCGAGTGACTGCATTCAATTTCCTGCTATCAACACAAAAACGCCATTCTCCATTCTTTTTTGGAGTAATAAGAACTGGAGATAGCCAAGGGCTTTCGCATGATTCAATAACTTTTAAGTCAAGCATTTTATCGACTTCAACAATAAGAGCTTTTTGTTTTTCCGGAGAAAGTCGATAACACCTTTGTTTGATAGGTAAAGCATCACCCGTATCAATCCGGTGTGATATCAGATTAGTACGACCCAAATGACCCTTTTCTTCAAAAGAAATCGATTTAAAACGTTCAATCATAGCCTTAGCTATTTCACTTTGATTATTAGATAGATGGTTAAACGAAGTAACCTTCTTTTCAATAGAACAAGACACAAGCTCCTTATGTTCAGAGTTAACTTCAAGAGAAAGTATTTTAGGCGTTAAGTCAAACTTTTCCCAAAAATCCCAACCAAGAATTAAGGAAGGGTAAATATCAGGGAAGACGAAAGCTTTAATAAATTTTATCCGATTATTAAATTTGATCGGGAGATGAAAGTAACCCAATGACGTTGATTTTTCTTTATTAGCAACCATGACTTGAAATGATGATTTGTATAACTTGAAACCTAACTTTAAGATATCCTTATGAGAATTGTTACCTAAAATAGTAATACAACTCCCACTATCTAATAAACCCGAAAAAGATTGTTCATTAATAGATACATTAATAAAAGGTCTATTAAAATCTTTTTCTTTGTCATAAGACACAGCAGTTGTCTTATAACAAAACATAAAATTTCGAACCGTATTCAACCATTGCTGCCAATCATTAGAATCACTGTAAGATTTAGAATCATCATTCAAGTCATTATTTAGTTTTTTTGATTTAAAGTAACGGAGCACTTAGGACAGTCTGTTACCTTTACACCTTGTAGACCACATTTGAAACAAACCAAAGTCCTTGGTTTAGTACAAGTTTTTAAGGAATGGCCTGTGATTCTACAACGTTGGCAGAAATTATAGAAATGAGGCGTAGGAATCGTCTGCGGTTGCGAGTTTAAGGGTTGAGATTCCTTAACGACATCACTTGCTTTCAAAACATTTTTAGAAAATCCAGAAGTTGAGGGACGATAGTTAAAATCCTTTGCCCAAGAAGCATCATTATGGAGAGGTTCATGAAAACTAGAATTCTTATCCATACAATTCTCATACAATTGACAAACATTAATCAGCTCGTTAAGAGTTTTTACTTCCTTCAAAGCTACAAAAATCGAATAACAAGGTCGAATGTTACGCAGAATAATCTGTAACTTTTCTGCATCTGGTAACTGTGTTTGTAGGCGGGAAAACATACCCGATATTATCGAAACAAAAACGGCTATTGACTCGTCTTTTCCTTGAGTTCGCTTACGAATCGCTTCCAAGAGTTTATAATCGAAGTCAAATTCACCAAAGTCTCTAATCAACAAACTTTTGATTTCATCCCAAGACAATGAGTCATTTTGAGAGATTTGAAACCTAAGCCAATGTAAAGCATCACCTTTAAAGATTTCAAAAGCATGTTTGACAATACTTTCATCAGAAATGCTTTTAGATCGACGGAACTCTTCCATCTTTTGCAAGAAAGAGCGAGGGCATGATTTTCCATCATATGTCAAACTTTTAAAATCAACCATGACATTAGAATGAGAGACTTGAGTATTCTTTGTTAAAGCATTGACTAAGGTAAGCAACACTTCTTGTGGTAGAAGTATAGATTGTGTAGAATTCGAAGTGCTTTCCTGTATTGTAGGTCTATGCGGAACAGAATCAGCCTTAGAGAATAGTATCTCAGGTTGATGATCTCTATGTTCAGTTCGGGGCGAAACCGAAACTGATCCAGAGGGAGAATCGTCATAGTCTTGAGTATTATCAATACTCGGTAGATGCTCGAAGTTGCAATGAACTGCATCGAATCTTTTCCTAATTGAAAAAAAATCGCTCCTTAAAACTTTGTAGTTTTGCTTTAAGGATTCTTCCGAAATCGTTGAAACGTCAATACGATCAAGACGAAAATGAGTATGATTCAAAAATGATTCAACCTTCTTAGTTAGCAACCTAACCGGAGAAGACTCTAACATTGAAACTTTATCCTTGATATACTTCAAAGTCTTTGACACTTGATCTAAGTCAACTGACACTGAGAAAACCGACTTGGAAATGACTTCAGCTGGTTTCAGTATAGAAAGTCTCTCCAATTGCTCCTTGAGAGAGGAAACACTCCCTGAAGGTGTTTCATGACGAATTGAGATCTCATATTCAAGTTCAAGTTTGTTTAAATGAGAATAAACGATGTTCTTAGCCATTTTTTGTAAATCTAATAGGTATTAGATTAAAAATAATAAAATACGACGTATTACCAAAGATAAGAAAGAAATATTAGTTAAAAATAGTATTATATCAATAAAAAAATATTCAATTGAACTTACACATCTGAAATATTAATAAATTAGGGTTATTGAGAACATGAGCATAAAATTCACATGAGCAAATCTCGTTCAACAAAAATAAGGTAAAAAAAACACCTAGTACCTTAAAACGTATTGTGAATGTAGGAATACTTCAGCTGTAAGCCAAGACAACTTACAACCTGCGTGTAACGTACACTGAGAGGATATTCTCCTCCAGCTCGTCGTATAGTCTTCCAAACCCCAACTTGTAGGTGGCCGATAGGTTTTAACACCTCCAAGTGAAGAATGGATGTCGATTACAGTGGTAATCGGGTAGTAGTGCTTGTATGAGAGGGTGCGGTATTGTGTTGTTTAAATGTACTGTAGAGTCAAGGGAATAGTAATGACTGAAGACGTATGAGAGCAGAGAGAGACTCGCGGAATAATATACACGTAATACCAGGTAGTACTAGAATATAATTTATATACTAGGCCAAGTGTTGATATGTACTACTATGTACTACGAAGAGTGTTCAGCTGTAAGTTAGGTAACTTACAAACTGTATGTGACGTACACTGAGAGGATACTCTCCTCCAGCTCGCCGTATAGTCTCCCAAACCCCAACTTGAAGGTGACCGTTAGGTTTTAACACCGTCAAGCGAAGAATGGGTGTAGATTACAGAGGTAACCAGGTAGTAAGTGACTGTATGTAGGGGTGCGGTATTTATGTAGCCTGTGTACTGTAAAGTCAAGTATAGAGTAATGTATGGAGAATCGGAGTATGATAACCAAAAGAGAACCAAAATACCTAAGTTGTAAGCGATGGATGGATACTTGTGGAAGTATCGGTTTAGAATTTAGAAAAAGAAAGAAAACAAGTAACAGTAAAATAAGAAAATATAAGTAGTCAGGGGTGGATAAGTAAAAAGGTCGGGCGCCAAACTGTAGTGTTGCGAACGGGGAAGCCGTTTGCAGCACCACAAGTTAAAGAGAATTAGAGAGGAACCCGTAATGTTGCAAGCGGGGGAGCCGGTTGCAGCACCACAGGTTAAGAGACTTCAGAGAAACCTAACCAACCTAAGAGTCCTACCTAGTGGATAGGATTCCTAACGGTTCGGAGAGAGGAGATTAAAACAGAAGACTAACCTTAGTATTTACACATTTATTTACACTAACACGCACTGCACTTATAGTCAATTAAATCTTCAAGAAACGGAGAGAGGGAGAGAGAATTTTGAAGGTGTCCTTGGAAAGTTAGCCAAAAGGGAGAGGGTAGCACTCGTAGAACCACGCTGGAGGCTGGCCGAGGATTTTCTAGAGCCTGAGCTGGACCCGCCGATAGTGTGGCGCCAGCCAGGTAGCGCTAGGTGAGCGCTAGCGTGAAGACATCTGTCGACTGAGGTGGAGGCGCCGGCCCAAACCGGCCGACAGGCGCCGGCCCTAACTGGCCGACAGGGTTCTGAGTCAGCGCCAGCCCAGTGCTCCAGGGGTAAGGGGTCAGTGGCCCCAAAACAAGAGATCCACCTGTAATCAAAGTCAAAGGGACCGGAGCCTCTCACCCTGACTGTCACGCGACGCTCATGCGGTTTGCAGGGCTCGTCCACGCAAACTCAAATTCACACTCATTACATTTTATAGAGGAAAAAAAGGTGTCTTCCAGATCACTTCCAACTCAAGACTGCCCAATTTTACCAAACAAGGATCGCTGATCCTGTCAAAGATAAACATTTCAAAAATTTGAATAATTTCATAACTAGAATTGTAAGTTGGCAGTGTTATCGTTGAAAGAGTCTGAATGTAGAGAAGCTAACAAAAAGGTTAGTTTCTCTACAACCTCTAACACCATCCGATTGCAATTTTCTTAGAAGCTTTATATGGTCTACGTAATCAAATGCTTTCGTAAGGTCCATAAATAACGCACATGCTGGTTTTCTAGCGTCGACATTTGACATCACTGTTTGCAAAAACCTGTAAATTGCTAAATTTATTGTTTTTTGTTTACGAAAACCCATTTGTTCGGGTGCAAACAAGTTATTTTTTTCATAGAAATTATAAATATTATCATAGATAACTTTTTCCAGAACTTTTGACAGTATTGGCACTAAGGCTATTGGCCTATAGCAGCTCATGTCACATTTGTCATTTTTCTTAAAAAGAGGTTTGATCACTGTTTTTTTAAGTTTGTCTGGAAAAACGCCGCTACACATGCATACATTTATGATGTGACTTATTACAGGTGACACTTCAGCTGAAACATGTTTGAGCACATGTGTTGCTATACCGTCTTAACCAGTACTTGTTGTATTTTTTAGACCCATAATTATTCTCTGTATGTCCTGTGGTATTGTGGGTGCCAAAAATAAAGAGTTAGGGTTTGACGATGATACATTGGTGGTACTAGGTTCTGTAGTTTGAACAGTCGTGACAGGTACTTGTTCGACGAAAAAGTCGTTAAAACAAATTAGCAACACTATCAGGATTGCTTATTGTACAGCCATTTACTTTTAACTCTATTGGTTCATTTGGTATGTTACTTTTGGAACCATTTATGACTTTCCACATAGCTTTACTTTTGTTTGAAGCTCTATAAATGAAATCATCATTTTGGGCTTTTTGTGTTTGTTTTATTATAAAATTTAATCTCTGAGATAACTTTTTGAAATTGTCTCTGTTCTCCAATGTTCGCCGTTTTCTATAAATCCAAAGTAGTGCCCTTTTCCGTTTACAACAATTTTTGATGCCTGTGGAAAGCCATTTTGGCCGCTTTCGCTGAGTAATTTTTATTTTGCGCATAGGGAAACACAAATTATAAAAAAGCATAAACAGATCGTGGAACTCATTGAATGCCGTATTTGGGTCTGTCATATCAAAAATATCTTTAAATGAAATTGATTTTAAACATTCTTTAAATTTATTCATATTTTCGCAGCTGTAATCACGCCTCTCTATGTACCAGTGTTTTAACAAAGGGATTGGTTTGGTTGGGCATTCAAGAATCTGTCCTGTATGATCAGAAACCGCTAGTTCCATAGTCTGGGCTTTACATCCTCTAACATTGCATAAAATATTGTCGAGACAAGTGCCACTCGATAACCTAGTGGGTTCAGTAACAGTAAATTTCAAATTATAAGCTGAAATCAACTCTTTAAATTTATCAACTTTATTATTTTTTTCCAACAAATTGATGTTGAAGTCTCCGCAAAGAATGACTTTTTTGGTACCAAGGCCTGTCTCTTCAAGTAATGAGTTTAAATTATCAAAAAATGAATTGTAGTGATGTGATAACTTTTTAGGTGGCCTGTATACACATAGAATAATGAGCTTATGATCGATTAGCTCTATTCCGCAACACTCAATAGTACCTTCGACGCAATGTTTTCGTAAACCATTTATGGGTTTGTATCTGTGTGAGTTACGAACTAGAATGCATGTACCACTACGACGGTTTTTCCTACAATAAGTAGTTCCTAGACTGAAATTTGGGATTTGTAATAAACACGTGTCTTCGCTTTTCATATTGTGCTCTGTTATACACAAAACATCAACAGCTATGTTTTTTTCTACATCAAGTAACTCTAAGTTGGCCGTAACTAAATCTGCCTTGCTTATTAAGCCATCTAAGTTTTGGTGCATGACTTGTAACTTTTTACGAACGAAAAAACTTTCTTGTGTCGCTTCCGTTGGCCGCAGCATCATTGACTCTATATGGCATAACATCCGTTTGTGTACTTTTGTCAACTTTGGAAACCACATCGGAAAGGTAGAGAGGTGGGGGAGAATGATTGGTAATGTGTGATGATTGAGTTTCAATTTGATTTACAGAATCGCATTTTGAATTTTGATATTGGTAAAAAGTGTTCACATAATTGATGTGTAAAATATCTCTTAAAATACTCCTACATAAGTTTATACAGAATTCAATCCTTTTAGGTCGCTGAACATTGTACCACATATTTATAAATCTCACATGTTTATATTGACTACTCACAAATTCCAATTCATAATTTAATTTTTGTTCCCTAAGATGCTTATTGTAAAGAGTTTCTAGTATTAAGACATTGGTATTTGTATTTGATTTCAGCCATGAATGCAAACTTTATAAGAAATCGTAAGGCACGCATTCATTTGTTCCTACTAGAAGAATAACATAGTCGCTTTTCGTGTAGTCTGCAATGTCGTTGTTTTTCAGTATGTCGTCAAGTCGAGCTCCTGGCTTCCAGAAGCATTTGACGTCATAAGCTTCACCTAAGAGTTGTTGTAGTGTTTGTCGTACATGTTGACCTTGCTCGTCAGCTAGAATGAGTACTTTACTCGAAATATTATTTTGCATCTTATTAGTCTGTGTATTTATTTCTGCACTCTGTTTTTGTTTATTTTGTGTTGGTGCTATTATCACGTCGTTTGTCTGCTTTAATTTTGTGTCATTATCAGTTGCATCTACTAGATTTGAAATACTTTCTTCGGTGTGATGGTCATAAGGATTTACTAAGTTTTCATTTTCCTTTGGTTTTTCTTCAAGAACACAATTTTGTGAGGGTACGATTTCATTTTGAGGTATGCTATGAATATGAGATGCTTCTGCCTCAGCTTGTGTCAGTGACTCAATTAAATTAAGTTGTCCCTTTGCCTTAAGCCGTGGTCGTTTAGGGGTCACAATCGGGCTACTATGTTCCTGACTCGTATTTAATAATCGTGTTCGCTTTCGGGTAATAATTGGACTCCCAACCAATCCTATCTTTTTATATCTCTCTACAATCTTCTTTAAATTATCGTTGTCCGTTGTTAAGCGTCTATTTTCTAAACATAGGTTGTCTATCTCCGCATGAGCTGATTGTAATTCGATATTTAATTTTTCAATTTGTTTGCTGAGATCGGAATATGTCGTGCTGTCATCTAAGGTATTTTCCGGTAGACTTTGTACAGTATTTTCGAATAATGACGAGCTTGAGAGATTCGTTAAAGACGCCGATTTTGTTTTTATGGGTCGGATGGTAACATTTTCTGAGTCCATCTTACACAGTAATCAGACCGTGAATAGATAGCTTTATTTACTTCGGCTCTGTTGCAAAGAGGGTTTATGTCTGCCGAGTGTCAAAAGTCACTGTCACTGTCTTAAGTGCTGTCAGGTTTGGGTTATTATAACTGTCAGTGTCAGATGGTGTGGTAGAAATAATTGTCAATTCATATTTTATATCAATAGGTAGGTAGGTACTGAGTTGTAATGTAGATTTAAGTAGGTACCTACTAACGGTAATTTCAATTCTGCGATGTATTGTGGATGGAGATATAAGCGAATTTTAGTAGTGATTGTGCAATCTCACCCGTGTCCAGAACGTTTCTCGATGTTTCAAGTTAAATTTTATGTTATGTATGCATTGTAAGTAGCACCAAACTATCTTTAAAATATTTATTTTCAAATTAATTACGCAGAGGTTTAGATAACACTTGTTTACACGGCCGGGGTTACTACAGACAGATACAGGCCAACACATACGAACCTATAAGTTAAAACACGATGTTTTTTGATTAAGAGCCCCGGTGGTCTGTAATTTTCCATACAAACGTATTACGCTGTTTTCTTCCTGGAAAATACTTATAGAGCTTCAATTTTTTGTCATAAAATTAAATTTAGCTGTTTAGACTACTCTGTCTTTTCTATTTCTTGATAAGTTAATTATCAGGCAAAATATGACCCTTCAAAATCACAAAAAAAATCACCATTATTACCGACGTCTTTAGAGACCTACCAGAAGAGACTAAATAATATCTAACAAAATATAAAATGATAGAATCATGAACACATATTTTTTTTTAATTTTGACATAAAAAAATACTTGATAGATCTAGTTTTCGAAGAAGAAAACAGCGTAATACGAAACGTTGTCTCGCCATGTTTTTTGTAGGTATAAATCGCTCTGAGCTGCAATTGTCCCTATCGCACGATGCGGGGGTAGGGTCGAGGTGAGGGAGGTTCAAACCTCTACGTACACAAGCACTAGGGATGTAGTAATAGTCGATATTTTTGTCGATGCTCTAGTGATGTCCATCGATATCGATGTTTATTAAAAATATTAGTTATTTTTTCAAATCCTGTGATTTGACCGTTGTATGTTTGTTACTTTTGAAGAAAAGATTTTATATTTGGAATATAGGCGTTTAGTTGCTGCGACATATTGCAGCGATTATACAGAATATCGTGCTGTATCAGCAGACATCTAAATGAGTTAGGCGCAGAATAACCAATTCTCATAATGCCCAAGTAATGCTCAATTCTACGAAAGCATAATTCTATGAATGCCCAATTCTCAAAGTGGCAACATAATTTTGATTAGGAATTTTCTAAAAAAAAATACAATTTAAATACATGTAAGGGCTTATAACCGGTACCTAAAACAACCTCCGTTTGCGAGTTAAGGACATTATAACTTTTACTATGGGACCGACCAGAGCCGAATCCGCGAGAAATATCAACTATACCATGAAAAAAGTCCGTTGATGATGGACAAAGTGCATGGAACAGCTGGTTTTTTATCGCCAATACGGAGTTAATTGTTCTTTTCAAACCTATTACCTCTGCCCTAAAGAGGTTGTGCTTTCATTACCGGTGTTTTTTTAAAATGAAAATGTGTTTTTAGGGTTCCGTACCCAAAGGGAAAAACGGGACTCTATTACTAAGACTTCGATGTCCGTCTGTCCGTCTCTCTGTCACCGGGCTGTATCTCATGAACCATGATAGCTAGGCAGCTGAAATTTTCACAGATGATATGATTCGGTTGCCGCTATAACAACAAATACTAAAAACAAAATAAAATAAATATTTAAGGGGGGCTCCCATACAACAAACCTGAACTTTTAGACGTTTTTCGCTCTATATTAATAACGGTACCAGGTTGCTTGAATTTTTTACAGAACATTTAGTTCTATATTCCCTTCAATAATAAAATTAAAATAAAATAAATATTTAAGGGGGGGCTCCCATACAGTACGGAACACTCCGTGCGCGAGTCTGACTCGTACTTGGCCGATTTTTTCCATTTGAAATTATTTTGCCATTTTGAGAATTGAGCATTCGGTTAAACTATAGTCGCCCGGTACCCGCGGGGAGGGGGGAGGGGGGGCGGAGGAGGGGTAGGGGGAGGGGGTGAAGCCCCCCCTGCATCCCCCCCCCGCCGGAGGCCTTTAGTTTTTGAGTAATAATTTTTTTAGTACTTAACCTCACTTTCGGCTATATCAGTATTTTTTACCTATTTTTTGTTTCACACCTAATCTATTAAGGCGGTTCGCTTCTGGCACTTCGCCGGCCGCTGCCGCGGCACGCTCGCTTCGCTCGCTCGGCTCGTGCGTTGTTTGTCATGTTCTAACCTAACCTAACCTATTTTTTGTTTCACACCTAACTTATTAAGGCGGTTCGCTTCTGGCACTTCGCCGGCCGCTGCCGCGGCACGCTCGCTTCGCTCGCTCGGCTCGTGCGTTGTTTGTCATGTTCTAACCTAACCTAACCTATTTTTTGTTTCACACCTAACTTATTAAGGCGGTTCGCTTCTGGCACTTCGCCGGCCGCTGCCGCGGCACGCTCGCTTCGCTCGCTCGGCTCGTGCGTTGTTTGTCATGTTCTAACCTAACCTAACCTATTTTTTGTTTCACACCTAACTTATTAACGATAACGATACGTTTCGTTTAACTCAGTTTGACAACTTAATTTGACAACTTAATATTGTACCATTTTCTCAACATTGCGTTCCATTTCACTTTTTTTTATCAAATTTTAATTTAATCATAATTAATTTAAACTACGTTTCCGGCAAAAAAAAATTGTTGGAAGGGCTTCAGGTGGACCCCAATGATACCCCTAAACTCGCACCTTCATCAAAATCAGGTACCGGACGGCTATAGCCAACCCAAACTATGTGCCATTATTAGAATTCTGCGCCTAAAGCGAAATAATAGTTCTAATCAGGAAAATCACGTGCTCTCTAAAATCGTGTAATAACTGTAACGTATAAATATAATTATCCTTAGTCCACTTACCTAAGCGAAAAACGTTCTATTAAATTATTAAATTATCAAAGACACAACATCAAATAATTAAAAAACACATTATCAGTCACATTACAAATACAACAAAATAAATAAATCTGTATCTAATAAAATAAATAAGTTCTATGCTGTGCTTGCCAGTATAGGTAGCGCCACACAAGTCGGCGGATGAGATGTAAGACGCAGATGACACTTCGCCGTAATTTGCTAATTATTGCGCATGTGCGCACAATGCCGACGCCGCGCGACGTAGTGGTAAGCACGGGCGTGCGCGCGGGAGGCATGAGGTTGGCGGGCGGTTGTGCCCGTGCGGCGTCTTGTCTCTCTGGCTCCTGCGCATACCTATATTTTGCCTATTGCGCAGCGTTCTGCGCCTAACTTTCCATCCGCTGGCTTGTGTGGCGCGGATTATACGTGAGATTCATTCGAGAAAACAGCCCCATTGGCTATCCGTTCATTGAACTATGTGCCTTGCCCTTTGTCATTTTAACTTGCCTATCCGCTGAGTTTTGCTGAAAAGTGTGTAGTAATTTGTGGATGTTCTATCCTGTATTTATATGGTGTGTGCTACGCACTGCTGCTTTAATTTGCTAATAGTTTCAACTTTTTTAAACTTATTCAAAGTAGAACCTAAGTATGACAAGCAGTTCTCCAAACAGTAAGCATTGCATCTGTTTAATTGAATTCTTAATTATTTTTTATACTACGGGACTAATCGCGCAATGAAAATACGGGAATAGTTACAATATAAAAGGCAAGAAGTTTTATATGTCCAGCTATACAGGGTTATCCAGAACTGGTGTACTAAGCCGAAAGGAGGTGATTCGGACTATTATTATGAACAACTTTTAATATATGTGGCCAAACCGAAATTCGAGAAAAAAACCAATCGTGTCATACCTTTTGTCGAGTCCAAGTTGCAGTTTTGTATGGAACAGCTGATTTTTAGTTCACGAAATCCGCAGCTGGACCCATATTCATATATTCATATTATTTTATTGGTATCAAAATACAAGATACAAGTCAGTCCAAACCAATTACAATTGTAGTTATAATTATAATATCCTTAAAATTTCAGCTTAGCTAAAGCAAAGCATAATTATCTTAAAATTACAATAACTTAAAATAGCTGTAGTTAAATTAATTAAATTGTATATTTAAATAAATTATTAAATATTAAATCGTAAAAACAAAATGATAATCATTTAATATAAATCTGAACAATGCTGCAATATCAAAACTTAAAATGACAAAAATTGCATAGTTAATAAATTAACAAATATGAATTTGTAACAAAATATAGTAAACATAGTAAACTTTGTTCATAATAACGAACGTGTAGGTAGGTACACCTCTGAAACTTTCTTCACTTTGTAAAACAAGACCTTGTAAAGAGGTATCGTGTATCCACCAGTAGACGTCACGTGACAGAAATGATGATGATGAATTGAGAAACCTTTCATTTTGACTGACCTACAAAAAGAAAGGGATTTGCAATTTGTGTATGTTCTGATTACTTCACATATTCGATTTTTCTGATCCAATTCTCAAGTTTATTTTACAAGTTTTTGTTTAACTTGCAATGTATGTATGTAAATAATATATTTTTTTGGGTCAAACCATGCAACGCAATTTCGAAGCAGATATTGAAGCTATCTGTTATTTATTACGTACCTAAATCTCTTGAAAGATTTTATACCCCAAAAATTGTGTAATATTCAAAATTTATAGGTTGAATTCATTTTAAAGTTTAGATTCTTCTTTTTGGACTATTTAATGTAAATAAAAGCTATTTAAACTTTATTTATTGTCTGTTGAAGAATTATGTGCGTGTTTTCCTTAAAAAAAGTTATTTGGGATATCTTAAGTTAGGTATTTGGTAGAATTTTCAGTACGTATATTGCAGCGCCTACAGAAATCGATTAGTTAAATAGCTATTTTTGTTCGCAGCTTTTGGCTTGAGGTCAATTGTGTAAAGTTGGCTATATATAAAGGTTTTTTCAAAAAATATTATTCGAATGAAAATTAAAATCAATATACTTCGCCTCTATGTGTAAAAAATAATGTAGCTTTCTAATTCGATAAAAAATATTCAGTATAAATGTTTTCGTTTGCCATGCGCTATCCCAAAAAACCGGAGCTTATGTACCTACCATATTTTGCTACAATTCAAAAGAATAAATCAGCCGGCAGCCTGAGCTAGGAGCGCGGGCGGGCGCGGGAAGGGCGCGGGCGGAGATGGTGCGCAGCACACACACACAAATACAATTGCATCACACCACACATAGAAGCTCCCTGTCTTGGGGGCATCGCGACAGCAACAGTTTAGTTCAAATACCTACTTCTCAAATTCCTTGGCGCTCAGCTACTCTCTTAAAATACGAGCTTTACACGAATAGGTATAAATATCCAAACAAATATATACAGACTGGTGAAAGAAAATTTTGTTAGTCGTTTTGTTGATAGAGTTTGTGCAAAAAGAGAAGCGTCGTAGGTGAGGTCGCCCGTGTGCCATTTTACTAATTTTGTTACGTTGACAACACTGCTCTGTCATTGCTAGTACAACTAAAAGTGTTTGATACTTGGTAGACACCAATTCGGTTTTCATCAGTACTCGCGTCTACCAAGTAGTCGGAATCTTGGCTGCTGATTAAAATCTTATTGTTAGTTCACCGTAACGCCACGACGGTTCTCTTTTTGCACACACATTACACTCTGTTTAAAAAAAATGACAGTATTAAGTAAGTGCGTAAACAACGAAAATTAGTTACAATTTAGGCGTATACATTACACAATACAGGGTTATTTCTAATCAATTAGCATCCTTTTAGGGGCTTATTCTGTACATCAAAACTAACAAATTTAGTTCTGCGACTTATGTCAAAACTCAAAAAAAATTGTTGTTCCATAGAAAAATATCCTTAGAAAATATCACCCGCGACACAATGTATGGAACAGCTGTTTTTTTGAGTTCTGACAAAAATAGCAGTACAAAAGTTGTTAGTTTTGATGAACATAGTAAGCCTCTAAAAAAAGGATGCTAATTGATTAGAAATAACCCTGTATATTATACACTGTCAATTCTACGTCAACCTCGTCGCAAAGAATCTAGATGGGCTGAGTTCTCCCAGAATCGTTTGGGTTTATTTTTATATTTTTAGACTAGCAACTTCGTAAGTTTAAATTGGTACTTTTGTAAATGCGACAACTTGAATTCGCAATGATGGCAATACCTTAACTTAATTTGTACTTAATTTGTACTTTGTACAAATTAGTTTTGAAATTATAAAGTATATTTTTTTGAGCTAAGTTTTATCGTCTTTCTCCTATTTAGTGGAAAAGTTTTTATCTATGTATTTTAAGTGAGCTTATACTATTTTTATCATCATCATCATGTGAGCCGTAGGATGGTAACTGATAGGCCCAGGCTTCTCCTACACAAGGTCGTCTATCCACTTCAATTTTTTAACCGACGCCATATAGAAAAGACGAAGATGTATATTCAGTTTTGTGCTCTAGTTGGTATTTTTTTTTTATATATATACAGTGATTGTGTTTACTTATTGTTTTTTAATTTTGTTTCAGGTAAGAAATCTTGATGAAGAAGAAGATAAATAAATCGGTATATAGGTAATGAAAACTGAAAAACAGACTTTTCTCAGCAGTGGAACACAGCTAATGGAAGTTATCCAACTAATGTGAGTTATTGGAGATCAAAGGGGAAACTCAGGGGAGGCCTACGTCCAGCAGAGAACGTCCTTTGGCTGATGGAAGCTGTGGCCCGTGTGGCCACGATGGCTGCGATGATAATACAGTACATAGCTTACATTTATTTTACAACAAGTTGACGGCACGAACTCATATTTGGCGTAGCTAAAATAAATGACATCTCAGGTGTCTTGTCTAAAAAGAGATAGATTCGGCGATAAACAGTAGATTTAGTGCAAACGCACCCATTTCAATATAATTTTGTTTTTAATGTTTGAAAAACTTATAATGTTTACCTAACAAGGCTGCGTACTAAACGCGCCTAAGGGTTTACTTGGTAGTAAATTATGAAAAAACTGGTGTATGGATTTATTTAAAAATCAGTTATTTGAACTAACGAATATATAAACTAGGCCGCTATTTTCATAAAAGATGACTCAGTTCAGTTATTCTGTGCTTTTTTTACACCCAAAGTTTCCTCAAAATTTGAGTCAAATTTCAAATGTTTCAAGGCTTATATCATTCGAGTATATGGTATTTTTCACAGTTTTATTAGCAAGAAGCATAGATTTTGCAAAAACAAATTGATTTAAATTTTAGTTTTGGATATTCAACAACAAACACCGGTGTGAATACCCACCGACGTTTGTATAGAGTGACGAGCGACTTGTTTAACCTTAAACTAAAAAAAATTAAGACCTCTAATACAATAAAATTCCTTGAACAAAAAGGCTGATAACTTTTAAACGGCTGAACCGATTTCGATGAAACATATCTAAGAACAATCCCGACTAATTTATCTTACAAGCGAAAAATCAAAATCAAAAAGGGTCCATCCGTTTGGGAGCTACGATACCACAGACAGACAAACAGACACACACACACACAAAGACACGCCCTTGTTACGCCCCGTCGTTTTTGCGTCGGGGGTTAATGCTTAAGTGGTATATTCTTTTCAAAAATAATTAGTAAAATAAAGTAATAAAGATTAAGAGGGCTTCCATACGGTGCAGAACCCGACATGCGCGAGCCCGACTCGCACTTGGCCAATTATTTAGCATTTGTTGTTATAGCAGAGGCAAACCGTCATCTGTGAAAATTGCAACGTTCTGGCTATCAGCCTGCATGAGGTACAGCCTGGCGACAGACAGACGGACAACGGAGTCTTAGTAATAGGGTCCCGTTTTTACCCTTTGGGTAGAGAACCCTAAAACGGTACTTATTTGCGCATAAATAATTAAAGTACAGGCAATTTTTTACGAAATTGCTCGATGTACTTAGCGCCATGAACTTAAATCGTCGTATATCCTTAATGACATCTTGGGTAGTCGGGGAGCTGACTAGCAAACATATCAACAACGATTTATAAAACTAGGGCATTCAAAAAGTCAAGTAAAAAGAACGCTGGAGCTTCAATCTGCACACAAGGAAATTTAACTCTTATCGCACACTTAATAAGAGTTAAATCTCCTAGTACGCAGCTTTAACTGCAGCAAGGAGATTTAACTCCCATTTTGTATGCAATAGGTAGAAGTTAAATTTCCTTGTGCGCAGATTGACACTCCAGCGTTCTTTACGTGATGCGACGTATAGATAGAGATACGTATAGACTGGTAACACGCTGGACACGAATTTTATGCCCTAGGTGGGGGCTTAAAATTCGTGTCTTTAACCTATGACCTTAGTAAAACCTTTTTTGGACACGAATGTCGATTATTCGCGTGATTTTTTAACGCAGTTACATTTCGTGACTTATTCGTTGTCTCCAGCTCCTAAACTATAATCCAAGCTCATCAACCTTTATGCTTTAATACCGAGAAAAAAGCACCCAGTATATTCTCATTTGCCCGGTTTATTTGCACTGCACAAAGTCTCTTGTAATTTCGTTAATATTACACAAACTTACATAGTGCAAATACAGTACGACAAGACCATACACTTACACACTTTCTTAGCGAGCATAGAAGTTAAGTATCGTTCGGCACGGTCAGTATTTAGAGTGACCGCGGGTAGTATTTACTACTACAACCGAGCCCTACCGTGGCTCCGATGACACGTCAAATTGTTGATTTAACCGTTTATTATTTAGTTGTAACCATTTATGAGTAGACGTACTTCGTTGCCGTCCGACTCTATGAATCATCAGTCAGTGTTATGTGCCCTGCCCACTGCCATTTCAACTGACCGATCCGGTAGTCTATATCTGTAATTTTGCTCCTTGCTGGGATCTCTTCATATCTGATTCGGCCACGCAGGGAAATTCCGAGCGTAGCCATCTTTATAGCTCGTTCGCCTATTTCGTGCTTGTAAATAACTTGTCCTACTCATACTAATGTGGCTTTTACTAATATTTCTCAACTGCGACATCTCTCCACATTACTGTGATATGAAAAAAGTTTGAGCATCGCAGGCCACAAGTTTGTTTACGCCATCGAATATGGAATAGACCAGAAGGACGCTTTCGATGCATTTTAATGAAATGCGCCTGACCTTGACTAAAACTGTAAAAAAGCTGTGGAAATCTGTAAATTCCACAATTTCACATAAATATAACACAGGTATTACTCACCCTTTAATTAGTAGAGTCACTCTACTGTAGTTTCGACCGCATTTGGCGATCTTTTTCAAGATTGGAGCATTAGACGCACGGCTTGAAAACCCGGTTAATTTTCGATCCGGTTTAGGCCGAAAGTACATGATAACTTTATTTTTGGGTTTCGTTCTAATTGAGGTTGACTTTAAAAGGGTTTTTGTCTAATAAAATTCGCATATCGGTTGAACGGAATTAATCGGTTTAGAACAGTTTTTTCCACCCGCGCGCCCCTTCTTCACGCCTTCAATGGGCCACGTGACCAAAGAATATATAATAATACTTGACGTGACGCGAGGGCAAGGAGCGAGTTAGCGCGTCTCTGTTACCCGCTCCCCGTACCCTGCCTTACGTACCGCGACGCGGGCCTCTTGCGGAATAAACTGGTTTTTAGGGTTCCGTACCCAAAGGGTATAAACGGGACCCTATTACTAAGACTCCGCTGTCCATCTGTCAGTCTGTCTGTCTGTCACCAGGCTGTATCTCATGAACCATTATAGCTAGAAAGCTGAAATTTACACACAAGTGATTAACTACAATAACTTAGTTAATGACTTAGACACTGATGTTTTAAACAAAATTTTACATTTGAATGACGTCAATAAGGCTACGCAAGCACTGGTAGACGAATTAAAAAGAGTAATAGATAATAATACAAAAACAGTTAAAGTACCTTGTCGAAAGAGAATAAAAGTTCCATGGTTAACTCCAGGATTATTGCGATGTATTAAGCAGCGCGATAAGTTACATAGTGACAGTAGAAGTGATCCAAGTAACCAAATTAAAGAAACAATATACAAAAGGTATCGCAACTTCTGTGGAAACCTCTTAAAAAATATTAAAAATAATTATGATAGAAGTTTAGTTCAGGAAGCAGGCACGAACACAAAAGCTACATGGAAAGTTATTAAAAATATAGCCAAATTGAACTCTAAAACAAACTTTGAAATAGACAACCACCATCTGCTAAATTTAAAAAACAACCCCACAGATTCCCTTAATTTTATAAATTCATTTTTTGCCAACGTGGGTAAAACCTTGGCCGACGGTATTCTTGGTGCAAGTCAGTCAAACAGCGTCTCCGCCTCTGCAATTTCTGACACCAACATATCCAACTCTTTTGTACTCCTAGATACAGACCCTGCAGAGGTTGAATCAGCTATTATGAACTTAAAATCAGATTGTGCTGTTGGACACGATGGTATACCAACCAAATTCTTGAAATTGGCAAAAAACAAAATAGTACCAGCTATTGTACATATTGTCAACCTTAGCTTTAATAGTGGCATATTTCCAAAATTATTCAAAACCGCTCTAATTAAGCCAATCCACAAGGGAGGGAACAGAGACAGTATCAATAACTACCGGCCCATTTCATTATTCCTTGCGCCTCGCCTTGTTTGCTACCTAACTAAATTTAATATAATATCTAAAAATCAATTTGGATTTACAGCAGGTAAATCTACTGAACATGCAGTTCATGAATTAACAAACTATGTTGCTCAAAAATTGGACAAAAATAATAAATGTATAAGTATTTTTCTTGATTTAGCGAAAGCTTTTGATACGGTCTCTGTTCCTATCCTAATAAAAAAGCTAAAAAAAGTGGGAATCAGAGGAATGGCTTTGAAACTTTTGTCAAACTACCTCTGTAACAGAACACAGATAGTGAAGATAGGTGACCATATGAGTGAAGAAACTGCAGTGTTATTTGGAGTCCCACAGGGTAGTATCCTGGGTCCCACTCTCTTTTTAATATATGTTAATGATCTATGTAACTTGAAGCTAAGCAACGGCAAAGTTGTAGCATTTGCCGATGATACGGCTCTTATTTTCTCGGCTTCCTCTTGGAGTGACGCGAAAGACATGGCCGAGGTAGGGCTTAAAGAGGTGATGTCTTGGCTTAGAGAAAATCTTCTTACCCTTAACATTAATAAAACAAAGTTTTTGACCTTTTCCAAGTCCATTACTGGACAACCTCATAAAAATCTTACAAAAACTCGAGCCCATATTTGTTCAGAATCAGTCCACCAACCGTGTCTTTGCGTTGAACTTCAAAGAGTTGATTCTCTGAAATACCTGGGGGTAACTTTGGACAGCCTACTTTCATACCATAACCATATCCAATCTCTAGTAGGCAGAACCCGTAAACTAATGGTAATTTTTAAACGACTAAGAAACGTTGTAGATAAAGACTTGCTCAAAGGAATTTATTATGCTCTATGTCACTCAATACTGTCATACTGCACGCTAGTTTGGGGTGGAACTTATAAAACATATCTATTCAGATTAGAATTGGCTCAAAGAGCAGTTATCAAAGTAATGCTAAATAAACCTTTCAGATTTCCTACAGACAAGTTATACGAAGAATTGAAAGTACTAAGGGTCAGACAAATATTCATACTAAAATCAATATTATATGCACATACTACTTCAGCAATGGTTGCGAGTACACAAAACAAACGCCGGGAAGAGAGACCCGTTAAATCTGTGTCATTTTTTTCAAACGTTGCAAAAAGACACCATTGCTTTCTTGGGCCATTTTTATATAACAGAGTTAGCCAACTTATTGAATTGTCTAGTCTCTCAACCAGGGCATGTAAAAAAACACTCACTGAGTTTCTACTTGGACTAAACTACGTAGATACTGAAGGTCTCTTGTCCATACTGGAATATGAAGCTTATAAGCCTGCCTCACAGACAGACAATCACTCACAAGCACGCACACTCACCTCGACACTTACACATGTGTAGCACTGCAAACCTTGACTCTCATGAGATCTCGTGTATTGCAGTGTTACACACACACTCACACGCATACACACACACACACACACACACAAACACAACATGTGTGAAACGCTCATAATAAATGTGTAAATTTATGATTAACAGAACTGGAAATATGATAAATTAACTTAATTTTAAAAACAATTAATTGTAATTTTTTTTGTATTATTGAATTCAGGTGAATTACGAAAACTTAACTGGATTAATTTTTCTATTTCATTTTTTAATATATTTCAAAAAATCTTAAACAATATTTAATCAATTGGTATCCATAAATTATATTCTGAAAATAATGTCTCCATGAGTGAAAAAATAAAAGACACGAATTATTGTACCTTGGACCATACACCATTGCAGCTACTGTTTCGACTCGATGTTCTGACTACCTACTAAGAAAAAAAAAATACACAACAAAATTATCGAATCAATAATGCATTTTTGGCTTGTAATTTCTAATTGTTAAGGGTTTTTTTTTTCTTTTCTTTTTTATAAATGAAAGTTATAATGGTATTAGATGCCTGCTTATACGGATGCATAATATAATAATATGTATATTTACTTTTCATTTAAATCACGCAAGAATAATGCTAACATATTCTAAAATCACTTTGTTATAATCATAATATATATTTACAAATTTTAATGTTAAATACCTACCTATTAATCTTTAATGTTGTATAATTTAAATAAATGTAAATGATAGTGTGTCACCGGAGGCAGGAATCTAAGCAGCTGTAACACAGGGTTTCCTAGTACAGCTGCTTACGAGACGCTGTAACCTACCGCTTTTATAATAACTCTAATTTAAAATTCAGATAAAAATGTTTATGTAGGTACCAACATTTGATGTAATTTAATTTTTGTGAAATAAATGATTGATTGATTGATTGACACAGATGCTGTATTTCTGTTGCCGCTATAACAACAAATACTAAAAATGGAAAAAATAAATATTTAATGGGGGCTCCCATACAACAAACCTGAATTTCTTGCCGTTTTTTGCTCCATATTATAATGGTGACAGGTGGACGCGTGAAATATTCACAGAATATTTATTTGTGTAGGTATTCACTTCAATAATAAATGATGAAATTAAAATAAGATAAATATTTAAGGGGGGCTCCTATACAGTACAGAACCCTTAGTGCGCGAGTCCGACGCGTACTTGGCCGATTATTAACAATGATTTTTAAACACTCATATTACGTTCCGAACGAAAAAATCAGAGAAACCAGTTTTTACCGTTTTAATTCAATTCTGGTTAATTTTAAACCGGTTTCAAGCCTAGCTAGCACGCGGGCTCGTCTCACATACCACTGATTTCAGATTAGTTTTGTGACTCCACTATTTGAGGGCGAAAGTTTGTTTTGTATTTTCTATGTTCAAAGGATTGTTGTAAGTGTCACTTTTTGTTGTTTTGTTATGTTGGCAGCAAGTAAGCAGAACTTGTTGTGTTTTTTGTAAACGCTTCTGTGCTTCTAGATTTGTTTATTGTTAGTTAAGTTAAAACTTTTTGTTAATAAAAGTATTTAGATGTAGAGAATTGATTGTTAAAAGAAGCCGAATCATACAAGTCGGCGGATGTCAAGTTAGCTACAAGCTGCGCAATATCCAATCCTGACTGAAGCTCACATAAAGCTGCGCATCGATTTGATGGTTAGCCCTGGTGTCAGAGTTTGTTAGTTATTCTAATATTTTAGCGTTAGAATGTTGAATAATATCGTATCCTATCGTAGCGTGTCGTACTGAAGATGAATGAACTTTATAATTTTATACTCATACTTACATATACAGACATTAGACATCTCAGAAGATTTCTTTTTTTGACAGTATGAGTAAGACAATCATAGGAAAGTAAGTAGCTGTAATACATCAAGCCAACACAAAACTATTAGCAAAAAACAAAAAAAATATTATTCTTTTTGACCGACGAACCGAACCGGAGGAGGTATTCAAATCGACGCGTATTTTTTTTTAATGTATAACCACGCATAACATTTTTCGTAGTATTCTGATTTCAATAATTCTTTTTTTTATTGGAAAGAATATACTTCGAAATTGGTCCCATTAAAATTTTATTAAAATCGGTTGAGCCATTTTTGATAAATCAACAATAATGTGAAAAATGCTACATCGATCCGTGCGAAATATTCGCGAATTCTGTACACTGAAGTCGGTCATGTTATTCTTTGCAAAAAATAATTATTTTGTTACAGTTTTTAGTCTTCTGGTTGTCTCTGGCATAGCAGCTAAAACAACTTCAGCCTGTAAAATAACGTGTCATCCGAGTCACGGTAGCACACGGTAGTAAATGCCACCTGCAGTGCATTCGAAGGCTCACCATACGAGTACTTTAAAATCCATATTGTCAAACTGCGCTAAATTTGTACCAATAATGAAGTTTGTAGGGCAGTTTGTAGGTATAAGCCGAGTGACCAGCACTGGTGTCAGTCACATTAAAAACGTCCAACATAACCATTTACCCGCGTGGTAATTAAAAACAATTTGCAGATTAAAAAGTGTCCGGCGCGACACGTTTTTTCGACATAAAATAACATTGTCGCATTTCTAAGTCCGTCACGTCACAATGCCTATACATTTCACTCATCACAATTTTATTTCCCTCCCGTTTTGCCCCTCTCTCCCCTTATGGTTAGGCTGCATTAGGCGGTCTATGAAATAAATTATTCTCATAGATCACATTTTGTAACCATGCTTTGCTAAGTCTTTTTGATTTTCAGAAGTATTCATATACCATCATTATGAAGAACCTTTAAGAATTTTTTTTACTAAAAGTTAACGCCGAATACGCGGCAAAACAAAAATAACTAAATCATACATTATTATCGTGAGTCTATGAAATGTTTGGATGAAATAGCTGATTTGGTTTCTCGGTTTTGGAGTTAGTCCCATAGTAAAAGTTGTTCGTTATTATATAATATGTTTTATTTCGAATTTAGTACAGATTTTCTCATTATTTTTCTTGGAAGGAAGGTGAAGGAAGAGGTGGATCGTGAAGCAATCTGAATACGTTAAAAAAAACAATGGTCTATGTGAATCCATTTATCGACCAGATAGACCAGACCAGACATTGTCCAAACGTCTTTCATAAATTGGCCTATGTTCAGCTGTGAACAGTTAAAAGACCAGTACAGTAAAGTAATTACTCGGCTAAAATATATACCATATACAGCCTCGGTGGCTCAGTGGTTAGTGACCCTAACTTCTGGGTCAAAGAGGCGTGGGTTCGATCCCCACCCAGGGCAAATATTTATGTGATGAACATAAGGGTTTGCTCTGTGTCTGGGTGTTATTTAGTTACTATCTATATAATGTTAGCCGCATAATCGACTCTCCGAGTCGATTGGTATCGGCACATCCCTAACGCGCGCCAAGAGAGGGCACAACACTAGCGACGCTACAGACTTAGACAGGAACGAGCAATGGCGCGCATTAGTATCTTTTGTAATATTGATAACGAATGGATTAAAAGTGTAATTGGTGCTATACCAGACTTTATAATACGCCCACGATCGACCACTAACAAAATAAGGGAAATCAGACGCATCCTTTTATTAGTTCAGAAGTGAAATGAACCAATGATTTAATAAGCGCCGGCCGGCTTTCGGCGCTTGCGTTTTCTTTCTGTTTTAGGTGAATATACGGTTGTTTATTACGAAATCATCTATTACTGTTGGTAGCAGCTGTAAAAAGCATTGAAAACAGTAAACATTTACTTCACGTAACACGCAAGATGTGAAGCTGTGTTGTAATTGCGTCGTAGAATAGACCGGCACAAAATGTTCAAAACGTATGGGTAAAAATGCCTTGAAATCGTGAAGAAAGTACGTGAAAACTGTTATCTCGTCTTATGTTGCCGTGTGCTAGCTGTGAAACCCGTAATACTGTGAAAAACGGTGAAATATGTGTGGAAAAACGTAAGCTACGACTAACTGCGTCATTGTTGCTTGTAAGTACTGAAATATGACGCAATATCATCGAATACAGGTAAATTTCTGAATTACTTACGTAGTATGACCCCCAAACCAGGTATTAGTGATACCAAAGTGCATTTGTCTGGGCATAAAAGATAATAACCTATTCTTGCAACATTTGCATTGCATCCTGTTGAAAATGCTCAGAGTTCTAATAATAATTGGCCAAGTACCTAGTGCTAGCATGTACGCATACACAGGAGTTGGCAACTAAACCATCATGAAACAATGATGCGTACATGTAAGTATTCATTCAGTACTTAACAGTGAGATATCTGTATCTAAACTATAGATTGTTGACATATTCTGAGGTCATTGACCTACACAGTTCATTATCAAAGGTCAACGGTGCATTTACAAGCTTGCAGAATGATCATAAAGGATCATAAACTAAGCTATGTGTTGCAGTGGAGTTACATTATGGTATTATTTGCCAGTTCTACTAACCTACAACATGGTATTGTAAGTAAAAGTGTTTTATTACCTACAAATAATTGACTGGAGTCCTGGCAAACACAGCCAGTGGTGGCATGGACAAGCTGTATTCTTTCCAATGCAAGAAACTACTACTAGAAACTACTGTCAGGTGGAGCGGCCTGCTGAAGGTATATTATTGGTGGTATTTTATATGTATTACAATATGAGTTTCATGAGTTTCTAAAAAGCTGCGGTAATGATTTTAATTTGTGTTGTTCATTCTATACAACTAATTGTTAACAAACAGTCACTGAGAGGCGTCCCCAGCTGTGATTGTTTACTGCAAAGCTGACATGTTTGTATGGGGCCAATCGCACAAATTGCTTTGTAAAATACTGTTACAACATAACACATATTCTACAAAAGTATTGCAGTGATCCGGGTCAAGTGTGAATACTGTATAGTATCACACAGCTGAATATCATAGAGTACAAATCCAAAGCACTTTGAAAAACGAACAGTCACTCCGGTACACATAGTGTAATTTCCAAACTGGATCGTACCGATGGGTCAGTGAACGCTTCATACTGTCAGCGATCATTTTGGTAAGTCACTCTACTCTGTAGTGCTGAGTTAGTACTAATGATTATACTGTCATCTCTAATACAATTTCATATCAAGGTTGGTCCGGATAATACATTAGTAAAAAAAAAAAAAATGCAATTTCATCGGAACGTTGGTCCGGACAAAACACATTTACTACCCGGGGTGAGAATTTATGTTTGGCTACTGTATATCACACAAACTACCATGTGCATGACTGTTATTATATAGTTTCAGCCTACTCTGATGTGACTGAATTATATGGTCACTATTGGTCACCCATCCATAAAAGTTCAGGTCAGAACGTTGACTGTGAAACACAAAAGTTTCAGACATGGCTTATACTTTTCTGCACATAAGTACCTATATCGTCTACATGTATTGCTAATGGGCTGACTGGTGAGTCCTAGTGTCAGAATTTTGGATGTTGACATGTATCACCATATAACGGTTTGGAATGTTCTACGACTAGTCTGACTAAAGACTAAGGGTGAAATCACCATGGCAGTGAAATTGATAGTACAAATCATATGTTATATTCAGTGTATTGCTATGATATTTTCCAAGGCGTCTTGAAATTTTGATGATTGTTTCCTATATGAACGGAAACAGTGTATGAATGTTTTAGTACAGTATTATAATGTATTGTTTATTGTTTTTCATGTCCGATGGATGAGAATACGGAAATGTGTGATGAGAGCGACACAAATGGAATGCACTCCTACCAAAGCGAATGGACCTTGCTGGCTGCGCCTCAGCGGATGCGAGACTTTGCGATGGCATGTATTTATCCGACGATTGAGAACGAACGAACCTCCTATGAGTACCGATTCAGCGTGAGACCATCATCATCATCGAAAGTATGTGTGTGAGTGACTCATAACATCACATGAGGTAAATATTATTGTTCATATTGTTCATAAGTATCAGGGCCTATAAGGAGCATTATGTACGGTAATCATAATCAGTCATCATCATCATGTTAACAGCTGGTGAATCGTAATCCCTGCAGCCGACTCGTCGGATTACTTAAAGAATCATTGATCATAAACAAGATCTGTAAGTGCATGTGGTGATCATTTCTGATCATGATTTGAGCTGCCATTTATAATTACCAGCATTACTACTGTACTGAATTCTGATAGCCTACTGCTGAACGTGAGCCTATCCACAAAGGCGATTATTGCTAATGTTTGTTCATCCAGCTCTCTGTGCAATGTTAATCATTGTCGATCATACCAAAAACAGCCTACTAAGAGTATGCGGTAAGATGAACATGTCTGATCATAGTGAGCGTAAGCCTTCCTACAGCATCGAGGTCGGATGTATGGGCTCCCTAAGCCTTCGTGAACCAGAGCCTTTTTATAAGCATAATATTGGTGAGTGATCATGATATGTTAAGCCTTCCATAAGCCCATGTATTAGATCATGACAATGTAAGCCTTCCACAAGCACACGTATGGGTCATGACATTGTAAGCCTTCCACAACCACACGTATGGGTCATGACAATGTAAGCCTTCCACAAGCACACGTATGGGTCATGACAATGTAAGCCTTCCACAGCCACACGTATGGGTCATGACAATGTAAGCCTTCCACAACCACGCGTATGGATCATGACAACTTAAGCCTTGTGAGCGGAGCGGTAATCTGAATTGAACTTCAACATCTTAAGGCGAACATGTCTAATCTTAGTAAGCGTAAGCCTTCCTACAGCATCGAGGTCGGATGTATGGGCTTCCTAAACCTTCGTAGATGAAAGCCTCCCATGAGCATTATGATGAAAGCCTCCCATGAGCATTATGATGAAAGCCTCCCATGAGCATTATGATGAAAGCCTCCCATGAGCATTATGATGAAAGCCTCCCATGAGCATTATGATGAAAGCCTCCCATGAGCATTATGATGAAAGCCTCCCATGAGCATTATGATGAAAGCCTCCCATGAACATTATGATGAAAGCCTCCCATGAGCATTATGATGAAAGCCTCCCATGAGCATTATGATGAAAGCCTCCCATGAGCATTGTGTTAAAAACTTATGAACATTGCGTTGAAAACCTCTTATGAGCATTATTGTGTTGAAAGCCTCCTCATGAGCATTATGTTGAAAGCCTCCCATGAGCATTGTGTTAAAAACTTATGAACATTGCGTTGAAAACCTCTTATGAGCATTATTGTGTTGAAAGCCTCCTCATGAGCATTATGTTGAAAGCCTCCCATGAGCATTGTGTTAAAAACTTATGAGCATTGTGTTGAAAGCCTCCTTATGAGCATTGTGTTGAAAGCCTCCTTATGAGCATTGTATTGATCGTCAACCACCACGACGTGATCATGAGACTGTGAGCCTCCTAAGAGCTAGTCAGCAGAAACTACAAAATCATATGATAGAAGAACCCGAGAATATGACATCGGGTCGCGAGAACTCCGAGCAGCGCAACAACAACTGCAGCTGCTCTGCTACTGCTGGCGAGTCCAGAGGCGCTGTACCTGCTTCAGCGCCTGTGCCGGTGATGCTGCTCCAGAGCGGTTGCTGACTACGGCAACATCTGGTCGAGACTGCATCACTGCACCATACGACTCTCCACGCGACTACATTACACGCTTGGAACAATACGGTGACATTGTTCTATACTGTATGGTAACATCTACTCATGGGTCTGTATATCATTGTTTCCTACATTTAAAAGTCAATATCGTTAAGAATTCAAATACGAGTTCTGGCTATAGTTAAAGCTAAAGGAAATACTTCAGAACTCGACGATATGTGTATAGAATTACATTCCTGATGGGGCGATGATTTAGTTCACCTGGTGGACTGGAGATTTACAAAACATCCAGTCCTTGTTAAATGATTTTAATCAACACAGATACTTAAATCTTGATATGTGGGCTGGAGATTCATAAAACATCCAGTCCTTGTTCTATGATTTTAATCAACAGAAACGTGAAGCTTGATGTGACGTGCAGCACAATTGAGGTTGAGTATGTTAACAACCTCTGCAGGACGAGGACCTGTTTAACGTTTGTTGTTTGTGAACAGTTGCTGCCCATGGCCCAGTTGCTTCTGTGTTCAGTGCAGGAGTCCAGTTGCTGAGAGTGCCACGGGGACGTGGACTGTGATCAGGATGGCCGAATCTGTTAGCCGCATAATCGACTCTCCGAGTCGATTGGTATCGGCACATCCCTAACGCGCGCCAAGAGAGGGCACAACACTAGCGACGCTACAGACTTAGACAGGAACGAGCAATGGCGCGCATTAGTATCTTTTGTAATATTGATAACGAATGGATTAAAAGTGTAATTGGTGCTATACCAGACTTTATAATACGCCCACGATCGACCACTAACAAAATAAGGGAAATCAGACGCATCCTTTTATTAGTAAGTATGTATTTAAAAATAAGTATATGTTGTATATCAGTCTCTGGCAGCCATATCACAAGCTTTGCTTAGTTTGGGGTCAGAGGCCGTGTGTAAGATGTCCCCAAATAATTTTTTTTTTTTTATTTATATAAGATACTATTCAATTGAATTCACTATTTGTTTTAGATATACGAGTACGTACATGTAAAGCAAGCCGTGAAGCAACCTAATGCGCGTTGACCCCAAAAATAAATTAACATGCGTAGATTGAATTGTCAAAAAGTTTCCGAATTGGGTTTTATGTTAATTTCAAGTTGAAAATGTCCCGGATTTTTTCCCGCGTAATTTTGTATTCGTTGAAAAGCCAACTTTTTTCGAGTATTTTCGTGTCAGTGTGTATTTGTAAAATATTACGCTAATAAAGTTGTGAAAACATATTTTTTTTGTGTGAAGCAAACGTCCTTACTTTTTCCCATATTTATACTTTCTAAAATTTTATATTATTTTAATTTCAACGCCTGTTCTAAAAAGGAATCCACGGTGTCAGCCGTTGGACGTTCACTGCTACAAGTGTATAAAGTACTTTTCATCCCCCCATCTCGGAAAGAGTATTTTTGCGCTTCGATATCTGAGTGCACAACGCGTTTTTTTCCGCTAGAGGATAAAGTAAAATTGTAAAACATCGTGTGCACTAAGTTTGTGAATTCAAAACATCATTAAACCTACGAGTATTTACTTATATCTACATGGTGCCGGGATTATCATACAACCTGTTTTAATTTGTTAAAAACTCAGACTCGGAACCTTTGCACGCACCATTTTTGTTCACTCCATATTGTTAAAACCTTATGTTAAAATCAAGAAACAAGTGAAAAACCTAAAATAAGTGATTCTAGCGACGAGGAAGTTTATTTGACGCCAATAGAATTTACTGAAACTGTTAACAATGCGACTATGAGCTTTCTCCCTCAACAATCACGCGTATTTGAAACGGTACAATATGTAGAAGACTAGTAATTTCCTCGCTGAGGTGTGATGAAATGTTACGTGTTGCACTCGAGTGCCAAGATTTTTCATCTTGTGCTCTTCTGATTGTGATTCCTTCGCTTGCTCGGTCATCAAAATTGAGCAAGCGGTTAAAAAGCAACTTTGCACTCTTGTATAACAAATACCTTACTTTTTTGATTTTCCGATGAATTGGTTGCATCCAGCGTGTTTCTGCAGTCTTAGTCAGATCGTCGGTGAAATGACAATATCTTTAACCATCACAGAGAATGACCCAAAATACCCCGGTAATTTTGAACCTCTACTTAGCCGGTTTTTACGTACCTGTTGGTCCAAACAGGGTTAATTTAAATAACAGGTGGCGTAAAAGGTCAGTTCCCGTTAGGTGCGACCTCGTAAAAGAAGGGTTAACTGTCTGTACAGATAAAAAATAAGCTGGCGGTACAATAAGGCTTTGTTCACGATGCTGTTTGCGAGTTAAAAAGGTTTTTATTGCGAATAAGTCCGCGCTCGACCGCCAACTCGCCTGATGGTAAGCGGCGTTTGGTCGATGATGAGGCACGCAAAGTTAGAAGCTTTAAAAGCTTCAGATTATATCTCACATGAAACAAGTTGTTTCACTCGTTAGTTTTGGTTAAACTCAAAGGACAAAAAGTAATAAAACCTCCACGTTCTTGTTAATTATTTTTACCGACTTCCAAAAATGATGTATGTAAATGATCTGTTTTCTCGTTAATCGAAAGATTTTTTTAAATTTGGCATGGAGGTAACTCTATAGCGCGAGTTATATTATACCAGACAATGAAGCCACAGGGCGAAATACAGGGTTATCCATAACTGATTACCAAACCGAAAGGAGGTGTTTCATCTTCAGACCATCATTACGAACAACATTTTCTATGAGGCCAACTCAAAATTCGAGAAAAAAATATCAGCTGTTTCATACATCTTGTCGATTCCGAGTTGCAGTTTTGTATGGAATAGCTGTTTTTTTTTCTCAAATTTTGAGTTGCCCCCATAGTATAAGTTGTTTGTAATGATAGTCTTAATCACCCTCTTTCGGCTTAGTACAGGGTCAGCAGATAACCCTGTAGATATCTAAAACTTTTAATGGTTAAAAGTTTTTTCCTAATTGAGGTTTTTCCGAGAAGATCCCAAAACTTTCACTCAAGGTAATATACATAAAACCCGCCAAAAGTTCCCTTTGTTTTGGCCAAGATGAATACGTAATCGATGCCGTGTTAATACAGGATGATCGATCGCTCCGAGAACTTTTAAAAGCATCTTGTATAGCTTTTTTAACTTTTCTTGTGTTGTCGATAAATACTGCGTGATAGATTACTGGGGGTTGTGTAATTTATAAATCGAAATAAGGAGCTGGTGTGATGTGAATTTACTAACCCGCACTGGGCCAGCGTAGGTATTGCTGTTGTTGCATGTTTAAAGATTGACCAGTACACTATAATACCTAAATCCTACTGTAAGGTATTCTAGTGAAATATGTATGGAAAAATAGAGTTTTGAAACAGAAAAGATTGTTTCAAAAACCCCTACTTATACTTATAGAAAGCTTACTTCATTCCTCATCATGTATTTTATACGATCTTTTGTGAGTGCCTGGGGCTCTATTTTTGAACTTTGCACGGCTAGGAACGTATACGGAACGTTGACAGTGACAGTTCGATAACCGTTCGCCATATTTATTTTGTTAGTTTTTTCTTTGAACTTAACGTTCCGTTTCACGATTTTTGCTTACTTATTCTATGGTTTATTTTGAAATTGCCATGTTCAGTACTTAAGTTCTGCGTGAATTGGATAATTTTAAATAAATTTCGAGAAAAACAGTCGTCCGTAACGTTAGGTATACGTCCGAGGCGTTCGAAGTTCAAAAATAATGCCCCTAATAAATAAATTCGTGCTCATTATCTCAGTATGCCCCGGCCCGTACTCTCTGAAGAGCGGTCATTCAATCCAAAATCGAGGTTTGCAATAAATTCTATTGGCCATCACTAACTTGTGATATTTATTCAGCGAATTGTGGGTAGTTTAGTTACATTTTGAGAAGTTCCTAGTGTTTGTGCAAAAAGAAAAGCGTAGTAGGTGAGGTCGCCCGTGTGCCATTTTAGTAATTTTGTTACGTTGAAATCACTGCTCTGTTATTGCTAGTACAACTAAAAGTGTTAGATACATGGTTGACACCAATTCGGTTTTCATCAGTAGACTCGCGTCTACGAAGTAGTTGGTACCTTAGCTGCTGATTAAAATCGTATTGTTAGTTCACGGTAACGCCACGACTGTTTTCTTTTTGCACTAAGTGTTTTATATAGTAAATTGACGTCGATTATGTCTTACTACCCTCGTTCCGTTCTTTTGGATCCGCAAAATACGGATGATACACTCTTATTGACAGCTCTCAAGGCGAAATTATTGAACTTAACGAAAACTCGTGTGTGACGCATCCTCTTTATTTTTTTACTTTTCTTTTTTAAACTTGCGTTTGTTGAATTAGTCTAATATTATAAGATGCCAGTGTAAGACTGACTTTCCTTGTTACTGTCGAACTAGGTCCATGGAATATTATTAATGGAGCAGCGTGTCTCTTAAAACAGAAACAAAACAATTTCTCCCATTTCTTTTCATGTATTTTCGATATCTTTTGTGAGTGCCTAATAAATAAATTTTTTACATTCTCCCAGTATGCCCCCGCTGGTACTCTCTGAAGAGCGGTCATTCGGTCCAAGATCGAGGTTTGCAATTCTGTTGGCGATCACTAACCCTAAATTACGGTACGGAACCCATTATCGTTCGGTTTGTGCCCGATTGATATTTATTCAGTGTGGTGCGGGTAGTTCGGTTACAAAACGGACTATTGGGGGGTTAGTGTTTTATTCTGTGTTCGATTATGGCGTGCTACCCTCAATTCGGTATCAAATCCGCATACTGCATTGCCGGATTTCTTTTTGCTTGTCAGGCTAGGCATCTGACCACAACATGTAAACTTGTAAAGTGTATTTTTTCTATGGTTCTGGAAATTCAGGTGTAACGAGTGCCCATTGAATTGAATAGGTAGGTAATTAGGTTTATTATTTTGTTGCGCTCTATTTGGCAATCTTATTTGTGTCATACCCCGTCTTTCATTTATTTTTATTGTTCAATTGAAATTGATCTACGAAATATTGAAATATTATTTTTCATCCAGAATATTGAACTAAACCAGCTCAAAACCCATTGCAGCACATCGCTGCGCTCGTAGCTCTAATATATCAAAATGGTAAATCTGTTGGCTCAAAGTTTTAGTGGCAGCAATGCCCTTCGATCCGGAACAAAGAACCATTCTACCCCAGAGGTAAAATTCTCCAATTTTCGTGTCAAATCACGTCGAAGTATCCAACATGCTCACCGGTCCCTCCCGGAGTGCTCATATCTGAGCACTTGTCTCGTTACATGTGTTTCATTCGGCACAATATGGGCCCTCAGACGGATAGAGGGTCCTTAAGACCCCCGATCGAGCTGTTCGTGCGTAAGGGGCCGCCCAGACCCGGATTTGAAGGGTTATGGCGCTACAGCAGAACCAGTATGGACACTTTGTAGGGTTAAGAAAATCTGTCACTTATATTTACTTACTTTGAAATTAAGGATACGTTTGGCAAGGTCCTCATTTCTTCAAGACCTCGACTAACATGTCTTAAACTCAAATAGTTATTTTTGTGATAAATATTTCAAAACTTAGTCACTAAAGCAGGACTTGAACCTGGCTCTATGGGATCACCGGCCCGACGATTTACGTACTAAGCTATTTCGTCTCCTGACGCCCACGCCAAATTTGTGTGTATATCATTTTAAGAACTTATAACGTTGGCGGCGCCACCTGTGATACCCGTATTAGACATATAATCACTTAGCTTGAGTGTCTTAAACTCAACATAACTTATAGGGAGTAAAGTAAGTTTTACAGAAAAAAAAAACTTATCTCACGCTACGTTAAAATTGAATAAAATACAAAATCATGCCCAATTATTATAGTGTGATTGCGGAACGCATTGTTTGCGCGTTTAAACAAGCTGAGTGGCGCCATCTAGTTTCATTATGGCATAGTACTTGACTCTCACAGCATAGGTGGCGCTAGTCGCGGTTATCAAAGAACTTGAACACAGCATATTATGTGACTCAGAACTATATAAGAGCAACGGCCATACTGTACATAGTACGTACACTGGTTACGTTCTTATGTTCTTGTCGGTAATAAGGCGCAGCGCAAATGGTAGGCAAGGGTGACGCGCGGTTGATAGATAGCTTTAATAACATAAACATATGAGTACATTACGTGTTATGTATTCGGGAAATTGACGCTTCCGGTGTGATGACAGGAACCGTTTTCATTTGCCGCAAACATGTCGGTAGTAGTGGTGACTCCTAGGGTTAATACAATAAAGAATTATGCCGAAAAGAGTACGATTTTATAGAGATAGTCTGGTACTAACTATTTATTTTTTTCCTCAATTGGTAAAACAATCTAAATAGTTTTTCAAAAAATCTTTGCACAAATACGGGATTTCTTTGTAGTTTATCATTGCAACAGACGCTGATTATATTCTTGTTGGACTGTCCTGGAGATAAGTTGTTTCATAGGTATAAGTTATGTCCAAGATTAGAGAACATTTTGTACATAATTGTATTTTTAAGTTGAAGAAATCAAAGGCGAGTGGAATTGGTTACCTCCTTTGTAACGTCGGTTAAAAACAACTACAGTAAAAGAGTGATAAATTAGAATTCGCACCGAGACATGAAAGGCGCGGCTGCCGCTAACGGCGCATTAGGGATTCGTGCACATTCGAGACAATAAAACACATACAAGCTGAGAACACGATCACACTTATTGTCTTGTGGGTTACTTCGGGAAAATATCGTACATTTGCACCTAGCAGAGTAAAAGATCACAACATTAAATCCTCCAAAGACATAATGGTGAATTTAAGGAAGGAAAATTACCTAAGGTAAATATAATGGAAATCTAATGGAGAACCATCTCTATAACGTGACATTTAAAAAAAAACGCACCAAAATGTATGGGCTTAGGATTAATAATAGTAAAGTAAGCTAACTTTGAAACAATTGGTAGCTTTATCGCTAAAAGTGTTTGTCACAGCCAAGTTAGACCAAAGCTAGTACTGCATTACTTATCTACTATCCGCCCTTTCATTAGGGTGACAGCCCACTTAACGTTAATACACGTCGGCGCGTGCGACGCGGCGCGAATGTCACGATTTATTGACGCACGAGTCGCGGCCGCAACCAGTCAATCGGCTATTTTTGTCGCTGATGGGTTGCGAGCGTGTGCTAAAGGGTTAATGTAAAGTTAGGAACAAGTAGACACGTTTGGGACCGTTTTGTAAGTTACTTTGTTCATGTATCTTCTATATTTTTGTATCAAGTTTTAATTGATTCTTTGCGGCCACATGGCGTCCATGTGGTTGAAAAAGAAAATGGCTATGTCTAGCAATTGATCTTTATATTCTTGTACCTAATTTGTACCGTGTAATTTGTATATACAGTTTAAGAAATTCTACATTGTTTTATCGATGCTGAATAAAGTCATTCATTCATTCATTCATTTCTAGTTGAGCCAGCAAAAGATGAGTAAAAACTGGTACCTCTTACAACTTATCGAAAAAAAATCGATATCGTATGTACCTCATAAAAAAATATCGATTTGCGATCTTGTCTGTATCCCATCTCTATACTATTCGGACAAACAAAGTGTAAAATAAGATTTCGCCCGAAGCATTTTACAATATCCAAACCCTAAACTTATGTAGTATAGTAATTTTATTGGAGACACAAATGGAACTGCCAGAGGCAGTGTTTCGCGGTTTCAAACCTTTTAAGAATAGCATTTTTATTCTCCAATACCTTTTACCTCGTTCTGAGTTTCTTTCTAAATGCCATATTGATTGTGTTTGAAACTTTTTTATTGACATTGCGCGCAAGTGTGTTTATAATTTAAAGTTTATTTTAGGTGATCCTTTCCAAGTAACGGTTGCCTGAAAAAATTTGCGAAATAGCCATTGTTACACGAATTATAAAGTTCTACTGTTTTTTTAATTTATTTAAGATTTGGTGTGTATAATTAAGAGTTAATCAATTTTTGTACAGTACAGTCTAGCATTTTTAGGGTTCCGTACCCAAAGGGAAAACCGGGACCCTATTACTAAGACTTCGATGTCCGTCTGTCCGTCTGTCCGTCTGTCTGTCTGTCTGTCTGTCTGTCTGTCTGTCTGTCTGTCTGTCTGTCTGTCTGTCTGTCTGTCTGTCTGTCTGTCTGTCTGTCTGTCTGTCTGTCTGTCTGTCTGTCTGTCTGTCTGTCTGTCTGTCTGTCTGTCTGTCTGTCTGTCTGTCTGTCTGTCTGTCTGTCTGTCTGTCTGTCTGTCTGTCTGTCT